>CP025659.1:39457543-39471165 GCA_003576665.1 Ipomoea trifida
CCCCCCCACTCTATTATACAAGTCATGCACAGACTGTCATTCCAATTGCTGTGCATAATGGATTTGATGTCGTATTACTTATGATACGACATGCAATGGGTTTAAGTTCTGAACGAGTGATCTTTGATACTCCAATGGGTCATACCCATACTGCATATCGTATTACTAAGCAGGAAGAGTGGCAATACTTGTACAACAAACACCCAGCCTTGGTGAGTTGCATGTTTATGTTACCCTAGAAGTCAATGTTGCGCTAGAAATTCCAAATGTTGCAGCCTTTGGTGCATACGAACAGTATGCTGATTTTAGTGACTTTGGTGCTTCAATCGGCCCAAATTATTATACTTCTGGAGACACTTCCGCTGGAACGTCTTTGCCAACAACATCTCACCCAGCTGAATCGCCTGAGAATACAGAATCAGAACCTGAAGAGATACTATCACAAAGTTCAAAAGGTTCGTCTGAAGAAGATACGAATGACCAATTTTCATTCAACTTTGAGTCATTTCAAGAAACACATGACACCAATTTTGAAGATGAGCAACAACGCGAAAAAAGAATTGACGATTCTGAAGTTCCTTACTACCATGCGCTAGTTTCATTTAATATTGGGTACGGTCAGCGTGACGACGAATCTGAATCAAGGTTGTCGTATGACCCCACAGGTATGGTGTTCACTGGGTTTGATGAGCTAATAAAAGTTGTGATCATATACCATATCCGACAGAAAAAGCTATTCAAAACAAACCACAAGAAAAGCATGAGGTGGCAAGAGTGGTGTGTTCTAATTTCAATTATAGAGAACAATCATGTCGTTGGGCATTGTCTGCACGAAAATTGCAAGGAGCATATGATGAATGGAAGATCAAAAAGTGCAGTGACAACCACATTTGCCCACGTGATTTCAACCGAGGTGGGGTGGACAAAATAATTACAAGTGGACTAATTACCGATTTGATTTTCCGTAAGATCGGCATTGATCCTGAGTACAAAATAAAACACATTCAAATCGATGTGCAACAACAGTACGGGATCGATGTTACATAAAGAAAGGCTTGGTATGGGCGATAAAAATGCATTGAGAAGTTGCATGGCAAATTTGAAGAATCATACTCAGAACTGCCAAAGTTCTTACATAAGTTGGAGATGTCCCACCCAGGTACGGGGTTTTTCTTGTCCTATTGTTTCAAAAGATTTCTGCTTATTTCTATTGTGTAGGAAAAAACACCACTTATCGTACTAAATTGTGATTCACCAGGTACGATTGTTGATATTCAAGTAACGCAGTCAGCACGAGGCCTTGAGTACAACGACTTCTTGTATGCATTTTGGTCCTTTAAGCCCGCTATCGATGGTTTCCGATTTTGCATCCCTGTTATTGTCATTGATGGTACACACCTATATGACAAATACAAGGGTAATCTCTTACTAGCGGTGGGAATGAACGATAACATGGAAATATTTCCATTGGCGTACTCAATTGTTGATTCTGAAAACGGCTCCAGCTGGACTTGGTTTCTCAAACAATTAGCAACACGCGTATTTCCAAATTTTAATTCAGTGTGTATCATTTCGAATAGGCATGCTGGGTTGATGTAATGTTTAATACGTTGCCTGAATTTCAAAGCCCTCGTGTCAAACGTCGCTTTTGTTTGAGACACATTCGCAGTAACGTGATGACCAAGTTCAGATATAAAGGATTGAAGGCCTTAATTTGTTGTAGGGCACAGACCCACACTTCAACGCAATGTCCATGTTTTAATGTTCAATAAATTGTAATTCATTATGCCATTGTTACTTAATATAATTGTTACTGTGTGTGGTATATAATTTGTTAAGCAACTTTATATAAGTTGTATTGTCACTTAATATATTTTCTATTGTTTTTGAGAACAAAAGGCATTTCTAAAGTTTAAAAAAAAATTGTTCATTTTTGTATAGCATCCCAGGATGCCATGTTTATGATATCAGATTTGTATGGAATTGAATTGTAAAAGTAACATGCATTCAGAAGGCCATGTTACTACAAAATTATCCACTGACACGAAGATGCATGGGAAATTGATCTTCAGACATAGAAAAATGTAGAGAATATAGATTTTACATGTAACATGCATCTCAGGGTGCCATGTTACTTCAAAAAGTACCCACTTCGTCAACACGCTTGATTTTGAGACGGTGGGAAATGGGATTTTAGAGGTAACATGCATCCCAAGGAGCCATGTTTCTTCAAAAGTGTTCACTCCATCACCTCGCTTGATTTTGAGACTAGGGAAATGAGATTTTAGAGATAACATGCATCCCAGGGAGCAGTGTATCAAAAATCCCGCCTAGGCGCCGATTAATCCCCGCCTAGGCCACCTGAGCTCCGCCTAGGCCGCTTAGGCGCTAACCACCTAGGCGTCAACTAGATCGATTAGGCCTTCTAGTCGGTCGATTAACTATTGTTCTTTTTTTTTAATGGGTTATTTCACTCAAAACAACATCGTTTTGAGCAAAATAATCCTAAATTGTACAAACTTTAGATATTTTTAGGTTAATATTTAATATTTTAGTATTAACTATTAAAGTATTATATAATTTATAATTATTAGTCTTTAAAAAAATTAAAAATACTTAAATAAATTTTTAAAAAATAAAAAATAAAATAAAAAAGTACACAAACGCCTAGGCGCCAATTAATCCCCGTCTAGGCGTCCTAGGCGCTAGGTGCTCCCCTAAGGAGCGCCTAATGATTTTTTCAACCATACCAGGGAGCCATTTTACTTCAAAAGTACCCACTAGGTCAACCGTATAAGATATATAGCTACACGATTCCCACTTTTGCATGCATGGGGAATTGATTTCTCCACATAGGAAAATGGAGCAATTCAGATTTAATAGGTAACATAGGAAATGGGAGAATTTAGATTTGTGATTACCACTCTTTTGGTAGATGCAATCAGATTTAACATCTCCATATGCATAGGGAATTGATCCCAGGGATTCATACTTCTCTTGGCCAATAATATCATAATTCTAACTACACGAATCAGATTTACAAGGGGTTATTTAGTAATTTCATAGTATATAGCGTTGATATATAAATTGGCATGGTTGTCATCTCAATCTAATCAATTTGCAGTAAAATAAATTGAATTTTCATTTCAAGCTATCCTTCGTTCATTTCCAAAATCATCCATATGGTAATTAAATTGAATAGAATTTAATAGACTTGCAAGTTTAAATTTTTTTTGCATATTTGTAATAATATTTTCTTGTCTTACAGGGCAAAACATATGTTGTTTTCGTTGGACGTTGTCCAGGAGTATACGACAATTGGAATGAAGCAAAAGCTCAAGTTCATTGATTTAGTGATAATTTGTACAAGCCATTTGCATCTAAAGAGGAAGCAATTCAAGCTTTTGACAACTTTGTAGCAAATCAAATGGGTTCGCCGCTTAATGCTGGTGCATCAAGTTGCAGTTCACAGACTACAAATACAGCAAGAACTACTTCAAATTCAGATGAAGCGAAAGAGATTTTGTCGTGTGTACAAGATGAGTTAGCACGCGAATATCATGAACATACGTTGAAAGTCGATGCGATCATTGAAGAATTTAAATAGATGCTTTCAAGATAAATAACATTTCAACACACTACCCTATGTGACCTCTATATAAAGGCACACTTGTTCTTCCAAATCCCTACTATTCGTACAATCATTTACACTTACTCACCATCTTCATTCTCTATACATAAAGGCACACTTGTTCTTCACTCACTCACCATCTTCATTTCTCAATGCTTATCCATCAAGTCAAAAGAAATGGATATTTTCAAATCACTCTCTATGATCAAACGTTACACAGATGACAACCGTGAAGTGCTTGAATTTTTTGTTCATAGGGTACATGGTCGGAACTATTGTATGTTCTTCCTCGCTAGAGAGCGTGGCTGTTGTTGGATTTTTCAACCCGCTAAAGTGTGGATGCTATTATTAGATTAATAGGATTCGAATTTACATTCCCAAATGACATTATCAATCCGGTTACTGCTAAACGTTTCATCAAAAATTTCATGCACAAGCCAAATAATTTCTGTAACAGCATCTCACGTGGCTTCATTGGTAATCATTTTTTGCTTATATAATCGTTTTTTATTTACATATTCATATGTTAATTATTTATTAAGCTGATGCTGATTATTTATTAAGTTGATGTGCTATTATATAAATCATCATTTGCTAATCAAAGGTAAACAAAATCCTAGAGAAGAAAAGAAAAGGTAAACTGAATCCAATGCAAATCATTTAAAATTGTTTTAAAATGGATATTACGTAAATATATTTATTAAGTTGATGTGTTATTATATAAGTCATTATTTGCCAATGAAAGGTGAACAATCCAATGCAAATAATTTAACTCATCATTAGTGGCCTTTGTTAATTATCTAAGTTAGTTGCGTTTGTTAATTATGTACGTAAGCTATATAAGTCATTATATACTAATTATTTAACTCATCATTAGTGACCTTTGTTAATTATCTAAGTTAGTGGCCTTTGTTAATTATGTACGTAAGCTATATAAGTCATTATATACTAATTATTTAACTCATCATTAGTGACCTTTGTTAATTATGTACATAAGCATAATAAGTCATTATATACTAATTATTTAAGTCATCATTTCTTATTATATAGGTAATGATATTTGTTAATTATTTTCATTATTATATAGGTAATCATTTGTTAAGTATGTATTAATCATTTGTTAATTAATTTATTTTGATATTAGGTTGTTGGATCACAGATACATGGGTGCACTATAATGATCCAAGTATATCTACGATTGCTTGGTTTATAACAACAATGAATATGGATGACTACATTATGATTCCAGCTCAATCTGTATGCACAAGCATTTTATTCAGTATGTTAATGCTACGACCCTACTCTTTCATGCTGATAATGAGTCATGGGAGGTACAAGTTCAAAACATGAATTTCTCAATCGGGATTGAAGATTTTTATGCCAAAAATAATATACAACAAGGCGATCAAATTATTTTTCGTCACGTTGGTTTTTTCAAATTTGAATTTTATGTATTCTGAAATAAAGAACAGGTTAAGCTCCCTGATGCTCAAGGCGATGATGGTGACCGCCAACCCTCAGATGATAGTAAGTAATTTTTTTACATTTACATTCTTTATTTATATTATAATCCCTATACGCAATTAACACTGCTTTTTCAAATTTACAATTTAGATTTGATTTACGTTCCAACAATGTCTAGTATTCCTTCAGAAATTGGATTAGATGAATTGTCAGGATGCAGGTCATTACTTATTGATGTGGTTGAATTTTGTTCTCACCCAGGAAGCCTTATTTTTTTCATCTACGACACGCCTATGGATAATGATGAAGTAGAAGTTATATACGAAAATTCGGCTGTGCACTTCAATAACTTTGACCCCAACTACAAACAATCATGTGATGCTCTCGAACATCTACTTGAATACAGTGTCCGCGTTCCCACGATGAACTATTTGGTGTTCTTTAATTGCCAACCTGGAAGGATTTACACACTAATTTTAGACTTCTGTGAACTCGAACGGATCAGCGGCAATTTATTCAATTATTATATTATAGATTCTGTATTCGTCAACGAAGATATGTAATAAAATAACGATTACTAAATTATGAAAACTTATAATTATATTTTTCTAAAATAAAATTCATTTTACTTTTACATTTTATTGGTGACAAAAATACAGATCCATAGGGTAGCATTAACTTTTAATTTTGCTGTGTAAAATTAAATGAAACACTGTTTGTTTGTTTAAAATCATCAATATAAACCTTGGCAGACCCCCACCACCAATCAATATAAACAACAGTAATCTAATCTAATCAATCTATTTAACAGCATTTATTTGGTAGTTTTTTTTCCTTGTTTAAATATTTGGTAATATATCCATTAAAAAAAATACCAATCACATCATGAATCATGATCAAGTAAACTTATAGATCATAAAATTCAAAGTCATTTTAATTAAAAATTATAATAAACTAACAAAAGACATCTTTTCAAAAAAAAAAAACTAACAAAAGACATAGATAATCTTTTTTTAATCTTTCTTTTTTTCTAAATTCTAAGTCACCTGTCTTTTACTAACCAAATTGAACTTGCACGGAATATGAGGTACCTACTCTCTAATTCCAACCAGGTATATTAGAACACAACCAGACTTAGAATATTCCAACCAGCTATATTGAACTTGCACGGATCCATAGGGTAGCAAAGTTTTAATTTTGCTATGTAAAATTAAATGAAACACTGTTTGTTTGTTATAATTCCTTAATAATTTGGCAGCAACGAAAACTGATTTTACAAGTTCAAAACAACAGTAATTTAAAACCATCAATATAAACCTTGACAGACCCCTTCCACCAAAACAAAATAAAATAAACCTTGGCAGACCAAAAAGTATTGAATCAGTGCATCATTCGCTGCCAACCAAAGTTAAAACATATAAACCTTGGCAGTACACAGTTTTATACAAAACATTAAAACATAGAAATTACCACTCATCAAAAAAGTCGTACATCGTAGGCGCATTACCAGCTTGACTAGAAGACGCATGCGAATGAATATCATGTATTGGGTGTTTTGCAGAATGAAAATTGTAAGTAGGAGTAGCTTCAACATCCGTTGTTACGGGTTGAACTGGGTGGTAGTACGACTCGTGCTGTGGGAGTATAGACCGCACTCGTAGGGCTGGCAAAGATCGAGTACTAAGAGGCAATACCCATCACTGTTGTGTATGCTATATCCCCATCCTGTGAATACGATGGCAGGTTTTCTCCGTCATTCTCTAACCCACCGGCATCCTCTGTATCCGCCTCCTCGTTGCCACACTCTACAACCTCTGCCAGTCGTGCTGCATTAATCGCCCGCATCCACCTCCCGCCATGTGCGGGTTGTCCACGCCTATGTTCCCATTGTCGTCGTAAATCAGGACAACGATTTTGTATTGGGTCATCCAAAGGTGCACAACTTATAACATCTGCGGGGACACATTTCAAATATTCATAAATGGTACCCACCATATATTGCTGAGCCATTATATTTGCATCCCTTAATGCATCAGCCACCTCGACAGGATTCTCAATTGTTGCATCAGTTCTTAATCTAATTGCTTGCATCCCATGTTCTACGCCACAAAAGAATCAAACAATAAAACTAGTCTCAATAATACTACAAAAATAATACTAAATTAAATGTAAAAAACTATTAAGATACTAACCAATTTATTAACTGAAGCATTACTTTGCAAATAACCCTTATCTGGGTTATGCTCAGGGTTGCCAATGAGCCGTCGACCGTACGGATAAAACCAAACTCGATAGACATCAGTAGTCGTTGGTTCTTCAATATGAGGTATATCTATAATAAATAAACCTCGACTATTCCATTCTTGCACATACATTGCATGCTTTACACTACAATCAACATTTGTATTACCCGAACGGCCGTCTGTGTCAAGCAATTTTTTACTAAACCGCACTTGAATCGGGACATCTTGAAGAACATGAAATTGCCTGCAAAATCAGTCAGGGTAATGATGCTCAACAATGTAAAAGAAAATGAGCGATACCCGAGCTGTCCAATACTCTTGCCCAGCTTTGCAGTAATACTGCAAATTATTCAAGAAATTAACGTATGGAGTGAAATTGAACTGCAAAAAAAAAAAAACAAAATTCGATGTCATAATGTTACATTTTTTTTAAATGTTATGATATCTAAATATCTATTATAATTGTAAAATATAAACATAACATTAAAGTGACTCACTTGGCTTGCACTAACTCGATCCAATTGGTCCCGAATGCGGGCAATTCCACCCATGTTTCAAAATAGAACAATAGTACTTCAATATAATTTAAATTCTTAAATTTAATTGTAAATTTAATGGCACTTTGCAACTAACCTTGCTGCAAGTGGCAAATCTCCAAGCATTTCTTGAGGCAAAACGCCCTGTGGCCTAACCATATGCACTCTCTCTCATGCCCAAATTTGAACAAACAATAAGCATCCGCATACGGTCGAAATTTCGTGATGAGCCCCTCTACACAACACCCTGTATAGGTACGCTAAAGCTGCCGATCCCCAACTATATTGACCACACACTTCAAAATCACTAATTAATTCTAACAAAAATAATTTCATATCCCTCTTGGATGTTTCGGGGAATACAAATCCTCCTAATAACTGAAAGATAAGTATCCGTGTGGCATTTTGCACCTCAAGATCTGAGCTGTTCTCCGTCAATTGTGGAACTTTTGGTACAACTGTAGAAAAAAGTTTACTAGTTGTAACGAATCCATCTAGATTTTTAATTCCAAACAATTCGAAACAAACAGTCTTCCACTCTTCGACATGCCTCTTATCCCTTCCCGTAACTGGTAGGCCATCCACCTTCAATTCGAATAACACTTCAATATCTTGAAGTGTTATGCCCACCTCACCGAAGGGCATGTGAAAGGCGTGGACCTTTGGACGCCAACGCTCTATAAGGGCGGCAATTAATGCATCGTCCAACTTAATATTTGTGAGGTGAGGAACTCCGTATAATCCTGCAACACGTAGATAATGCAGCATTCTCGGATGGCGAGCCTCTCTACTTTGTGTATGCATATCATATCGACCGACATTGAGTCGGGGATCATAGTCTCGGTTTGTCCAAATGGCTCGAAAACGATGATTTTGTTGAAATACTAGCAACGATGGATCAATCGGTCCCGGATGCAATGACATCTCCATAACTATAAACAAATATTTATTAACAAATGCAATGACATCTCTCTAACTTAATAATAATATTCCAAACAAATACATTTAAAAAAAAAAACTAAAGTTGTTGCCAATAATTACTTACAAGAACTTCAGCTAGCAAAGGTTCAGGTAAGTGATTTACAACGATATGTGAAGTCAATGGAAGAGGAGCAAACTAAACTGGAATATAGAATAAAAGAAATGCAAGATCAAGGTATTGTCTTTGCAGATGCACAAAGAAGAGTTAAATTACTTGAAGATAAGGTTGCTGCAAAGGAACAAGGCTTGTTATGTTTGATTGTGTTGTAACTCCATTTAAATTTTTACTTTATTATTTTTTTCTGTAGTATCCACTTTCGGCTCACTCTATTTTCTTATGGAAAATATGTTTATATTTTTAAATTTAGTCCCCATTGTAAATACTAAATTTAATATTACACTATTTAAAATACAAAAATGCATGCAATCAGGGACGTATCTAGGAATTTGTTCCAGCGAGGGCGAAGTATTAAAATAAAATAGATAATTAAAAAAAGGAAAAAATACTTAAAGAAATATAATCATAGATATGGTTAGATATATGCAATAAATAAAACACATCAAAACTTTATAAAAATATTTATAACAAAATATGAAACATAATTAATTTGATAAATTAATTCAAATAGAAAATAAATTATAAATTTATATATATATATATATATATATATATATATATATATATATATATATATATATATATATATATATATAAATTCATAAAGCTTTTTCGAAGCAATAAGGGAATTGAGTCATTAAAGAAGGGTTCAAGTAAGCAAATGTGATTTCCATAGGATTCGAACACACGACCTTTAGTAAAGCAAAAATGTAACTTTACCATATTCTCTAGCTAACTCTATGTTTATTATATTTGTTTTTATATATTTATATCTAAAACATGAATATATATACATATATACATACAAGGCTATATATGATATGGGGGTGGGGTGAGTGGGGCAGCTGCCCCCATAGTGACTCCATCACTGCATGCAATCCACGTAGTTTAAAATCCATACATAGCATGCACTCCTTAGATACATATAACATGGCCTCACCGAGAGCATGTTATGTGAATAATGGTTAAAAAACACATAAAGAACTTCAATGTGAATATAGCTACATGCCATGCATGCCTTTCAAATGAAACTGGGATGTGCAAAATACGCATGTAAACGTCCTCAATTTGTGTCTATGTGCTATAAAAGCTTTAATCACCACCTTAAAATCCAATCTACCACTCACGTATAGACCTACCCAGTGCCAAATTACTCTACCATTATATATATATATATATATATATATATATATATATATATATATATATATAGGCATTTGTTCACATGAGGACTATATACTATAGAGGACTATGAGGACTAATCCTAGCTATCAAATAAAAAAACATAAACGACCTAGATTAGAAGATGATTAATATGGTAATGGCGCATGCAATTAGTAATTAAGGGAAAAGATGATATTTTATATTAATTAGTATTATGGAAGACTTTTGATTAACTAATATAGAATCACTATTGAATTGTTATTAAAGTTAGAAAATCAGTACTGCATTCTATACGGACGAAACAAAAAACAAACCAAAGACTCGTGTAGAAAAGATTATGAACACCGATGCGTGCCTATTTATTGATTATTGTGTGCCTATAACGTATGATTTGTGTGCTTAACGTGAAAAATAATAGAAGTAGGTCAATGAAAAGTTTTAAAGATAAATATTTTTAAAAAAAAGGTTTTGAACACCGGTGTGTGCCTATTTACTGAGTATTGTGTGCCTTAGTAGTTCCTTCCTGTACGTCTGGGCACACGATTTAATTATTGAAGCATACATTATATATCAGTAAATGTCACACATTGTATGTTTCCTTATGCATACAGAATATAAGTACAATATATGCACAAAATTCTTCCAAAACAAAAATTAATAAAACAAAAGCATTTAGTCAATCTAACACTTTTTAAAAAAAAATTATTTCTTAAATTTTTCATTACCTACTTCTATCATTATTCACGCTATGCACACAACTCATATGTCACAGGTAATTCAAGTATCTACATGAAGTTGATGCAAAAAAATTATTCCCAAAAAAATTAATAGAAAACAAAGCATTTGAATATGACGTAGGCACACACTGGTTTTCATAACCTTAAAAAAAACAATTATCTTTAAAACTTTCATTAACCTAATTCTATTATTTTTCACGTTAGGCATACAACTCATACGTTATAGGCACACAATACTCAGTAAATAGGCACACAACGGTGTTCATAACCTTTTCTACGCAAGTCTTTGGTTTGTTTTTTTGTTTCGTCCGTATGGAATGCAATACTGATTTTCTAACCTTAATTATAATTCAATAGTGATTCTATATTAATTAATCAAAAGCTTTCCATAATACTAATTAATGTAAAATATCATCTTTGCCCTTAATTAACTAAAAAACTAATTTAAACATTACCTAAATCTACACCATTAATTTTTAGAAATCAATGGCTAGGATTTATCTTTTCATGCTTTGGTCATCTCCTTGACCCTTTGTAGTGGTTTTCCTTATAGATTTTCATCCATTGAAGAGGTCCGGCGAAAGCCATGGCTTTGTAATGTGGCTCACATGGCTTTCACCGGACCTCTTCAATGGATGAAAATGTGTAAGGAAAACCACTACAAAGGGTCAAGGAGATGACCAAAGCATGAAAAGATAAAAAAAAAATACCCCTATTTTGGACGACAATTTGACGAAAATTTTAACGGTGGACTAAAAGTGGCAAGGACTAAATAAGACTGGCCGCAATGTGGCAAAAATTAATGAAGTGGACTAAAATTGGCAATGCCCAATAACAATAGGACCAAAAATGGAAATGACTCTTCAAAAAATAAATACATAACTATGTATTTATTATTTTGAATTTATATATAGTATTCTTTTCGTATTCTCTAAGTACAATGTACCGTATTCTATTTTGAAACAAATATTATAAAAGATAACAATGCATTCTTAAGATGCATGTTCAAAAAAGAAAACATGCATCCGACAGTGTAGTGTTTCCCATATTTGTATCCCAATAATTTCCGTCATCTTTTTGTATCCCACCTAAAAAACCGGTATAACCGACGAAACCACCTTAATAAATGTGCTGTCATGCGACAGCCCATGTGTATCGGCCGATACCTGTGACAGCCTAAGCCACGCCGCTGTCAAACGCGGCCGTTAGTTTGACAGCCGAGGCTAAGGCAGTCACGTCGAGTTGACAGCCCATGTGGGCATGTCAGCTCGACTGATACACGCATTTTTTTTAATTCAAGCTGATACAAAAAAAAAAATATGACAAAACTTTGCTTCAAATGTTAGGTAGGAATTAATAATTGAAATTTCATGGATACAAACGGAATAGTACGTGCACATTTAAAAGCAAGAATATTAATTAGAGAAAAAACATAATTTGCAAAGATCACTGATGAACTCGAGTTTGGTAACGAATCATGCGTGATGTTCGACGTCCAACGACGAGATGCATAACCTCCTCCGAGAGGGAAGAGATCAGCATTGACATGAACGCATGATCTTGTTGAACCCATGACGCAAAGGCAGGATTCGGACATGGCAATGTAACTTGATCACCAAAAATAGTGGTGGATGACGGGCAGGCGAGACTACCTTCCATGAAGCCCTATGCCCTCGTAAAATTGGTATTTTTTGGGTTCTCTAGAATATAAAAAAAATTTGGTGGTTAATATAATACTGATAAGGTGGTGAGCAGTGGATAGGGAGTGCATGGTAGTAGAAACCGAGGATGTAATGGTAGCATCCGAGACGGTCTGTTCAAAGGAACCATCTTAGTCGTCAAGAGCAGAAGAATGATCAGCCATGGAAAAGAAAACCCTATTTAGTTTATACCAGATGAGAACTGAATAGTTTTATTAATTACAAAGTTAAAGATTACATCAGAATATATACAATCTAGAATCATAGAAAGACTAGGATACAAAGTCTTAATCTAACTCAAATACATAGAGTCTTAATAAAGACTAAGTCCAGAATGAGACGTAGACAAAGTGTTCGATGAAATATTTCTTAGGTGTAGCATTGACACTTAGGTGCTCTTCTACCCTAAGATAGTCCATGTAGACCGAAATGACCATGGCATTGGGAGTCATCTCACATGGACCTCAATTCATCACATAAATTCACTTCTTACCAAGGTTTCTTCATTGAAATCCAAGGGGATGCCAATCCAATTCACCTCACACTTCATTACTTTACTCTAGTTACTTGCTTGCTCATTTACTTTACCTTGCTCTCTCACTACAAAAAAACGCGAAAATAGCGACGGACGATTTCCGTCGCTAAATAAGAAAAATCCGTCGCTAAACTGTTTAGCGACGGATTAGCGACGGATTTCGTCCGTCGCTAAAATGAGCGTCGCTAGAATTCAGCGACGCAATTTATTTCCGTCGCTAGAATTAACGACGGATTTTTCCGTTACTAAACTAAAAATATCCGTCGCTAATTCCCTCCCACGACAAATTTAAATGACGAAATTTGTAACGAAATAGCGACGGAATTTCCGTCGTTAAATTTACCGACGAAAAATTCTGTCGCTAGTTTGTTTACATTGTTTGCCATTAATTCTGTTGCTAGTCCGTGGCTATTTCGTTGCCATTAGTTTTTGTTAAAAAGTATTTAACTACGAATTTTCCACGATTTTGTCCGTCTCTAAGTTTAATATCTCATACATGTAGTAAAGCTATAA
>CP025659.1:39485633-39504284 GCA_003576665.1 Ipomoea trifida
GTTTTGGGCGGAAGTTAAAACTGAGGATATTGTTCTTATTAATAGTATAGATTGCATTGCTAAGAAATATATACTGAATTATTACCATTAGTAATTCTAGTCTAGAATTGTATTACGAATAGGAACGTAGGGATGAATATATTTTATTATAAATTCTATTTTAACTTACAATTGTATTAGGGATAGGAATTGTATTACCATATTTTACAATATTACGCAAACCACAATATTATAGGTCTGTTTTGGGCTGAAAGTTAAAACTGAAGATATTGTTTTTATTAATAGTATAGATTGCATTGCAGAGAAATATATATACTGAATTATTACCATTAGTAATTCTAGTCTAGAATTGTATTATGAATAGGAACGTAGGAAAGAATATATTTTATTAGGAATTGTATTTTAATTTACAATTGTATTAGGAATAGGAATTGTATTACCATATTTTACAATATTACGCAAACCATAATATTATAGGTCTGTTTTGGGCGGGAAGTTAAAACTGAGGATATTGTTTTTATTAATAGTATAGATTATTAAAAAAATAAATTCAACGACCAATGTTTAGTTTAATTATCATAATTATTAATAGTCAATTACACTAATATATGTGTAATTATACTTTTATAACTTAAGTATATTCATGTTCACTGTATCCCATTTACTTTTTTATTCCTCCTTCATATTTGAATGAATTAATTATAATTATTATAAATAATCTAACAACCCATGTTTAATTATTTTTTTTAAGTTTAAGTAATTTAAAGTTTTCAAAAGGAAAGTGTACGTTTTTTAAAAATAATTTTCAGTCAATTAGTAATGTTCTTTTCCTTTCCAATTTGCCTAATTTCCATTTCTTTTTTTCTTTAGAATCTTTTTATATTTTCAATCAATTAGTAAAATCAGTTTTTTCTATTTTATCTTTACTATTATTTAGGCGGGAATTTCACAAAGGATTATTTTATATTTATTAATAGTAGTATAGATATAGAAGTATAGGCAAATATTTGAATTATTATTATTGATGTAAATAATAATTAATAAATTATTTTTTCTTATAAAATTAGGCCAAATTTGTTTTCATTATTCTCACAATTATAATGGTTTAATTATTCTCATAATTTGGTAAATAAAATTTTGTTACCAATTAAACTTTACTAATTTTTTTTACCAATTAATTAATAATATTAGTTTGTGCAGTATAGAACACATCCAGTATAGAACAAAATTTTAAGCAGAATTTACCAATTAGCTTATTGCATCCACTCCTCCGGAAGCCTTTAACGATCCAAAATCTTTGAATTTGAAAAAACTCAAGAAAAAGAAAAGAAAAAGGTAGCATACTAACAACATAAAAAATGCATAACAATAAATACAAAATAAAGCAATATGACCAAACATGACTATGATTTTATTCCTATTAAATAAAACAATATACAATTGAGAAATATTAAATAAAACAATATGACCAGGGAAATGTTATTTTCCTCAATGTTTTCGAATGATCCCGTATCAACATATGTTTGGTATAACACATGTCCTTTCCATTGCACTAACTCCAATGTCTGTTGGTTGACTGCGGAATGTTGATATTCCCGGGACAAAACAAAAAACAACGAATCAATCAAAGCCTTGTACAAATTTTCTTCGTCTTGGGGGATAGGTCGGAAGCAGAGACAAAAACAGGCTCCATTAGTGAAAGGAGAAAATTGTTTTAGATTTGTAGGACCGAAAGAAAACAACCGCAGCAACAGAATTTGTAGATTTGAAAGTGGAGAGGTTTGGAATAATTGCATTGCGTTCTGCGTTTCTCTTTTAAAGTTCACGGTTAGGGATTTATATAATAAGGTTGTATTTTATTATGATAGAATTGTAGTATGATAGGAATTGTAATGTAGATTTGTGATACAATAGGAATTGTAATGTAGAATTGTATAACAAATAGGAAAATAGGAAATAATCACATCCTAAATATTGTAGGACTGTTTTGGACGGGAAGCTTAAAGTGAGGATTTTGTTTTTATATATAGTATAGATTAGTAATTCTAGTCTAGAATTGTATTACGAATAGGAACGTAGGGAAGAATATATTTTATTAGGAATTCTATTTTAATTTACAATTGTATTAGTGATAGGAATTGTATTACCATATTTTACAATATTACGCAAACCATAATATTATAGATCTTTTTTGGGCGGGAAGTTAAAACTGAGGATATTGTTTTTATTAATAGTATAGATACAACTCCCATTTAATTATAAATAAACTGTAAAACTTAAGTCCGTGCATCGCACGGGTAAACTGCTAGTTGCATTACAAATTAGTTAATATTGACACAATATGTGCATGCAAAATTTATGGAAAAGTGTGGTGTGCAAGTAGTTTAATATATATGTGCAAGTAATCTTCTGTAATTGTGCACCTAGGCTTGATTGCATCAAATTGTCCGTTAATGTTTACTCTGCAACAACTATAGTCCATTGTTGCATTTAGTTTACAATATAAGTGCACCTGATATGACCACGCTAACTATACAAGTACGTATACTTATACGGTAATATAGAGCATATAAATGTAACTAATTTGGCAAACATACTATATAAATAACTCTTACAGGGGCAAAGAGGTACTTTGAAGGAACGAGAAAGTCTAAACGATAGGCAAAAAAAATCAAAACAACATCCAAAGAAAGTAGTAGTTGAGAACTCACCTGAAGATGGCTTTGAAGAGAGTGAACAACCAACAGGTAGATCTGAACCATATGTGAATAGTGAATACATTGAATGTAGTGAAGAATCCTAGCCAGATGAGGATAGAAACACTAACACAACAGAGAATACATATTCTGATGTTATTTACCCGTCTTTATCAACAAGGGCAACACCATACCCGTCTTTAAATGATGCACAATCCAATAGTTTGAAAGATATGGGTTTTGATCACATACGAGAGCAACAGATTTCGAGGATCCTTGGCAAGCTGGCATGGTGGCTTCTTAACAAGTTTGACCCACGAAGTTGTTCTCCACGCGTGCAAGATGAAAAGGAACTACACATTACAGAGAAAGATGTTACCCTAACACTAGGGTTCCCTCATGGAAATATCAGAATTGAAAAAAGAACTAAAGGAAATGAAAACACTATATTACTTGAGGATTGGAAGCAACAATTGGGCAGGCAAATTCCCAATATAACACCAACTCAACTATGTAAAGAAATTGTGGAATGCAGGGATGGAGGATAGTGGTTCAAACGTCATCTTGCCATACTCATAACAACAATGTTTGTAGAGAGCAACCCTAATGGCTATGTAAACACATATGTGATCAAGAACTTTGAGGATGTCACAAAGATAGGTGATCTCAATTGGTGTGAATATGTACTTAGAACACTTGTCAGCAGCAAGGTTGCGTGGACAAAGAATACAGCTCAAAAAATCATTGGACCAATAATATTCTTGGCAGTAAGTTTCTTTAACAATGATAAAAAAAAATTATAAGGATTACTATACCAAAACTAAAATTTATTTTATACATTTTGCATGTATTTTATGTTGATAGGGTAGTGCTTTACACCAGGTCAGTACCTAGGCAATTGCCAGCATTCAAAAGATGGAGTACACATCTACTGAACCATAGGAAAAGAATGAGATAAATTCTGGTGGCTTTGGCTATAGCTACATCGATGAACCATAGGAACCCCTGAAAGCCATTGAAGACAAGAAATCAGAAGAAAAAGAAGAAGGATTGCAGGTAAAGAATAATAATCTTATGTTATGCAATTAGATTATGTTACATGTGCATGCATCTATTTCTAATAGTGTATATAGAATTTAGTCTCCATACATTACTACTTTAAAAAGATTACTTAGTTAAATAAATACATCCTTGTAAATAGAAAATGCACTTGTGTGCACAAATGGTACATACCACATCAATATAATGTTAGACTGTGATTAATGAGTGATGTGCAACTAATTTATATTATATGTGCATGTATTACTAAGAAATTATGCACTTAGATTATTTTTATATGTGACTGATTGTTTTATTAATATATACTTCTATTAGCTATAATTTACATTTGTACTGCAAAAAGAAAAAAAAAAGAAAAAAAAAGAAAGAACTATATGCAAGATTTGCAGAGAAGATTAGCAGCAACAATGCTTGAAGTAATGACAATGGCATAGGAGGCACCACATGATACACTGGAGGATGATATTTTTAAACATATGGTAGAATTTGCACAAAAACTATTGGGAATACCTAACCCAGAGATTGAATTAACTCAACAAAATGAGGAGTTTTGGAACAACCCGGAATTCATTTAAGCTTTTGATGAAATTGATAATACAATTGCTAGGAGAGAGTAGTACAGAAGTAAGGTAGCAAAAGGATCAAGCTTCAACTTAGGGCTGACTCTAGGTGAGCTTGACAACGAAATCTATTAATAAAAATGTCAAAACAATATTCTAAGACTCCCTAGTTTTACTAAGTTTCATGTCAATATTACTTATAGTTCAGAGGATAGTTCAATTACAATCAGTCTTAGATAAAGTCTGTAATAGGACGGTAAGTAATTCAAAAGTCCTGAAGACATTGAAGACTATGAAGATGACACTCTGTACAAACATCTGAACCAGTACATACAAGATGTTTAGAGTCGGTTACTGAAGTTACAACCGCTTCAAGATTCTAAAGGGGTTTAAATAAGAGCCAACTCTTATTCTGAAGTGGTTGAGCGAATTACAAGGAACAATCCACAGAGTATACTCTACATGAGCTTAAGCGAGATCTTGACAAAGCTTACATTTGATTCAAGATACAATTTCTCTATGAGAATGATTGGGCAAGTTCTCACTCTGGAAAGCAAGTTGTGTTGCTGTTGAGGGGGAGCCTCAATTCAAGAAGATCGGGAGATCACATTCTTGTAAACTCTTCAAGGCTGAACTCTGGAATGGTGCTGTGATGATGTTCTAGAGTCACCGCGTGAAACACAATTGTAATTGCTGGTACATTTCATATTGTTGATTCAATGGAGAGTTAGGCTGCCAAAGTGAAGCCCCCAGATGTAGGAACTGAGGTTCCGAACTTGGTTACCAACTGCTTCTGTCTTTACTCTTTACGTTAGTTCTTTTGTTTCTGCATTATTTGATTGAACTATCTGTTGCACTATCTCTTAAACAGATTATAGTTTTCAATGAATCTATGATGTGTAGTATTGCGGTGAGGTGTGGATGTAGGTGGTAAAATGAAGAGTCATGAACTCCCCGAGTGTCGTGTCTCTCGTGGATGGCAAATTAGAGAATATACGGATTTCCTATCTTGAGTTGTTTGGATAACACTAAGGTCAAACATATAGAGATGGTTGAATTGAAATAGTAAGGGTGCAGAGGTTGATAAGATTGAAGGTAAGTAAATGTAAATAAAAGCGGATGGGGGCTAGAGTATCGTGGAGATTGGTTTGGAGCATGCGGTAGATGATTGATTTCCATTGAGTCATGGTTGAAGGAGCTTGGAACATTGTCCTGAGTGGCGTCACACTCAAGCTCCCAATCCTCAGTCGGTTGGAGAATTTTATCAAACACCTTGTCTACAAGTTCCATCCGGATCTCATCTTCTCAGATTGAGAGCGGGAGATGTGGGTAGTGGGCTACATCTCTTTGCGATATCTCGCCAAAGAGATGATCCTATACTCTTGAAGAGATCGGGGCCCTCGATCTAACAAAATCATACAAAACATACACACAATTTCAACATTCCCCAAAGAAATCAAACTCATTCATCAAATTAGATCATGAATACCAAATCTCTATTCTACCTAGCCCCTATCCTAGGGATTAGCCTCTCATAGGCTTTAACAACATCATATCATTAAAAGAGAAAAGCATACTTACAAGATCAAGATAAAAAGCAAATAACTTTAAGGAAAAGGAAAAGCAGGAGAAATCCAAAGAGAAAACAAGTCTTAATGAAAGAATTTACCCAAAGGATCTCAAGGCTATGGAGATCCAAGTTCTCTTCTCCAAGGAGCTCTTCCTCCTCTCCCTAATCCTATCTAACCCTAACCTAAAGTGAGAAGTGAAAAATGGACAAAAGACTCTCTCATCCTAGCTGAAATGTCCCTTAAATACTAATACATCGCGCAGGATTCTGGTGCCGTCCCACGCCTGCTCACACGCGTGTGGACTGGCGTGGACGGTTACTGGAATAATTCCACGCCAGCTCACACGCGTGGTGGTGCTCGTGGGCGTGGGTTTCTTCGTTTTCATTTCTTTTGTTGTTTCCGGTTTGGTCTTTGCGTGCTCCCGTGTGGCTTGATTCTTCCTTTTACTGGTTTTCG
This sequence comes from Ipomoea trifida, assembly GCA_003576665.1. Taxonomy (NCBI): domain Eukaryota; kingdom Viridiplantae; phylum Streptophyta; class Magnoliopsida; order Solanales; family Convolvulaceae; genus Ipomoea; species Ipomoea trifida. The sequence goes on from CP025659.1 coordinate 39,491,976, forward strand.
CTCTCTTTGGTTGATTTCAGCCTTCATTCCTGTGTGAATTCTTCAAAACACTCCACACGAAACTCATTTGCAATTTGTTAGTAAAATAACACGAAAACGCGTAATTGCATTCTCTAAGACTTTGTTTTGGCAAGAAATCAACTTAGTTAGTTCTAGATAATTAGGTATTTTTGGCGTCTATCAGTCTAGTAAATACCTTCACAAGCTGAAAACTTACCTGTACTAATCAATTGGACTCAAGGAGTCTGAATTTCACTTGGTATCAGAGCAGGTTCCAAGACTTATCACCTGGTTACGAGATCCCCAAATATTCTATTTTTACTCGGTTCTTGGAAGTTTTGGTTTTACAAATTTGACCATGGAAGGAAAAGCTCGACCACCACAACTAATAGGCACTAACTATAGATATTGGAAAGCTAGAACCAGAATTTATCTTCACGCTAAAGGTGTGAATGTCTGGAAGGCGGTAACTCACGGGTGGACTCATCCTAGAAGAACACAAGAAGATAAGACATAGTCTCTTGCATCGATCAATCAATGGGTTGCCGAAGAAATTACTGACAGTGATAACAACAATAAGGCGTTGAATACTATCACCGGGACGCTTGATGAAGACCAATTTGGATTGATCGCAGGATGCAGCTCGGCAAAAGACGCTTGGTAGATTCTGGAAAAACTTTATGAAGGCGATTCATCCGTTAAACAGACCAAAATGAAGCAAGTTCACACCAGATTTGAGGAATTGCGTATGAAAGACGAACAAACCATAGTTGAATTTAACGCTAGGGTTCAAGAATGGAAGAATGAAGCTACTGTATTAGGCGAACCCTTCTCATCAGACAAACTAGTCAGAAAAATCCTACGATCCCTACCTATACGGTTCAGGATGAAAGTTACTTCTATTCAAGAAAACAACAACAAAAAGGGCAAGAATGTAGCCTTCATTGCTGAACGATGTGATTTAGAAGAGGAAATTGAAGATCTGGATGATGAGACTATTGCGATGATTACCAGAAATTTCTCCAAGATTTTGAAACAGATCAATCGAAGAAACAGAGGAGGTAAGTCTCAGTCAAATCGATCGAACAGTTCATCCTCATCATCATCATCATTTAAATCAAGAGGCAAGCCAACAAACTCAAATTACACAAGAAATTATGGTCAATCTAGTCAATCAGGTCAGATGAGTGGAAATAAGAATAAGAATAAGGGCATTCAGTGTAGAGAATGTGAGGGCTTTGGTCACATTCAGGTTGAATGTGCAACATATCTTAAGAGAAAGAAATCCACAAAGGCAACAACCTGGAGTGACAAAGAATGCTCAGAGGAGGCGCAAGAGGACGATGATGAAATCTCAAGAAATTTTGTTGCATTTACAATAGCTCTATCTGAACCTCATCCTGAACTAGAAAATGATTCAGATCATGATGAAGTTGACAAATTACCTTAGGCCTTTCCCAATAGTGGGTTTTGGCACAAAAACTAAGAAAAAGGTGGTGATGTGGAGGTGAGAGGAGGGAGAGAGAGAAAATGTGAGGTTGTTGCAGGAGGGAGGGATTTTGGTCGGCTAAAGTGGGTCCCACGCGGAAAATGAGCAGCAGGCTCGCTGCGCGTGTGAGCACTGCTGCACGCCCAGAGGGCGTGTGCACTGCACGCGCCCCTGGGCGCGTTAATGAAACGCTTCAACTTCTCTGATGCTTCTGACGTTTGGGGTTTTATTTTTTTTTTTTATTTTTTTTTTCTTTTTTGCTTTCCCTTCTTTCCTACTTGGAGCCTAAATATCTGTGCAAATATATCAACAATTGGAGAAGGCCTTATGAAGAACTTGAACAATCATATGTACAACTGTACAAAAAATGGGACATCTTGCTGAAATCACACATCACTGCTACTGCCAAAAACGGAGTTTTAGAAAAGAATCTTGAATTCTAATAAAACTAGTTTCTGACAAAGACTCTGAACTAGCCGTGTCTCATTCCCAAGTACTACAGTTATCTACAGAACTGGAAACTCTCAAAAATCAAATCAAGATGATGAGCACAACAGCGAATCTAAATCAAATACTTGATGCTAGAAGATCACCCAACATACGAAATGGTTTGGGCTATTCTCGTAACTCTTATAATTCACAAATCACTGCATTTGTTCCAACTAGTGCAGGACATGGGACAAATATAAAATTTAAGCAGGGGACTCAGAGAAAGTACATACATGTATGTCACTACTGCAATACAAAGGGGCACATAAGACCTGAATGTTATAGGATTTATCGTGATCAAAGACTTGAGAAATTCCAAAAGAAATGGATTACCCCTGTTGGAAGGCAAATATGGGTAAGAAAGTCATATATAATATGTTACTCTGTTCAACAAGGAAAAGATCAGGCAAAGTGGTACTTTGACAGTGGATGCTCACGCCATATGACTGGAAGCAAGAAATATTTGAAAGATATAATTCCTTATACAGGACAGGTGACTTTTGGTGATGGAATAAAAGATGATATTAAAGGAATTGGAATTCTTAACGTAGCAGGTTTACCCTCTCTGAATAAAGTGCTGCTTGTACGTGGTCTTAAAGCAAATTTGATAAGCATCAGTCAACTGTGTGATCAAAATCTCAACGTGGGATTTATAAAATACCGATATATTGTCAAAGACCAGCAGAACAAGATGATCATGGAAGGTATAAGATCCACTAATAATTGTTATGTTTTATCCACTGAGGGGAATTTTTCTTTTTCTTTTTGGAATATTATTTTTGGTAACTAAACTATTACTCCTGTATAATATTTTTCAACTTAAGTTCAATTTTTTTATATACAAATAAAATTAATATATAAAAAATATATCATTCAAAAGTTCTCATTACAAACTTTTAAATAACACCTGTAATGATATTTTTATTTTAATGTATTAAATTAACATACAATTATATTAAATCACTGTATTATATTATTTTCAATATAATTGTAACACCCCTACTTTCTAATACAAGATTAAACATAAATGAATAATAATTCTTGCTAACCCCTTGGGAAAATAAATGCGGAAGCGAAACTAAAACTTAAACTATGGGGTGTCACGCCACGCTTGGGTAACCAACTAAACCCAAAAGCACAGGCTACAAAGGATTTCTATCTACAAACCAAAATACAACAATTCACTATTGATAATACAATTCACTAAAATACAATAAATCAAATTCTAACTAAACCATTTATACTCATGATTAACTCCAAGGGTACTAGTTCTACACCGCGCTCTCAAAGCGAGTCACTTCTATCAAGTCCTGAAAATAACAAGGTTTGGAAAACAAGAAGTAAAAGTATTAGCATATAATGCTAAGTAAGCTCTACCCCGCCCCGTAAAATAAGTACATATATACTTTTGAAAATAGATATGCCTTGTAAATAGGTTTTGGAACCATTCAGTAAAAGAATTTGACTCACACCAAAGATACATAATATAGGTCTTTTCAAAAATCGTTTTCCCACACATAACTTAAATAGTTAAGAATAAAACACACTCTCCTCAAAGTATTAATAAGCTCATATAAGTAATAGGTCTTAGCGAAATACTTCATACGGTTAAAACAACATAATAATACCTTTATAAAACATCACTGCTCACTTTCAAGATAATAAGTACGGAGTATAAAATAGCATTTCTCAATACTTCTCAATATCATTTAAAGGCATAACTCTACAATAATCACTTTCCAAATATGTTTGAATGTATATAAATATAAGGACGAATTCACAACCATATAGACATTTCAAAACATAGCTTTTCTTCATATCCTTCTCAACATATATTCATAGTCATAGATAACTCAAGTCTCATTCTCAAATATCAAAATAGCATAATATTGCTCAAGTGGAGGTATCCAACAATTCTTAGTTTATAGTTAAATCAACAAGTAAAACATAAGTATGGAGGTACTCAAATCACCAATAGGAGGATAGGAACGGAGCTTACCTCCACTACCGAACCTTCACACCTATACAATGTAAATGGAAACAGGAACTAGAAACCTAAGTGCGCACACCCCGGGGATTCCAAGCCCCAAAGGTAGTTACTAGCCCTAGTAACCCAGGATTTTTACTACCAGGTTACCCACCCAATCAATAACTAATAAGACCGCAACCCTAGGTTCTCACATCAATAGCAAATAGAACCGCAGCCCTAAGTGCTCACAATAATCTGGACCGCAGCCCAAGATTCTCGTAACCTCCAATAATAAAAATATAGATAACCTCCATATAGATTATAAACATAAGTATATTCTCCAAAAATAGGTACATTACTATATAATTCCTCCAAGATAGTAATATTCTTTCAAAATAGTTTTCATAAATATTTTCCATTGCCCGTAGGCTATTCAAATACACTTCCCAAAACAAGATAGATCGAGTATATATATAATATATACATTTCCAAAATAGGGTTTACATCAAACATAGGATTTATCCTCCAATCATAATATAGTTTATATCTCTCGCAATAAATATAGTTTATACCTTCCAAAAGCCATATAGTTTCATACTCAAATAATTTACCATAATGTCCTCACTATATAACCATACACATATCCATTCTTTGTAAATCATAAGGTGACACCAAAATATACTCATTTGCTATTTATCACACTTTTAAACTCAAACACATTTCCAAAATAGTTTAAGGACACAAATTAGATAAATAGCACATTTGATAGGGAAGGTAGTTTTGACGGACATAGAAACTTACCTCAAGTTAAGCTCCAAAAGCAAGCATCCGATCTAAGGCTCAACTCTTAGACAAGCCACTTCAACGAGGAACCTGTTAATTAATCACACCTCACTTATCAACTATTACTAATACTAGTATTAATATCAATATTAATATTCATCCATTCCTCTTTACACCATCATCATGCTTTAAAATTAGTCCAAGCATTACTTATTAATCTCCCTTAAATCCATATCATTAACAATTGATCACCATCCTTCATCAACTCCTCACCATCTTACTCATAATCACACCTCATCATTAAACTACCATAGCACCATCCTTCCCCTTCCACCACCATCATTAATAATTAAACACCATCTTAGTTATTATCATCCTCTTTAACTTAATTAGTTCGTAATTATAAAATATTCAACATCAACCCATCACATAATCTCAGTCATGCATAACCATCCCATTAATCAATCGATAATCAATAGTCCTAACCATCATCATTAATCCATTATTATCAACTAATCACCATTATAGTCATTATTAGCCATATACCCATCTATAACCATCTTAAATCACCAAACCATCATTAATAAATTAAAATCATAATCCCTAATCATAACCAAGATTAATGATCCAATCATCATTTAAATACCACATCATCACCAATAATCATCATATTAAGTCATAATAATTTCATCATTAAAATCTTAGTCACCAACGTAAACAAATTCATCATCAACAACAACACTAGTTAATTTCATCATCATCAACAATAATTGGCATCCATAATCATCACTTAAACACTGCTAAGCAATACCTAAATCCAACACCACCACTGAATATATTTCCTCCATTAATAATACTCATTTTTTTTATCAACTAATAATTCATAATCAAATCATAATCATCATTTGTAAGCTTTAATTACCTTGCTTAGCCACCTTAATCCATTCTCTAATCCATGCTTAATCCATGTTTAATCTGCCCAAGCTCCATCTGTTCTGCCTAATCAACTCCGAGCCACCACCACCGCCGTCCAAACTGCCACGCCGGAGATGGGGGAGGACGCCGCCACGCTGACCTGCCACCGGACTGCCGTCGACGAGAGAGGGAGCGAGAAGAGGAAGGAGAGAGTCGAAGCTTCACACACGCTGTCGTCCACCTGCTCTGCTTGCCGTTCATCGTCACTGCAACCTCCGCCGGGAAAGAGAGGGAAGGGACGGAAGGGTCGCCGGAGGAAGCCTTGCCGGCCGTCTGCCCCGGTCTGCTGTCGCCGTTCGAGAGAGAGACGGAGGCCGGACCTGCTGCTTGTCGAAGCCGAGAGAAAATGAAGGGGAGCGAGAGATAGAGAGACAATTGGGGCTGCTGATTTTGACTTAGAATGTAGCAATGAACATTACATGGGAATGGCCCCTTAACCTTTTTTCCTGAGGATTTGCATGGTGTTAAAGTTTTTCCTCTCCATTGGAGTTTTCTTCCTCTTGTTCCAGGTAACAAGCTTTTTCCTCTTGCATTCATTGCAAGCTCTCCGGTTTTATTCCCGGTATTTTCTGCCAGTGTATCGTGTTCATTTATTGAAGAAATCTCACCAACCATCATAATGGCATTCAATGATAGTAGTTGGCCTTCCCTTCATTTACCACACAACTTCTGTTGTTGGGGTACCCTAAGCCTGAGTTACAGCACGAAAAAACGACCTTGTTTTTGCCCTCTCCCTCTGTTACTTGCTGCTACCCACCGACTGCTGCTCCTACCCACGAAGGCCATGGCATCAAGCAGTAAAGGAAAGGAAACTCTGGAGACACAATACGAGGCGATGAGCATCCAAGATGAAGTGGAAGTTGACATGCCTTTCGACGATGACGAGGCTTGGAACACCCAAGATGATGGAGTTTTCACCTTGGTGGGCACACTGCTGACTGACAAAGCTGTGAAATTTAACTTCCTAAAGGAAACCATGGCCACCGTCTGGCGTCCGGTTAAGGGGATGACGGCAAAGGAAATAACAACCAACCTGTTCATGTTTCAGTTTTTCCATGAGAAAGATATTCGCAGGGTTATAGAGGGGGGACCTTGGTCCTTTGACCAACACCTACTTAACCTGCAACAACTCCAGGAAAATGAAGCTCCCTTTGATGTTGACCTCTCTAAGGCTGATTTCTGGGTACAAATTCACAGATTGCCCAAAAGAATGATAAATATCAAAATGGCGGAATTCATAGGCTCTCAACTGGGGGATTTCATCAAGGCGGACCTATCTAACTATGATGGAACTTGGATCGAGTTCATCAGACTCAGAGTTCGCATGGACATATCAAAACCCCTCCGTCAAAGGATCAAGATCAAGAATGCCCAGGGGGAAGTGCTAACACTGGAGTGCAAGTACGAGAGGCTCCCTACCTTTTGTTTCTTTTGTGGAGTGATCGGACATAGCGAGAGATCTTGTGTTAAAGAGTTTGACTCCAATGAAGCTGTGACAACTAGAGCGTATGGACCAGAACTCAGAGCTGTGAGCAGGAAGCAAAACTCACAAGCCTACAGGTGGCTTCTTGCTCAACGACCAGAACGGAACACCACGCCGGAAAATGAGTCGGACCACACCACCAACCCAACTCACCTCCATGCGGGAATTCCTAGGTACGAGGTACCCAGTGGACAAAAGGAATATCAACATGGTTCTTACCCACCGGTTAATGCTCAGACTGGCGGCGTGCAGGTGCAGAGTACTGTAACTAGCCATGAAAAGAATCATGCATTTAATTCAGCCTCAGGCACAGTTACAGCTAGCTCTCAGAGTCAACCAAGAGCTTTTGGCACGAGTAACTTCTCTATCAACCACTGGGCTAATTTTCCCACACCTGGTACATTGAATAGTCATGATCCAATGGGCCAGCCCATTATGAAAGGCCCTATTCTGCTGGGGAATCACGACCAGAGAAAAAAGAGAAAAGGTTTGGAGCTCACTGAACCGGCACAAGACTTGAATCTGATCACTTCTGAAAACGACTCGAGTCACTCAAAAAACTTGTTAGAGGCGGGACCTGCAGCGCAGGCCCGCCTAGGCCAATGAGTTTCATATCTTGGAACTGTCGGGGACTTGGCAACCCCACGACGGTTCAGGTTCTTGTGGACATGGTCCACTCTAAAAAGCCGGTTCTTTTATTTTTGATGGAAACAAAACTTGGTTCGGTGCACATGGAAGGCATTAGGAAAAAGTTGCTTTTTGATAATTTAATAACCGTTGATAGTGCGGGGCAGAGTGGAGGTCTGGCCTTGCTTTGGAACAAAACTTTAGAGGTTGATGTCACTGGCAGTGCTAGCAACTTCATCGACGCCAATGTCAAAACTTGCTCTCATTCATCAACCTGGAGATTCACAGGTTTCTACGGGAACCCAGAAAGGCAGAGAAGGAGGATCACCTGGAGTCTACTTAAACAACTATCTTTGGCTTCACCTCTTCCATGGATGCTAATGGGTGACTTCAACGATGTTCGTAACCCAGAAGAGAAAATCGGTGGTGCATGTCAACCAAGGTGGCTCATGGAAGGTTTCAATGAGGCGATTGAGTTCAGTGGCTTACGAGATTACAAGTTCAAGGGCTATCAATTCACTTGGGAAAAGGGCAGAGGATCTTCTCACTGGATTAGGGAAAAGCTTGACCGAATCCTTGTAAATGATGCTTGGCTTGACATCTTTGAAGGTGCTAAAGCAGAATCCTTTGAAGCCCCTACTAGCGATCATATCCCACTTGCAGTCTGGCCCTCCCCCGCAGCAAGGACAAAGAGAAGAAAAAGCTTTAAGTTTGAAAACTATTGGTTGAAAGAAGCTCAGTGCCGTGAAATCGTGCAACAATGTTGGTCTAATTCCCATGGTCTTCAACTCTGTTCTAGATTCGAAATTTGCAGCCACGAGGTCTGGAAATGGGGTAAAGATCAAAATAAGAACATGCAACACCAGATTGATTATCTCAAAGGTCGGTTGAATTTCCTCAGACCTAGAACTGATGCTCGGAGCGTTATGGAATTCTCTGCTGCCCAATCCCAATTCCTAAACATTTTGGATAGGCAGAATCGCTTTTGGAAGCAGAGGGCGAAACTATTTTGGCTCAACGGAGGGGACAAGAATACAAGGTTCTTTCACAATGCTGTTAAACAGAGAAGGAGGAACAATGAGATCATCAGACTCCGTGACCAGAATGGCAATTGGATATCGCAGGGGCCGGAGTTGGACAATCTGGTAAGGGACTACTTCTCAAATATTTTCTCTTCAAATGCTGGTGATTGTAATCCTGTTTTGAACTGCATAAATCCTAGCATTACTAGTTCCCAAAACAGTATGCTAATGAGAAGGTTTACTGTCCCTGAGATCAAGAGGGCAGTCTTTGGTATGCACCCAGACAAGAGCCCGGGCTTTGATGGTTTCAATCCGGGATTTTTCCAATCTTATTGGGACATCCTAAGTGAGAGTCTTGTCGATTTTTGTAATGAGTTTCTGGTCTCTGGGAAGCTTCCTGAGAACATCAATATAACCCAAATTGTGTTGATCCCCAAAAAACCCACTCCAGAGACTATGGCCGATCTTAGGCCAATTGCTTTATGTTCAGTAGCTTATAAGATTCTTGCTAAGGCATTGGCTAACAGACTTAAAGGGCTTTTGAATAATTTAGTCTCTGTGAATCAAGGTGCTTTTGTCCCTGGCAGATTAATCACTGACAATATAATGATTGCTTTTGAAATGCAACACTATATGAAGCGTAAAACGCAGGGGAAAAGTGGATTAGCTGCTCTGAAATTGGACATTAGCAAGGCTTATGACAGATTAGAATGGTCTCTATTGCGCAATATTATGGTCAAAATGGGGTTTGATGCTAAATGGATCAATCTGATTATGGAATGTGTTTCTTCTGTGAGCTATTTTGTGTTGAATAAAAGGCAGGAGATTGGACCCATATTACCTCAAAGGGGATTAAGGCAAGGAGACCCCATCTCTCCTTATCTGTTCATATTAGTAGTTGAAGGTTTCAGCGCAATGATCAGGGATTATGAAAGACGAGGAAGTATTCATGGATTTACCGTGGCTAGAAATGCTCCATCTATCAGCCACTTGTTCTTCGCCGATGACAGCTTCATTTTTCTCAAGGCATCACTAGAGGAAGCAAAAAATTTGAAACAGCTCCTTAAAGATTATGAAAAGGCATCAGGCCAATGCATAAACTTCAACAAATCAACTCTGGCATTCAGTAAGAATACATCTGAATTTGTGAGGAACCAAATCAGCAACAGTCTTGGAATTCAATATAGTGGGGATAATGGCAACTATCTGGGACTCCCAATGATTATTGGCAGAAATAGGACAGAGATTCTAAAGTTCATCAAACAACGTATTGTCAGTCGTATTCAAGGGTGGAATCATAGATTTATCTCTAAAGCAGGGAGGGAGATTCTTCTCAAATCTGTTCTTCAAGCCCTCCCGTCTTATGCCATGGGGGTCTTTCTCTTACCAAAGGGACTAATCAAAGCAATTGAGACTACCATGAATTCTTATTGGTGGAAAGGAGGTGGCAGCGATAGCAGAGGTATCATCTGGAAGAACTGGAATTTCTTGTGCAAGCCTAAGAAGTAGGGAGGACTCGGTTTTCGGGATCTTCATGATTTTAATCTAGCTCTCCTAAGCAAACAAGCCTGGAGATTAACCATTGATCCTAACTCCTTGGTCTCTAAGATTTTCAAAGCAAGATATTATCCCAACTCCTCTTTCCTCGAAGCTAGACTAGGAGCCAACCCGTCTTTTATTTGGAGTAGTATGATGGCTACGCAAGACATCATACGTAAGCACTCAAGATGGAGGATTGGAAATGGGGCTCAAACTCGCATTTGGGGTGATAATTGGTTGCCGGACATCAACAACCCAAAGGTTCTATCCTTCCCATTCCCTTTCATGGAGAACTCTAATGTGGAAGATCTCATTGATCCCACCACTCATGTCTGGGACGAATCCACCATCAGGGATATTTTCACCCCTAGAGATGCTGATCTAATCATGAAGATACCACTATCCAACCAACAGGTGCAAGACAAGATTATTTGGGGTCCTGAGGACAATGGCAGGTTCACAGTCAAAAGCTGCTACAAGGCCATAGGAGGTGAGCTAAGTGTGGAAAACATCAAGCATTGGAGCAAGTTATGGCACTGCAAGATCCCCCCAAAAGTCAAAATGTTCCTATGGCAAGCATGTAATTCTTGTCTCCCAACCAAAGACAATCTGAGACAGAAGCATGTAAACTGCAGTGCAAAGTGCAGATTATGCAGTAATACTAGCGAGACCATCCTTCACCTACTTGCTGAATGTGATTATGCCAGGTCTTGTTGGAACTATCTTCATTATAGTTCTCTTCAGTGTGATGTAGACAACTTCCAGTCGTGGTTAAGCAATGCATTGGAGAAATTATCTGATAACCAGTTCTGCACCCTTGCCATGGTCTGTTGGAACATATGGAACTTAAGGAACAACATTGTTTGGAACAATCATTCTGTTGAGTCAACCAGGAGCCTGATAATCAGAACGCAATCCTATCTCTCTGCATGGAAGTCAGCGAACAAGGACGAGCATCACAGCCAGAAGATAGCTGAACCGAAAGAACATTGGCTCAAACCACCGCAAGGATTTATGAAGCTGAACGTTGATGCCGCTGTTAACGCCGAGGAAGGCAGTCTGGGGTTTGGTTGCGTCCTAAGAGATGACCATGGAAGATTTGTGGCTGCACGGGGAGCTCACTGGAGAGGGAAATTATCACCTAAAGAAGCAGAAGCATTAGCTATCCGAGAATCCCTTCACTGGCTCAAATCATTCACCATCAACAACATTGTTATTGAATCCGACTCCTTGCAAGTTGTCCAGAGTATCAGTTCAGAGTTGGGAGAGTCATCTTTTCACTTGATCTTAGCAGATATTAAAAACTTAATGAGTTTGTTTCCTCATTGTAGTTTATGTTTTATCAAGCGATCTGCGAACCAGGCGGCCCACATGTTAGCTAGGCAGTCTGTTTCTTTGTCTGATTGCTCGGAGTGGTTCACGAACCCTCCTTCTATCATTTGTAATACCCTTTTCTTGGATTTGAATTAATGCATCTGTGTTTGTTTTCAAAAAAAAAAAAAAAAAACATTACATGGGATCTAAATGAACATATCATATTTCTAGGGTTAGATATTGGGCAAATTATACTGTGCACCATGGTACACATAGCAATGTGCACCAAGTACCTAAACGACGTCGTTTTGAGCATTGTAAACTAATCATCCGTTTTTTTTGAAATTCACTGTAACCCCTCGGTTTTTACGACAAAGTTAAGATTCGAAAATAGCAATATAATTTTTTTATTAAGCTATGATATTTCAGAGAAGACTATTCGGTGCTCGAAATAATTTTTCGTTTAAGGATTTATTACCGGTAAGCTGCGAACTACGTATCAATTACGAACCGAGAAAAATTTTAAGGATGTGGATACAATTCGGATTTTTCAGAATTAGAATTAGTGAGTATCATACGATTAGGCCTGAATTTTAATTAGTTCAAGAGAATTTCTAAA
>CP025659.1:39604287-39617225 GCA_003576665.1 Ipomoea trifida
AACTAATTGTAACATTTGGGAGTAAAAGTGATGGTGTAAAAGTAGGGAGTACAAATAGTAGAACTCGACAAATTATCGTGTGAAACACGACCCAAAACGACATCGCTGAATTTTTTATGAGTTAGAATCACTAGTACAAAAAGAGGCATAAATATAGGACAATTTGCGTCCGGAGTTGAAACACCGGACGCGTAAAGTGACGCGGTGGCATTTTTGTAATTAAAAGTTTACTAAATAATTAATTTTTTATTTATTTATTTTTAATTCCTAACCAGCTGCGTCCGAAGTGAGCACTTCGGACGCAGATGGATAAGTGCGTTTGACCACCTGCGTCCGAAGTACCCACTTCGGACGCATGGTTGTTTTTTTTATTTTTATTTATAATTAAAATCCCTTTTCAATCAGAGATCTAGATCTCGAATCACATACCATCTTCCTTACACCATCGCCATCATCGCAGCACCATCCACCATCGCCTCCCGTCGACACAGCCACTGACGACGTCCACAGCCTCCGCCGCCGTCCACATCACCTCTCTCTGGTCGTCGCACGCCTCTCAGCTCGCTCGTCACCGAACGCCCACGCCGCTGCACTCCGTCGCCTCATGCCCTCGCTGCTGGCGTCGCCCCTGCTGCCCTCGCCACCGGCATCGCCCCTGCTGCTTCGCCGTCGGTCTCCAGTACGTTTCCTTCATTTTTTTTATTTGTTATTAATTTAATTTAATTTATTTATTTATTTTATTTATTTGTTTAATAAATAGGGTGTTTTTGAAGCTTTCAGAATCCGCTGCTAAAACTTTTGCATATTGGGTAAGATATTCTATGGTTCTTTTGTAAAGGTTTCTAATTGCAAGAATGTACAATTATTAGCATTTGGCGTCAATAGGTACAAGTAACTTATAACCTGTTTCTGCAGGGTATAGATTATTTGAAGTATGATAACTGTAACCATGATGGGTCTAAGCCAACTGTGAGGTATTTCTATAATTTGATCAGAATTTGAAATTGCCCAATTTAATCTAGATTTTATAGCTGTCTGTTTAAATGGTTTTGTTATTCTTGTTTTGGTTCTAGATTTCCTGTTATGACCGGAGCTTTAATGAAGGCAGGACGTCCAATCTACTACAGTCTATGTGAATGGTAATTTTTCAAGTGCTCTATCACTGTAATTGTGTTTGCTCAACATAAATTTTGGTATTTGTACTGTTTTTTATTTCCGTGTAAATAGGGGAGATATGCATCCTGCCCTATGGGGTGGTAAGGTGGGAAACAGCTGGAGAAACACGAATAATATTACTGATACATGGGATAGGTAAGAGTTGTATACTTCTTCCCGCTACTAAATTCCATCTTGTATGAATGCTCTTGGTACCCAAAAGAAAAATGTTGTATGAATGCTTTTATCCTTTCTGAGTTACAGTTTTCTAACAACATGGTAACAAGGGCAGACGAGAATGAAGTTTATGCTGACTATGCAAGGCCTGGTGGTTGGAACAGTTAGTACTAGGTGTTAATCACGGCATACTTTTGTACTTAATAGACCAAAAAATAAATTGCTTATTCAAGTTACTATTGCAGATCCAGACATGCTTGAAGTTGGAAACGGTGGAATGACAAAGGATGAATATATAGTACACTTTAGCTTATGGGCCATTTCCAAGGTACTTCCATAGACTACTCCAAGTAGTGGTTCCGTCATTTAGCATAAATTTTTTACCCATTTTGTTATCTTAATATTGTGGTTGCTGTTAAAATTGTATGTTTTAGGCTCCTCTTATTATTGGTTGTGATGTGAGAACTGCTACAAAAGAGACACTGGAAATTCCCATTGGACTCTGTTAATGCTAGAGGATCAGTCATTCCCATTGGACAACTGGGTATTATGTTGCAGCTGTTGGAGAATATAGGACTTAGAATCTTCAAATTTGAAGGTATGTTTTTAACAGAGGTATTTATTCATAAATGCTAACAGTTTTTTAGATGGATTCTGATGTCTAGCATATCAGAAGGGTCAGAAAACAGGCTGCTTGCTGCTATGGGCCTTTTGCTATAAATTTTACTAAGATTAGGCCATTGAATTGCACTCCTTTGAGAGAGTATTGGCTCAGCCTTGTAGTATTATTTCTTACCCTAATACTAAATTCAGATTTCAGATCTTGTTTCCTTTAAATCTAATGATTTTGAATTTGATACTTTTCATTCTTCTTTTGGTTCCCATATTTTTATTTCTTCTGTAGCTAAAGAGTTGTAATTGCTTCACCAGACAAAGATTTCAAGCAACTGGTATCTGAAGATGTCCAAATCGTGGTTCCTGTGCCAAACTTAAATAGATGGTCATTTTACACCCTCAAACACTACAGAGCTCAGTATAATTGTGATCCACAATCTGACTTGAGTTTGAGTAAGTCATGCTCTTTATTTGTTACTTTACAATTTACAAAGTGTATTCTTGTTATTGCTTTGAGTTCCCATTCTGAACTTATCTAAGATAGTCCTTCATGAACAAAAGATAACCAAATTCCTTTTGTTGTGAGAGCAAATGACAGAGGCACTCCATTTTGCCCTGCTCTCCTTTTTTTCCCTTGGGGAAGTGGGATATGGAGGGCAGCAAGTGTAAATCGAGTTCCTTTATCAGTCTATAATTTTATGAGTGATCCATTAATGTTGATGAACTCCATCTTATCCAATCAGTGGTTTTAAAGAAATGAATTAAAAGCTTCACCAAGAGAGAAATAATATAAAAGCATGTCTTCTTCCTTCTTAATTTGCAGAATTCCCTGGAAATTCTTTACACAAATTTTTAGAAAACCTTCTTCCACCAATACTAACCTTCAAATGTTGAGGACAGAATACATTCAAATTTCCTTTTGAAAATTACTTACGGAGTTAATTATTTTAATTCTCTACAACATCCAATGGATTATAATTTTCTTGAGGTGTTAGCTATTTTGGTTCTCTTCAACATCCATCGATAATAATTTTTTGGAGGATAGTTTGAGTTGAAGAATTAAGATACAAACACAAAAGCTTTTTGTTGGCTCCTGGTCCAATTAGATATGCCTTAATTATGTAAGATCTACCTTATTTGGAGCTGTTTAGCAGCTGATTCCATTACTTCAAGTTGTATCTTTACTATTTGGTGTATTGAGATGCCATATGAATTTTCTGTTGCAGAGGGTGCTGTAGCTGGAGCAGCTGCTGGTGTTGTTGTAGAAACTGTATTATACAATAAAGACTTGACTTCAAGCAGGTTCAGTCTACTTGAGGCACTGCCTTTTTTCACATCTAGCAAGTTCTTTATGAATGTTAAAGATATTTTGTTTCTAGTTGGTCAAATGTTCTGTAGAAGCATCTCTTTGATTACAATTCATTCCTAATGTCTTTCTCAAATATAGGCTATTCTCATTAATTTTCATCACTAGATTGCAGTAGTTTAAGGTAGGAAAGTACTGTGATTATCTGATTCCTTTTTTTCTACCTTCATTTGCTCTTTCATTTATCTGCTTGACTATTTCTAAGAGAATGTGTTGATGTAGAGAGTTTGACATGGTTGTAGTGTGCTGAGGGGGCAAGGTTCTAGCATTATAATTCTTCAAATATTTATTTTTTTTGAATTTTTGTATAATATTTGTGGATTATTCATTGAGGTTTTTGTGGATTTAATGTGTAATGACTATCAATTTTGTACAGGAAAAAAAAATGTATTTAATATTATTATCAATTTAAATTTTAATCAAATAATTTTTTTTTTAATAATAATGACTATCTGCGTCTGGAACTGGGAAGTTCCAGACGCAGATAGTCTATTTAACAAAATAAAAAAATAACCAGCTGCGTCCGGAACTGCCCAGTTCCAGACGCAGCTGGTGACTATCTGCGTCCGGGACAACTCCGGACGCAGATAGTCCGGACCAATTGCGTCTCTGGCGTATGCGTCTGGTGTACTCCAGACGCAAAAAGTCCAAAACTCCAGACGCAAATGCCCCTTTTTGTACTAGTGAATAATGTACATTATGTGTTAGAATAGTGAAACTTCTGAGTAAGATAATATACATTATATGTTAGAATAATGTACATTATGAATTATAAAAATGTATATTGGAGTGACTAGTGTGGAACAAATAAATTGTACGAAACGACGTCATTTTTGGACCGTGGTCTACAATAACTATTGAAGTCAAGGGTGACACTCTTTGAAACTGTTTTACATATCTTTATTTGTAATACGTATTGGATCAATATAAAAATATAATGCTTATGTTATAAATATAATACTAATCATGAATAAAGTATTTAATTTGTTATGGAGTACTTGTAAAGAAAAATGTAATAGAGAGATGTTATACTTTTAAACCAAAATTAATATTTAAGGGTTGAACAATTACTTATGAGAAAAAAACACAATACTAATTAGTGATAAATTGATTGATTGATACTTAGAAAAAATATAATACTTATGAGGAACAATATGATACTTTTAATGAAAAATGTAATACTTTTAAATCAAAATGTAATATTAAGAGTTAAACTATTATTTATGCGAAAAATTATAATACTCATAAAGAAAAGTGTACGTAATAGTGTAATACTTATAAAAAAATATAACCCATCTCTCACTAAGAAATTTTGCCTTAATTTATTGTCGTGTTAAGTTATTTGATTAAAAAAAAAAACAAAAAGAAAAACAGAGTCGTGTAATTATCGAATTTTCTTTTTAATACAACTGACCCTATGACATTATAGTATCAAAGAGTCAATTCGCCTCCACTAAAATTCGATCTCATGACCTCCCTCCCATATAGGAAAATCACTACAAGCCATCTGAATAACTTTTCCAATCGTGTTATTACTTGTAACAACATATAGACTTACCCTGACTCAAGCGTTTCCAATCACTTTCATTCTTTTAACTAATATTTTGTATGCGTAATGCGTAAAAATATATGCCTAATAGTAATACTTAATTATATTAAAATATTTTCTAAAAAAATAGTTTTTTTTTTTAAATTCATACTTGTAGAATTTATATTATATTAAAAAAGTATAGTTGATAATTTAAGTAAATATTATGGTAGGATTAATATTATCAAAGTAAGAATTTTAGATATGATAAATTAGTAAATATAATTATGGTAACATTTAATTAAAATCTAAATTAAATAAAGTTTATTTCTTATATTATTCGAATATATAATTTCAATCTACATTATCACCATAAAGAATATAAGAAAATATATTGTGTATGAATATGTATAGTAATAATAATGGAAAAAGATAACAGAAGTTATAACGGTAACGATACTTTTGTCTAAACAATTATATAATACAACTTTTATAACATAATGTATAAAAAAAATTTAAAATGAACATAAATCAAAGATATAATAATGGAAAAAGAGAATAGAAATTATTATTATTATTATTATTATTATTATTATTATTATTATTATTATTATTATTATTAGGTCATTGGTTTTGGTAATAGGAAAAGACCATTATACCCTTTTTATAAACGAGAAAAAAATTCCTGATTGATCTGGCAACTATAAGGTTAAATTGTATACTAACTCACCCTGATGCAACTGTTTGTAATTATTTGGATTAACTCAACCAAGTTGGTATGGTAACTATAAGGTTATAAGTTCGACTTTTAGCGGGAGTGACTTATTTGGCTTATTGATTTAAGCTGATTATGAGCAATCTAAGGTGGTTTATCTCATTGTGGTCCTTTGCCGATTTGGGTCATAAACTTGATTTATGCAATGCACATCATCAGATAGTGACTGCGAGTTTCTATTGTTACCTAAAAAGAAATGTAAATATTTCGTTTTGAATCACAATTATTGTGTGAATATCACATTAGAGTTTTTTCCCAAAATGGTCCCTCGACTATTGCTCATTCTCAATTTTGCATTTCAACTTTCAATTGCACCTAATGTGGTCCCTCGACTTTCAAAAACTCACCCAATTTGGTCCTCCGTTACATATTCCGTCAAATCAGTGTTAAAATGGAGGGCATTTTCGTCCATTTACCTATTGTTAGCTTAATAAACATTGACAAATAGTTGAGGGACCATTTTGAGAATAGTCAAGGGACCATTTTGGGAAAAACTATTTTATTTATTTCATTTTTGTTTATTTTCATTGTTTAGACTCTATAAAATTAGAATTTCGATACATTTTTTTCTTACAAATATAAATAGTTAAAATCGCGCAATCCAACTTCAAAATTTTTAACTTTCTTTATAGACTTTTCCTCTCTAAATATACAAAATATTCCTATGAAGTTTTACAATAAGTTTCGTAAATTTCATAAATACTCATATACTTTTTTTTTTTAATGTTCATAGACAATCAATCACTATGTATCACATTAAATATTACTTTTACCATTGAAAATAATATTTTTTTTTCAAGCGTAGACACCCAAAGAGTGTAAAATGTAAGGAAAATATTGGACCGAAAGGTAATTTTTTCTAGTAAACTTCTCAGGTGAGCCGAAAAGTAAAATCTCGTCAATGTTTCCTGCAATATTTTCTGTATTTGATTTCGGAGTAATTATTAAATTTCATATTAATTTACATTATTTAAGATATTGTATGACATCTTTTATATGTTTTCTTCTTCTTATTTTTTTTATTAATTATTAAGGCAAGTATAATTTATTTTGTAATATGGACACATTATTTTTAATAATTTTGATTTAATTAAATCATACTTTAATTATAAAAATCCTACCTAATAATTTTAGTATATTACACGAGACACTATAATTATTATAAATAATGTTTAATAATTTTCAATTTGTATTCAACAATGAAATTTATAGTTAATTTTAACAGGGTCAATAGTATTAAAAAAATTTATAGTTAATTTTTAAGTCAATCATAAAATCTTTTGTGCTGTGGGCACATTATTTTTAATTATTTGAGTTTAATAATATTATATCTTATTTATAAAAAAAATTCAAAGTAATATTATAGCTTAAAAAAATGAGTATTTATAAAATTTACGAAACTTATTGTAAATCTGCATAGGAATAGGTTGTAAAAAAGTTAAAAAAAATTTAGGATGGATTGCACGATTTTAACTATTTATATTTGTAAGGAAAAAAATGTATAGAAATTCTAATTTTATAGAGTCTAAAAATGAAAATAAACAAAAATGAAATAAATAAAATAGTTTTTCCCAAAATGGTCCCTTGACTATTCTCAAAATGGTCCTTCAACTATTTCTCAATGTTTATTAGGCTAACAATAGGTAAAAGGACGAAAATGCCCTCCATTTTAACACTGATTTGACGGAATATATAACGGAGGACCAAATTGGTGAGTTTTTGAAAGTCGAGGGACCACATTAGGTGCAATTGAAAGTCGAAATGCAAAATTGAGAATGAGCAATAGTCGATGGACCATTTTGGGAAAAAACTCTATCACATTATATATATAATCATCTTTTAATTTGACAATATTTCTTTATGACTTGTTTACTCATATATATTATTGCATTTGGTCATTTGAACATTAACTTTTAGAACAATATGATAATTTCATAACTGTAACTTCATCTTTTGATGGAAAAAAACATTCATAAACAATGTAATAACTAATAAATAACAATTTAATAGACTTTTTCATTAAAACTTATTTCTTTTGAACCGGAATAGAATGCTAAAATTGTTTATTAACAGATTGACTTAGAAATTAACATCAGCAATGTCGTGAGAATAAATACGATTAAATTAATAATTAATAACTAAATATGATAACGTCAGACTAACCCAAAAAAAAAAACTAAAAGTAAAATTTTCTACACCTGAAATAATTGTGGTAAAATTAGTCAGCAACGTAATTTCTTTGCTGTCTACCAACATGGAAATTAAAGCTGTGGTTGGTGAAACATGAAAAATTAACCTTGGCAGTGAAAAGAGGCAGTATAACCAGAGAACCAACAAAAATATAATGTGATTTTCAAAAAAAAAAAAAACAAAAATATAATATAAACAATATAGTTAGGATTTAGGAAAATCACAAAAATAAATAAATAAATGGTTTCTTACGTGTCTTCAGTTAACATTTTCTGTACCTGCAGTTATCAAATTATATGTTTGTAGTAATTACCATGTTATGTTTCTTTAATTTGTTTACAAGTACAGAAACGATTAACGACATATACACCATGTGTTAATTGCACACACAAATTTTGAAATTGTGTTCATAATGCAATATGAAACTTGCGCCATGGGGCAAATTATGTTATGGACCCGGGTCCACATTGCAAGGTGGACTCAGGTCCATATTCACAATTTTAGAACTCTATATTAACAATTTTAGATCTCAATATACAAAATTACATTACTCAATATTCACAATTTTTGAACTCTATATTTACAATTTGTTATATAGATTCAAAATTTGTATTATACTATTGAATATAGAGTTATGAAATTGTGAACATAGAATTTTATAATTATAAACATAAAGTTTTAAAATTATGAATATAAAGTTCTAAAATTATGAACATAGATCTGGGTTCACCTTTCAACGTGGACCCAGGTCCATGGCATAACAACCGCATCCATGGTATACCAATTGGTATTGATGGGTTTGGGCTCTAGACATTAACCATCAATATCATTTCTTAAGTCTTCTAATTTTAACCATCAATAGGCATTATCCCTATTACCTATGAGTTTTCGAATAGTTCTTACAAGCATGTACTTTGTTGATATTTTGTCCTAGTTGTTATTTATTTTATTCTCAACTACCCAGTTCCATGGCGGGAATTTTTTTTTTTTTTTTTAACATTATGTTATGTTCAATAACATTAAAATTGTACATTTAAAAGAAAAAAAAAAACAGAAAGAAAGAAAGAAAGAAAGGTAAATTATTGTGTGGACCATGGTCCACATAGCTGTGTGGACCATGAATATAAGGTACATTATTTTTATACTGAAGGTACATTATTTTTGTACTGAGGGTACATTTTTTTTATAGTGCTATAAAATAATGTACTTTCAGTACAAAAATAATGTACCCTAAAATAATGTACCTTCAATACAAAAATAATGTACCTTCAGTATAAAAATAATGTACCTTATATTCATGGTCCACACAGCTGTGTGGACCATGGCCCATGCAATAATGATTGAGAAAGAAAAGAATAAGACAATATTACAGGATGGAACACTGGTTTATAGTTTAGTCCAATCAGCCCAACCAACCATGTTAGCAAATTAGGCCCAATGTGGCAATCCAAGCCCACCCAATAGTATAGGGAATCATTTGGCCCACATAACTGTGTGTATTATAAATAAAAGAAAAATACATTATTTGTGTGTATAAAGTAAATTATTTAAAAGTATATTATTTGAGTACTGAAAGTATGTTATTTTATATTCCATCAAATAATATACATTCAGTACACAAATAATATACTTTTAATATATATTTAAAATGTACTTTGTATTAAAAAATAAATTATTTAAGTACGGAAAATGTACTTTTAATGTATTAAAAATATATTTTTATGCATTAAAAATGTCAAAAAACATTTAATACAAATGGCAGCCTAAGCGTAAAGCCCAGGCGCGAGTCATTGTCACTACGTAAATAGGCACGTAATAGACAATCAAGTCATCGTAACTCTTGCAATGTAACCTAACACTTTCAACTGTTATACCATGAACTAGGATTCACATTGCATTGCAAATTCTTATTTAAAATGACGTTGAAATTATCTGTAGTATTTGCAATTAACATATTATTACGTTCGATTGATAAATTATGTACATATTACAATTAAAATATTACATATTAGCAGTTAACATATTACGTACATATATTTAACAATATGTTATGTGCATAGTGCGTGTATATAATTTAAATATCGTTTTGGATGAGAATTATGGTTAAAAAAATCGCTAGGCGCTCCTCGGGAGCTTAGTGTCCCTGTATTTTATTTTATTTTATTTTTTAAAAATTTGTTTAAAAATTTTTAAAAAGACTAATAATTATAAACTATGTAGTATGGTGGAGATCTCGAAATTGACTCTTTGTGCTTCAACAGGTTGAGAAAGTATAGATGAACAGATACTACAATGTAATAGGTCAGTTGTGTTCAAAAAAAAAAAAAAAAACTATGTAGTATTTAATACTTTAATAGTTAATGTTAAAATATTAAATGCTAACGTAAAAATCATTATAGTTTGAATAATTTAGGGTTATTTCGTTCAAAAAGATGTCGTTTTGAGTGAAATAACTCTTAATAAAAAAAAACAATAGCTAATCGACTGACTAGGCAGCCTAGGAGGCCTAGGCAGTCAGCGCCTAAGTGGCCTAGTTAGCTGCCTAGCCAGCCGGCAGCCTAGACCATCGATTATGGTGATACGTTAGGCGGCCGGCCGGCACCGATTAATCGACGCCTAGACAGAATTTTTGCAACACTAATTAGGATCCATAATGCAAGGTGAATCTTGATCTGATCTGCGGTATAAGTTTCCTATTTAGTTGGGTATACTCTTAATATACTAGAAAAATACTAATATAAATAATATATTTTCATATTGTACGCAAATCGGACTCTTGGCAAATGGCAATTATACTGCTATTATACTTGTTTACTAGAAAAATTCTATTAGGAATTTAGGATTATTCTCACACACGTTAATAATACTCATACCACACACATCTACTTTATTATTTCTAACTTCATTAATATAATTCTATTGTGACTTATTTTACGGACCAAAATTAGTATTTCAAATTGAATAGACCCATCACTAACTATTGTACGTGATTGTGAATTTTCATTTTTCCAAGTTTTTCTAGTAAAACATAACGTGCAGTGTTGTTATCTACAACGTTATTTATTTATTTATTTATTTTTTTGTCGATCTGTTTGTTTCATGAAGTTTCTAGATAAAAGCAATACAATAATATACTGTATATTTGTATCGTAAACATAAAGACATAAGTCCATTTTCTGAAATAGCGTGAATCTATTTTTTGAGTGCTAGTATGTCTGTTACAAACTTCATTTTGTGGCACTAAACAATAACGTTTTGACTGTGGTTAGTTGATAGCTAATTATATAGAAAATAACTTTTTTCAAAAAGTTTATCAGAAAAAAATACTTTGAGCAAGATTTTGAATTTTAGCGTTTTGGAGTAATAAGTTGTTACAATAAGTTAATTAATCAAACACGTATATTGATGCCAAGCACCTTGTGCTCAAATGGCATGTAGTGACCTCCCTCAAATGAAAGGTCATGAGTTCGAGCCTCAGTGGAGGAGATATCGAAATTGACTCTTTGTGCTTCAACAGGTTGAGAAAAGTATAGAACAGATACTACAATGTAATAGGGTCAGTTGTATTAAAAAAAAACACGTATATTGATTAATTGACTGATAACCTAATTATGTTATCAAACAGACATATGTACATGGTAGAGATATAAAATTATAGTTTCAAAGAACGGACTACTAAAAGAATAAAATACTTCACACAAAAGTATTTAAATAGAGTTTTAACTGTTTTCAAAAAAAAAAAAAAATAGAGTTTTAACTACTCTCATTATAATTACCATTAATATAATAATACAACTTAAAAGAAAATGCTAAGACAAAATTGAAGCGTCGCTTTGAAATAATATTTAGGTTTTTTAGTACGAGTGTTCTACTTTTCTTAACTTATAAGCCTGATTGGAATAATGAGGTTTGAATATATAAGTTATGTTTTTAATACTTCATCAACTCATATTTCAAACGTGTATTAAAAGTATTATTAAATAAAGATTCTCAAATTTTAAAATAAAAAAAGAAAATAAACAGAAAACGAAAAGAGTTAGTTCGATGATGAATAATAAATAAAAATATACACATGTAATAAAGGAAGTAACGTTTAATGTCTTAGGATGCTTTTGTTTTGTTTTTCTTCAATTTTATTATTAGCCCAATTTGAAGGCTTGGCAAACAATGTTAAAGATTAACAATGGCTGGTTGTCCGATGTTAATTGATTGTGTCTTCTTGTTGAGCGATAACGAGAGAAACTTACAGTTATTACTCGAGAGTGTGAACAAGCAAAGGATTTTAATGAAGTAAATTAATTTAGACTAGATACACGCCTACACATAGCTGCCTGATTCAAATTAAGAAGATTAAACTAGCATCTTAACATCAAATGAAAGTTATTTACGTGGCATTTGGTTAAAAATATAAAAATAGCGATAATAGAATAGAATTTCAATATGAATAGAATAAGAAAGGAATAGAATTCCTTTCAAAAAAAAAAAAAAAAGAAGAAAGGAATAGAATATGCAATGCTAGCTATTCTATTGTTTGGTTCAATGAGATCATAAGAGGATTCGTATTATTGTCTTTGGTTGGAGTGCCCACTAGGAAATATAAAAACAATATCATTTAAATAACGTACCAAAGTACAACTATCCAAAATAAAACACATAAAAATATATACATGCATATTCACCCACAATAAAATAACCAAAAAACAAAACATAATAAAAAATGATATTCCTTACTGTAAAAACTGAACTGAACAACTGTATAATAAATCAATCTATTCTACAGAATAACATTATATTCTCAATATAGTATTTCACGAACCAAATGTAAAAAAAAAAAAAAAATACATTCTCCTCAATGATATGCATGCATGGCATTTTGTAATCTATCATATCCAAACAAATAAAACTATCATAAATTCTACGTGTATCTCAAACTTTCTCTGTAGAACTTGAACTAAACAACTATATAATAAATCTATTCTACAGAATAACATTCTATTCTCAATGTATTTCACGAACCAAACTTAAAGTCAGGAAAAAATACATTCTCCTCAATGATATGCATGGCATTTTGTAATCTTTCCAAACAAATAAAACCATCATAAATCCCACATATCTCAAACTTTCTCCACACC
>CP025659.1:39638877-39653624 GCA_003576665.1 Ipomoea trifida
CTTGAATTTATTCTTGTAAGGGATTTTATTCAATTTGGATCCTTACAATTCTTATAATTAAAGTATTCTTACAATGGCCCAATTTCTTAATAATATATAAGTATAATGTCTTTAAGACATCTTATGGGTTTCTTTATTCTAATGTATATATTTAATTGTAAGGGATGAATTCCTTAGCCCAACTAATTAATCTTATACATATTCTATTCTTGTAAGTAAATATAATATATGAATGGAGCCCATTTCTTATTAAATCTTTCACCCTAATATAATATATGTATTGTAGTATATATATTCAAGGCTAAAAATCCCTAAAGGTTTTCACTCTCTCTCTTCCCTACTCTTACACTCACACGCCATTTCCTCTTCAATTTCTTCCAATTTTGATCTTCATTTCTCCTTCAAGTTTTCAATCAAGATTGCTCCTTTAGGCTTGTTTGAGTTTGGGTAAGTGCATCTAGCTAAGAATATTCATTGCATCTTATAGTTCTAGTGATCTTTATGCAAGTTCTTATGTGCTTTCTTTTGGGGTTCTTTGGGTAAAAGATGATCAAGAAGGTGGTGGGGCTTTGTGAGCTTGGTTGAGGCTTTGCTTGGGTGAAATGAGCTTCTAGAGGTAACCACTATGTCCATCAAAATCTATTTTTACACTCTCATTCTATATGATATTATTTGGTGTTGGAAATCCTGAAATTTCTTGTTTATTAGCCCTATTCTTGGTTGTATTTGTCGGATTTCATGATCTTGTATCTTGATCTCTTGCCTAGTGTTGTTATGATCATTTGTTGGGTTGGATTTCCATGTTTTTGGCCTCTGATTAGATGAAATGTTGGTGTATTTTGATCTGATCTTTGTATTCTGGAATGATCTTTCGTGTCTGAGCTTAATCTGGGAACTAGGAGTGTGGGAATGACCTTGCGGAGGACCTAGGCGGAATAATGTGCCCCGCCGAAGCCTTCCGCAAGGCCATCGTGGTGATGTTGGGCGGAGGAGGATGCGCCGTTGAGGTGGACCGCCTCCTCCTTGCGGAGGAGTGCGGCGGAGGTCAGAGCTCCGTTGGAGAGCTCCGCACGGTTTCTGGAAATCCGATTCCAGAGACTGTTCTGAGTTGTTGTTGTCTGTTTGTTTCCCCTTTGTTCTGAATATTGTTGGAATATTTTGTTGGGTATTTTACCATGTCGTTGGAGTATTTATTCATGCCTTTTGTTGGGTATTTTACCATGCCTTTGGAGTATTGATTCATGTCTTTTGGTTCCTCTTTTGTACTCATGCTTTATTGATTCCTTGAATTCATTACCTGGGAGTTGGTTGGTGTTCATAGTTGAGATGAACACTTTGTTTGGTTGTTTTGGGCTGAGTTTGGAGTATGAGTATGTGGTGGTGGATCCCTTGGTATCTTTTGGAGGCTGATGGGTGAACTAACTGTGCTATTATTGACTATTCACTATTGACTATTGGACTTCGGTCCCTGTGATTGGACTTCGGTCCCTGTGATTGGGTTGATTACCCATGTGATTGGACTTCGGTCCCTGTGATTGGGTTTTTACCCCTGCGTACCTGACTTCTAACTGGGGTTGGGTTTTGGTATGATGGTTGGTATGAGGGTTTGGAGGTTGGAGTTGGGAGTTTTCTTGGTTTATGTATTCGTGAGTTCCTTGTGATTATTCGGTTGATATCTCGTTGTTCTTGGTTATGGTTGGTTGGTTCCTTTATGGTTGTTGTTCAGCTGGTATCTTGTTTATGGATTCGTTGTCTTATATTCTCGTTATTGAATATTGGTTTCGTTTGGATGAGTCTTGGTTTATGATTCGTTCAGTTTATTGTTGTTGAGTATCCGTTTTGAATTAATGAACAGTTCGTTGGTGTTTATATTCTATATGGGTGTGTAAACCTATTTACAAGTTTATGTATATCTATACTTCCTTGCGGGTGTGAATGGTGGTTACTTAGCAGTCTTTTGCTAATGGTTCTTTGTGTGTTTTCCAGGTTTGCTTTAAAGTCTATGCGCGAGCGCGATAGAGTACACCTATTCGAGGATGCGTAGACTAGACTTTATGTTTTTAGACTTGTGTTTCGGGCCTGTGTGCCACTTTGAGATTTCATATACTCTGGTTTAGATGATGGGATGTTTTGAGACATGACTTGAGGATTTTATCTATGCAGTTATCTTCTTTTGGTTAGCCTGTGCATCTAGGCTGTATTTTCTTACCTAGATGTGGCATGATGCCCCTTAGGTTTTAAATTCGCTTCCGCTATGTTATGTTTTTGGTTGAGATAGGCAGCTGTTGTGTTAAGTTTTATCTATCTCAGCTTGTGTAAAGTTGGGGTGTCACAGTTGGTATCAGAGCCTGTGTTGAGGTCTAAGTAGAGATCCTAGGGTTGAAATCTGAGACTCTAGGACTTGATCAGTAGCAATTAAGATGTTTGAGAATCCTAGGATGTGTGAAATCTAGGACGCGCGGTGAGGACTCGTTTACTTGCTTCTGTTTTATGTTATGTTGGTTGCTTGTTGTTTCGCTGTTGTGAGCTTGCTCTCACTTTCTTTCTTGCGTGTTTGGGAAAGGCCGACCGTAGTACTACTCGCTTTTGTTAGTTATCTTCTGTTAGCAAGCATACTGCCACCTAGGAAGCGGGAAAAAGCCCCAGGCACGGGAAGAGGGATGCTGGAACGTCTCAAGAAGCTGAAGGTGGCCGACGCTAGGACGGCAAGGACTTTGGGAGGCAGCAGCTCGGGTAGTAAGGGAGTAACCCTCCCTGGCTTCGAGAGTGTGAGTGGAAACGAAGGAGTCCCATCTCCGCCGGGAGAACTTCTCATCATGAACAAGTCCCAGGCTGAGAGCTGCGATGTGGTTACCGGTATCTTTCCGGTACTCTCCGTCCCCACCTTAGTTCTGTTCGACTCCGGAGCTTCTAATTCCTTTATATCCTCGAAGTTGGTCCGTGAGCTGGGCATTGTGCCTAGCGCAGCAACGAGGATCGCAGTTAAGGTGGCGTCAAGCGAAGTCAAGGCATGTGAGCACATCTTCGAAGGACTGCCTATAAAGATCAAAGAAGTGACCTTTCCGAGCGACCTCATCCAGTTTGACTTGGATGACTTCGGAGTGGTGTTGGGCATGGATTGGTTGGGACAGTACAAGGCCCAAATTTTGTGCAGCGAGCAGAAGGTGGTCTTGAAGGGTCCTGGGGGCAAGAGGGTATCGTACCGAGGGGCGACTAAGGAGCCCGAGGTCAAGTTAGTCTCCATGATCAGGATCAAGAAGTACATCGCCAAGGGACACGAGACCTTCTTATGTGCAGTTGAGGACCTTAGCGCCCCGAAGGATGAAGTTCAGCAAATACCCGTGGTATGTGAGTTCCCCGATGTCTTTCCGGAAGAGATCCCTGGACTACCGCCTCCCCGAGAGGTAGAGTTTACTATCGACTTGAAGCCAGGAACGGCCCCAATATCGAAAGCCCCGTATCGAATGGCACCGAAGGAAATGCAAGAATTGAAAGAGCAGCTGCAAGACTTGTTGAACAAGGGATACATCCGACCCAGCGTATCACCATGGGGAGCTCCAGTGCTTTTTGTCAGAAAGAAAGATGGTAGCATGCGACTCTGCATCGATTACCGAGAGCTGAACCGAGTAACAGTTAAGAATAAGTATCCCCTGCCGCGAATTGATGACCTGTTTGACCAACTCAAGGGGGTCGGCATCTTCTCGAAGATTGACTTGCGATCAGGATTGTAACACCCCGAAAATTCCTACTACTCTTTTGAATATTATAAGGGGTTACTTTCATATTAAGTAATTATTTAAATAATTACTTGTATTATTATTATTTCCTATGGGCTTGGGATTATATACTTTTGTATATATATATATATATATATATATATAGATTGTTGATATGATTAATAATAATAGTCTATAGCCCAATATTTCTATAGTCGTACATATATTTTCTACATAAACATTGTTGAGCCCACCTAATTTAAATGTTCCTAAGAATTATACTAAGCCCGTAATTATATAGATATATATATATATATATATATTATAAGCTATGGTTGTAACCCAACCCTTTTTAAATTGACCCCATCTACTCTAAGCCCATGAACCATAATTCTTAGTATATGTATATGGTATCTATAATTATCCTTGAGCCCAACAATGACTAAGTCTTGACCCAATTATTAGTTACATTCTTGGCCTAGTCCATTTTTGGAAACTTACCCTAGTTAGAAGCTTCCAAATAGGGCAAGATGAGTTGGTCAGCAGCCAAAAGACTTCATTGCTTCTTCTCATTCGTTTTCCTCCCGTCACTCTCTCCCTCACGACGCCGGCGACCAACGGAAGACGCGACGGCAACAAGAACATCCCCGGCAAGCATGAACCTCCATCTCCGACGGTAAGAGACCCTGGCGACGTTGGGGCGGTGCACCACGGCAGCAACGGAGCAGAACTTCCATTTCCCCCCCCCCTTCCCTGCTTTTCCGGCGTCATGCGACGAAGCAAGGGCAGTTGCGGCCTCCACTCTCGACATACTCCAAGTGGCGATGCGGCGGCTGGTCTTGGACGGCGGCAGCAGGCTGTGATCGACGATGAGCCGGAGCGACGAAGAACGTGAGAGGCGTCGGCAACCTTCGGCGGCAGTACTCGTCTTCTCCTTCTCTGTTTCCGGCTAGCAAGCAGCGACAGCGGCAGAACAGAGCGGTGGCCTTCTCTCCCCTCCCAGCGGAACGAGGTAGCGGACGTCGCGGCGGCTCTCCCCTCTCCGCTCGGCCAAGAACGGAAGCAGTTAACGGCGGTAGGGGCTCCGTGAACCTTTGCCGCATTCCCGTCCCCACCTTCCGCATTCGACGACAAGCAACGAAGTTCGGATGGTCCTTGGCTCCTCCCCTGATCGTCTTCGTTGGCCTTTGGCCTTACCGCGTGGCTGGGTAGTGGTTGACGGCGGACGGGCGATGGTCTAGCAGTAACGTCGACAAAGCTTCTCTTCTCTCTCGACCACGGTGACCGGCTGTCCATGCGAAGGATTATGGTTCTGCAATCACCAGTTACAGCCCAAGAAGCGCAGTGGTGTAATGGTTTAGTCCGTGAAATGTTGGGTGGTGGGCGCAGGTTCGATCCCGGGAGGAAGCAGCGTGGCTAAGGTAATATTTTGGTTTAATTACTAAGCTTATAATTATAAGTAATAGTTATAATAGTATGGTTTAAGTTTAGAATAATATTGTTGGTCATATCCTAGTTTTAGTACTAGTTAGTAAGTGGATTAAGTGTAATTCATATGGTCATATTATGTTAGCTTTGAGCATGGATTATAGGATTATAGGTTATAATGGCCCGATTAGGAATATTAGTAGTTGTTATTAATAGTTAGTGACGGTGTTAGAATTATATTAATTCTTCAGGTTCGTGAGTATGAACCGAGCTTTGAGTTTGACGTTGCTTTGGATTAAAATGCTTTGGGTTAATTACGCTTCAAAGGTAACCACTATGTCCATCAAAACCTATTTTTACTCTCGCTCTATATGATATTATTTGGTGGATTGGAAATCCTGAATATCCTTGATTATTGGCCTATTATTGATTGTGTTGTGGATTCATGGACTCGTGTCCTAATCCTTTGTCTATTTGATGTATATGGTCATTGTTGGTTTGGATTTCCATGTTATTTGGCCTCTGTTAAGTGAATATTGGTGTATGTGATATGATCTTTGTATTCTGGAGTATCTCTTTGTATTCTGAGCTGAGTCTGATTCGGTATGTGGGAATTGCTCTTGCGGGGTTCTCTAGCGTGACAATGTAAGCGCTAGGGTTTTCCGTGAGAGTAAGGTGGTGGTGGTTGGTGAGTGATCCGTTGTTTGTTTCCTCCTTTGTTCTGAAGTTTGTTGGAGTATTCTATTGAATATGTTACCTTGATTCTGAGTATTTATTCATACCTCTTAGTCCACTTGTTTGAGTCTATTATTTGATTGGTGGAATCCTTGATTATATTATTTGGAAGTTGGTTGGTGTTCATATCTGAGATGAACACTCTGAGTGATGGTTCTTGGGCTGAGTTGAGTATGAGTATGTGGTAGTGGATCTTTGAGTATTTCTTGGTGGTTGTTGTTATACTTGGAGTTTGTTGGGTGGACTATCTGTGCTATTGTTTGTATTTGGGTTGATTACCCCTGTGATTGGGTTCATTACCCCCGTGATTGGGTTGATTACACCCCTGTGATTGGACTGTCGGTCCCTGTGATTGGGCTATTGCCCCTGTGATTGGGTTCATTACCCCTGTGATTGGGTTCATTACCCCCGTGATTGGGTCGATTCACCCCTGTGATTGGACTTCGGTCCCGTGATTGGACTCCCGTGATTGGGTGATTGGGTTCATTACCCCTGTGTACTTGGTTTCTGATTGGGATTGGGTTTGATATGATGCTTGGTGTGAGATTTGGTGGTTGGTGTTGAGATTTCCTTTGGGTTCTTTGGTTTGAGTCCTTGTTTATCTTGTTGATATCTCGTTGTCCTCAACTATGATTGATTGTCCCTTATGATTGTGTTCAGTTGGTATCTCATTTGTGGATTCGTTATGTATCTATATTCCTTGTTGAATGTTGGCTTCGTTGGAAGAGTCTTGGTTGATGATTCGTTCAGTTATCATTGTTGAGTATCCGATTTGAACTATTGAACAGTTTGTTGGTGTTTATATTCTATATGGGTGTGTAAACCTATTTACAAACTTATGTATATCTATACTTCCTTGCGGGTGTGAATGGTGGTTACTTAGCAGTCTTTTGCTAATGGTTCTTTGTGTGTTTTCCAGGTTTGCCTTAAAGTCTTGCGTGAGCGCGATAGAGATACACCCGTATGAGGAGGCTTAGATAGCGGTTATGTTTTAGACTTATGCTTTGGCCTGTGAGCCGTTTGAGACTTTATACACTCTAGATTAGTTTTTGGATATTGTTAAACATGCCTTAAGGATTATCGTTTATACAGCTCCGTGTTTTATGGTTAGCCTGTGCATCTAGGTTGTGTTATCTTTCCTAGATGTGGCATGACGCCCTTAGGTTTTAAATTCGCTTCCGCTATGTTCTGTTGTTGGTTGAGATAGGCAGCTGTTGTGTTGAGATTTTATCTATCTCAGCCTGTGTGAGGTTGGGGTGTCACAAATGAATAGGGGAAAAGGGAATGAGAAGATATGGATATACTGGGAGAAAGATGTGGATTTGCAGATTTTAAGTATTGAAGATCAAGTAATAACAGTTTTAATGAAACATGATGAGCTGAAGGGAGAAGTACAAATCTCTTTTGTATATGCAAGTTGCAATGCTAGAATCAGAATAGACCTTTGGAACCAAATGGAGGGAATGGCAGAACAGATTGGGGAGAGGCCTTGGATGGTGGTTGGAGATTTCAATTGTATACTAAAGGCAGAGGAAAAAAAGAGAGGCTTGCCTTATAATATGACTAAGAGCAGGGATTTTCAACAATGCATGGATAATTCTGATTTAAGGGAGATAAGCTTTTATGGGAATGCATATACTTGGTGGAATGGGAGGCAGGGTGATCAGGCTATTTGGAAGAGATTGGATAGAGGCATGGTGAATGGAAAATGGGAGGAAGAGTACAAAACCCATGTGCAACATTTAACCAAAACAACATCAGATCACTCCCCTTTAGTTGTCAATATTGAAACTCAGATCAGGATGGGCAAAAAGTAGTTCTCTTTTCTAAATGCCTGGTTGGAGCATGAACAATGTCAAGGAATAGTTCAGGAAGCATGGGGAGTAGAAGTCAAAGGAAATGCCATGTTTAACTTTATGACCAAGTTGAAGAATGTTAAATATGCTTTGATCAAATGGAATAAAGAGACTTTTGGTAATATTTTTGAGAAATTGAAGATGTTAGAGGAAAAAGTCAAAAGAGCAGAGGAAGAACTTCAACAGGATCCATCAGACACTATGCCACTAGAATACAAAAAGGTGCAAGCTGAATTACAAAGGCAACTGGTCATAGAGGAGAAATATTGGAAACAAAAAGCCCACATTAAATGGGCTGAGGATGGGGATAGAAATACAAAATACTTTCATGGTTTGATCAAGGAAAGAAGGAGGAAACAAATCATACACAAAATTAGGAATGAGGAGGGGGTGTGGGTTTCAAATCAGGATCACATTGCTCAAATGGCAGTGGCCTTTTTCCAAAAGCTCTACTCCAAGGAGGAAGTTGCTTATGATCCCACTGTCTATGAATGCATACAGAGAGCAGTAACAGCTGAGGAAAACAGAAAGCTGGAGGCTATACCAACAATGGAAGAAGTGAAGAACTGTGTGTTTAGTTTGAAAGCAAGTAGTGCCTCAGGGCCTGATGGGTTTGGGGGTGGTTTTTATCAAGGATGTTGGGAAATCATAAAGAAGGATCTGCTGGAAATGATTCAAAGCTATTTCAAAGGAAAGGACCTGATAAGGTCTGTTACACATACTGCAATTGTTCTTCTGCCTAAGGTAAATAATCCTTCTAATTTTGCTGAATTCAGGCCTATTAGTCTTAGTAACTTCTGCAATAAGATCATATCAAAAATTATGGTGGTTAGACTAGCTGACACTTTGGCTAGGATAATTTCACCTTTTCAATCAGGATTTGTTAAAGACAGGAATATAATTGATAATGTGCTCTTAGCTCAGGAATTGTGCCATGGTATGTCTGTTTTGAATGAGGATATTGTGCTTAAGTTAGATATGACAAAAGCTTATGATAGGATGGAATGGGATTGTATTTTTAGGGTTCTAAGGAGATTTGGATTCAGTGAAGGGTGGGTGAATTTGGTCAGGGGATTAATTGGAAACATTTGGTATTCAGTGGTAATCAATGGTGAACAAAAAGGCTTTTTCATGGCTACCAGGGGGTTGAGACAAGGTGATCCTCTATCACCTAGTCTCTTCATTTTGGCAGTTGAGCTTTTGTCTGGATTAATAAGGAAAAGTGATGTAACCTTCTCCCAACCAAAGGAAGGGTCTGGGGTGCATCACTTAGCCTTTGCTGATGATATGCTGATTTTTTCTTCTGGAAAAGGGAATGGGATAAATGAGACAATAAAAGCCATTGAAAGTTATGAGGGTCAATCTGGGCAATTGGTTAATAAGGCAAAAACTGCTTTTTACATGCATGAGAAGACAACTAGGGCAACTATAATTAGAATCAAAGCAATAACTCACTGTCAGCATAAGAAATTTCCTTTTGTGTATCTGGGTTGCCCTATTTATGTGGGAAGGAGGAGGATCAATTTGTTTTCAGGTTTGATGGAGAGAATGTTGTGCAAATGTAAGACTTGGCAAACAAGGCTGCTGTCACAAGGAGGAAGAGCTGTGTTAATAAGGTCTGTTTTGCAAGACATGCCAATGCATGTGTTTGTAGCAGTCAAGCCACCAAAAACTGTTATAAGAAGAATGGAAGGAATGTTTGCTGACTTCTTTTGGGGAAGAGTTGGAGATAAAGCAAAATACCATTGGAGTTCTTGGAAGTGGCAGGAGTGAAATTGTGGTGGAATTTTAGGGTAGGGAAGTCTGTTTCAAGGGATTTTATGACAACAAAATACTGTAAAAGAGCAAATCCAGTGTGTAAAACTTGGCAATACAAGGATTCCCATATATGGAAAAGAATGGTTGAGGTAAGAGATAAGGTGGAACCTGAAATTAAATGGGAGGTTGGTGAAGGAGAAATAAATCTGTGGTGGGACAATTGGACTGGGAGAGGGCCTTTAGTGAGAGAATTGGGTCTGTTAGGGAAGAAGCCAGCAAAAGAAAAGTTGAGAGAGGTATGTGTGGGAGGAAGAGTTGATTCAGGTAAGTGCCCTAAGATAGGGGATAGAGACTATAGGGTAACCATAAGAGAAGGCTAGCCTGATAGGGCAGAGTGGATGCCAGATGGGTATAAGGAGTTCAAAACAGCAGCAATTAAGAAATGGATAAGGAAAAGGGAGGGTCAAAATAGAGGAGTAATTTACAGAAATGATAACAAGTGGTGCAAGAAAATATGGGCAAAACATACAGCTTGGAAGATGTCGTTCTTTACATGGAGGGTCTGGAAGTGGAAGATCTCTACAGATGATATTTTGGGGAAGTTTGGATATAATATGGTGTCTAAATGTAATTGTTGTGAGGTACCAAAGGCAAGTGGATTACAACACATATTTTGCAGAGGAGAGATTGCTGGGGAGGTATGGGACTATTTTGCAAAGTCTACGGGGATCAGATTGGTTAAGATGGGAGTGAGAAGAATATGTTGGGACTGGTGCAATTGGAATGGCAGTAATAGGTTTCTGAAATTCTTAGCAGATAGACTCCCAATGGTCATTATATGGGAGGAACTGTGGGTTGATTACACTCAGTATAGCTATGGGAGAGGGCAGGCATCTGCAAGAAGGATCATTTTTAAGGTAACAAGGGATGTGGTGGATTGCATAAGAAGGAAATGGCCAAGCTGGGAAGGTTTTCCACCAAGTTGGGAGTTTTTAATGAAAAGGGCACAGGGATTTGGGGCTCGGAGGCTGATCATAAAATCTTGTTGGAATAAGCCCCCAAAAGGATGGATTAAAATAAACTGGGGCTGTGAGTAAAGATAGAAGAGGATGTGCTTACTTTATTAGGAATGCTAGAGGACAGTTCTGTATGGCTGGTATCAGTACAGCAGAGGGAGGAGCTCCAGTCCTGGAAATGATTCAATGTTGTTGGGCATGGTGTAGAAGAAAGAAAATTAGGAATATGATTGTTGAGACAGATGAGCAGACAAGTAATGATTGGGGGGATGACAATGGGCTGAACATAAGATACACTAGATGTAATGGGAATGTGAATTGTATTGCCAAGGCATTGGTGGAAAAAGAGAATGGTTGGAATGTAACATATAGAAGGATCAGTGGCCTGCCCAAAGGCTTTTTGCAATTACTAAGCTTGGAGGGGATTCCACATTGTTCCTTTTCCCCTGGGTTTGATTTCATTTAATTTCATTTCTTTTATTCTTTTGATATGAGTGCAGATACTAGAGAGTTCAGACTGGAGGCATCACAGAAGGAGAAAGGCAGCAGCTAAGTGGAGAGCTGCTACATGAATAAAACAAGGGAAAGGCAGGTTAGCTGATGATTGTCCAAAACTCATGGGCATGAGGCTTAATGGTGCTTGATGGGCTGATGATTATTCATTTTTGAGCAGATGGACATGAGGCAGGTTGCTCTGTGACTGTTCTTCTGTTTGCATGCAGGGGTGAGGTTGAGATGGAGGAAGAATGGATCTGAAAAATAGAGATGCTGCTGTTGGGCTGTGAATTGCAGAAAAAAGGGCTTGAGAAAGGCACAAGAAGGACAGCACGGGGCATTTATCTATGAAGCAAAATGGGCTATCAATGTCTACTGTCAATGGCAGTTTTGTCTAGTTCATGTGGCTGGGGTGGTTTTTGCATGCTTGTGTGATTCATCTTGGTTGAACATTGTATAGCATATACTAGGATGTGGGAGTGCTTGGCCATGAAAGTGTGAGTTAAGATGAAAGAAAAAGAAGAAAAAAAATGATGAATGCAGAAAAAGGATAAAACAATGAATTGAAGTCTGATTTTGGAAAAGGTCCCATTGCTTAAGGTGTGTGCTATTAAGGCCTCCCCGGAAAAATACAGAGCTCTGTATGGGGGAGGTCGGTGCATGCTTAAAGGGTGGGAAGGTGGTTGAGTGCTAGCATTGCTTAGGGTTCCCGCCTTGTGTAGCTACCTTGGATAAAACTGCAGAGATCTGTACCGGGTGTGCTAGCGGGTGCTCTAAGGGTGTGTCTCATTGCTTTGGGTGTTAGCTGTATGGTCTCTTCCGGTCAAGATACAAGACTCCTGTACGGGGGAGATTGGTTGGCACTCAAAGGGTGAGGGCACTAGGGAAAGTATGGTAATTTGATATAGCATGGGGAGCATCGGTCCCACAGTCAGTATAGGATAATGTTCTTCGTTGATGAATAAAATGTTTGTGTGTGGTTAGACTATGGGGAGGAAAGGGTCCTTAGAAGTGTATCATGAAATTGAGCATAGGTGGAAAGCCTTTGATAGCTTATTTAGCTTCATAGATAAACGATTCTTGTGTTAGTTTTGACCTGTTGATTACCCATGTTTGGGCTTGTATTGTAAGGCCTCTTGCCCGGTTTAGTGAAAGGGACAGTTTTGGGCCCAAGTAAAAAAAAATTCATAAAAAAAAAGAGGGTGTTTATTCCCAATTCCTTTCCACAAATAGTGTACTAGAGGTCTCTAAGTTAGAAATGCTTCTTAGGCAACCTACAAATCTAAACTTATATATCCATAGGAATCATGATTGTAAGGAGCTAGCCTCAAAGCTAGTCACTAGCATGCTTAGATTAAGGCCTTAATCATCCAAGAGATTGGCCACAACTCTTAAAGGGCAATCATAACTTCAATCAAGGAACAAGAATAGAAATTCCAAATAGAGTAAATCAACTTCCACAATCGAGAATTAAAGATCAACACTAGGCATCACAACATTGCAAAATTAAATCCCGAAATAGAAATTAGCTACTCATATTATGAATTGAAATAGCAAAACCTAATTTCATACATGGAATGTAAATTGCGATCGAAATTGAAATAGAAACGAGATTAGAAATGAAGACTACCTAATAGAATTCAAACACAAGCTTAATCATTTCAAACCATAAGCAAATAAGAGCCAACGATAAGTAGGATCTCTTAATTGGACACTCGGTCAGTCAAAAATGAATGCAAAAGCTACAAGAGAGGGGGAAATCCTACATGCTGTGTACAAAGAGTTTTAGCTAGATGTCATACAACTCAACAAATATTCTCGGGAAGCAAAAACTATATAATGATAGACATTTAAGCATCGGTGATACACCTCTCACACCAATTCCAAGCATGCAAACCAATTTAAATTCACCTCCTATTTAGCTAGGGCCTTAAAGCCGATCCACTAGTGTGAACGATGTACACCAATCAATCAACCCTTCCAACCGAACGCCTAAGCGTTGTGCGTATATAAAGATGTCGGTCTCGAAGGAAACACGTCGGAAGATTACTTAGCGATTAGTCAAGTGAATGCATAGTGGACTTGGAAAGTTGTCATGGTGCATAAAGTATAAAGCATTTGTTTGTAAAGAATTCAATCAAAGAAAGTAAACAAGTAATGAAACAATCAAATGAATGAAACAAGGGAACGAATCGTGCTCGGTTGTGATGCCTCACTGTGTAATTATTGCAATGGAACGTTGATTCACCTAAATTGGCTATTCAAGGGTGTTTATTCCCAATTCCTTTCCACAAACAGTGTACTAGGGATCTCTAAGTTAGGAATGCTTCTTAGGCAACCAAACTTAGATATCCATAGGAAACATGACTGTAAGGAGCTAGCCTCAAAGCTAATCACTAACATGCTTAGATTGGCCACAACTCTTAGAGTGCAATCAAAACTACAATCAAGGAACAAGAATAGAAATTCCAAATAGAGTAAATCAACTTCCACAACTGAGAAATAAAGAACAACACTAGGCATCACAACATTGCACAATTCAATC
This sequence comes from Ipomoea trifida, assembly GCA_003576665.1. Lineage (NCBI taxonomy): Eukaryota > Viridiplantae > Streptophyta > Magnoliopsida > Solanales > Convolvulaceae > Ipomoea > Ipomoea trifida. Next base: position 39,652,427 of record CP025659.1, read on the forward strand.
CCTAAATAGAAATAAGCTACTCATGTTATGAATTGAAATAGCAAAACCTAATTTCATACATGGAATGTAAATTGCGATCGGAATTGAAATAGAAACGAGATTAGAAATGAAGACTACCTAATAGAATTCAAACACAAGCTTAATCATTTCAAACCATAAGCAATTAAGAGCCAAAGATAATTAGGATCACTTAATTGGACACCCGGTCAGTCAAAAATGAATGCAAAAGCTACAGGAGAGGGGAAATCCCTCATGCTATTTACAAAGAGTTTTAGCTAGATGTCATACAACTCAAGAAATATTCTCGGGAAGCAAAAACTATTTAATGATAGACATTTAAGCATCGGGGATACACCTCTCACACCATTTCCAAGCATGAAAACCAATTTAAGTTTATACCTCCTCTTTAGCTAGGGCCTTAAAGCCGATCCCACTAGTGGCAACGATGTACACCAATCAGTCAACCGTTCCAACCGAACGCCTAAGCCTTGTGCGTAAATAAAGATGTCGGTCTCGAAGGTAGCACGTCGTAAGATTACTTAGCGATTAGTCAAGTAAATGCATAGTGGACTTGGAAGGTTGTCATGGTGCAAAAAGTAAAAAGCATTTGTTTGTAAAGAATTCAATCAAAGAAAGTAAACAAATAATGAAACAATCGTATGAATGAAACAAGGGAACGAATCGTGCTCGGTTTTGATGCCTCACCATGTAATTATTGCAATGGAACGCTGATTCACCTAAATTGGCTATTCAAGGGTGTTTATTCCCAATTCCTTTCCACAAATAGTGTACTAGGGGTCTCTAAGTTAGGAATGCTTCTTAGGCAACCTACAAATCTAAACTTAGATATCCATACAAATCATGATTGTAAGGAGTTAGCCTCAAAGCTAATCACTAACATGCTTAGATTAAGGCCTTAATCATCCAAGAGATTGGCCACAGCTCATAGAGGGCAATCAAAACTTCAATCAAGGAACAACAATAGAAATTCCAAATAGAGTAAATCAACTTCCACACTTGAGAATTAAAGATCAACACCAGGCATCACAACATTGCAAAATTCAATCCCTAAATAAAAATTAGCTACTCATATTATGAATTGAAATAGCAAAACCTAATTTCGTACACGGAATGTAAATTGCGATCGGAATTGAAATAGAAACGAGATTAGAAATGAAGACTACCTAATAGAATTCAA
>CP025659.1:39655953-39668604 GCA_003576665.1 Ipomoea trifida
TTATATGTGCTTTGTTAACCTTGTTGGTTGCAGCTTGCGGCTCGTCTTCCAGGTAAGCCTTAATCGCTTTTAGTTAAGTTGCTTCGTTTTAGCTTTAGCTAGGAGCCTGCTTTAGATTAGAAATGAGTGGTTAGTTGGTACGAGACGACGGATAGCACCGGGTGCATCTCGGCAATCAGAAGATCTGGCGGCTCGTCAAAGAAGATTAGTCTATTCACGACTCGGAGTCAACGACAGCAATCTACGTTCCCCGGGAATTGGCGTACTCGCGCGTGTAGCCTCGTCTACAAAGTCTTCTCCAACCTCAAGACTTGAAGAACACGTTCGTGCAGCTGAAGTGCGATAAGAAGACGAAGAAAGCAACAGGAGCTCGAAGACTGAAGACTCGAAGACCCCCGGCTATGAGGGAATGACAATAGCGGGTGCTGACGCGTCAAGAAAGAGTTAAAGCACACCAAGTAGAAGCCTTCGGATCAATAATGAAGGGCCTCGAACGAGCTAAACTCGGAGTTAACGTTACCTGAAGAATATAACCCGGGGTCGGGATTCGCGGACCTTAAGGTAGTCTTACCTACCTCTGAAGCGGCTACGAAAGAACGAGTTAGAAGTTGCAACCTTTCAAGACAAGGAAGATCGAGTCAAGTGGAAAGGAAAACTTGGATATTTAAAGATCCCCGAAGATAAGAAGAAACGCCGTAAACAAGTGGTGTATGGCTCCGTGAAGTGGACCTCGTGTAACCTTTTTGGTGCACCTTAAACGTGGTTTCTCGTGCAAGAGCTTCAAGGAAGTAACCTCTGTTTCTAAAAGATCATTAGTTACCCATAAGCAAATCTCCTTTCAAAATCGGGCGATACCCTTTTAGTTGAACCTATCTTTTCATAAAGCTTCCTCAGAATTCTCTCATTCTGCACCAACCAGTCATTAGCAATTCATCACCTTCAGCCTCTTTTGGAGAGATAAGGTTATGCGAACCGTAGTCTGCGTAGGGAGCTTATTCGAATCCCAAGATTCATGTTGCGTGGGTAGCAAGGCAAGATCTACCAATCAGTCAGAGTGTCGTGATCGAATCGTCAACCCGAAGAAATCGTTTAGAGTGGAGAGGCTTCCTATTCCTTTTAAAACCAAATCCTTCATAGTTCCTTGCAATCCTAAGTACCATACTCGTTGAGCAATCCCTTCTATTTGTTGTAATCTTCATCCCTGTACCCTTGTGGAAACCAATTCTCCTCGGTTCCTTAAAATCCCGATTACCTTTCCATTAGGGAATCCCTTCTCTTTGTTCTAATCAGTATTCCTATCTATTCTTGGAAACTAAACTCTCCTTGTTTCTCGAAACTCTAAAATACCCTCGTATCGAACATCCCGTCTACCTACCCTAAATCTCTTTCTCGTTTTCGCTCGACACTGAATTCCTCATTTCCCTTGAAAAAAAAAAGTGTACACCCTATTGCTAAGGAATCTTTCTATCTTATTAGATCTCCTTGCTATCGTCCCTTACATTCAAATTCCTCTCACTCCCTTGGAAATTGTATATCCTTCCGTTCAGACAACCTTTCGGTTTACTTCATTCTTTCTCCCCTTGACGAGTTGAATACCCTACCGTTGACCATCATTTCGTCTTCCCAGACCCCGTTCTTAATTCCTCTCGAAACCTAACTTCTTTCACCCCTCGGAGTAAGATGAATACCCTATCATTAAAGAATCCCTTCCATCCTTCTAGACCTCGGTACTATCGACTCTTGGAACCAAATCTCTCTCATTCCCTTGGGGATTGCACACTCTCTTATTAAGGCATCCCTTTTCTATCCATTCTAAATCTCCTTCTCACCTTCGTTGGGAAAATAAGCTCCTCTCTTTTCTTTGGGAAATTGAATACCCAACCATCAAGAAATCATTTCTGACTCTCTAAGACCTCGCTCTTAACTTCTCTAGGAATCTGATTCTTCCCTTTCCTTGAGTAAGTTGAATATCCTACCGTTGAGAAACTCGTTCTGCGTTTGCAACCTAATTCTTATCTTCTTTCAAATCGAAACTTTTTCTTACCTTGAAGAGCTGAATACCGTATCATTGACGAACCGTTTCTGTCTTTCGAAACCTTATTCTTAATCCCTTTTTGGAATCTAAATTCTTTCTTTTCCTCGAATAAGTAAATACCCCATCGTTGGAAAACTCCTCCTGTGTTTTCAATCTCATGCTCATCTGCTCTCGAAGCCGAGTTCCTTCCGTTCCTTCTCTTTTAATTCAAGGAACTCGATACGCCCTTAAATTGAGAAATTCTTTTGACCTCGGCGAACCTCGTTCTCATTTCTCTCGAAGCCGAGTTCCTCTCTTTCCTTTAAAGAACTTGACATCCCTTTTGCTGCAAGATGGTTTCCAACTCTCGAACGTTGCTACTATTCACTTCTTGAAAATATCTTGCGTAAAGTGACAACCTTACTTTCTAAGTGTGACCTCGATAACTCTTGATTCAATTCTTAACCGATGTTGTTCTTGAACCTTGCACCGTAAACCTTCCATTCCCTTTTTCCGTTGGGTCAAATTTTCAAAACCGGGCGTATATATATTATATAAATATTTTCCCTATATATGTGTACTATCGTACTAGTTTCCAACTCTCTGTCCCCAAAACGTTTTCTGAGCTTCGGGGACGAAGCTCCTTTTAAGGGGGGTAGAGTGTAACACCCCGAAAATTCCTACTACTCTTTTGAATATCATAAGGGGCTATTTCTTATTAAATAATTATTTCAATAATTATAAGTGTAACTATTCTCCTATGGGCTTGGATTATATACTCTTGTATATATATATATAGTTTATCGGTATGATTAATAATAAGCTATGGCCCAGCATTTCCATAGTTATACCTATTTCCTACATAAATAATGTTATAAGCCCATAGTTATGATTATATAAATATATGTATTATAAGCTATGGTTAATGACCCAACCAATCTTAGCCCATACCATATTATTTTGTTCTTAAGCCATGGACCCAATTAATTTAACCCAAATCCAATACCTATAATATATAGTTTGAATTTGACCCAAAGTCCACAAGCCCAAAATGGAAAGCTTCCACAATTAGAAACCTAGTGCTCAGCAGCCAAGCCATCCGGCCTCCCCATCTCCCTTTGCCATTTTACGTAACACGGCAGCGAGCCCCCAGCAGCAACAATGGAACCCCGACGGCACTGTTATCCCCACCATTCTCTTCCGTTTGGCTCGCAACAGCAACAGAGGAAGACGCCGGCGGTGAGCAGCTCCAGTGATGTTGGCGACGTCGACTCTCCACCATCGGCGGCAACCCTGCTCTCCCTTCCGTTTTCCCGTTCCAGTGGGAGTTTGGCGATGGTGTTTTTCCCCCCCCTCTGTCTTCCGACGCTCAGAGCAGGGCAGTGGCGGAGGTGATGTTCGGTGAGTTCGCCGGTAGCGGAGCGCCCCAACGGCTGAAGCCTATCCGTCACCCTTCCCCGTTCGAAGAAGCAGAGAGTAACGGAGTGGCTCGGCGGAGAGCCTCGACGGCATGCTGAACTCCGTTCGGTAGCAGCAGCGGTGGGAGTTGGCGTTGGACCTCGTCTTCCGTTGTTCGCAGCAGCAGCGACGGTGTGTGCTCTTCGTTGTTCCGACGATACGACGGCAAGGTGCGGACGGCGTAAGGAGCTTCCGGGCGTGCTGTTCCCTTTCTCCATTCCGTTGAGGTGACCGGAGGTTCGGCTGAAGAATGTTAGTCCAGTGGTTACAAACAATAACACCAAAGGCGTAGTGGTGCAGTGGAGTAGTTCGTGGGTGTGGATCTGGTTGGCGTGGGTTCGAACCTGGGAGGAAGCAGCGTGATTAAAGGTGACCTTTTGGTTTATTAATGCTAAGCTTATAAGTTTGAGTATTAGTTCTAATATTATAGTTAAGTTTAGATTATTGGTCACACCCTTGTTTTAGTACTAGTTAGTAAGTAGATTAAGTTTATTTCTTATGGTCACATTATATTAACCTTGGGCACCGGTTATAGGATCATTATAGGTTATAGTGACCCGATTAGGAGATATTAGTATTGTCATTATTAGATAGTGACGGTGTTAGAATTATATTAATTCTTCAGGTTCGTGAGTATGAACCGAGCTTTGAGTTTGACGTTGCTTTGGATTATAATGCTTATGGATTGATTACGCTTCAAAGGTAACCATCCATGTCCATCAAAACTATTTTATTCACTCCTATTCTATATGAACATAATCCCCTGAATATCCAAGAGAAATACCCAAAATACTAAAACAGAGTATAATAATGTCTCAAGGCTCACAGACCAACAAATCAAAGTCTAAACAGAATCAACTAAGGCTAAACATCCTCATAGGAAAGCTCTAGCGCGCTCACGCATAACTACTCCATACCTGGAAAACACACAAAGAACCATTAGCAAAAGAATGCTAAGCAACCACCATTCACACCCGCAAGGAGATATAGATATACATAAGCTTGTAAATAGGTTTACACACCCATATAGAATATAAACACCAACGAACTGTTCAATAGTTCAAACCGATACTCAACAACAATAAGCTGAACGAATCAATAACCAAGACTCAGTCAACAAAGCCAATATCCAATAACGAAAGCATAAGGCAATAACGAACCATAAACGAGATACCAACTGAGCACAATCCAAAAAGGTACCAACCAACTCAACGAGAATAACAAGATATCAACCGAATAATACAAAGGACTCACAACAACCCACCGAGAATGAACCCCAACTCCAACCTCCCAACCAAAGCCAACCAACAACCAAACCAAGTCAAACCACATAGTCAGAAGCAAGACTCACAAGTCAAACCCGGAAAACGGTACACAGGGGTGATGAGTCACAGGGACGAAGTCCAATCAGAGGAAGTCCAATCACAGGGACCGAAGTCCAATCACAGGACCGAAGTCCAATCACAGGGTAATCAACCCAATCACAGGGACCGAAGAATGACCGAAATCCAAAGTCAGAATCAATAGTAGCACAGTCCAATAGTAACACAATAGTCCACAGTCAATAGTAGCCAATGGTACCACAACAACCACAACAACATCAACCAAACCATCATCACAACCTCATACTCCAACATCACTCAACGCAACCAAAACCAAGTGTTCATCTCACATATGAACACAAACCAACTCCCAGATTATGAATCAAAGGATCAATAGATCAAGAATACCAAAAATGGAAACCGAAGACATGAATCAATACTCAATACTATGGTATCAATTACCCAATAAATGACATGAATAAATACTCCAAAGGCATGGTAAAATACCCAACAAAACAATCCAACAATAATCTGAAACAAAGGGGAACAACAGACAACAACAACAGAAACGCTCACTGGAAATCAACTCCCAGTGGCCTAACGGAACACCTCAACGGAGCACACCTCTCTGCCGACCTCCTCCGCAAAGAGGAGACGGACCCCTCAACGGGCCTCTCCCCTCCGCCAACACCACCGTTGCCACCTTGCGGATCGCCCTAGTGGGTTACATTTGTGCGTTCGGGTCTTCCGCAAGGCCAACCCAAATCCCAGATTCAGAACCGAAGCAGACATGAACAAATACCATTTCCAGAATACAAAATCCAACCAAATACACTCACATTTCATCCAATTTAGAGTCCAAAAATAAGGAAATCCATAACATCATTGATCATACAACACAAGGCAAAAGATCAAGATGAAATCCAACAAAATACATCCAAGAAATAGGCTATACAACAAGAATTTTCAGGATTTCCAGCACCAAGATCATTATAAATAGAATAGGTGAATAAAAATAGATTTGATGGACATGGATGGTTACCTCAAAGAGCTTTTCCTACTCCAATAAGCCTTTTGCTAGCTCACAAAGCCCCACCTTCACCTTGATCATCTTTTTCCCAAAGAACCCCAAAAGAACACTTATAAGATTATGTAAAAAGACTATCTAAAACACAAAATGCAAGATGGATTCTAGGATAGATGCACTTACCCACTCCCAACCACGCTTAAAAGAGCAACCTTTTCTTGAAATCTTGTAGGGAAAATGAAGATGAATTTAGGGTGTAAGACATTAAATGATGTGGGCTTAAGTAACTTATAAAATAATGGGTGTAGGAAATTAAATATAATCAAGACTAGTAAGTTGGGCTTATTAAATTCACCCCTTACAAATTAAATATAAGAATTAGCCCATAAGAATGTCTTAGGATCAACATATATATATATAAGGTATGATCAAGAATGTGGGCTTGTAAGAATGTTTAATTACAAATATTGTAAGGGTCCAAATTGAATAAAATCCCTTACAAGAATAAATTCAATTAATTGGGCTCTAGATTAGAATAATTAAATTAGGCATGAAATATATACACAAGTGTATGTATATATATTAAATTGAAAGAATTAGCCCAATTGGAATTTAATTAAATTGCCCGAAGAATTAATTAGATTGCCCAAGAAATTAATTATCGATCGGAAGGCTTGAAATGAATTTACGGGGTGTTACACAGCTGTTGTGTTGAGATCTATCTATCTCAGCTTGTGTAAGGTTGGGGTGTCACAGTTGGTATCAGAGCCTGTGTTGAGGTCTGAGTAGAGATCCTAGGGTTGTAATCTGAGACTCTAGGACTTGATCAGTAGCAATTAAGATGTTTGAGAATCCTAGGATGTGTGAATTCTAGGTCGCGCGGTGAGGACTCGTTTACTTGCTTTTGTTTTATGTTTTGCTGGTTGCTTGTTGTTTGGCTGTTGTGAGCTTGTTCTGACTTTCTTTCTTGCGTGTTTGGGAAAGGCCGACCGCAGTGTTTCTCGCTTTCTGTTAGTTATCTCCCCCTTTAGCGATCATGGTGCCACCACGTCGACGAGAGGACTTCCCGGAGGTGCCCTACGCCGAGCAGCTGATGCAGAACCTCCAGCAGTTGACGCAGATCACGCAGCTTCTGGGGAACGCGATGGTTCAGAACAACCAGCGCGGGCAGCCGGACCTCGTTCGGAGGGTGGCGGGCAGCACCCACCCTTCTTTGCTGGGGAGGAGGATCCCGTGGTCCTTGAGGAGTGGATCCGGGCGCTTGACAAGATCCTGGAGGTGGTGGAGTGTCCACCGGGTCGCCAGGTGGAGATGGCGAGTTTTATCTGAAGGAGGAGGCTGACCTTTGGTGGGTCCACGGCGGACCAGCGATGCGACAAGAGCCCGACTTCGGGTGGGAGACCTTCAAGGATAGGCTGAGAGCACGCTTCTACCCGGCTCACGTGAAGGCGGCGATGCAAGAGGAGTTCCTACGTCTCAAGCAGGAGTCTAGGACAGTACAGGAGTATCATAGACGCTTCCTGGAGTTGGCCCGTTTTGCGCCGACGTTAGCCCCTACCGAGGAGACCCGGATCGAGAGGTTCGTGGCTGGGCTGAAGTTGGATACGCGCATGGCGTTGGTCGTGTTCAAGTTCCAGACGTTGAGTGAGGCCTACAGCAGCGCCGCGGGATCACTACCGCGTACTGACCATCCGGCGAGGGATTCAGGACCGCTCGAAGCGGCCGGCAGAGCGTGGAGCTTCAGACTCCAAGAGGCACAGACCCGGAGCTCCGGGATGGGAGGTGGCTTCCAGCGAGGTGGTGCTAGCCATAGCGATGGATCTCGCCCTAGCTTCGGGCAAGGACCAGGGGGCGATGGAGCGCGCACTCGACACTTCCACTGCAGACGATGTGGGAGAGATCATCCCGGGCGCGACTGCGAGGGGCGGCTAGTGGAGTGCTTCAGTTGCGGGTTGAGAGGACACAGGTCATACGAGTGCACAGCCAAGAAGAGAGGCTCATCCCAGTCTAGACCGAGCTCGACTCAGGGAGCCCTAGCAGCGACCCGACCCTCCAGGGAGGCTGAGGGTAGTGGAGGAAGCAGGTCGAGCGGAGGCCGTGGGCAGCAGGCCGGGCCGCAGCAAAGGAAGATCTTCGTGATGGGCCGCACCCAGGCAGAGAGGCGAATGGCTTGAGAAGGTAACCTTCGAGCTTAATCTTTGATTACGTGGCTTTTAAGTGCTTTTATGGTCTTTCTTTAAGTGCATGTAGTTCGGTGAACCGTTAAGTGACCCTTAGGTGACCTCTCGTTAGTTAGAAAGCTTTAAGACGCGTTTTGTTAAGAAGTTCGAAGACCCGATCTTGTGTTAAGTTGTTGGGAAGTTGGGGGAGTCAAGTCAAAGGAACAAAAAGCAAAGGAGAGAAAAGAAGCCTAAGGACCAAGCTGATGTTCACGCCATGACTCGAACCCGCGCCCAGCGTGTGACACCCCAACCTCACACAGGCTGAGATAGCTGAAAACTTAACATAAAAGCTGCCAATCCCAACCAACAAACCAAACATAGCGGAAGCGTATATAAAACCTAAGGGGCATCATGCCACATCTAGGGAAGATAACACAACCTAGATGCACAGGCTAACCATAAAACACGGAACTGTATAAACGATAATCCTTAAAGCAGGTTTAACAATATTCAAAGTACTAGACTAGGGTATATAAAGTCTCAAATGGCTCACAGGCCAAAGCATAAATCTAAAACATAACCACTATCTAAGCCTCCTCATACGGGTGTGTCTCTATCGCGCTCACGCAAAGGCTTTAAGGCAAACCTGGAAAACACAAGAAACCATTAGCAAAAGACTGCTAAGTAACCACCACTCACACCCGCAAGGAAGTATAGATATATAGTAGGTTGTAAATAGGTTTACGCACCCATATAGAATATAACACCAACAAACTGTTCAATAGTTCAAATCGGATACTCAACAAGGATAAACTGAACGAATCATAAACCAAGACTCATCCAACCAAAGCCAATGATTAACAAGGAAGGCATAAGACAACAACGAACCATAACCAAGATACCAACTGAACACAATCATAAGGAACAATCAATCATAAACAGGAACAACGAGATATCAACAGAATAAACAAGGACTCATAACCAAAGAACCGAAGGGAAATCTCAACACTAACCACCAAGCAACATATGTAACCCAATCCCAATCATAAACCAAGTACACGGGGGTAATGAACCCAATCACAGGGGTGATGAACCCAATCACAGGGACCGTAGTCCAATCACAGGGACCGAAGTCCAATCACAGCGAATCGGCCAATCACGGGGGAACCCAATCACAGGGCAATAGCCCAATCACAGGGACCTAAGTCCAATCACAGGGGTAATAAACCCAATCACAGGGGTAATGAACCCAATCACAGGGGTAATCAACCCAAATACAAACAATAGCACAGATAGTCCACCAACAACTCCAATGATACCAACAACCACAAGGGATACTCAAAGATCACCACCACATACTCATACTCAACTCAGCCAAGAACCATCACTCAGAGTGTTCATCTCAGATATGAACACCAACCAACTTCCAAATAATACAATCAAGGAATCCACCAATCAAAGAATAGACTCAAACAAGTGGACTAAGATGTATGAATAAATACTCAGAATCAAGGTAGCATACTCAATAGAATACACTAACAAACTTAGAACGAAAGGGGAAACAAACAACGGATCACTCACCACTCACTACCACCTTACTCTCACGGAAAACCCTAGCGCTTACATTGTCACGCTAGAGAACCCCGCAAGAGCAATTCCCACATACCGAATCAGACTCAGCTCAGAATACAAAGAGATACTCCAGAATACAAAGATCATATCACAATACACCAATATTCATATAACAGAGGCCAATAACATGGAAATCCAAACCAACAATGATCATATACATCAAATAGACAAAGGATTAGGACACAAGTCCATGAATCCACACACAATCAATAATAGGCTAACAACCAAGGATATTCAGGATTTCCAATCCACCAAATAACAGCCCCTTAAATTGAGAAATTCTTTTGACCTCGGCGAACCTCGTTCTCATTTCTCTCGAAGCCGAGTTCCTCTCTTTCCTTTAAAGAACTTGACATCCCTCTTGCTGCAAAATGGTTTCCAACTCTCGAACGTTGCTACTATTCGCTTCTTGAAAATATCTTGCGTAAAGTGACAACCTTACTTTCTAAGTGTGACCTCGATAACTCTTGATTCAATTCTTACCCAATGTCGTTCTTGAACCGTACACCTTAAACCTCTCCCTTTTCTTCCCGTTGGGTCAAATTTTCAAAACCGGGCATATATATTATATGAATATTTTCCCTATATGTACTATTGTACTAGTTTTCACTCTCTGTCCCAAAAACGTTTTTCTGAGCTTCGGGGACGAAGCTCCTTTTAAGGGGGTAGAGTGTAACACCCCGAAAATTCCTACTACTCTTTTGAATATCATAAGGGGGCTATTTCTTATTAAATAATTATTTCAATAATTATAAGTGTAACTATTCTCCTATGGGCTTGGATTATATACTCTTGTATATATATATAGTTTATCGGTATGACTAATAATAAGCTATGGCCCAGCATTTCCATAGTTATACCTATTTCCTACATAAATAATGTTATAAGCCCATAGTTATGATTATATAAATATATGTATTATAAGCTATGGTTAATGACCCAACCAATCTTAGCCCATACCATATTATTTTGTTCTTAAGCCATGGACCCAATTAATCTAACCCAAATCCAATACATATAATATATAGTTTGAATTTGACCCAAAGTCCACAAGCCCAAAATGGAAAGCTTCCACAATTAGAAACCTAGTGCTCAGCAGCCAAGCCATCCGGCCTCCCCATCTCCCTTTGCCATTTTACGTAACTCGGCAGCGAGTCCCCAGCAGCAACAATGGAACCCCGACGGCACTGTTATCCCCACCATTCTCTTCCGTTTGGCTCGCAACAGCAACAGAGGAAGACGCCGGCGGTGAGCAGCTCCAGTGATGTTGGCGACGTCGACTCTCCACCATCGGCGCAACCCTGCTCTCCCCTCCGTTTTCCCGTTCCAGTGGGAGTTTGGCGATGGTGTTTTCCCCCCCCCCCTCTGTCTTCCGACGCTCAGAGCAGGACAGTGGCGGAGGTGGTGTTCGGTGAGTTCGCCGGTAGCGGAGCGCCCCAACGGCTGAAGCCTATCCGTCACCCTTCCCCGTTCGAAGAAGCAGAGAGTAACGGAGTGGCTCGGCGGAGAGCCTCGACGGCATGCTGAGCTCCGTTCGGTAGCAGCAGCGGTGAGAGTTGGCGTTGGACCTCGTCTTCCGTTGTTCGCAGCAGCAGCGACGGTGTGTGCTCTTCGTGGTTCCGACGTTACGACGGCAAGGTGCGGACGGCGTAAGGAGCTTCCGGGCGTGCTGTTCCCTTTCTCCATTCCGTTGAGGTGACCGGAGGTTCGGCTGAAGAATGTTAGTCCAGTGGTTACAAACAATAACACCAGAGGCGTAGTGGTGCAGTGGAGTAGTTCGTGGGCGTGGATCTGGTTGGCGTGGGTTCGAACCGGGGAGGAAGCAGCGTGATTAAGGTGACCTTTTGGTTTATTAATGCTAAGCTTATAAGTTTGAGTATTAGTTCTAATATTATAGTTAAGTTTAGATTATTGGTCACACCCTTGTTTTAGTACTAGTTAGTAGATTAAGTTTATTTCTTATGGTCACATTATATTAACCTTGGGCACCGGTTATAGGATCATTATAGGTTATAGTGACCCGATTAGGAGATATTAGTATTGTTATTATTAGATAGTGACGGTGTTAGAATTATATTAATTCTTCAGGTTCACTATTATGAACCCAGCTTTGAGCTTAGGATTGACGTTGCTTTGGATTATAATGCTTATGGATTAATTACGCTTCAAAGGTAACCATCCATGTCCATCAAACTATTTTATTCACTCCTATTCTATATGATGTTATTTGGTGGATTGGAAATCCTGAATATCCTTGGTTGTTGGCCTATTATTGATTGTGCTGTGGATTCATGGACTTGTGTCCTAATCCTTTGTCTATTTGATGTATATGATCATTGTTGGTTTGGATTTCCATGTTATTGGCCTCTGTTATATGAATATTGGTGTATTGTAATATGGTCTTTGTATTCTGGAGTATCTCTTGTATTCTGAGCTGAGTCTGATTCGGTATGTGGGAATTGCTCTTGCGGGGTTCTCTAGCGTGACAATGTAAGCGCTAGGGTTTTCCGTGAGAGTAAGGTGGTAGTGAGTGGTGAGTGATCCGTTGTTTGTTTCCCCTTTCGTTCTAAGTTTGTTAGTGTATTCTATTGAGTATGCTACCTTGATTCTGAGTATTTATTCATACATCTTAGTCCAATCACAGGGACGAAGTCCAATCACAGGGGCGAATCGGCCCAATCACGGGGTAATGAACCCAATCACAGGGTAGCGAACCCAATCACAGGGGCAATAGCCCAATCACAGGGACCTAAGTCCAATCACAGGGGTAATAAACCCAATCACAGGGGTAATGAACCCAATCACAGGGGTAATCAACCCAAATACAAACAATAGCACAGATAGTCCACCCAACAACTCCAATGATACCAACAACCCACAAGGGATACTCAAAGATCCACCACCACATACTCATACTCATACCCAACTCAGCCCAAGAACCATCACTCAGAGTGTTCATCTCAGATATGAACACCAACCAACTTCCAAATAATACAATCAAGGAATCCACCAATCAAAGAATAGACTCAAACAAGT
>CP025659.1:39687895-39699575 GCA_003576665.1 Ipomoea trifida
GTAGGAGAGTTTGGTGAGGCTATGGCTGAAATTGGAAAGCAAGGAGCACCCGTAAATGTTATGAGAAAGACATTTCCGGGCTTATCAAACATGCTAAATGTTGCCAGCACCATAGAAGCCACTGCAACCCCAACATCCTCCCAGCTAGACGACATCTTCTTTGGTAGTGAAAGCTTCACTACGGCTGTGGATGCCCTTGTCGAAGCCTTTGAAAAGACAAGGAAGCAAATAGACCCTAATGCTCCTCCTTTTGACTTGGGGCTATCTCAAGCAACACAGCCATCGGACCAAATAGATGCTCCGACCTTTGATTTGGGGCTGAGTCCATCACCAGCAGCAGCACAGCAACAGGAGGGGGATTTAGTGCTGACTCCACCACCACAACCAGCACAATAGCAAGGGAGTGATTTGGGGCTGACTCCAACACCACCACCAGCACAGCAGCAACAGAAGGACAAGGAGCAGCAGCAAGACAAGGAGAAAGAGAAGGAGAAAGAGCAAGAGACAGAGGATGATGCGGGGGGACCGGGGATTGATGCTCTGGTGGATAGAATTGTAGGGGAAGCCACAAAAGATGCAACATTTTCAACCCCTGCTGTGACTAGAGTTCCTTTTCAAAGGTCTGATTCCCCTGCTGATGAATTTGATAGGTAATGGAATACTTTTACTTAGCAGACTCTAGAACTTAGACTACAAAGAATGATCTTAGTACTATGTTTTTGTCAATCTATAGAATGGCTGTAAAAGTTAGTAATGAAGCCCTAAAATGTTATGAATGTGGACTACAAAAAATGTGAATGTTTAGTATGCAATATATGAATATAAAATTATGAAGCTGTGAATCTGTGACAGAGGTGAATCTGTGAAGCTGTGAATATGGAATATATAAACTGTGAATATACAACATTAAAGCTGTGAATCTGTAAAACAAAGGGAATCAGTTAACAATTTGTGAATATATATATAACAGATGGTGAATATACAATTAACAATTTGTGAACATAGGGATCTAAAGTTGAAAAGAAAGCATTGAGACACCTAAAACTAAACACCTTTAGGCTAAACCTCCAAAATTCTAAATTGTGAATATAGACCTCACAGATTGTGAACATAGAGATAACAAGGTGTGAATATATGGTTCTATATTTGGTAAGCATAAGCTTCTATTTTTTGTTGACTAAATACTTCTATTATGTGAACACAGTGCATTAGCCGAGAGTGAATCAGACGTTGAGGATGTCATTACAAGAAAGAGGCCTCAACGGAAGTTCAAAAACATACCCCTCAACCTACGGTCTCCATTCTGGAATGAGCATGGGATGAAAATAAAAAATGCCACTGTCCTAGATAAACTCCTTTCGAACTATGCATTTGTACAAGTTTCTAGTGAACATCCTAAAGAGTATGTTCCATCTAAATATTTATTAATTACTTACATTAATGTGAATTGGGTAAATTTTCTATTTTTTTTTTAATTTTAATTCTTTTTTTGTGCCTTTTGTAGTGAGTTACTTTTCAACTTTGGTGACATTGAGATCACTAGGGATCACTTCATCTCGCTCAGTGTTGGCCAAGTTGAAAATATCTTCTTGGATGTATTGGCATTGAGGCTCTCAATGCTTGACAAAGAGCGTGCACCAGGGCAACCAAAGAGGGTGTTTTTCAGCACAATTGCCTACGTAAGTCCTTTTTAATGACACTGTTTTTATTTTCCTTTTTTGAACTTAGATATTCTTTCCAGTGCTTCGACACGTGCACTATTTTCTCATTTGCATCAATGTTAAAGCCTCAAAACTTGAAATAATTGACAACAAGTCCTTAGTCAGTGGTGTTACCATGAAGGACAAGTATGGAGATTGCACAACCCTCTTGGTAAGTTGATCAACAACTTGAGCTCCTTTTCAGTTGCTGCTTGTATGTGAATGTATACTTTTCAACTCGTGAATATATAGTATATAAAGTGTGAATATAGAGTTATCAAAGTGTGAATGTATAGCAGATGTAATATAATCACTGAAAATCTAACACTGAAATGTGTAAATCTGGTATTTTCAATCTGTGAATGTAGAGTAGATAATCTGTGAATATACTGTTATGAATGTGTGAATGTGTGAATGTGTAACAATGGTAGACTTAAATATTTATGTCCAGGTTACAGCTTTAAAAGAATACCTAGCACTGGGGTCATCTGCCCTATTCTGGAAGGTGGATGAGCTAACCGAAGAGGTTGTGGACATGAGTTGGAAAGAGTCGGAAAATTATATTGATTGCGGACTATTTGTAATGAGGCATATGGAAACATATAAAGGGACATTGAAGAAATGGAACCCGGGATTCAAAAAGAAAGCAAAATTAAATGTAAGTACACAAATACTAGCTTTGAATAATTTCTTCTCTTTTTTTTTTCCTAGCATTGCAATAAAGTATTTATTTGATCTTGTATATTTGTAGGAAGAGTTCTTAATCGGATTGAGGGCCAGGTATGCCGTAACAATCATAAGGTGACGTGCCAACATATTGAAAAACATTGTGATCAAGAAAACCAAACTCTTGTACAACAAGAAATGAACAGCTTGTACTCAAATGTGAATATACAATAGTTCCTTGAATTTCTGTAGAACTATGTTGTAATCCTTTTTTCTACAAGTTTTAATTTTGTTACATATTCACACCCCCATAGCTTTATATTCATAATTTCAAAACACCACATTCACACTTCTCTAACTATAAAATTGACCATTGACCATAATAATATTAACTCTGTTAATCAAATTCACAACTTAATAAATCCAAATTCACAATTTCAATAATTATATTACTATCTGTTCTACATTCACACGTTCATGTCTTTATATTCACAACCTCAATACTCTATATTCACAGTCTGAAAAGTCCTCATTCATACATTTCAGAAATTATATTACTACCTGGTTTAGATTCACACACTCGTGTCTCTATATTCACAACTTCAATTCTCTATATTCACAGTTTGAAAAGTCATATATTCACACATTTCAGTGACACTTGTTCAGTAATTATATTACTAACTGTTCAACATTCACACTTTCGTTTCTATATATTCACATATTCTATACATTATATTCACACATTGAAAACTACAGATTCACACATTTTTCGGTGATTTATATTACTATTTGTTCTACATTTCAGTTTTAAAAGTAAATATTCACAACTTAATAACTCTAAATTCACAATTTCAACACTCCACAAGCATCACTGAAATGTACTAATTAATAACTCCAAAGAAATTTAATAACTAAATGTTCACAAATACAAAAAATATATTGTCATCTCTTATTAACATGAACTAATTCAGAACTCCAGAACTTGGATGTACAAGATATCCATCCCCAGCAATCTCAGATAAACTTCCCGACAAAATAGATTGAACAACACCCTTTGTAATTGAAGCAACCTTGTTTGCAGAACTCTTTCGCCCCCTAGCTACAGCAGACTTCTTTTCAATAATACTACTTCGCCTCTTATTACGCTCCCCTTTCAATCTTCGGCTTGATGGATCTTGTACAATACCACTTGATGATGGGATATCAGACTCTTCAACATGAACATAACCAACCTCGGTTTCAACACTTTTCTTTGCACTTTGAAAAGCTTCTTCACAATGCTGTCTAGCTGCACTGTTGTCTTGACAAGAAACAATTAGTCTTTGAAACTTCCTGGTCATCTCAACAACCCAAATTGAAGGAGCAACACCAACATTAGAAGACAAAGAACCCATATCAACAGCCTTGCCTTCAGCAACTTTCTTTGTCCACCTTTTCAGAATGTATTTATCGGGGATAGAACAAATGCAATGCACATTCATAATGCGTAAACAATGGCAACACAAAATTCCAAATTCAGAAAACAACTTACAACTGCAAGAAATATCCAAATTGGTAGGCTTAAAACTAACTTCATGCCTTATAATATCTTTATCAGGACGCCAAACATGATACTTCAAATGACAGCCATCATCGAAAACACTATCTTGATGACAAGCAGCACCCTTCAAGAATTGTTCCTCAAACATATAATATATTTCAATGGTATATACCTCTCTAGCATGTGAAAGAAGTTTCACATCATCCATCATCATATTGGGCATGCCTTGAGCACACCGAAAATCCTCACCATTTTCCTTACTTCTCCATTCAGAAACATCGCTCACAAATGATGAGTAGAAATCACAAAGCCCTGCTGTCTTTGTTAGCTTCCTAGAAATTGAATGGTTTGTGGTCTCACTCCTTTGTGAGGATAAAATGCCACTAGAAAAGTAATCCTTGTTAAATGCCGGGCACCATTTTTCCCTACAATCGTACAATTTTTCTAACCACGGATTATTATGACACTTATAGTCAATCACCATCCTGAAAATCATAAGATCACAAAAAGAAAAAATATACACAATTTTAGAAACTATATTCACAATCTGATAACTCTATATTCACAAATACACTCCTCTACATTCACAGTTTTTAAGATCTCTGAACTTAAGTCTGATAAACATTCACACATTCATAACTCTACATTCACAAACCCTATATTATACATTCACAGTTTCAAACGTACACATTCACACATTTCAGTGATACTTGTTCAGTAATTATATTACTATATGTTTTACACTCACATATTTAGTACTCTAGATTCACAGCTTCTATACTGTATATTCACAAATCAATAAGTCATTATTTTACAAAAATAGTATTGAAAATTCAAACTCAAAAGTTAATGAGTAAAATACAATAACATACCTTGACCAATACAACTCAAACTCAACTTCGGTGTCTGTGTACTTCAACAAACAATTAAATAGATCCATGAAATTCCTATTGTTCCTAAGTGTCTTGATGTGCTTCTTCGAGTTCTCACCGATATGCCATATGCAAAGACGATGTCGTGATGTTGTAAACACTTGAGAGATGGCAGCAGCCATGGCTGCGCATTGATCAGTCATAATGGTTTGTGGACATTTGCCACCCATAGATCTAAGAAATGCTCTAAACAACCATACAAATGACTCTATCCTTTCATTCATCAAAAAACCACACCCAAACATAATATTCATACAATGGTGGTTCATCCCTACAAATGGACCACATATCATGTCGTACTTGTTAGTGCGATATGTTGTATCATGCACTAACAAGTCTCCAAACAACGCATAGTCTCGTCTCATTTGCCCGTCCCTCCAAAAAAAGCTAGTTAATCTTGCATCATCATCAACTTCAAAGTCAAAAAAGAAGTCAGGCTCATTACACTGCCTCCTCCTGAATATTTCAATCAACGAATTCGAATCAGTTCCATCCAAGCTCTTCAAAGACTCAGATGCCAATGAATTGTAAGCATCTCGATTGGTAAACCCAACGAGTGGAGACCCTCCTGACTGATGTTTCAAAAACCTTATCCCATCCGCCAAGGCAACCCCACTCTTCTTTAAGTCTCTTAAGTATGAAAGTTGATTATTTCCCACTCTTCTGTGCGAACGAAGTAGGTGACTCTTGTCTTTAGTGCTTAGCTTGTGGTTATGAGCTTTCTCGTGTTTTGTTACTGTCAACACCCCATTACCATCTACATCGAACTGAATATATGCGCCACACCCCGTCCTTAAATCAATCTTTGAATACGCCTTAACACCACTGTTTTTCTTGGACTTACTACCAGCCTTGGAGCACAAAAATGTCTTCATCTTAACATTTTTAGTAGACCCTTGGTAGCGTTGCTTACCCTTCCTCACACTAAAACCAACTCTAAATGCATAATCGTTATACAACTCATACGCTTCATCACCATTACTTACTACAATACCCACCAAATCTTGATCAACTGCACATATGAAATATAACCTCAAGTATGGAAAAACATACCAAAGAAAACAAATAAAAAGCAATCTAATGGAAATATATTCTCTATGTAGAGGGGGGCGGGGAATGCCAAATAAATCCAGCTACACTCTACTAAAATAATAACATTTTCATCAAATCTCGAAAGCATATTTATAGAAGTATGTTACAGATTCACACACTTGTAGAAACCTCCACATTCACACATTTCAGGGGCAATATGTTTAGCAATTATATCAACACTGTTATGCATTCACACATTCAAAACTATATATTCACAAGTCCTATACTCTATATTCACACATCAAACACTATTACACACAACTACACATGAAATCGTAAATCAATATGAATCACTAATTTTACTCTAAAAAACAATTTAAAAAAAAACTGGAATTGAAGTAGAATCCTCAGCATTTATACAGCCTTGATCATTGCTTGTTGAGACAACCCAAATCTGCATTCACTACAAATATAAAAAAATAAAACAGAGTATCAGGAAACAGTGTGAATCTATAGTTCTAAATGTGTGAATCTACAACTATGTATCTGTGAATGTATAGTTGTATAAGTGTGAATCTAAAACTCAAATACATGGTTACACAATCAATCTAACCATAAATCCTAAATTCGAAAAAAACAAACATGAATATATACAATTCATCAAACAAGAATCCAAACTTAAAACCTGCAATCGAAGATGAGCCATCAACGTGTAAACTTAGTTGATCTACTGCCTCTGCCATCACTGCAAATATAAAAAATAAAACAGAGTATCAGGAAACAGTGTGAATGTAGTGTTCATAATGTGTGAATCTATCACTATGTAACTGTGAATGTAGAGTTGTATAAGTGTGAATCTAAAACTCAAATACATGGTTACACAATCAATCTAACCACAAATCCTAAATTCGAAAAAAACAAACATAAATCTATACAATTCATCAAACATGAATCCAAACTTAAAACCTGCAATCGAAGATGAGCCATCAACGTGTAAACATGAATCCAAACATGAATCTACTACCTCTGCCATCATTGAAGAAGAATTGCAAAGAAGAATTACGATGGTGAATCGAAAGAATATCGCGATGTTGAATCAATGATGAATCCAACGAGAATTGCGATGATGAATGAGAGAACTGCAATGATGAATCAAACAAAGGCGATGAATTGTTTTGCGAGAATTGCGGCGATGATGAATTGTTTTGCGATGATGTTGCGGCGATGATGAATTGTTTTGCGATGATGGTGAATGACTGGACTGTGAAATCGCCTTCCTTCCTCTGCTCTGGTTCTCCCGCTGGTAGTCGACAACCGCCTGCCTACTGCTCCCAACCTCCGTTAACGGCGTTAATTAACAAAATTTTTTTTTTAAAAAAAAAGGCCATAAAACGACGTCGTTTTTGACCCAGGTGCACCTTGCAATGTGCACCTGGGTCCCAACCTCCGTTAACGGCGTTAATTAACAAAAAATTTTTTTTAAAAAAAAGCCATAAAACGACGTCGTTTTTGACCTAGGTGCACCTTGCAATGTGCACCTGGGTCCACGGCATAATTTGCGGTTGAAGAGCGTGCTAGCTAGTAGAATGAAGTAGGTGGAGATAGGCCCGATCCTATCATTTTATAGGCCCGGGGCATAACAACAAAAATGGGCCCTATGAAATTAATATATATTTTCATAAGTAAAATTTAAATTAAATAAAGAAAAAAAATAATAATATCAAATAACCTGAAATAAGATTACGATAACGCACAAAATATATTACATATACATAACTCATTATAAAATTCACAAAAGAACACGTTCTAAATATAAATAATAAATTACTTGAATTGAAATTGTGGTCTAGTGGCACCAAGGTTGCACCCCCATATGGGAGGTTATGGGTTAGAGCATCAGCAGAGGTGATATACTCTTTGTGCTTTAGTAAGTTGATAAGGTAGTTATGAACAGATATTGCATTGTAACATAGTCGATAGTACTCAAAAAGAAAAAACATAAATAGATTCAAATTTTGATATGAATCACAAATCAATCTATATTATAAATGTCACTATAATTATAAGAAGGTAAATAAAAATCACAAAATTACAACTTAAAAAATAAAATTAGAAAAAGAAATAAATTTCATAATAACTTACAATTTTAATACTATATAATATCCCTAAATCCCTAAATTCATCTTCTAAAGATAGGGAGGAAAAATACAATTAGAAATAGAAATAAAATTCATAACTTACAATTTTAACTATATAGCATCCATAAATTCCTCAATTCATATTCTAAAGGGAGGGAAGAAAATTTTAATGGAGAACTACATTAGGTCAGTTCATCTTCTAAACATAAGGAGAATGAGGAAAAAGTTAATTGGATTAATTGGATAAAATAGTTCGAATAGAAAACATATTATAAATCACGCATATTCTCTATTCATATCATATTTATAAATACTTTTCTTTTAGTTAGACGAATTTCAAATTATAACATATGAAATTTATTTCTATTTCTAATTATATTTTTTTGAGTTGTAACTAGTACTGTCAAAGTGGGCTGAAGCCCGCGGGCCGGCCCGCACCCGCCCCACCGTGGGGCGGGTTAGGGTCATTAAAAAATAGGCCCGCGAAAATGCGGGTATAATGGGGCGGGCTGAAATTGACCCGCAACCCGCGTGGGTTAGCCCGCGCGGGCCGTGGGTCGGCCCGCGGGCCAAATACTTATTAATTAAAAAATATATAAATAAATAAATAAATAAATATATATATATATATATATATATATATATATATATATATATATATATATATAAACATATATATAAACATATAGTACTGCATATTACTAAACATATATATATATATGTCAAATAGGAATTAGTACTTTGTATTAGTATTGTTTATATATTTGTATATATATTAGATATGTTATTTTTGTCACCTCTATAGTTTTTTTAATTAATTTAATATAATCTTTTTTTATTAAAAAAAAAACCCGCGGGCCGGCCCGCGGGGCCCACCAACCCGCGTGGGGCGGGTTAGGGTTACATGAATCCTAGCACGCGGGCCTAATGGGCCGGCCCGCAAAAGCCCGCCAGAAATTAAGCCCGCGGTGGGGCGGGCCTAATGGGGCGGGCCGGCCCGCTTTGACAGTACTAGTTGTAACTATGTGATTTGATTTATATTTCTATAATTATAATGATATTTATAGTATAGATTGATTTGTGATTCATATCAAATTTTGAATCTATTTCTATTCGAGTAATTTACTAATATTTAGAACATGTGTTATTTTGTGGATTTTATAATGATTTATGTATATGTAATATATTTTGTGATTTAGTTATGAAATAATTTTAAAAGATATTTATTCTTTTTTATAAATTATTTAGTCAATGTAGTTTAGAAGTTTTATTATGCGTCATTGTATTCATATTAATCTATAAAATAAATCTATATGCAGACATGGGAGTTCAGAATATTTAAAGTATAAAAACGAACATATAAGCTCCCATGAAAATTCGACCCTAAGACCTCAACATTTTTTTATAACATTAATAACCACAAGTCCCACCAACTAAGCTAAAGCAAATTTAATTTATATGAATGTACATTAAATACTTATAACTAAACTCTAATAGTATATATATATATATATATATATATATATATATATATATATATATATATATATATATATATATAAAGGGTGCTAGACTCAATCATTATTGTGTGGACCATACTATTAAATAATGCACATTCAATATAAAAATAATGTACATTCAGTATAAAAATAATGTACATTATATTCAGGGGATGTACATTATTTGTGTATTGAATGTACTTTATTTTTACAGTATAAAAATAATGTACATTCAGTACAAAAATAAAGTATATTTAGTATCTTAAAAATGTACATTTGATTATGGTCCACATAGCTCTGTGGACCATCATTGTATTCATATTAATCTAT
This sequence comes from Ipomoea trifida, assembly GCA_003576665.1. Classification (NCBI taxonomy): domain Eukaryota; kingdom Viridiplantae; phylum Streptophyta; class Magnoliopsida; order Solanales; family Convolvulaceae; genus Ipomoea; species Ipomoea trifida. Next base: position 39,697,733 of record CP025659.1, read on the forward strand.
AAAATAAATCTATATGCAGCCATGGGAGTTCAGAATATTTAAAGTATAAAAACGAACATATAAGCTCCCATGAAAATTCGACCCTAAGACCTCAACATTTTTTTATAACATTAATAACCACAAGTCCCACCAACTAAGCTAAAGCAAATTTAATTTATATGAATGTACATTAAATACTTATAACTAAACTCTAATAGTATATATATATATATAGAATTACATTCTGGTAAAAACATATCTTAATATACAAACATGTGGACTTATTGACACCGCTGGATAGTTGGATCGGACGGATAGGATTGCATTTGGACGAATGAGATCTGTTTAGTTTAAGCGCTGGTTTGTATTGTAAGGGGGGGTATTTTTGGTATTTTAGAGGTGGGTATTGTATTTGGGTCCAGGTTTAATTAATCACGCGTCCTTGATTATAGGGTTCATTCGTATTTTTCGCTCGCAGTTCGCATGGCCGTGGTGTTTCGTCGTCTTCCCTTCGCGTTGGTGTGGTTGCTCGATTCTTCATTTCAACGTAGCAATGGTAGACGGTGGGGACGGCGGTAGATTGAAACGGCAGGATCCACATACCGGTCTAGGTAATTGCTTCCATCCCTTCTGCTTGTTTTTTTTTTTTTTAATTTTTTTCTGGGGGTTGTGTTGGTGTGGTGTTTTTTTGGCTTGTGTATGACTGTCGACGGTTTGTGTGGTCGTCGGAGGTGTGGGGGTTGCCGGAATTTTAGTGAGATTTAATGATTGTGGGTTGGACGGGTTGGGGTTGCTGGATTTTTTACAGGACTTTTGTGTTTGGGGTTTTCTTTTTCTTTTTTTTTTTTTTATAAATATTTATTGATAGTGGTAATTCGATGTCAGTGTTTGCATTTTCGTAGGGGTGGTGACCGTAGTTGTGGTCTCGGGTGTGTGTGCATTTTTGTTGATATGAGTTTTGTAATTCCTGTTAGCGATTTGGTTAGGTAGACATAGAAGTCAGTTAGCAATGGGTGTTTGATGGTGGATTATTAAACTCCAAACACTAGTATCAATTTACTTGAAAGAAGTAGCTGATTAATTAAGGCTAACATCTAACAGGAACGATAATTTAAGTTTAGAATTGGGTTTGATTTGGTTTAATTTGATTATTATATGCCATGAAAATGATTAAACTGGATCATCGATCTCTCTCCAGGCCATGCTTGAATACCCTTACATTAGTCTTTTTATCTCTTTTATTTCTTTTTTTTTTTTGTTGCATTAATCAGATCAGTAATTATGAACTTGGCTCTTATTTAAAGCAAACTAAATATTGGGCAGAAAAGTGATTGAGGATTTGGATGTAGCTAGGTGTGTGCATGGTGAGTCATTGTGTGTGCGTTCGCATGGGAATGTTGGTGAGGTTTACATTTTGGACAGTTTCGATGTGCATTTGGTTGTGTGTTGGGTTGGGTGGTAGGTGTGTGCATGTATGGGTTATGGTATGTGTTTTTGTATGGACACGGTGGATGGATTAATTTTGAAGCTGCTGGTGGTGGTGTCTAGGTGTGGGCATGTGTGTGTGTGGGCTTGTGTGCATTATTGCATGTAATAAATGAATTAATTTTGTGTGCTTGTTGCAGGTAATAGTTCTAAGGTTCCACGGTGCGATGCGGGGGCGTCACAAAGTTGTGTCAGCGATGACGGCTTTATTTCGCCTCTTTTGACGTTTCTATCGAGATTGCAACAAGACCCTGTATGGAATGCCTTTGATGGTCTGCTGACTGCTGAAGAGGATGCTTCGTAGGGATGGGGTTTCCACTGCTAGGTTTTTGTGTTTTGGTAGTTTATATTAGGGCACTGGGTTAAGTACTATGTACAT
>CP025659.1:39702173-39723141 GCA_003576665.1 Ipomoea trifida
TCTAGTGATCATATAATTTTGATTAATTAAAGAGTAGCCACAGTATTTAATTGAAATTTTGTAAGATCACATACAGTCATAGACGTATTGGTTGTAATTAATTATATGATATAATGAAATTTAGCCCATAGGCAATTTTGTTATATTCATATAATTAATTAGGGTAAAAACACCAAACTATATATGATCGTAATTTAGCCCACAGGCAATTATGTCTCAGAATATAGTTTTGGTGAGTTTTTATCATTATAGATACGAAAGTCAATTTATTTATTATATGGTTATGAAATAAATTGAGAATTGACATCTTCTATCGTAAAGTTTTGATATATGTACGTATTCAAAGAATATTATTTTTGAGGTATTAGTTTGGTTTCTTTTGTGTGTATTTTTTATGCATTAAAAGGAAATTAGATTAATAGCTTGGCACATTAATATTCTTTAATATACATATGTCAAGTGATCAATACAATTTCATAACTGAAATTTTGATCACTTTGTGACTAATTACATAAACTATAATAAATTACTATCGGTAGATTTTATCATAGCTTATGTAAATAGTCAGGATAAAAGATCAAATCATATTTCTTAATTTACCCACAGGGATTGAGAAAAGAAACATGATTTGATAGTTTTATCATAAGCTTATAGATGAATCTAATTGAATAAAACTTTAGCCCACATGCAAGTTTTATGTCACTAGATTCTTCTATCATTTTGATAATAATTTTATCATAAATTTTTTAGTTGAGTCTAATTGAATAAAACTTTAGCCCACATGCAAGTTTTATGTCACTAGAATCTTCTATTTGATTGCCATAAAACCTCAGTTGAGTCTAATTGAATAAATCTTTAGCCTACAGGCAAGTTTTATGTCACTAGATTCTTCTGGTTAAATTGATGATCAAGATAAAATTGTATCATACCATTCTATTTATAATTTATAACTTAAGGTCGGTTATAATTCTATGAGGCATGGGTTGCATTGGCAACACATGTATTTTGTTAATCTCCAAAACTTAGTAACTTGAAATTGTTACTGTATGTGGCTTACTTGGTTTTTTCAGCCCAACCACAATAGATCTTTTCTGTATGAATTTTATATATGATATACTTTTGGATCCTTATATTGGAAGTGTACATATCTAGCCAAATTTCAACTAGAGCAATTTAATTTGTTCAAATAGTTGAAAATTGTGTCTGTTACATGTACATATTTGGTATGTCCAACTATGGTGGGGAATTTTATTCTTTGTTAAAGTTAGTTGGACATGAGGATCGTTAGTATGTATGTATATCATTTATATAATGCTTAAGAAATGACTTGATCAGTGGGAGTAATGGCTTGACTAGTGGGAGTGGTCATTTGATCATTAAGATATCCCATTTCAAGATTTTTCCACTTCAAGGATAAGAAACCTTGCCTTGTTAATTATAAATAAGTTCAAATTGTTTGAACTACAAGTTGTGCAACATATTTATGAAAATGTTGTAACAACACTAATAGTTTTTATTTTAACAATGGCATGAAGTTTATGGTGAACTATCATGAGTTGCATTCTTTAGCATTTATTGGAGTTTTTCGTCTCATCAAATCGATCCTGGGTCATTAAGATTTGAAAAGGCTCATAAATTCAATGTTGAGAGGCATAAAGCAAGCAAAGGCTCATGAGATTGATTCATATTGAGGATTTTTAATTATACTGATATAACATTTGTGTAGTTTCATAAAGTTACATAAATAAATCCTCGTTATTGCTCTATGGCATAAAAGTTGGGTTTTCCTTTTTATTTTGGAGATTATTTATAAGGTGTATGTTTAAAGTTCCATTGTAGGCTTAGACTTATTGTTTTGTCATTTAAAGCCATTGGAATATGGACTACTCAATTACTGTCTTTGGCTAAGGTTAATGAAAATGGAGTGGCAGACGTATCAACTCCGAAAACTTAGCCATCATAGATAGTATTAAAGATAAAGAGTTGGTCGTGTTAAATATTAGCATTTTGCTAATAGTTTCGCATCCTTACTTAAGGCATGCTTATAAGAATTTTAAGGATCATACAGGATACATGGAACTAATTATGTGACTATATATTGTGCGTACATACATTTTGTCACTTCTATGTAATATGGATGGTTTCTCATATGGTTATGCGCATATTTATTTAAGAAACATCCTCTAGATTGGACCAAGAATAAACGTAGGGTTTATTCATAAAGAACATGAGTTTGAAATCAAATGCATGTGATGCATCGTTGGTATTACTCACACTTTAATTTAGAGAACATACCACTATGATTCATGTTTTTTATTTTAAATGAAGGTTGTGCCAATGCTTGCACCAAATGGAAAATTATTTCCATTAATATTGTACAAATCAGGCGGTGTGAGTTTATTAGGCCAAATTTAGCCATTGTGGCAGTAATTAGTTTTTTGATAACTAATTACAATCAAGAATGAACATAAGGTTTATTCATTAAAGTTTTATACCATGTAAGGAACTTAGAGAACAAATTACATTGCAATCATAAGTAGATACTACTCACTTTAAGAGGAACTATCTCTATGGTTCATGTTTCTTTTGTTTCTTTGAGTTTGCACCAAGTGGGAGAATGTAACATTTTCCATTAAGTGTCACTATTAAGTGGTGCAAATCAATAGGCCATTTATGGCCATTATGTAGTGGTATTAAAACAGAAGTAACGGTTTCCGTTACTTAGCCTATAATGATGCCACTTAGGCTATTTAAGTAATGGTCCTCCCACTGCTCCTGAGACAGACACACATGCTACACCATCTAGTTGCCCAGGAGCCAAGTGGTAGACAAAAACACTCTAATATTCTTCACAATCTTTCAAGCAATGCTACAGATATGATAACTATGGCTGGAGGTACATGATCCTATTAGTTTCCGCAATGAGGTTAGATTATTACATCATATGTTTGTATATATGCTTCTAACACCAAACCCTTGTATTCAGCCTCCGTAGAAGAACGAGCCACAGTGCGCTGTTTGAGCGAGAGCCAAGAAATAAGATTGCTACCAAAGAAGACAGCGTAATTGCTAGTTGACTTCCTATCGACGGGACATCCGGCCCAATCTGAATCAGAATAAGCATGTAACTCAGTGGAACAAGAGTGTTGTGATAGTCGAAGCCCATAGTGTTGAGTGCCTTTGACATAGCGAAGAACGCGCTTTAGTAGACGTAGTGATCTGTAGTTGGAGAATGCATGAACTGACATAGCCTGTTAATAGAGAAGGACAGGTCAGGTCGCGTGATGGTTAGATACTGTAGTGCCCCAACTAGGCGCCGATACTGCGTAGGATTGTCGAACGGTTCGAGAGTCGGGGTGGCCGGTTGCGTGACATCCCTGCAAAGGATTGTAGTTAGACATCCCTGCACGAGACAATATATCCTTCATGTACCGTTGCTGAGAAAGTAAAAACCCTGTCTTATCAGTTATAGTCTCTATACCCAAAAAGAAGCTCGGAGTGCCTAAGTCCCGGATTTTAAAAGTACAGGAGAGCCATTTGAGAAGACTGTCTATTAATGCTGCATCATTACCCATCATGATGATGTCATCGACGTGAACGAGCAAGAAGAGCCGAGAAGAGCCAATGGTGTAGTAAAAAAGTGAGACATCAGTTTTAGAGGCGAAGAACCCTGTAACCACCATGAACTCGTGAAGTCTGTTAAACCATGCCCGTGGTGCCCGTTTTAATCCGTAAAGAGAGCGTTGTAGATGGCAGACATACCCTGGATGCGTAGGGTCTTCGTAGTCGGGAGGTTGTTTCATGTATACTGTTTCTGACAAGTGTCCATTTAAAAAAGCGTTATGAACATCTAGCTGCCGAAGAGTCCAGTTGTTAGAGACTGCCAAAGAGAGTAGCAACCTGACTGTGGTAGGCTTGACAACGGGGTTGAATGTGTCAAAAAGTCTTCACCTGCTACTTGATTAAATCCATTAGCAACCAAGCGTGCTTTGTACCGCTCAACGGAACCATCTACTTTTCGCTTGGTCCTAAAGACCCATTTGCAACCGATAATATTCATATTAGGGGTAAGTGGTACGAGTTTCCAGGTGCTGTTGTGTAATAAAGCATTAAACTCTGATCTATGGTGTCTCGCCATTGTGGATGACCAATTGCTTGAGAATAACATGTAGGTTTAGTGGTGGTATTGAGAGCATATAATTATTCGCCAGTACCACGAGTTTTGGTACGAGTACGCATGGCATGACCCTCACGTAGACTTGGCAATTCGTGTATACGAGTTCGTTAACGGGTTAACACGATAACGACACGAACACGATAAGGCTAAACACGGACACGACACGCTAAGGTTAACGGGTTCAAACTTTTAACACGAACACGAACACGATTTGTTAACGAGTTAAGCGGGTTGACACGATAGACACGTTTTGTTAACAGGTTTCGGTTCGTGTCGACACGATATGACACGAAATCCGTTTAAACCCGCTAAACCTATTAATATATTTAAAAAACTAAAATTTAAACTTAAGTTATATATATTAAAAAAAATAAATAAATCTACAATTCAATCCATCAAACAAACTAAAAAAATATTCAATTTATAACATTCATACAATGATAAAATAGCATCAAAAACTCATAATTAAAGAAGTCATACTAGTTTTTAGAATAAAATTGAAAATAATAAAAATTCAAATTTCAGATTGTTTAACATCAATAATTGTTGTACGATCTTGGCCTAATTTAGTAAATTCATCCTTAGTCTTAGCGTGTTGTAAACGGGTTTCTGTTAACAGGTTCGTGTAAACGGGTTACACGATAATGTTAACGGGTTAAACAGGTTCTTAATAGGTTTAATGGATTGACCCGTTAAGACACGAAACATAACGGGTTCTTAACGGGGCAACCCGTTAATGACCTGGGACACGTTACGGCTAAACACTAACCTGTTATTTTCGTGTCCGGTTTCGTGTCGTGTTAACGGGTCGTGTCCATAATTGCCAGGTCTACCCTCACGACAAGCCGGTCCCGTTGATGCATGTGTCTCGGTAGAAACAGTAGGAGCTTGAATGGCCATTGGTGGAGATTCCTGAGCCAGGGGCACGACCATGTCTACTGGTTCTGAATAAGCGGTAGGTATAACAGGGCCAACTCCCCAGGGTGTGGTAGTAACGTCGTTGCGGGAGTCACCCTGTACTGTAGGCTGCACATAAAAAGCAAACATAGACTCGTCAAATCGAACATGACGACAGATGAAGATCGTCCCCGGCAACGATATCACCTATAAGAAGTCGGGTAACCTAGGAAGACACAAGGAGCCGACCGGTATTCGATTTTGTGACGATTATAAGGTTGGAGATATGGGAAGCATCGGCAACCAAAGACACGGAGGAACGTATAGGGTGGCTGAGTATTATAAATGCGGTAGTGGGGACTTTGAAACTGTATGGCTGACGAGGGAAGACAATTTATTAAATATGTAGCGGTTTCAAAAGCATAATCCCAATAATGTTAGGGGGTGGAGCTGACAGCAAGTAGAGCTAAACCGGTTTCGACAATTTGCCTATTCCGGCGCTCTACACGGCCATTTTGTTCATGGGTGTACAGACTGTCTATGAGTAATGCCAAGAGATTCAAATAGTTTATGGAGGCGGCGATATTCACCCCCTAAATCGGACTGAATAGCTTTGATAAAACGGGAAAATCGTCGTTCTACCATCGCCCGAAATAAATCAAAAGTTTTATAAATGTCTGATTTTAACCGTAATGGGTAAAACCAACAATATCGAGAAAAGTCGTCTACAAAGAGAACAAAGTAACGCGAACCCGAAGCAGAAATAATTGGCGACGGACCCCATATGTCTGTGTATACTAAATCTAACACATTATGACTATTGTTTGGAACCCTATCTAGAGGAAAGCGTGCAGATTTGCCTAATTGACACGCTGTACATATTTTAGAAGTGCGAACATTATTGGTGACACTGGGCAATGTTGTAAGACGTGGTGCAAAACTTGACTGTGGGGGTGACCTAGCCGCTGATGCCACACCACTGGCGAAGCTCTGGCTGACAGAAAGGCTGAATGACACTTAGACAGCAACAACTTGTACAAACTACCCACCGTGGATCACTTAAGCAGAACCTCCCGGGTGTTGCAGTCCTTCACAAGAAAACAAGTTTTGTGAAATTCAAAATATACGTTATTTTCATTCGTGGACCTATAAACGGATAATAAGGGTAAAGAAAGTTTTGGGACGTGTAGGACATTAGACATCGTTAATTGTTTTGAATTAGATAGGATTACAGCATGACCCACATGGGAGACCCCCAAACCTGCGCCATTTCCAACTTTAAGCACATCACCACCCATGTAAGTGTCTGAATGTTGTAGCATTTGCTCATAGGGGGTCGCATGAGATGACACATGGCAAGGTTGTTGAAACCCTACAAAACTAATACTGGCTCACTCCACTAATTTGTAGTAGTGGCAAGACCAGGTCGAATCCCAGGAGAACTAATGAGTCTCGTTTCTTAAATTAAAAGGACTCAATGTGGGAAGAATAGTTTCAAATAAATAAATAAAACTAAAATCGTAAACAAGTTCAAGTATGATGATATCTGATTCAAGGAAAATGAAATGTTAAAGGTGTGACTTAGATCATTGGCTCTTACAAATAAATTGTCAATTCAAGTACTTAGCCAAAGACTAAGATATCCATAATTAGCCTTTGATCTCCCTGAATTAATTGATTCAAACTAAGCATTCAAACCAACAATTGTTATTGAATAAACTGGGACGATAACGTTCCATATTCACTCAATAACATCATTACACTTAAATGGAAAATAACTAAGCCTAAATCACAGATTGAGATAGCTACAACCTGCAACTTAGTCTTAAAGTCCTTTATGTACTAATCACAATAATATAATTAATACAGACTACTCGGTCTAATTGTTTTTGACAATTACGGATCATAAACTCATAGATAGCAATAGGAAAGAAATAACAAACTAAGTTGTTCATTTAATTCATTATCAATCTTCCTGGGAAATTAATTTTAAAAGAACAGGAAGTACATGAATCCAACAAATTAATTGAAACAAATCCTTGAATCAAAATTAGGAGAATCTAGCTAGACATGGAGAAAAACAATTCTAAATACTAAGAATATGAAAAGACCAATCTGCTAAAATACATCAGAATAGCTCTCCTTTTATAGGGTTCTAAATCAACAATTTTCCCTAAAATTACTGCTCTTACCACATCAAAGGGCTGGTTTCTCTCACAATTTCAACTTCAAATACAAAAACTTGTTTGATTTTTTATCTTCCGCAAACGAGAACCGGTCGAAGTCGCTTGGTCTGAAGCTCCTTGCGCCTTCTTTTTCGCTTGGTATAAAATATGCTCATCAACGCACCCGTATCCGGATACCAAGCGTCAGATGGAACCTGAAGGGGATCACCGGATACTGCGACGTTTGCACTCGGGTTCGGGCGGTCTGCATATCTTTTAAAAAAATAAACAGTAGAATGCCTGTGAGATCTGCATATTTGGCAGCGCTGATTACCGCCACCACGTCCGCGACCCTAGGAACTGCGGCCTCGTTCTTGTCTCCCGCGACCAGCAGCAGTGTGTCTACTTCCAGAATTAGAATCGGCAGAATGGCGGCGGCCGCGACCTGCATAAAATGTCGTTGCAGGTGTCGCCAACGTCGCCGAGTCCATTGCGAAATCATCACTGTGGATGAATTCCTAAGCGCGAAGGTGATCTGCCAGTTCAGGAATGGTGATCGATGCCCCCGAGACGGTGAGCACACTCGCCATAGCGCGGTATTTCGGTCGCAGACCGCGCAAAGCATAAAGAATCTGTTCATTTGCAGAAAGCGGCCGGCCAGCAAGCGACAAAGCTTCGACGATCAGCTGGGCTTTCCCTAAGTACTCGGCCGGTGTGTTATTTCCTTGTCGAAGGGTCTGAAACTCACCAAGGAGACTGAGACACCGGGAGCGCGAGGAGGAAGCCAAAGCAGCAGCGATGGATTCCCAAACTTCGCGTGCGGAATTTCGACCGACAGCTAGATACATGACTTCATCGGTTAGCGACAAAATCAATAGAGACAAGATCGATTGATGTTGTTGAATCCACACAGCGTAGGCGGGGTTGGGCTCTGGAGGTGTCGCCGTCGATCCCGAGGCTCCGGTCGGCCGGGTGGTGGCGATGGTCGCCGGAGGACACGGGGTCGAACCATCTATGAAACCGAGAAGCCCTTGCGCACGTAGGAACGGGACTAGCTGGGTACGCCAGAACAAGTAGTTGCGTGCCGTGAGTTTAATCGAAGGGTGGCCATGGTAGTGTTTGAGGGCGGTTGAAGGTTTGGTTACGGGAAGTGAGCGGTGGAAGGGGAGATGTACCAGTCCTATCGGCTCTGATGCCAGATGAGATTGAGAATTCAAAATCTAATCAGATTACACAGAGAGAGAGAGAGAGAGAGAGAGAGAGAGAGAGAGAGAGAGAGAGAGAGAGAGAGAGAGCTTATATGAGATAACCTAGACCTCTTTTATTCTACAGGTAACTGAATAAAGACTAAACTACAGCTACTGAAATATAGACCATATACTATACAAAAGACTAAATAGGAATAATAATAATATTGCTAACACGCTATTTGATAACCGCTAACACAACCCGTAACCGCTAATTGCTAACCGCTGATAACCAAACAAGCACATCATGTCAACTTTAAAGTAGGTACTTTAAGGACTGCTCATAATCTAGTAGGATATTGATCTAATGGTATGTTTGGTTCACAATAAGGGTGTGTTTGGTAACCCGTAAAATGGATTCCTGAAAATGTTTTCCGAATTTTTGGTGTTTCGCAACGTCCGAAAAATGTGGTCAACGGAAAATGTATTTCGTTGATCAAGGAAATTCAGTTTATTTTTCCAAAAAATGACTTACATAATTTTTTTTCTGTGTAAGTCATTTTTTGGAATCTCCAAAATGGCCATTTTGCATGTTCTCGACCAAAACTAAGTCATATCACCCATGACCATGGACCAAGGAGGTGGGGAAACCTCCGAAAACCATGGGTTTTAGGTAGAAACCAGTACATGTTTCCGCTGGAAACCTTTGCTACGTTTTTTTTTTCAATAAATTCTATTTTTTAATAAATAATATTATTTTAATATTATTATAATTTTTTTATATTTTAAATAAAATAATTACAATGTTTAATTATACAATTCTATCCATTTTCCAGAAAATAAACCAAACACCCAAACTATTTTCCGGAAAATGACTCATTTTCTAGAAAACATTTTCCAGAAGTCATTTTCGTGTTTTCCAAACGGACCCTAAAATATTTTATTAAGACAATATTTTTCCTCAGAGTTGAGGAAAAAATAGATTTTACATTGTTTGATTGATGTATAACTTATTCTGATAGAAAATTAGTTTTCTCAAATTCTAAGGAAATGAAATCATTTGCTCTCCATTAGCATTTTATTTTGGGAAAAAATAGTCAAATAGACCTTTCAACTTCATACGAGTAAGTAATTACGTCTCTGAACTTAAAAGCATTTTATTTTGGAAAAAAACAGTAAAATAGACCTTTCAACTTCATACGAGTAAGTAGTTACGTCCCTGAACTTAAAAGCATTTTATTTTGGGAAAAAATAGTCAAATAGACCTTTCAACTTCATACGATTACTACTGACTCTGTTACAATGTAGTATATGTTCATAGCTACTATCTCAACCTACAATTTACAATGTATGTTGGCCTTGTGTGTGTGTGTGTGTATATACTCAGTATAATTTAATTTGTAAACTAAACTAAGTGTACTATTTTGCAGGGCACCAATCTCTACTTCAGAGGTGCTAGGATTTTCGATGCTGTTATGCAAGAGTTGCTTCAAAAGGGATTTTCATACTATCTCAACCTACTGAAGCACGAAGCTCACTCCCATCATCCATGTGGGAGTGTAAACCGGGACACCGGGTGCCACTAGACCACAAGGTCTTTGGCAAAAAAAAAAAAGTTGTAATTAACCACTTGAACTTGTTATTTTAGTGAATTTCAATAATTAATTATTCACCTAGAATAACTGATCATTAATGTTTCGACGATAAATTTGGCGACCAGCGAACAACCAAAGGTCGCTAGTCACCATTGGTAGTGAAGAAAGCGACTATTCCACTGATCACCCTCTTCTTCTCCAGTTGCCTAAACCAAAGAAGGCGACAAGTCCAATCGCTTTCTCCAGTGGAGAAGACGACTAGTAGTCACCTTCACTGATAAAGGCAACCAGATTGGTCACCTTCTTCTTCTTCTTTAAGAAAGCGACCGCCAATTGTGGAGAAGATGACCAACGGTCGTGTTGGTCCCGATAAGGTGGGAGAAGTCTAGAGGGGGGGGGGGGTGAATAGACTTCTCAAACAATTAAAAACTTTATAACACTTCAACCAGAGTGATTCCAAGTGAATAAATTCAACTTGAAATGTGCAGCGGAATATCGTACGGTAAAGTGCTATAAGACGAAACTGCGTAAAACTGAAGAGATAACTCGCATGCAATACGTTGGAAACTCTTAAAATAGCTCAAAGAACATGTATGCAAAGTTTGAGCCACATGCGAACGTGGAAACACACAAACCCAGATGATATGCTCAACATAGTACGTAAAGGGTTAGTATGTTAAAACATGCAAATATGTAAAGTGCAGTAAAGTAAATGAGAGGCAGAGATTTATAGTGGTTCGGAGATGGTGTAATTCTCCTACTCCACTTCTTCCTTGCTCCAAGGAAGGTTTCCACTATCTTCAATCACCCAGATACAATAGTGAAACTCCCGAGTGCTATGCACAAAGCTACACTCAACCACGAGCTCTTCGCACAAAGCTAAGCTCTCGAGCGCTACGCACAAAGCTACGCTCCCCGAACGTTACGCACAAAGCTACGTTCCCGAACGCTACGCACAAAGCTACGTTCCCAACTAAGTGTTACGCACAGAGCTGCACTTAGTTCACCCGAGTGTTACGCACCCAGCTACACTCCTTTCTACCCTCGGTAGAGATACAATTTTGTTTTAAAGAAATAAAGATTTCTTTTTCTAAGACTTGAAATCTCTCGTGTATAGCTCAATATCTCAGCACTTTGTATTTGATCGCATTCACCGCTCAATACCACTTGTTGTTTTCTACCGTGTATCTCGTATTGTCTCGTGCTGTTCTCAACCGTGCTTTTCTTCAAGTCTTCTTGGGCTTCTTATAATTCAAGAATTATTTGCCCGTTATGAACATTCAAATTTTGAACGTTCACTTGATCTGATTGGTCATTCCAATCTGATCTTGATGGCCATACCTTCTCATTTAATGACCATACCGTTGTTCTGATAACTTGCCAATTTGATCTGATAAAATCTCCAATTTGATCTGCACATTTAATGTTGCTGGTAACTTTTGACAAATTACCTCTGTAATTGCTCACGAAGTCTTCTTTTACGGCTTTATTGATCCTTGAAACTTGTAGCCTCCAATTTTTGACTTTGTTGTCTTCTTAGCTTGATATTGCAGACTTTGTATCCTTCAGAGTTTGATATTCTTGACTTTGTTGCGTTTTTTATCTTGGGCAAGTTGATCTTTCAAAATATATTTTTCGGGTGGCTCTTGCTTGAGTATGAATAATAATCTTCAGAAAATCACCACCTTCAAATTTCTTCTGGTTCAGGGTATTATGTAGTATGTACTGAACCCAAAATATTTGAGTCATGCAAAAAGGACTAAGTGTAAGTTCCACTCTTAGTTGCTCCATTGCATGCTCCATAAGCTTCAAAAATAGCTTTCACGCGTGTAGAAAGGATGTAGTATTCACGTGTGTGTAATCCATGCAAAGTTACTCCATGTTGACTTTGACTTCCTCCATCACTTGCTCCATTGACCAAACTAGCTCCATTTGAAGATTTATTGACCAAAAGTTAGCTCTATGGACTTGGCCGTGTAACTTGCTCCAAAGCTTCTTCCTTTCTATTAAAAATGTAGCAAGTAGGATTTGAATGAACACTAGACCTTTAGATATATGCTCAAGTCTTTAACCATTTCTCCATTTCAGCTCATTCAATCATATTCATCAACCAAATATATTTAATCCTTTTTAGCACTGTATACGTAAGGTGTAGAGATAGTGGATCTTGAAGTTCCTCTCGGTTTTGACTCAACTTCCTCCATTGACCAAACTTCCTCCATGAGTTACTCTATTGACCCAAAAATTGACTTTGAGCCGTGATACTACTAGCTCCATTTCTTGCTCTCCAAAGCTCAAAATGTTCTCAATAAGATTCGAACTTGAGTCTTTTAGCAACAATATTTAGGCCTTGTCCATTGGATCATATACACTCATGTGTATAGTGGAAGCAAATGACTTACAAGAGTCATAATAAAATGAACTCTATAAGACAATAATCCGAACCAAACTATTGTCAAGACTTGCTTTTCGGGTCCAAACTCTACACTCTAAAAATAAAATAGGGGATTTCTAAAATTACAAAATGGCTCATCAAAACTATTACAATTTTATTCCTAACAGGTCGCATTGGTTCTTTTTTTTTTTTGGGAGCAGTGAAGGTCAACGATGGCTTACAAATCAACAGCGGCATGTATCCCACGTCATCGTAATTTTGCTAGTAACTAGTTGGTCATCGGTAAATATGACTTATTTGATAGATTTTTATAAGTTTGAGTGTTTAATTGTAACTTCTTAAAGTTCAATGGCCTAACTGTTTTTTCTTATAAAGTTCAGGGGTCTATTTAACCCTTTTTTCTTTTATTTTTCACACATTTTAGGAGAAAAGTTACCCTCGCATATCTTTATTACACAGGACATTACAGTATTTATACTAATTATTTCTTACAACTTTTTTTTTATTTACAAAAAATCTTGCAACTACAACTTAAATGTAGGCTCTAGGTGAAACCCATCTTTTGATCCTAGTTGTCAAAGGATCACAAGGAAGTAAATCAATTTAGATTGACAATCTCAAAGTAAAAAAATGCCAATAGGTAGCTACCACGGAAAATTGAATTTTGAAACCTTGTGGTTACTAAACTATATGCCAGACCAACTCGGTTGGGGTTTCCCTAAGTTATTTCAATATTTCCTTCCAATTAAACAATTTATACTATTAATAAAACAAAATCCTCCATTTTAACTTTACCGCCCAAAACACACTTCTATACTATTAAGGTTTGCGTAATATTGTAACATATGGTAACACATTTCTTATTCGTAATACAATTGTACATTAAAATATGGTAATACAATTTTTAATACAATATGTTTTTTCCTACTTTATTATTCGTAATACAATTCAAGATTAAAATTACTAATCGTAATAAAACAGTACATATACTTTCTTGCAACCTAATCTATACTATTAATAAAAACAAAATTCTCATTTTAACTTCCCGCCAAAACACTCCTATACTATTAAGGTGTGCGAAATATTGTAAAATATGGTAATACAATTCCTATTCGTACTACAATCTATACTATTAATAAAAACAAAATCCTCAATTTTAACTTCCCACGCAAAACACTCATATTCTATTAAGTTTTGCATAATATTGTTAAATCTATATCTATACAATTAATTTGTACTATTAATAAAAATAAAATCCTCCATTTTAACTTCCCATCCAAAACACTCATATTCTATTAAGTTTTGCTTAATATTGAGTTATATGTGTGACCATCTTTAACCTTAAGTTATGTGTGGAGTGACAACTGTAGTTCTTAAATGACCAAATCAACCACTTTATTAAGTGACAAATGGTGGCAGAAATAGTCCTCAAGGGATTAAAATTACCACTTCGCGCATAACTCAAGAATTAAGTCTATATCATTGGCATAATTGAAGGACCAAAAATGCAATTTCGCTATTTACAATTATTTTTTCTTATCTTTATAAATTCAATTCACTCTCAAAATATAATAATAATAAAAAAATAATAATAATAATAATATATTTAACTATATTTAAATATTAAATACAAAGTGGACCAAACCTAACATTTTCAAGAAATATCAAGATTGCAAGGATAGTATATTTTGCACCGTACAATCCACTTGGCTTTTTAAAAAAAGAGTCCAGATCAGCTTGTCAATTGTCACCCGCAACGTTTTAAGGGTGCAAATGACTCTAGTAGTTAAGGAATTATGTTAAGGGTAACACTTGTGGGAGACCGTCTCACGGATCCTTATTCGTGAGATGGGTCGGTCGGGTCAAGACACCATTTAATGTCATACTTATATGTGTAAATATCATACTTATATGCTCAAATATAACACTAATCAAGAATACAATTTTTGTTACTTATAAGAAAAAAAGTAATACATTTTTCATAATAAGTAATGTTGACAAGTGCTCCTTACTTATAAGGGCAGATATAATACTTTTGAGGAAAAAAATAATACTTTTAAATTGAAATATAAAAGTATTGTATTTTCCCTTAAAAGTATTACATTTACCCTTATAAGTAGCAAAAAAAATATTCATAATTAGTATTACATTTGAGCATATAAGTATGACATTTGTGCATATAAGTGTTACAACTGCATATTGACCCGACCCGTCGCATGGTGAGACGGTCTCACACAAGTTTTTGCCTTATGTTAATTAAAAGTTGGTTTAATTAATGGATAATATTAATTGTTTTATATAATTGTTTGACACCAATTACATATTTAGTGTTATGACACCTTCTTTTTACCATTCTAAATATATGTTTACATGATCGAATTCTGATGGTGAGGATATTGATAGTATAAAACAAATACTTTACCTTATAAAAAATCAAGTGTTTCAAAAAAAAAGGTTGCTCGACAGAATTATATATAAAATTTTAACTAATAAGTAATACTTCCTTCGGCCCGAATTGATTGTCTCATTTGCTTTTTGCATGCTTTTTAAGAAATTAAAGTAAATGTAATTTGCTTTCCAATTATGCGCCTCACTTTTTTCACTTTTGAAAATAAAAGTAATAAAGAAAGCAAAAGTCATAAACGTAAATTGGGAAAAGTAGAATGATGGTGATGTACAATTTTGAAAAGAGGACAACATTATATTTTGGGACAAACTAAAAAGGAAAGTAAGACAGGTAAAATGGAACAAAAGGATTAACATATATGAAAATTTTCAATATTATAAAAAAATTATAAAATTATTTGTGTATTAGATATGGAAATTATTTATATTAAGAAATGTATAAATTGTTGGGTAAAACAATTTCTTTTTAAATTTTTTATTAAATTTTTTAATAATTCAGATTTTCTCATTCCGCCATTCTATATCTCGAACCTCATTAACTTGTCTCAGACATATGAAGACGTAAATCGAGACAAATAGCCAATATAACTTTAATATTTAACACTAAATTATACAATTTCGCGCACGAGAAGACTAATTCAAACTCAATTTTTAATATTCGTGACATGAATTCAACCCTATTATCTTGTTGAAAACAAATATTAAAATTTAAATTAACTAAACAAATTTAATGTAAAATAATACCGGGTTAGTCGTACTATTTCCTTCCGTTTCAACCTCTATCCAACACCGCTCTCTTTTTTTTCTTTTTTAAATGTTTTGCCATCACTCTCTCTCTCTCCCCTAATTTTCTCAACCTCAACCAACAACGTCAGCCTTTGTTCCTTTATCTCTCACAATAAATGCCATTCTCAATTTGTCATCCCCTTCCCCCTTTCGCACTATATAAGCCATCTACCCCCCTATTCGCCTTCACACTTAGAACACTCCAACCATTCTTTTTCTCTCTCTACTGCCGTCAGGGCTAATTTAGTCATTTCCCTCCTTTCCTTGTTTCTCTCTCTAGAGGGTTAAAAAAAACATAATCGTAGTATACAAGCCTGCTTTTCGCATCTCCCATCCAACACATTTTTGAGAATATTTCTGTCCCGGCAAGGGATAAGCTATTCTCGTTTCTCTATCCCCAAACAAAATTCGGTGTTTGTTTCTCATATGGAAGGGTGCAATAAGCGAGCCCGGGATGAGTCGGAATTGGACTCGGTCTCGCCCGAGCCCAAGCGAGTTGACACGAAGGCTGACCCGCGGGTCAACTCGTCGGACTCGGAGCGAGTCAACTCGGAGGGGCCACAGTCCGGTGAGTCGGACCGGGTCGAGGTGGACTCGGCGGCTAACTCGGACGAGTTCAATTTGGATTCACCGGTGGCCATGCAATTCAGAGACGATATTCTGGAGATCTTAGATGAGCCGGACGCGCTGACGGAGCGTGACCCGGTTATTCAGGACCTCGACTCGGTTATCAAAAGCTTCGAAGAAGAAATTCTCCATCCCGCGCCGGCTGAGCAGACCGTCGTCGACCTGGCGTCATCGCATTCCGGCGAGTCCCAACCGGATCTCGGCTTCCTTCTGGAAGCCTCGGACGACGAGCTTGGTCTCCCTCCCACCGTACCTTCCCCGGAAAAACAAGGCACTAACGATGATGTGGCCGATTTGCCGGCCGGCGCCGCCGTGTTGGATAACCTGATGGGGTTTGAGGGCGAGTTGACGAGTTACGACTCGTTCGACCTCGGTTTCGACGGGATAACAGAAGGCGACAATTACGGTGGTAACAATGGCGGTGAATTTGTGACCGTCGATGGCCTCTTTGATTACTCCGAACCGTCAGATTTTGCGGAGTTCTCGTGGAGACCCGAGTCTTTACCCGCTGTATAGAACGGGTCAACCCGGAGTTAGGATCGGGTTATTGTGTTATCGTGACTCGTGAGAATAGCGGCGACGGAGTCCTAGCGTAGGATATGTAAATCATTAAATTATAAAATGAAACGCAAGAAATAGAAAAAGAAAATTGTAAGAAAAATGGCATGAGACATTAATTTTTTTTTTAATTTCTTTTTACATATTTGTTTAATATTTTTCATTAAAATAAGTTGTTACAACGAAAGAAAAATTGACGTAACTAATTCAGAAAAGAAAAAAAGGTTTTATTTACTATGATCTATTTTGAGATGATGTTAAATAGGCCTTTTTACGTTAAAAATCAGAATAATAGGCCATTAAATTAAAAATATATATCTATTTGGAATGATAATAAATGCGCTATCGCACTACTATATTATGAGTCATTTTTCAGAAAATAGTTTCATTTTGTGTATTTGGTTGCATTCTAAAAACAATCTTTTTTGTATTTGGCTATATTATGAGTCATTTTTCAGAAAATAGTTTCATTTTCTGTATTTGGTTGCATTCTAAAAACAATCTTTTTTTTTTATTTGGTTCATTTTCTAGAAAATGATTAGAATGTATAATTATATATTTTTATTATTTTATTTAAAATATTAAAAATATAAAATATATAAAATAATAATTTTTATTATAAAAGAAAGAAATTAAAGAAAAGAAAATCAATAATTTTTTAATTTATAGAATTAAAAACTAATAAAATTATAATACAAAAAAAAAATGCATTGCATGCTGGTTACAGCATTCCCATGTCAGTATGTGATCTTTTATGATCTCGGGTTGATCACGGTATCAATTCCACCTCCACCTTAAGAAGGAAAACCACGCACCTAAAGTTTTATATTGACGCACAGATTTCAACAACAGACGCATGCACAACCACACAAACCACGCACCTTAAGAAGTAAAATCACACACCTAAAGCTTTAGACCAACACACATTAACTTTCAACATAAAATGCACCTTAAGCACATAAACCACGCACCTTAAAAAGAAAAATCACGCACCTTAATAAGAAAAATCAGGCACCTTAAGTTTGACCTAATTAAATGTAAAAAAGACTAAATTGCCAACGCATTTTATAAATCTTTGTTCAATCTGCAGTCCCTTTTAGCGAGATCAACGGCTATCATTCAACCCCATTTTTCACCTGAGCACGGTATTATACTATTATATATATATATATATATATATATAAAAGGACAGATCGATTTGCATATTAGGACCACTCTTTCAGCAAGGTACCTAAGGGATAATTAGGTTTTATTCTTCAATTCAAAGGAGGGGATCGGAGTAGCCATTTAGCGACAACCATTCCGACACGATTGTACATTTAAAGGCAGACACATGTATACAGGTTTTATCAAAAATACAGGAGTAGCCATTTAGCGACAACCAGGTTTTATTTTTATTTTTCTCATAACATATATATTTGAATTCCAATATGATTATTGCACAGTGTACACAGTATAGTCATTCATACATATTCCACTTTAATGTGTAGTTGGGATATCGCTATTCCCTTAACAAAGGGTCAGGAATACTTATACGTGGATCAAGTGCTTATTATGTTGTTATTATGACAATTGATTATGGCCCTGTTTGGTAAATAATCAGCTGCCAATTTTGACTTATTTGATCACTATTAGTTGTTTGGTTAATAAGTTTTTTGTAATTCCAAAATATTAAAATTCAAAAGGTTACTCAAAACAGCATTTTCAATTAGCTTTTTGAGAAAAGAAATAATACCAAACAACTATCAGCTGCTAACAACTAATCTATCAAACAATTTTCTACAATCAGCTAATGTTATCAACTAATCATACCTTATAACCCAATCAGCTAACAATCATTTTACCAAACAGGGCCTATATATTGTGATACTATAATTATGAAAATTTTGTTATTTTTATATGTGACGAGGAAAACTCTCAGCTACTATTAGAGGCCTAAAAATAACACAATCTACCCTTCATTAATCAAAATTCTAATGTTTTAATGTATCTTTTTATGTTTTTTTACACTTATCAACTAATTTAACAATTTATTTAACCAAACACTTTAATTTTAATTAATTAGTTTATTAAATACTTAACTTTTCAGATTTAAACTTTTAGTTAGTCTAGTATATTAAAAACCATTAATGCTTCTAAACATTCACGTTATTCACATATCAATATTCCCACTCACAATATTTTTAAAAATATCAATCTTTGTTGTTGAAATAAAGATTTATTAGCGATTGGAATTGAAGTAATTGATAAGCAAATTATAATATAATGAAGTCAAATGTTTACTATTATGTCAAAAAGTATTGTTAGCAGTGAATACATGTACAATTTTTTTTTTCTTATACTTATGTAGCAGTCAATGTCATATTTCAATAGTTGAATGCTAGACTTTACTCTACAACCAAATGCTACCTAAATATTGGTTGTTATTATTTTTCTTATCGTGTTTGTTATTGTTAGTGTTTGTATCAATCCATATGACATTATTGATAGGGTGTTGTAGTTTTTTGTTTTTTTTTTTTTTGAATGAATCAAATATTTAATTTGCTACTGTTTTTTAATTTGTTGGCTTCGCTCTTTGTACGTCTCACTCATTCATCTATATATATATAAAGAGACAAGTTTTTGGTAAATAAAAAAAAATTTGGTTTCCCGCCCAGTGAAAGAAGATTCTAGACCATGGGTATTTATGAATCAGTCTTTTTATATTTCTAAAAAACAATTTTTTTTTTTGAAAAGAGAAAACCATTGTTGATAAGGAGTAATGACTGTATGTTATTTTCAAGGTGTCTTTTGAGTTATTCAAAACATTGTTTTTACGCTCTTTGCATTGAAGTAGATAGCCATGTATATAGCAGAAGGCTGAGAGGCGTGGTCGTGGGCTGCAGCTCTCGATTGCGTTTTCACTTTTCAGATTTTGCAGAGGATTTAGAGGTGTCGCCATGAGCCCAGAAGTGATAGTGGCAATCACCGGAGTATCGTCGAGGTCACGGAGAAAAGCGGCACAACGAAACATGTCAAAGCAACGACCATAATAGAAATTTGCGAGAAAGATGATCGAGAAAACCATGAGTTCTTCAACGATCACGAAAGATGATTGGAAACGGGCTGATGGACCGTTTGAGGTTGGAGCTCCGCCGACAATATTTTCGCCAGAATTTGAACGACGACTATGAGAAAGCTTAGCTATGCAACGCTGCTATACGTGTAGGTTACAGTGATGAGGGGCGTCTTTGTCGCGGGCCAGAGGAAGAAGTCAACTAAACAGAGAAGAGAGATTCTGAATCAGGTTTATTCTTATACATTATAAAATTATTATTTTTTTCTGGGTTTGCTCTTATACATTAAAAAATCATTTTCTTTTTCATTAAGTTACTGGTCAAATATCATGTATATGTAATGAATACTTGATCAAGTTTATTCCTATTTTTATTTTATTTTTCAGGTGGGTATGGATTTGTCAAAAGATGCCCAGGCTAAGAATTTGGCATACAACATTGGATTAAAGCGGTAAATTTCCTAACAAGCCTTTTGGATTGACTTCTATAGATGTTTTATTTGGTTATTTGCAAATCGTGGCACACTCAATTCCACTTCTTTTGTTAAGTATACTGTGAGCTGGGAAATTCTTTTTAATGTTTTGCAAATCTATTGAGGTGGTCTAACATGGTGGCTGTATTGTATTCTATATAAACCAGAACATCAAAAGTACAGGAAAACTAAATAGTGATGGTATGAGAGCTGAGAGTTGAGGTAAGCTATCTTTTACTGCAGCTTATGAATT
Organism: Ipomoea trifida; assembly: GCA_003576665.1. Taxonomy (NCBI): domain Eukaryota; kingdom Viridiplantae; phylum Streptophyta; class Magnoliopsida; order Solanales; family Convolvulaceae; genus Ipomoea; species Ipomoea trifida. The sequence goes on from CP025659.1 coordinate 39,722,748, forward strand.
TATTTGTAATAATGAATTTGGTTACCAGGATCGCAATCTGGCGTTGATATGGGAAGTGAAGGTTCCTGCAAAAATTCAAACCTTCCGATCCTCTGGCTGGTATATCATAGACGAATCATTTGTGATGTTTTTCAGACTGTCCCATGGCCTTGATGTTTGGACTGAGCTACTAAGCAATGATACTCGAATTAAAATGAAGAGTATGGACATGGACAGTTGGCCGCAAATCAACATTGATGGGGTAATTAACTCCCACCATGGAGATAAATGGTCGGTTGTCTTTGCCACAGCAGTGTCGTGGATTTGGAGATGGCCCAATGATATCGCTTTTACCGGGATGGAGGCAACACGGCCTGGGAAGATTGAGCAGATCGGAGAGTATAGCAAAGAAAGC
>CP025659.1:39752293-39765873 GCA_003576665.1 Ipomoea trifida
TGCAACAGGAAGGGGGGTCTCTAAGGCTCTAACCCCCATTTTTTCACTACACTTTTTGTTTGTAACTTGCTAAAAATGTTAATTGTACTTTTTTTTTTTCTAAGTCTAGATATGCATTTGGAGGTTTTTAAAGTTGGAGCTTAATTGTTACTCGCTATTTCACTAATACTTCAATGATTTATTTAATCTATATTACGAAATCAAATTAAGGAAACTACAAAAATACTAGAGTTATAAAAAATTTATTTTGAAAAAAATTCTAAACTATAAAAAATTATAGTTATAAAAATTATTTTGAAAACAATTATATACTTTAAAATATTTACCTAATGAATGTTAATATTAAATAAAATAATAAAAGAATTAATAAGTGAGTGGTCACAGGATTGAACCCCGGTGGTGGAGACATTGATTATTTGGACTAAAAAATATTGAGAAAGTATCCGGATGAAATATACATAAATTTTTTTGTACTATTGACTCTGTTACAATGCAGTATTGCTCGAACCCACCCTCTTCCATATGGGAATGCAACTGGGTGGCTACTAGACCACAAGGTCTTGGTCATATATACATAAAATTTTAATTTATTATTTAAAGAAAAAATGGCATTTGTAGTCCATGAATTGTGGCATTATATATGAACAACTCATCCATAATTATAATCATAGCTCTATTTAGCCCATGAATTTTTCACATGGTTGATATTTTTCGCCCCTCATGTCACATATTTATTAAAACCTAAGATTACTTTGTAATAATTGATACATTAAAGCAAACTTTGAGTTATCTCTTCTTCCATATCACCGCTCCAACAGTTATACACATCTTACACCTAAAGAATTTGGGGAATAGGAATGCTATTCCACAGGGAATGGAATAGGTAAGGAATAGAATATGAATTATATAATATTGTTTGGTTCATTGAAGAAAATAGACTTTAGGAATTGTATTCCAGTGTTGGTTCGTTGAAGGAATAGAAATGGAATAGGTTTTAAAGACATAAATACCCTTTAAAAATAATAATAATAATAATAATAATAATAATAATAATAATAATAATAATAAAAAAAATAAATAAAATAATTAATAATAATAATAATAATAATAATAATAATTATTATTATTATTATTATTATTATTATTATAATATTAAGTTTAGTATTAACTAGTATTTGTGTGTGTGTGTGTATATTGATAGGTAAAAATTATAATTAATTAATATATACATTTATATAATACGTTATATTTATTAAATATAAATATTAAATAATGTACAAAGGGTATTTTTGGTATTTATACTATAAAAGGTGGAATTACTTTGGGTGTTCGCCTTATCACAAATTAAAATCTTCAATCCATTTGGGTTGGTGACTCTTGAAGCAGCAACATATAATTGTCCATGACTAAATACTGGTCTTTTCAAAAAGTGGCCTAAGTGATTGACCTTTGACTCTTGTTAATCGTCATTGCATAAGAGGTAAACGATTAGAAAGAATTGTCTTCTTTGAAATTTAAAAGGCAGTCTCAAATCTGAAGGAGTTAATGACATTATTGGAAGCAAGATTTTATGATATGCACTACTTCCAGATAATACATTTGCTTCTAAAACATGATTTCCAAGTTTAGTAATAACCATCCTTGTCCCATTACACAAACCAACTGAGTAGTCAATATTTTCAAAGCATAACCTGAGTTGTAACACCCCGTAAATTCGTTCAAGCCTTACGATCGATAATTAATTCCTTGGGCAATATATTTATTTTAATTGGGCTAGTTCTTCCAATTTCATACATATATATAGATATATATTTCTTGAGCCTAATTTAATTATTCTAATCAAGAGCCCAATTCTTGAATTTATTCTTGTAAGGGATTTTATTCCATTTGGATCCTTACAATTCTTATAATTAAAGTATTCTTACAATGGCCCAATTTCTTAATAATATGTAAGTATAATGTCTTTAAGACATCTTATGGGCTTTCTTATTCTAATATATATATTTAATTGTAAGGGATGAATTTCTTAGCCCAACTAATTAATCTTGTACATATTATATTCTTGTAAGTAATATAATATATGGATGAGCCCATTTCTTATTAAGTCTTTCACCCTAATATAATATATGTATTGTAGTATATATATTCAAGACTAAAAATCCCTAAAGGTTTTCACTCTCTCTCTCTTCCCTACACTCACCATTCTCACGCCATTTTCACCATCAATTCCTCCAAATTTGATCTTCATTTCTCCTACAAGTTTTCAAGTCAAGATTGCTCCTTTAGGCTTGTTTAAGTTTGGGTAAGTGCATCTAGCTAAGAATATTCTTTTTATCTTATAGTTTTAGTGATCTTTATGCAAGTTCTTATGTGTTTTCTTTTGAGGTTCTTTGGGTAAAAGATGATCAAGAAGGTGGTGGGGCTTTGTGAGCTTTGTTGAGGCTTGGCTTGGGTGAAAAGAGCTCCTAGAGGTAACCACTATGTCCATCAAAATCTATTTTTACACTCTCATTCTATATGATATTCTTGGTGTTGGAAATCCTGAAATTTCTTGGTGTTTAGCCCTATTCTTAGTTGTATTTGTTGGACTTCATGATCTTGTATCTTGATCTTGTGCCTAGTGTTGTTATGATCATTTGTTGGGTTGGATTTCCATATTTTTGGCCTCTAATTAGATGAAATGTTGGTGTATTTTGATCTGATTATTGCATTCTGGAATGATATTTCGTGTCTGAGCGTTGATCTGGGAACTGGGGAGAGTGGGACTGACCTTGCGGAGGACCCCAGCGGAATAATGTGACCCGCTGGGGAGTTCCGCAAGGCCAAGGCGGCTGAGTTGGGCGGTGATGGGTGGTCCGCCGAGGGGCTCCGTTCCCTTCGTGCGGAGGAGTCTGGCGGTGGACTGTGTTCCGCCGTTGTGTTCCGCAAGGTCTCTGGAAGTTGGATTCCAGAGACTGTTTTTGGTTGTTGTTGTCTGTTTGTTTCCCCTTTGTTCTGAATATTGTTGGAGTGTTTTGTTGGGTATTTTACCATGTCTTTGGAGTATTTATTCATGCCGTTTGTTGGGTATTTATACCATATCTTGGAGTATTGATCCATGTCTTTTGGTTCCTCTTTTTGTACTCATGGTTTATTGATTCCTTGAATTCATTACCTGGGAGTTGGTTTGTGTTCATAGTTGAGATGAACACTTTGTTTGGTTGTTTGGGCTGAGTTTGGAGTATGAGTATGTGGTGGTGGATCATTGGTATCTTTTGGAGGTTGTTGGGTGAACTAACTGTGCTACTATTGACTATTGACTATTGACTTCTGACTATTGGACTTCGGTCCCTGTGATTGGACTTCGGTCCCTGTGATTGGACTTCGATCCCTGTGATTGGGTTCATTACCCCTGCGTACCTGACTTCTAACTAGGGTTGGGTTTTGGTATGATGGTTGGTATGAGGGTTTGGAGGTTGGAGTTGGGAGTTCTTTCTTGGTTTATGTATTCATGAGTTCCTTGCGTATATTCGGTTGATATCTTGTTGTTCTTGGTTATGGTTGGTTGGTTTCTTTATGGTTGTTGTTCAGTTGGTAACTTGGTTATGGATTCGTTGTCTTATACCTTTGTTTTGACTATTGGCTTCGTTTGGATGAGTCTTGGTTTATGATTCGTTCAGTTTATTGTTGTTGAGTATCCGTTTTGAACTATTGAACAGTTTGTTGGTGTTTATATTCTATATGGGTGTGTAAACCTATTTACAAGCTTATGTATATCTATACTTCCTTGCGGGTGTGAATGGTGGTTGCTTAGCAGTCTTTTGCTAATGGTTCTTTGTGTGTTTTCCAGGTATAGAGTAAGTCTAAGCGAGACCGCGTTAGAGCTTACCGTTATGAGGATGCTTAGACTTAGCTTATGTTGTTTAGACTTGTGTTTCGGGCCTGTGTGCCACTTTGAGATTTCATATACTCTTGACTAGTTGTTGGATGTTTTGGGACAGACTTGAGGATTTTATCTATGCAGTTATCTTTCTTTGGTTAGCCTGTGCATCTAGGCCGTGTTTATCTTACTTAGATGTGGCATGATGCCCCTTAAGTTTTAAATTCGCTCCCGCTATGTTATGTTTTTGGTTGAGATAGGCAGCTGTTGTGTTAAGTTTTATCTATCTTAGCTTGTGTAAGGTTGGGGTGTCACAGGAGTACCTACTTTCAGCCTGAGTTCATGATTAGGCACACTAGAACACTTGATCCCATTTAAAAATTCAGGCCTGTGCACATAAGCTAATTGATCAACATTTGAATCTGATTTGCAAGCACTGTCAAAGCTGAAATATGTATTTCCTTCATATGTGTTTAAAGAAGTCATATATTCATTGATAGAGTCAACCACATCAAGTGTTGGGGACAATATTGCCCTCTTTCTCAAGTATGTTGGATCATAAAAAGTATTGGAGTATGATGGATATGTACTTTCCACAATAGTTGCAATGGGATCTCTAGAACATTTCAAAAAGTTCTTTTCTGTATAGTAATATTTTCACATCCAATTGTTTGCCCCTAAATTTCTCCATCTCATATGTTCGCAATCCATTATGAGAATTGCTTTAGCTTTTCATAATCACTATTTGAGGATGAGCTTTGAAGTCGCATATTTTTTGTCAGACGTAACACTTTACAGTACGACCACAAGTAAGATGCATTTATTGTTGCATTAACAATATCCTGTCTACTTCCTTTTGGGATAACTGGCAAAATTTGTCGAAAGTCTCCGCCAAATACAATAATTTTCTCTCCGAAAGGCATCTCTAAACTTTTTGGATTGTAAAAACGCAATACGTCACGCATACTTCTATGAAGTGCTTCAAAGCAATGCTTATGCATCATTGGTGCTTCATCCAAATTATAAGTTTGCACTTAATAATGAGTTCTGCAAGATGACTACCTTGTTTGATATTACATGTTGAATCCTCATTTGGGTTTAGGGGAATTGCAAACCTTGAATGCGCAATCCTTCCGTCGGGTAATAATAGAGAAGCTATACCACTTGAAGAAACATTAAGAATTATTTCTCTCTTTGATGATCTCAATGCTGCTGAAAGAGTTATCTAAACTAATGTCTTTCCAGTTCCTCCATAATCGTAGACAAAAAAAAAACTCCTCCTTGATTTGATACCAACTTTTTGTGCTCTTCTTTAAGTTCTGCTTTGTCATAACACATCTCATCATACACCAAACTATTCATCAAACTGCCCGAACAATCATGATCTGGAATTGACATTTGTTGGTAATCATGTAGGCTCTTTCCACATCTTTTCAACAATTTCTCAATCTCAACCAATGCTTGATTTTTTTATTTCATCAACACTGAAGACTAAATAAATACTTTGTTCATTTGACGGATGAAAATTCAAGCGCTCTACAAGAGGATATCTGTACTGTATTTCAAAATCTAATATCCTCCAAACATCTCTACATTAACATAATATAGTAATATTTTTTTGGAATACTATAATATACTCATATAATAATTTGATTGTTGGAAATTTTTTTTTGAATATTATCATTAGAGGAATTTAATTACGTACATTAACATAATATAGTAATATTTTTTGGAATACTATAACATACATCATATAGTAATTTGATTATTCGATTTTTTTTTTAAAAAATATTATCATGAGAGAAATTTAATTACGTAAATTAACATAATATAGTAATATTTTTTTTAATATTATAATATACATCATATAGTAATTTGATTGTTAGATTTTTTTTTTTGAATATTATCATGATAGGAATTTAATTACGTACATTAACATTAAATACAAATATTTTTTTAAATACTATAATATACATCATATAGTAATTTGATTGTTGGAATTTTTATTTTTTTTGAATATTATTATGAGAGGAATTTAATTACGTATTAACATTGACAGGGTAATTGGGTACCCGACCCGGAACTATCGGCAGCACCCAAGACACCTCTCACCTCAGCATCAATGCTCAACGGTTCAACTCCTCAGCATTGATGGCCAACGTTCAGCTCCTCAGCATTGATGACAGACGTTCAGCTCCTCAGCATTCAACACCTCAGGTACTGATGTCCAACGATCAACTCTTCATCAATGCTCCGTTACTGAGCTGAAGGGAATAAAAAGGCTCACAACCACATAGTGAAGGGGGACTTCTGACACTTCTTACACTTCTTAGACAACACTTGTACACTGAACACTATACGCTACATTGTATTCAGATACTCAGTTACTCAAATAATAATATACCGGTAACATATTATTACCGTCATTGGTGCTTTCATTGAGAGCCGAGATCAGATCTCAGGCTAAAATCACAAAATCAAAAAACCACTTAGTTCATCTCATTCGCTATCAATGGTATCTGGATCCAGCAGCTCGCGCACACCTAGTCAGGTGAACAAGGGTCACCCCTCGGGTGATCTTCGTGAGCAGCTCAACAGTAACCATGGAGGTGACCTTCGCAGCCAACTCAACAACTACAACCGCAGAGAAGGTGACCTCCGTACCCAGCTCAACGACAACCATAGTGGTGGCCGTACTTCCCTCCCAGCAACTGCTGCTCCCGCCCAGGTGGTGGACCTTCAGGCAGCAGCGCAGGTCATCCAACAGGCGGCGGCAACGATGGCCCAACTAGTCGCAGAAATGCAAGGCCAGATCTTACCGCCACCACCCCCTCTGGAGGAAGAAGTGCAATCTCCGAGGCAAAACAGAACTCAGGGGGTGCAAGGATCCTCCAATAGAGGTCCCCGTGCCCAAGCAGGAAAGACAGTAACCAAACGACCATCTGGAGAAAGGATGGGCGAATCTGGTGGATTGGCTCCGCGTCACTCCACTAGACACAAAACACCACAGGAAGGCCTGGTGGAAAGACTCCAAAGGCAGATAGATGATTTGGAAAAGAAAGTAGAAGCAAGAGAACACTCACCAGAATCGGAGGTAAGAATGGCCGCTCCATTCTCTCCTGACATAATGGAAGTTCCTCTTCCAAAAGACTTTCAACTACCCACCATCAAGGCCTACACTGGCACTTCAGATCCGCGTACCCATATGACAAGATACAAGGCAGCCATGGTCATGATTGGGGCAAGCGATGCCATAATGTGCAGAGCGTTCTTGTCCACTTTGGACGGGACTGCTCAAGATTGGTTTAACACAATCCCAGACGGATCAGTTCAGACTTTTGCAGAGCTATCCAAAAGTTTCTTGTCTTATTTCTCAGGGAGTATACAACATAAGAAACCATTCCCACATCTCGGGGGGCTAAAGCAGGATAAGGGAGAAAGCCTACGAGACTTCTTAAGCAAATGGAAAAAAGAAGTCAACAATGTATATGACTTCGATTCGAAGGCAGCAATTCCCATCTTCATCCAAGCACTGAGGTCAGGCGATTTCCACAAACAACTAAACACCCACCACCCACGCTCTTATGAAGAACTCATGAGAACGGCCAACCGGTACGCAGACGCAGAAGAGGCTGACAGGAGAAAGAAGGATGAGGAGGAAGGACGAAAGAGTGAGCGACCTGATAAAGCAGGTCCGCCCAGCCAGACACCACGACCAAACCAACCACCCTCAACGAAGGGAAGAGATGAGCATTCTCGTCTCACCCCACCGCAGCACTTAACACCGCTTACTCACCCGGTTAGCGTGATTCTAAGCCACGCTGAGGAAATGGGAATGGTGCATTTTCCCTCAGCACCAGCATTTGTTGAGTGTCCGGAACAGTACCAGCATCAACAAAGCCTACCCGACAATGTGTGGCGAAAGAAAGAAGATCCTGAGCTTTCAGCTTCCAACACCAAGAAAAGGAGGTGCGACCTGGGCGAGAAAGCAAGAAACAGTGAGCTAGAGGAAAAGTCCGTGCAACGCAAAAAATGTGTAATTCGCTGATGGTCGGTCAAAAACTCTCCAAGTTGGCCGAAGTCAGTCCTCGGCCAAGTTTTTGGCCAAGTTTGGCCGAGGTCAGTCCTCGTCCAAAATTTAGAAACAAAAAAAAAAAAAACGATAATAATAATATAATTGGCCGAGGTCAGTCCTCGGCCAACACTTGGTCGAGGCCTGACCTCGGCCAACACTTGGTTTGAAGTCGACCACCTCATCAAGTGGCAAAAACTCTATTCCCTTAGGGCCGGCACAAGATCCGGTCTCGCTAGCTACCTGACGGGAGAGTGTTTTCCTGGATCAAGCCAGATGCTTGATTTCAAAAACACCACACTCTAGTCCCTTAGGGCTGGCACGAGATCCGATCTCGCTAGCTACCCGACGGGAGAGCAGACCTTTGATCAAAGCCTACGGCTGATCGAAGTAAGCTCGCGCACAGAACGTCAAACAAAACAAAAAACAAAAAACAAACAAAAGCCAAAAAACAAAAAGAAAAAGAAAAAGAAAAAGAAACAAAAAAAAATAAAAAATAAAAAATTAATTAATTGGCCGAAGTCATGGACTTCGGCCAAATTTGGCCAAAGTCCATGACTTCGGCCGATTTGGCCGAAGTCACGCTTCGGCCAATTTGGCCGAGGTGACCTCGGCCAATTTTTGGCCGAGGCGTGACCTCGGCCAATTAATTTTGGCCGAGGTCTGACTTCGGCCAAAATTTGGCCAAGGCCTGACCTCGGCCACTACGGTTCGAAAAAAAAAAAACAGTCTCATGCAGGTCATTACTCCCAAACCACCTCAATTACTCTCGTTGGCTAGGGAGTGAGGGGACTGGTGACAGGGTAATTGGGTACCCGACCCGGAACTATTGGCAGCACCCAAGACACCTCACACCTCAGCATTGATGGCCAACGTTCAGCTCCTCAGCATTGATGACAGACGTTCAGCTCCTCAACATTCAACACCTCAGGTACTGATGTCCAACGATCAACTCTTCATCAATGCTCCGTTACTGAGCTGAAGGGAATAAAAAGGCTCACAACCACATAGTGAAGGGGGACTTCTGACACTTCTTACACTTCTTAGACAACACTTGTACACTGAACACTATACGCTACATTGTATTCAGATACTCAGTTACTCAAATAATAATATACCGGTAACACATTATTACCGTCAAACATAATATAGTAATATTTTTTTAATACTATAATATACATCATATAGTAATTTGATTGTTGGGATTTTTATTTTTTTTGAATATTATCATGAGAGGAATTTAATTACGTACATTAACATAATATAGTAATATTTTTTGTTTGAATACAATAATATACATCATATAGTAATTTGATTGTTGGAATTTTACGTACATTAACATAATATAGTAATATTTTTTTAATACTATAATATACATCATATAGTAATTTGATTGTTGAAATTTTTTTTTTGAATATTATCATGAGAGGAATTTAATTATGTATATTAACCTAATATAGTAATATTTTTTAATAATATAATATACATCATATAGTAATTTGATTGTTGGAATTTTTATTTTTTTTTGAATATTATCATGATAGGAATTCAATTACGTACATTAACATTATATACTAATATTTTTTTGAATACTATAATATACATCATATAGTAATTTGATTGTGAATTTTTTTTTAATATTATCATGAAAGGAATTTAATTACGTACAGTAACATAATATAGTAATTTTTTTTGAATACTATAATATACATCATATAGTAATTTGATTGTTAATATATGTAAAATATTTCATTAATTTCCGTGTTTAATAAGGAATGCAATCATATTTTGAATATTTTTGTCAACTTTAGCCATAAATAAGGAATGATAAGGAAGGCTAGAATTTATGATAAGGAATTATTATATAATATTATGTTGACCAATTTCAAAAATTTTGGACTAAAATGAGCGGGAAAGCTATTACTTCTATTTTAATATATATATATATATATATATATATATATATATTTCTATTCAAATGTGGTCGCGCCTTCCCATGCTGCAAATATACATCACACGGTGTTAGGAATGGACCATTAGGGGCAGGAGAGTTATGGTGCATTATTTTTGGGTGTGTGGTGTGTTTTTTGGTGTTTTTGTGTATTTTCATTGTGGTGCATTTTCTACCATTGAGTGGTGTATATTTGTATGCATAGTGGTGTATTTCGCAACGGCCGCATGGGAAGGCGCGACCACATATTTCTATTCAAATGTAGTCGCGCCTTCCCATGCGGCCGTTGCGAAATACACCACTATGCATACAAATATACACCACTCAATGGTAGAAAATGCACCACAATGAAAATACACAAAAACACCAAAAAACACACCACACACCCAAAAATAATGCACCATAACTCTCCTGCCCCTAATGGTCCATTCCTAACACCGTGTGATGTATATTTGCATACTTAGTGGTGTGTTTTTCGGTGATGCGTACCTAACGATACATATTTGTGTGGTGCATTTTCTAACATTGAGTGGTGTATATCTGTATATATAGTGGTGTCGCCGCACTGACTGCACTTTAAGGTGCGACCGCACCTGATTATGACATATATAGAAGTCTATTCAGGTGAGGACTAATGTATTATAGAGGATTTTGAGGATCAATCCTAGCCATTGATTTCTAAAAATTAATGGTGTAGATTTAGGTAATGTTTAGATTAGTTTTTTAGTTAATTAAGGGAAAAGATGATATTTTACATTAATTAGTTTTATGGAAAGCTTTTGATTAATTAATATAGAATCACTATTGAATTATAATTAAGGTTGGAAAATCAGTACTGCATTGCATACGAACGAAACAAAAAAACATACCAAAGACTCTCGTAGAAAAGGTTATGAACACCGATGTGTGCCTATTTACTGAGTATTGTGTGCCTAACGTGAAAAATAATAAAAGTAGGTTAATGAAAGTTTTAAAGATAATTTTTTTTAAAGGTTATGAACACTGGTGTGTGCCTATGTCGTATTCAAATGCTTTGTTTTTATTAATTTTTTTGGGAAGAATTTTTTGAATCAACTTCATGTAGATACTTGAATTACCTGTGAGTCTGTGACGTATGAGTTGTGCACATAGCGTGAATAATAATTGAAGTAGGCAATGAAAAATTTAAGGAATAATATTTTTTAAAAGTGTTAGATTGATTACTAAATGCTTTTGTTTTATTAATTTTTGTTTTTGAAGAATTTTGTGCATATATTTTACTTATATTCCGTATGCGTAAGGAAGCATACAATGTGTGACATTTACTGATATAATGTATGCCTCAATAATTAAATCATGTGCCCAGTTAGACAAGAAAGAAGTACTGAGGCACACAATACTCAGTAAATCTTTAAAACTTTTCATTAACCTACTTTTATTATTTTTCACGTTAGGCACACAACTTATACGTTATAGGCACACAATACTCAGTAAATAGGCACACATCGGTGTTCATAACCTTTTCTATGCGAGTCTTTGGTTTATTTTTTGTTTCGTCCGTATGGAATGCTGTACTAATTTTCTAACCTTAATTACAATTCAATAGTGATTCTATATTAGTTAATCAAAATCCTTCCATAATACTAATTGCATGCGTCATTACCATATTAATCATCTTCTAATCTAGGTCGTTTATGTTTTTTTTATTTGATGGCTAGGATTAGTCCTCATAGTCCTCTATAATATATAGTCCTCTATAAGAAATACACCACACAAATATGCACTATTAGGTACACATCACCAAAAACACACCACTACGTATTAAAAAATACACCACACAGTGTTAAGAAATGCACAATTAGAAACATATATGGGAGTTATGGGGTGTTTTTATGCATTTTCATTGTGGTGCATTCTTAACATTGAGTGATGCATTTCCTAACATTGAGTGGTGTAAACCGCACGGCCGCACAGGAAGGCGCGACCACATTTGAACAGATATATATATATATATATATATATATATATATATATATATATATATATATATATATACTAGTTTTATACGCGCATTGCGCGTATGGGTTAATGCCCAATGTTTATATTTAAATAAATATTTGAAAGTATATCAATGCAAGATTATATAGGAGAAGTTTATACATGGGTAATTGAATGTCGAATTTTTTTATTTAAATATCTAATTCAAAGTATATATATGAATCCAAGATAATATAGAAAATTCATTATAATTATTACTAAAATAAATGTTTGCAACCTTGTAAAATCGATAGTCAAAATATTTGGTCTAAAAATGATAGTCTAAATAAATACTACTTTTCATTTGAAATTTTCTAAGTGTTCTTAATTCTCTTTTGAGTAACATTGTTATTGTCTTCATCTTTACTATTTGCTCTATTCCTTTTTGTTGGTAGTGTGTTATTTGCAATTCGGTTATTGTTGGTAGCATAGATGACAACGTCATGCAATGAGATTATAATATAGGAGATATGAACTTTCTTTTAGGTGTTCTGCTTGGGGTTCATTTGGTTCAACCATTATTGTTGAATGAGTTACTATGGATAAAGAAATCCATAGTTTAAGAAAAAAGATTAAATAAATTAATAAAAATTTGAAAATTTAAAATATTATATATTCCAATGTTGCAAAAATCCCGCCTAGGCGCCGATTAATCCCCGCCTAGGCGCTAGGCGCTGGTCGACCGCCTAGCGTATCACATTAAATGGTTGTCTAGGCGGCTAGCCGGCTAGGCGACCGCCTAGGCCGTCTAAGCTCCGCCTAGACCGCCAAAGCACCGCCTAGGCCGCTTAGGCGCTGACTGCCTAGGCGTCGACTAGACCGACTAGGCACCGACTAGGCCTTCTAGTCGGTCGATTAACTAGTGTTCTTTTTTTAATGGGTTATTTCACTCAAAACAACATAGTTTTGAGCGAAATAATCCTAAATTGTACAAACTTTAGATATTTTTAGGTTAATATTTAATATTTTAGTATTAATTATTAAAGTATTATATAATTTATAATTATTAGTCTATAAAAAATTAAAAATACTTAAACAAATTTTTAAAAAATAAAAAATACACGGACGCCTAGGCGCCGATTAATCCCCGGCTAGGCGTCTTAGGCGCTAGGCGCTCCCCGAGCGCCTAGGGAGCGCCTAGCGATTTTTTCAACCATGATATATTCCAAAGATATTAAAAGGTAGTTTCTCGCTTCAATTTGCTGGGTAATGGGTTATTTGAGTACTTTCATTGTCAACAAATCCCCCAAGTAGTTAATATAATTGGTTTCAAACTATTCTTTTTTTATTTTTTTTCATGGTATTAAAGAAATACATATGTATCATTTTTTGGTGTAACTACTAATTTATTTAATTAAATAAGAGTAAAATAGAGCGATTCCACTTCAATTTGTTGGGTTATTTGAGTAGTCTCTTTGTCAACCAATCCCCAAGTAGTTAATATAATTAGCTTCAAATTATTTTAATATTTTTTTTCATAGTATTAATAAAATACTTGGTAAATAAATATATAACATTATTTTGTACTATAACTTTGATATTTAATTACAAGATCAGATATTGTAAAAATAAGATAATGGACAATGTAATGAATATCAATTGATAAATTTGAATGTAAAGAATCTTTGAATGAGAGAAAATAAAGACAATATAACTAATGAAATTATTTCTCTTATTTAATT
>CP025659.1:39766873-39782602 GCA_003576665.1 Ipomoea trifida
CTGCAAATTAAAGTACGTTCACAGTAATATCATAAAAATGTTTTTAGATAAATTAGTGCTCAAACCATGAGTAACAGCCTCACCATGTAAGGAGATCTGCGTACATTATATGCTTTGATGGTGGTTGTAAAGCACATAGAATTTTCTTGCCCGGTACACAAATCCTTTCCGCCTACAACAAACACCGGTAATCAGCTTTTTTTTGTGTTACTAGGAAAACCTACGCTGAAAAAGGTGTGCCTGGGATAAACTAGGAGTGAGCAAATGGTTGGTCGGTTACATAACAGACCAAAAAATCTAAAAATCCCACTGTTATTTTCTACCGCCATAACCGACTGAAACCGATCGAAAGTAATACAATAATCGATTTTCTGTGGGTAACCGAAAAATCGAAGTTTCGCAAACTATTCAACAATTAAAACTTATAAAATTCTCCAAATCAAATTCTAAATGTGGCAAATTCATACAAACTGCCAAATTATACTTTAGAATATATATATATATATATATATATATATATATATATATATATATATAAAATCTATTATCGGTCACCGACCGAACCGAAAAATTGAAAAATCAAAAGTTTTTTAAGATCAATAACCAAAAATAGACTTTTCCTATTTCTATTATGGATTATCAGGCGGTTAACGGATATTTTGTTCACTCCTAGGATAAACTCAGTATGACCAACTCGGCTGGGTGACCCATTATGTAATCAGTTTTGGTTTGCTGTGAAAATGTGTGCAAATGTTAGAGATATGCAGAGAATGATAACCCACTGTCATCGCTGGTTTCTGGGTTGACATGGACATCTTTCTGGCAACAAGTTAGGTCAAACAGAATGACAGTGAAATGAAAACTCCCAATGTGTTTAAACACTGCGAAATCTTTAAGAGCTATGCCATGTCGTCGGACAAATTCATCCCATCCCTCTGTGAAACAGAGCTTTTGATCTTTGCATTCTTGGATTTTAACTTTGAAGCTACCATTTTGGCCTGTTAACACAACTTCTTCTGGCTTGTTTTCGTTAAGCTTCGTACACATAATTGGTGGCAGGTTCTATGCAGCAAGTAAAATGTCCAAACAAAATGAAAATAAGTAAACATCACATAATAAGAAAATGAATGAAATAGGAGAGAGAACAGCATACAAGTCTGGTTTGGAACCCAGGCTTCATAACCTTGAAGAAGTGCCAACCAATTGGAAGATTGTGTTCCATTACAGAAGGAGAGATATTTGGTGCTTAGATATGGCCTGTTGTTTCCCAAGGGTTATATTGTAATGGAAATATAAGGTCAACAAAATATAGATTAATGTATAAGTAATCAAGCTTAGCTTGGAAGAGTAATCGCGACTTGACAAGCATTTGTTGTTCATTAAAGAAGACAGCTAGAACAGGTAAACAGGTAGCCACCAGATTTTCTGTCTCATCACTGTCAGTAACGTTTTATGGGTTAATACAGAGTATTTTGCTTTCAAAGAGCTTTGAGATGTCCATGTACTCTTACAAGATTTGTGAAGTCAAAAGATGGGAAAGTGAATTACTAAAGGAGTAGCAATTATTGATGAATATTATTGAAATTACCTCCCCGACCCCCTAATGGTATATAATAATAATAATAAAAATAATTATGACACAACAAAAATGAATGTCTAACAAAATATAAATATAATAGACTCAAAAAGACTAGTCTGAACTATTTATCACATAAGATGAAAGTTCAATTCAACACAATTAAACAGAAGGGCAAATGCAAAAGCAATATCTCTCATAAGATACCAAATAGGTTAATGTTCAGATGCTACTTGGCACAAACGCCACAAAAAAAGAGAGTACCAGCAAAAGAAAGTCATATGTCACATGTTACATAAGTCACGAAGGCATTAATTCTGTCTTCTGCTGAAAGCATCTCTCAAACACTTGTATCCTTTTTCTTTAGCCATGTCCTAAAGAGAGATTTGACCCTTTGATACACCATGGGATTTCCCTGCAAAGCTCTTCTAAGAACTTTGGCACGACCCAAAGCAGTATTACTCTCTACGACATCACAGAATGCTTGGGTAATTGGAGCGAGCTTGGTGGCATCCTCTCTTGCCTTGTCTACTTCGGCCCTCTCTTCAGGACTCAACGGTGGGAGTTCATAGACGCCTGAGTAGAGATGAAACTTCCATGGGTCATCCAAAATCCTCTGAGCAACAGAGTTGATGGTACTATCATCAAACCCAAAGTCCCTAAATTCCGACCACCATCCTTTAGCTTCCATTGCCTGCAGAACAGCATAAGTTGTAGTCACCAAGGCTTGACCAGCAGGACCATATTTCATCCTGACCACGAAAACACTGGGCACATTGATAGTGTCTTTGTGTTGGATTAATGCATGCTTCGGGCGAACTACACCGATCCACCGAAAGGCGGGGCCATATAGTACATCATCTGATAGGTAATTTAGATGATCAGCAATTTTTGTGGCTAGTGCTAGTTTCCTGATCTTGGCTGTATAATCTGCAGCAGTGGCAGAGTTATAGCTTGAGCCATATGTTCTGAAGTAGAATTCATTGAAGTAGGGAATGAAACCACTGAGAGCCCAAGCAGGTTTGTGATATTTATCATAATAGGACTTATCAGCAGTAAAGACTGAGAGATAGTCGTTAGGAGCTTTGCAGTATTTGACATTTTTCTGAGCCCCAAACCATCCTGCCTCAAAGGAGCAAGCCCGTAGCACAGCCCATTTGATAGACTCCTCAGCTTTAGCAGCGGGATAATACATGGCATATTGTCTCTTTGCCAAAGTGTAAATAGCAGGGATAATCAGGTCATGACAGTCATAAGTACCCGTGCCAATATCCTTTAGCTCACAAACATGTTCTTTCACATTTGAAGGGCAAAGGAACCAGAGATCTTCATCCGTAGTTCCAAGGGCAAATAGCTCCTCATTGTAACAAGGACCAAGATTGGCAAGTTGTGCCTCAATTCCCTCAAAGAACTCGTTAAGCAGAGCATCAGGAGTGGGAGTTTGGTCCACAGGAACCTTAACATTGTTCATACCAACAAACCCATCAAAAGACTGTCTCTCAATAAAAGTTCCAGAATTGTCTCTAGCCCTATCAGCTAAGAAGAGCTTCCTATAGTCTGAAATTAATAGACCAGCAGGTCGCTTTCTTGATGTTCCGGCAACGTTAGAAGGGGCTTGCTCGTTAACTTCTCGACCTGGATCTTGCTGAGGATTGGAAGGTTCACTGTCTGCATTGGTTGTATTAAGATCATCAGCCATTTCAAGACTTGCAGATGCAAACACTAGCTTAGCAGCTGGGGTTTTGAACATACCAATACTACACTCAACTATTGCTTTTTTAGACACTATTTATATTGGTAAACATTTGTAATTAATGAAGGAATCTAAAAAGTCTGATTTCTAATTAATATTGGCCTGCCCAAGTGCCCAACATTTTCAAACTGTTCCAATGCCCAATGCTTTGGAATTGAACAAAATTTACTCCTGCTTTTTTTTTTTGATATTATAAATTTAAAACGGCCAAAATTTGAATGATATTATAAAATTTCATTCTAACAAAGATTCTTACAAATCAATTCGTAAATTTAAAAAATAAAAAATTCTAAATAATTATGACTCATAAAATAGAAAAAATTAAACATAATTTATACTTCTTCACGATCTAGGTTAGAAGCTGAATGAATCACAACGGTTATAGAAACAATGGAAATCTTTTTGTTTCTAGCCTTCATTTGTATATATAATAAAGGCGTGGAAAAAAAATATTTAACCAAAAACAATTAGCATAATAATGTTAGTAGTTCTATCATCATCAACACCATTTGACTTGATCAAGTTCCATGCCGAGTCAACCACAGTCTCGATGGAACACAGAGAAATAGTTGCTAACGTAACACAACCACCAAATCCATAAAGTCTAGCTTCAGCGATACTTAAATTGCTCGCATCAAGCCAACATCCGAGAAAAAATCGTTTGTATATTTGATGAACACGTTGAAGTTGAGAAGTTGGAGATAACTCCTTAATTTCCCTCACAATTTTAATGAGAAAAAATACTAATATACCATCCAATGGATATTAATGATAGGGGTGGTGTAAGTATATACAAATTTACCGTAGTTGCTTTATGAACTAGCGACCAAATTAGGAGAGACATCGACAAAAATGTCAAAAATGTAAATGCAGTTGCAATACAGGCAAGTGGACACACCAAAGTGTTAAATAATGTGGGAGGACGAGGATTATCTGCCATGCACATGTAATATCTGATCTCTAACGTAACTCAAAGCTAACAATGATTTGATCAACTGCATGTACAAAGGCTTTAAAAAGATCAAGAAAAATTATTATTATTTCTGATAGGTTTAGGAATTGAATATATTTAGTTCCGTAATCATATTGTAATTCTATCTAACTACATTTTGATTTTGGTTAGGAATGGAATATATTTACTTTCCTAATCAAATAGTAATTTGAATTTGTTAAAACCACTAGTATGTTAGAGCACTGTTGGGAGGAATTGAACATTAAGCCTGAAGTCATCTTGACTGATTTTCTATCAAAATATATATAGTTAGAGATCGATATGCAGCAGAGAGATTAAAGGTAAGTAACCGGTCTCTCATGGGTGGCCTAGCTAGCATCTCTCAAACACTTGTCACCTCACCTTTTTCTTCAGTCATGTCCTAAAGAGAGATTTGGCCCTGTGAGATACAAGAAGGGATTTCCCTGTGAAGCTCTTCTAAGAAGTTTGGCACGACCCAAAGCACTATTACGTTCTACGATATCACAGAATGCTTGGGATTTTCCTGTGAAGCTCTTGAAATTACTTCTATGTTTGATTTTATTAATAATAAAAAAGAATAAAAATTGTAAGGCAAAAAGTCAAAGTACTAGTATTACCCGATACTGACGAACATGATGGAAAATAGAGAAAAAGTTGTGTATATAAAAAGTCCTTAAAATTTAATTTTAGTTTTCTATCATATCAAATCATTGTCCACCATAAAATTGCAGTCTTATTTTATTAACACGTTGAAGTTGGGAGGTTTCCCATCCAATTTTAATTGTAAAAAAATATAGCAATATACCATCCAATGCATAGATAGAGGAGGTCCGGCTAGATACAAAAATATCATAGGTACTTTTTAAATTGGCGCCACAATTAGCGAAAGCATCAATATAAATGTGGTTATAAATGCCCTATATAGATATTCACACATTAACAGAGCATTTGGTTGGGGGAGGAAATTATGTGAGAAATGAATTGTAATTCAATAAAAGATAAATAATATGGAATAAAATGTTAATTTAAATTCTAGCGTTTTGTTTGCAGGAATAATAGAATTACTAGAAATTTCAATTCTAATGTTTGGTATACATGAGAATTGAAAGAGAATAAATGGTATAAAGTCCAAA
The DNA here is from genome assembly GCA_003576665.1 of Ipomoea trifida. Taxonomy (NCBI): domain Eukaryota; kingdom Viridiplantae; phylum Streptophyta; class Magnoliopsida; order Solanales; family Convolvulaceae; genus Ipomoea; species Ipomoea trifida. The sequence goes on from CP025659.1 coordinate 39,772,309, forward strand.
ATACTCATATTTATTATTATTATTATTATTATTATTATTATTATTATTATTATTATTATTATTATTATTATTATTATTATTATTAGTGGTATAGCTTATTTAAATTATTTTAAGTAGACATACAATTCGTGTATACAAATTTGGTTAATGGGTCGATACGATAATGTCACGAACATGATAAGACTAGACACAAACACGACACATTAAGGCTAACAGGTTAAAATTCTTAACACGAAAACAACACAAATATAAAAGGAGTAAACAGATTGACACGTTCTGTGAACAGATCTTGCGTTGTGTCGACATGATATAACACGGAAACATATTTAAACCCGCTAAACCTATTAATATTTAAAAAAAAAAAATTGATATAAAGTTATACAAAAAAATTACTATTCAATCTATCAAACAGACTAAAAAAATTATTTAATTCATAACATTCACATCTATGAATCATAATTTAAAAAGTTTATAATAATTTTCTAGAATAAAATTTCAAATTTCATATTGTTGAAGGTGTATGGCATGATTAAATCCTTAGTTTTTAGCGGGTGGTGTCTGTGAGATGCATATACGCATCCATTGGTTAAAGACTCTCCAATCTTCATCCTCCATTAAATGCAACTGAATCGTGGATACCCATATCCCTGGTCAGAGTCCAACTTTGCAGGCATGCTCTCCTTTGTTTCCATAAACTGGAGTCCTCCCGGCCTTAGGAGTCTTTTGTAGTGATGAAAGTATATTTGTTTCCTTCCTCATTTTTGTCTCATATTTTAGATCGATCCATCTAGATAATTCCGCCTCTTGAAGGTTGCGCACTTTCATAGGACGAGTAATGTCTAATCTGATCTGACCCTCATACATATAAAAGCTTTCCAGGATTCATGAAACAATATAATATTATAAAAGTAAATTATTGCAATTTTTAGTTTTCATATAACTTTCAAACATTATATTAATCATTACTCGGATATTAATTGAAAATTAGATCGTTAAAAACTGACCAAATAATTTTGTTATGAATACAATCTCTTTTTTTTTTTTTTACGATTGGGAGACGTATTATCCCAAACCATTGAGGAATTCTGTCCATTAAAAAAACCATCAAATAAAGTATCAACCCCAAAATGATGTTTAGAATTAGTATGAAATCAATGATTTGTGGTGGGATGTAAGCAAATATCATGCAAACGCCTATTGCTAAAGAAGTTGCACCAACCGTGGTTTTTAGGCGATATATCACCTTGTGATTTGGGTCTTTTAATCCGCTAAAAGTTCTCAAAGGGAAACAACAACCCCATAAACATCTGCAGCTATAGGAGAAGGAGTGGTCATGATGAATACTTGGAAAAAAATTGAATGTGTATTGAAGAACATATATATATATATATATATATATATATATATATATATATATATATATATATATATATATATATATATATATATATATAGTTCTGATACCAAATTGAAACATGATAGTTGGACTACACATTTATGTTTATATTATATGACATTTTGCATGACTCTGATACCAAATTGAAGCATGTGCTCTAATAGTTGGACTGCACATTTATGTTTATATTATATGACCTTTAGCATGGCTCTGATACCAAATTGAAGCATGTGCTGCTCTGATAGTTGGATTGCACATTTATGTTTATATTATATGACCTTTAGCATTGCTCTTAACTTTAAAAAATAAAATAAAATGCCAGAGAATAAACAAAATAAAATCTCAGAGAATAAAAGTCTAACTTTAATAGTCTGCTGGAACAATTTCATCGGCATTCAAATATTACAGTCAACAAGTTAGGTCTAACAATACCAAAAAAAGCCCATAACTTTCAAAATAAAATAAAATGCCAGAAAGGAATAAAAGCCTAACTCTAATCGTCGGCTGGAACAATTTATCAGCAGTAGCAAGGACAACTGCATATGCATTTTGAGGCTCAGAGAGGATGATGAGATCGTCAGCAGCAGGGGCAGCTTCATCTGCGTTGACATCCTCAGCTTGGTGGGGTTGAAGAAGAGAAGGAGGCATCATTTGTAACCACTCCTGGAAGCGGCCTGCATAGAAACCAATTAACATCCCAAAAGCATGCTTTGTAAGGAGAATTTTTGTTTATGGCCTTCCACCTTAGTAGTTCGAAGGTAAGTGTTTTCAACAGTGACAAATATATTTATAAGAACTAGAGTTTCTACGATTGGGAGACGTATTATCCCAAACCATGGAGGAATTCTGTCCATTAAAAAAACCATCAAATAAAGTATCAACCCCAAAATGATGTTTAGAATTAGTATGAAATCAATGATTTGTGGTGGGATGTACGCAAATATCATGCAAAAGCCTATTGCTAAAGAAGTTGCACCAACCGTGGTTTTTAGGCGATATATCACCTTGTGATTTGGTTCTTTTAGTCCGCTACAAGTTTTCAAAGGGAAGCAACAACCCCATAAACATCTGCAACTATGAGGCATGTTCCATTTTTTTAAATATCTAGTTAGTTTTAATCTTTCGCTCCCACGGGAAAAGATTTCTGGATTCACCCCTGTAATCTCACCCATTAATATAATAATGGAGAAAAGAAATGCATGTGATTTTTTTCTTAATTTTATTAAAATAAATGGTCGAGTATTTAGTTATTTTAATGAAAGTATATGAAGCACACTAACCACCAGGATTTTGTGATGGAAAAACACATGCTGCATTTGCCAAGATTCAAAATGGACAAATTAAAAAAGATGTTCACATTAATGATATTATAAAATTTCATTCTAACAAAGATTTTTACAAATCAATTTGTAAATTTAAAAAATAATAATAAATTCTAAATAATTATGATACATAAAATAGAAAAAACTAAACATAATTTATACCTCTTCACAATATAGTTTTGGAGGTAGATGAGTTGACATAGCGGTTATAGAAGCAATGAAAATCTTTTTATTTCGAACCTTCATTCGTGTATATAACAAATACGTGCTTAAACCAAACACTAATCTAACAACAATTATAAAAATATATGCCATTGCACATGTAATATCTGATCTCTAACTTAACTCAAAGGCATATGCACCCAAATAATGATTTGATCAACTGCACAAGGCTTTTAAAAAGCTGATAAGAATATTATTATTATTTATGATAGGTTTAGAAATTGATTTTGGTTAGGAATTTAATATATAGTAATTCTACCTAGCTGAAATTTGGTTTAGGTTAGGCCCATGACACTCAAGGGTTGAGAAGTGCTTTGACTGATGGTCCGTTGTTGATTTCGTGTTAACTCCGTTGACCTTAACTCGAGCCGTTTGACATTGACCCGACTAGAAAATGAGAGCGTGGACGTACCAGGAGATAGAAGCGGAGAATATTCCCTACAGATGATAAGCCAAAAACTAGTGTACTGTAATAAATGCTAAAAAGAAAAGTTGCACATTAATATGTATACATGCGTTTCATATTCATAGGAATTAACTATTGTACTGTAATCAAGAACTTGTTCGTCCGGTACGTCCACGCTCATTGGTCTTGGCGGGCCTGGGGTCCAGGTCCTGCCTCCAGCAAGTTTTTTGGCTCAGCATACTGAAAAGAGAAGTCCATACCCATATTATCTTCGTTTGTGGACTTTTCATGGGTTTGGCCCACTTTCCGTTTCCTTTGCTCCAAGAGATTTGATCCATAAGTGAATTGAGAAAGGTCCAAGTTTGAACTTGACTTTGTGAGCATTAAATGGTTGGTCAGCTCCTTATGTTTTTTTTGGGTAAATGTAAATATTTATATATACCCAAATACGGAATACAAATACGCATGACATACCCTAGGGAATACAATGGTGCACTAAAGGTGCAGGATAATGTAAATCAAGCATGAATCACTAACAATTATGGCCTAAAACCAAACAGAATCAAGGAACGGTCCTAACTGCTATACAGAGGATGGCAACAAGCCTCTACAAAGGATAGTGGATCATCCTATATAAGGACTCCACTAAATAAAACTAACCAAACCAACCATTCACAAAAAGAGGTTGGTCAGCTCCTTATGCTTTTCATTTAATGTTGCAGCACTCTGAACAAAGTCAGCTTGGTTGCTTTGATCTGGATAATGCCCTTCCTCTGACCCGTTCTTTTTGCCTGAATCTTCTCCCTGTCCATGCTCTTGATTAGCGTTCCCAAAAGTGATTCCTGTATCTCCCACATTGGTCGACCATCGGGGAAGTTCCTGTATGAATATGAAACGCATGCATCAATCCATGAACAAGCTTTTCTTTATCCATGAATTAACTATACATGCGTTTCATATTCATAGGAAAAGCTGCCGGGTTTGGTTGCTTGTCCCAAGGGATATCTGATCCGATCAACTACGTAAGCAGTAGCGTGCATACTCTTCCTTTTTATTTTATTAATTAATGAAAAGCTGCACATTGATATGTATACATGCGTTTCATATAATAGGAATTTTTACGCAGGAGCAGGCCGGTACTATTTGGCAGCATAGGCCTTGACTATCCATTTATGCGCATTAGCTTAGATTGTTAAATTGATTTATTCCAACCATATAAATAATAGTTAAGAAAATTATATTTAGAAATCAAAATACGTAAATTTTAAATTCATAATAGTTTATTTAGACGATAATCAAAGGGCAATATATATACAAAGTCCATATATTATTATTCACTCCATCTTGAAGAACAATTTCATAATTTCAAAACTAAAGTATTTTTCTTTAATGGACAAGGAAAAGACTTAGTATAATATTCGGAGCATATATATATTTCTCACTTGAAAATTTAAGTTTTTATTTATTTTGACTTTAATTAAAAACTTATTTTTTCTAAAAGATTTTGCTTTTCATTTGTCTTAATTACTTGATGTGAAATATACAGGTTTAGGTTATTAGCTTTTTGTAAACAAAACATTATTGTTTCATATATTTATTATTGTATGAATTGAATGTTAAAATTATAATTGAAACATAAAAAGAAAATGTTCAAAGAAAAATTATTTGCATTTGCTATCTACTAAATTTAATACATTTTTAAAAAGAAATTTATTCTAAATATAACAATCTTTTTTATTATCATCTCCTAATAGTTAGCTAAACTCAAATATCTTAATGATATGGTACATATTTAATTAGCTAAGGTATTTATATATGTATTATAAAATGAACAAAACACTAGAGAACTCATGAGTACTTTCATTAATAAAAGGGATAAGGGTCAAATAGACCCTCAAACTATACTTCATTGTGCAATTAGGCCCTTCAACTTTAAAAAGCTCCAATTAGGCCCTTAAACTTGTTATTTTGAAACAAATCAACCCTTTAACTTATTTGTTACCTGTGGTTGCAGGTCAATTAAAATTCCGACCAACTTCGACGAACCTCCTGCGAGCATTAGTCCAAATTCCAGTTACCAATTAAGTAAAAACAGGGCTGGCCGCCATCTCCAGTTCGGAGACAGTGACCGTCGGTCGCCATTCTCCGGGCGGACGCAACCGGCCCTGTTTTGACTTAATTGGTCGCCGTTATTTGGTCTGATACTAGTCGGAGGTTCGTCGGAATTTTAATTAACCTGCAATCACATGTCACAAATAAGCTAGAGGGTTTATTTGTTCCAAAATAAGAAGTTTGAGGGCTTAATTGGAGCTTTTTTAAGTTGAATGACGTAATTGCACATGGAGTATAGTTTGAGGGTCTATTTGGTAACTGATACATGCTCATTTTAGTTATGATTCCTAAGGTGTAAACCCATGAACCAAACACATCCTTAACTATTTAAATGAGGATGGTAATAAACAGAAAAATTTTGATATATTAAAAATTATTCAAATTCTTTTGATATGCTAAAAAATAAAAAAAATAATAATAACAAAGAAAAATTGTAATCCCAACTAATATTTAATGATATTGTAAAATATCACCATAACAAAAATTCTTTTAAAAGAATGGACAATAAGTCATTTTAAACAAATAAAAAGTTCTAAATAATTACTATAAATAAAATGAAAGGCTAATATGTTAAAATTTTTAACGTGAACACAACACGAATGTAAAAGGAGTAAACAGATTGACACGTTCTGTGAACAAATTTTGAGTTGTGTCAACACGATATAACACGAAACATATTTCAACCCGCTAAACCTATTAATACTTTTTTAAAAATAATAAAATTTGATATAAAGTTATACAAAAAAAATATATTATTCAATCCATAAAAAACTAAAAAAATTATTCAAATCATACATTCATAAAACACGATAAAATAACATCTACGGATAATAATTTAAAAAGTTCATAATAGTTTTTTAGAATAAAATTGTATGCATTCATTGGTTAAAGATCATTCATTAATAAATGCTCCTGAATAGTAGATACCCATAAGCCCCATATCGTTATGCCAGCCACCTTTGCAGGCCAGGCATGCTCTCTTTTGTTTCCATAAATTGGAGTACGTCCTCCTGATCTTGGGAGTCTTTTGTAGTGATGAAAGTATGTTTGTTTCCTTCCTCATTTGTGCCTCATATTTTAGGTCGATACATCTAGATAGCTCCGCCTCTTGGAGGTTGCACCTTCATATGACGAGTAATGTTTAATTTGACCCAACTGATACGTATAAAACTTATTTTAAGTAGACATAGCAATTCGTGTATACAAGTTTGGTTAATGGGTCGACACGATAACGTTACGAACATGATAAGACTAGACACAAACACGACACATTAAAGTTAATATATAGGTTGAAATTCTAAACGCGAACCCAACACGAATGTAAAAGGAGTAAACAAATTGACATGATAGACACGCTCTATGAACAAATTTCGGAGTTGTGTTGACACAATATAACACCAAACCTATTTAAACCCGCTAAACCTATTAATAGTTTTTTTTTTTAAAATTAAAATTTGATATACAAAAAAAATTACTATGCAATCCATCAAACAAACTAAAAAAAATATTCAATTCATAATATTCATAAAATGATAAAATAACATCTACAAATCATTAATTTAAAAAGTTCATTATAGTTTTTTTTTAGAATAAAATTGTATACAATAAAATTTCAAATTTCAGTTGAAGGTGTAGAATTTTGGAATGGTTCATCCTTGTTCTTAGGATTTTAGCAGGTGGTGCCTGGAGATGCATGTACCCATTGGATTTTAGCATGGATCTCCATTGTAGGCCCTGTACCCATTGGATTTTAGCATGGTTCTCCGCCCTTCATTAAATATTATAAAAAGTGAATACCATATCTCTTGGTCAGTGTACCACGCCAGCCACCTTTATATTCTCCATTAATGGTGGAGATGTTATCCATTGCATATATTTGTACTGTACTGTGTACCCTAATTTTTGGCAGCATTCTATTCACAAAGAAGTAAAGAAACATCAGCTATACGTATACTGATATAAACGCATGCATACATACATATTATATATATATATATATATATATAATATACTCAAATATTGTACTCAAATACCAAAATACTGTACTCAACCATATTCAAATACTCAATAACACTCAATAATACTCAGATTACATACCCGGTAACGCATTATTACCCTTAGTTCTTTATAGTTTTTTTAGAATAAAATTGTATACAATAAAATTTCAAATTTCAGTTGAAGGTGTAGAATTTTGGAATGGTTCTTGTTCTTAGGATTTTAGCAGGTGGTGCCTGGAGATGCATGTACCCATTGGATTTTAGCATGGTTCTCCATTGTACGCCCTGTACCCATTGGATTTTAGCATGGTTCTCCGCCCTTCATTAAATATTATGAAAAGTGAATACCATATCTCTTGGTCAGTGTACCACGCCAGCCACCTTTATATTCTCCATTAATGGTGGAGATGTTGTCCATTGCATATATTTGTGCTGTACTGTGTACCCTAATTTTTGGCAGCATTCTATACACAAAGAAGTAAAGAAACATCAGCAAGTTCCTCAAAGGCTATGGATCCTCAAAGGCAAGTTCCTGTTCCTTACCGCCGGTTCTTCCCATTGCAAGCTATTGGACCAGTGGAAAACCCCGTATGTTTGTATTGGTTGAAGGTAATTTATATAATATTAGGTGGATTTTCTCTAGGAATAAGCTTCACTCTCATGTTTGCTTCCATCTCCAAAGACCTATTGCGTGCAATACTATTTACGAACTTCGCAGCGGGAGCGGTGCTTTTTTTTATAGTCCATTTGTCCGATACCATTCCTCTAATCCCTTTATTCATAGGGAGATGCAGTTTAGGACTACTTGAGAGTCTAGTTTTTTTTAATTTATTTGCCAGTACTCTGAATATTCACCTTCGATTGGAAAAGAATAGTCACTTCAAGCCCGTATTTTCTCTTCAAAGTATGTGTCTTGGGATGTCGTTGGCCTTATATACAGCTAGATTTCAAGAATGGCTGCGTTTGGTTCCTCCCGGTCAAGCTCCTCCACCTCCTCAAAATGGAAATGTCCCACGCCCTGCTGCTGCAGGTGCTCAAGCTGGTCAAAATGTAGATGGCTCTAGCGCTGCAGGTGGTCAACCTCCTCAAAATGTCGGCGCTCCCCCTGCTCAACTTCAAAATGAAAATGATCCTCTTCTTGAGGATGAAGATAACGCTGGGGATCAACTCGCTGTGGAAAGGGAAGTTGCTGCTCCATCAGATTATGTTGCCTTTGAGATTGAAAATTAGGCTTTGTTTCAATTTCTTGCTTTGTTTTCAATTCCTTGTTGTTTTTTGTTCTTCGACTTTCCCCTGTTTATCTTTGTTATCTTGTTTATTTTGTTATTGACCGTATTAATGAAGACTTTTTCTTTTAATCTGTTTATTAAGATTGAATTTTATGATATCATTAAAATATTAGTTGAAATTATCATATGGGTTATTGATGTAGCCTTTTATCTTCTTTTTATATGAGTTCTTGTCATTTTATTAATATATCAGCAAACAAGGTTGAGAGTTTGTTCTCCTGATTTGTATTCACATTTACTATTTTAATGAGAAGTTTGTTTCTGAAAAAAAAATGTATGCTAATATTTTATGTAGTCTCAAATAAATAAATTTAATGTCTTATTGAAATTTAGAACATAAATTGTATTCATTATCATTGAGATAAATTTTAGTGTATTATTGGATTAACAAACAATATAATATTAAGTAAATTATTCAAATTTGTAATTTTCATATAACTTTCAAAAATTATTATAATCCCACTCGTACATTAATTAGATATTAGATTTGGTAAAAATTGATCAAATAATTTTTGTATGAATACAATGTTTTTTTTTCTTTTTCTTTTTGGGGTTAGATTATGCACGAAGTGTCGGATCATAATTATAAGAGACATTTTAAGCCCCTATCATACTGGACTAAACAACTAAATAATTATGAATTACCATATGTTAGCTTTGGATGAATTCGTAAAACTTGCTTTTCAATGATGGATCACATTTACAATCTTAAAGCAGTACTCCCTCCATCAAATGCATTTCTGCGACGGGTCAGCCACCTCTTTGCCCCTGCTGCTAACATACTGAAGCCTGCGGATGAATTGTTTAGATGTTACCTTAAACTTGGAATGCTTTGCAGCCAGAGCATCAGTGTTGGTAAAGGTCAACTGTGATGTTTCTTCTTTCGTGTTTGGCTGCTAGTTCTTTTTCTTTTCTTTTGGCTGCTAGTTCATGAGTATAATACTCTCTTCTTCTTTTCTTTTTTTTCTTTTTTTTTTTCTTTTTGAAAACTTGAGTATAATACTTATTACAACTCGCCTCTGGCACAACATTATATTATGTCAAGTTCAAGAGATAAATAATGAATATTTCACAGGTTTTATCATTTTTCATGTATTTAAGAGTTAATTCCACCAGAAATCTCGTCTTTGGGGCAATTATAAATTTAGTCCTAAACTGTGGTTGTTGTGTGAAGGGAGATTAAAAAAAAATAGTTATTTTTTTTAGTATAATGTAGTATATGTTCATAGTTATTTTCTCAACCTATTGAAGCACAAAGAGTCAACAGTTGCCTTCACTGAGGCTCGAACCCACTCTCATTATTCATGGGAGTGTAAACACTTTGAAAATGAGATGTGTATTAATCCATGGTGGATGTGAAGATCCCATCCTTCTTTTTTTGGTGAGAGAAGATCCATCCTTCTTGTTTATTAATTTGCATGGATGCGAACATCTTTTTTAATTTGACCATTTTGAATCTTGGCAAATGCAGCATGTGTTTTTAGGTTAGTCGTTTGTTTTTTTTTTTTTTTTTATCATTTTGTTTTATTCATTTTGAAATGTCTTTCTTT
>CP025659.1:39817690-39830217 GCA_003576665.1 Ipomoea trifida
TGCTTAGCATTCTTTTGCTAATGGTTCTTTGTGTGTTTTCCAGGTATGGAGTAGTTATGCGAGAGTGCGCTAGAGCTTTTCTAGTCGAGGATGCCTTAGCCTTAGTTTTATGATGTTTAGTCCTGGTTGTTTGGCCTGTGTGCCACCATGAGATTCTATGACTTTATACACTCGTGATTTTGTAGTTGGATTTTGAGAATTATGACTTGAGGATTTATTATATCTCTTATATTACAGTTCAGTTTGCTTTATGTTAGCCTGTGCATCTAGGCTGTGATATACCTAGATGTGGCATGACGCCCTTAGGTTTTAAATTCGCTTCCGCTATGTTTGAGTTGTTGGTTGAGATTGGCAGCTTTCATGTTAAGTTTTTAGCTATCTCAGCCTACGTGAGGTTGGGGTGTCACACATGTTTCCAGTGAGTCCAGAGTAGAGAAGTTCTGGCAGCATCTCGAGTGGGCAAACACTCTAAAATCTTGTCCTTTACATCGTATGGATGCTCACTTATTATATCCCTCGGATTCAAAACAACAACCTTAATTTCTAGTTCCAATTCAGCATAGGTATATATGGGATATCCTATTTCATATATTCCATCTTATGGGATCTGATCTTGGATATGGCCATATGGGGAGTTCCATATAGCATTGAAATACATCCGTGTATGCGTATTATATTTCTCTCTAATTTGAAATTTCCAATGGCCTATATAGCATTGTAATGAATGTGTGGATAATTAACAATATAATGGCTTATTGATAAAAAAAAAAAAAGAAGAAGTTATATATGTTTGTGACAAATATATCAATATTAACTTTTTATAATGTGTGCCAATTACATTAAACTGGCAATAGCCAGCGCCTAGGTGCTAATTAATCAGTGCTTAGCGGGATTTTTGCAACACTAATTTGTACACGTCAAATCCACATAAGCATCCGGAGGTCATTTGTTAACCACATCAACAATAACACTTTGAGCATCCTCATTAGGCATAGATTTTCGAGGGGTTTTGTTAAATTACAAGGAAAGAGAAGGGAGAGAACAAAAACTAAAACAAAAAAAAATTTAAAAAAACAACTATCAAAGGATACATATTTTTTTTAAATAAGCGTTTACGCCGCACCCTCTAGGCATGCATGTTGCGCTAAATGAGGGAACATGAGGGTGTCTTTCTCCATGCAGGCCCCACATGTTCAGTCCAGAAACCACACATCTTGCAAAGACCTCTCACATTCTCTCTCCTCTTTCTCTCACTTCCACATAAGATTCCAAGTTTAAAGAACTTTTGTCTGCATGGATAGCTCAATTCGTTATAGGGGTAAAGTTTGGGAGAATTGACCATGGATTGAGTCTCACTAATGGCAATGAGTGGGGTTCTTTAGTGTTGAAACATATGATTCTATTGCATTTTTTGTCAATTTATAAAGCCTTTAGAAAGAAGAAAAAAAAAAAGAAGTAAAAGCCTTACTATTCACTCTACTCGAAGGTTATTTTGACAATTTTCCTTTCAATTATAAATAAATTCAAAATAAGTTCATACGCTTGGCCAAGCACCTTGTGCTCAAGTGGCATGTAGTGGCCACCCTCAGATGGGAGGTCATGAGTTCTCCTCTCAGTGGAGGAGATCTCGAAATTGACTCTTTGTGCTTCAACAGGTTGAGAAAAGTATAGATGAACAGATACTACAATGTACTCTTGCTTACAAGTAGGTAAAGCAACCCGAACATTATACCAACTTTGATTACTTGTAGATTTATTGCAGTTGGGAATTTCAATACGGCCACTTCCAACATTTTCACACTTTTGTGATAGATATAGTAACAATGACTTAAAGTGTGAAGGATCAATAGTTCCAAATTTCTCTTGTCATTCAAACAAATATTTCTTTCTTTTCGAAAGACTTAATACCATTGGCGCCTCCTAATTTCAATATTAATTTCATATAAAGAGAATAATAGGGTTCAATAACTAATGAACCCTATTACTCAATCTTGAATACTGTTTTAAGCAAATTTAGATCCTGATTAATAATGCAATTGTCCGGTGTTAGGAAAAATGAACAATTTGGTCTCGTAGAAGGAATCTGAGAACCAAAAAAAAAAAACAAAGGAAAGATTGATCATAATCTTCCAGCGTGTGCAAGCACACTATCCTAAAAGTTTCTAATTTCTCTTATCTAGTAACAAGGGTAACAAATTAGAACTTTTGAGATAAAGAAGAATGCCAAAATTTTTAGGTTGTTTTTCTAAAAAGTTCACCAAGGGTTTAACTTGAGACTTTTGTCTTGGCCGATTGACTTTGATGGGCTCCAAGCAACACGTGAACCATAGTCTTTTTTTTTTGGGTGGCGCGGAGATTCGAAACCCTGATACCAAATTGAATCATGTGCTTCATCTCAACTAAAAGTCTAAGCTGATAGTTGGACTGCACATTTATATTTATGTATTATATGCTCAACACAACTACTTAGTCAAAAGCAAATAATATACACAATCATATATTTGAAAATTAATTGGAAGCGTTTCGTAACTCCCACTATTATTATATTCATAATGATAATAATAATTCAAATATAATATTTAAATTATTGTGTAACCGATCAAAAACTCATTATATTATTAAATATAATAATTACAACTTCTAGGAATTTGAAAAGTAATCGGGAAGTCATCCGAAGACTAACCTCCCGAGAAGTCATTAGAAAAGTATCCTGTCAATATGCCATCGAAGAGTAACGTCTCGAGTAGTCATCCAAAGTGTGAAACCCAAAAGAAGTAAATTAAAACTAATTTAAGAGAAATAAAACCCAAGTAAACTCAAGTGAAGTAGACCCAACTTCTCTAAACGGGAGAAGTAAACCCAATTTCTCTAAAACATTTTTGTCAATCAAAACATAAGTTTCCTAACAAACATAAATAATATTTTCAACTTCACAACATTCAAAATATTACTTATGCTTTCGGTAGATATTTCTAAATACATATATTCAACCATTTACTATATAAATTAAATGTTGAACATTTGGATCCTTCAAAAATCTTGAAGGAGCTTCTATGTCACTAGCAGCCCAAGCATCCTTCCAATGAGTTGAAAGCACAATAGTTCTGGAAGCATCTTAGCTTGATTGGGCAAGCACGCCAAAATCCTTTCCTTGGCAAAGAATAAAGGATATGATGCAATTTGATTACTTGCAGATTTATTGCAGTTGGGAAGGCGGCTACTTCAACATCTTCCCAATTCTTTAACTAATACAAAAGATTATATATATGAGCCTTAAAAACAACTCTAACAAACCAAAAGGATTAATGTGTAATACTATAGTCTATATATGAAGGAAGATAAGGCGCAACTTTATTTCCTTATTTATAGATGACCATCACATTGTTTCAAAACACTGGGTGCTGAACTTGGCATTTACAAGTGTTTTTTAAATGTTATTGTCCTTGTTAGGATGAAGCGCTTACCACTCACGCCAAAAGTTATAGCTAGTAATGAATGAACAACTTTATTTATTTATATACTATCACATTGTTCGAGACACTTGATTACTATTCCATCAGTAAAGGCATAGAATAAATTTCTTTCTCAACCGCTGCAGCACTGTTCAAAAATTTGAGAAATTCTATCGAAATATACATTTCCAATATGGATCCACTGAACGACTCAATCTTGATTTTTGTCTTTAGCATCTTCAAATCTTGATTGACGATAAAGAAAGAATCCTTCATAAATCTTGAAGAAACATCTTTGTCATCTTTGTCAATCCACCTACTCGACTATAACTCAACAAGAATGAAAAACATGTTAGAGAAAACAAAGAATGAAACCACTCCAAGCGTGTATGAGATACACTTTCCTACATATTTTTAGGCCCTGTTTGGTAAATAGTTGTTGGCTGATTGTGTAACACCCCAATTTTCACATCTTGGATTTATTACAGAAATCCCTAATAACACATCGCGGAAGCATTTAACCAGCAGAAAACTGGGTGTTACCGCCACGCTTAGGTATCTCTCCTATACCCAAACGCTAAGGCTAAACTTACAACATCGAATAACCACATGGGTGGGGATGAGGGAGATGACGGATCTGAAGAAGAGGCCGGAGAGGAAGAACCGATGGGTGAGGCTGACCGAGAGCATCGAAGGAAGGAGCAGCATGATCCTTTGGCTCCTACGCCACCAGTTGGGCCGGTACTCCGACAGCTGCAGGAGATGCAGCGCTTGGTTGAAGCGAGGTTTGATTCGTTAGATCTGAGGGTAGATCGGGGTTTTCAGCGTTTGGGCTACATCGAGAACAAGCTCGGGATTGAAGTACCACCGGAGTATCTACCATCATACCAGCAGCAGTACCCCTACCCTTACCCGTACCCCTATCCTTATCCACCCCACGGTCCAGGCAGTTCTTCTCAAGGAGGCCACCCAGGTTAGTTGTTAGTTCTCGCTAGTAGTAGCTCTATAATAGAAACCCTGTAGTGTAGTCGAGTAGTTTAGCCTATGTCTGTTGTGCATGCTAGTTTTGGGTTGGGTAAGTTAGGAGTTTAGTTGCATGTTAGTGTGTTTTGGAAGTTAGGAATAGTTGAGCAATCATTCCTTTTCTTAACCTTTCGTTAAATCTTCGTTCCTTTGAATTCGTATCATTCTGTTTCGCTCCGTTTCGTTTCTAGTTCCCGCTAGCTTCGAGCTTCGGGGACGAAGCTCCTTTTAAGGGGGGTAGAGTGTAACACCCCGTAAATTCGTTCAAGCCTTTCGAATCGTTAATTAATTCCTTGGGCAATTTAATTAATTTCTAATTGGGCTAATCCTTTCAATTTCATATATATATATACTTATATATATATATATATATATATACCCATGAGCTTGATTTAATTATTCTATTCAAGAGCCCAATTAATTGAATTATTCTTGTAAGGGATTTTATTCAATTTGGACCCTTACAAATTTGTAATTAAATATTCCTACAAGCCCAATTTATTGATCTTACATTATATGGCATATATATATATTATTCCTAAGACATTTCTATGGGCTTCCTTGTACTAATTCTTGTGTTAATTATAAGGGATGATTATTTAGCCCATTTTGCTAGTCTTGAGTACACATATATAATTAATTCTTGTAGCCATTATATTATAAGCTTAAGCCCAAATTCCTATTGAAGTCTTACACCCAAATATTGTATGTATCCTTAGTATATATTTTGATGATCAAATGACCTAAAAGCTTTCACTCCTCTTCCTCTTTCTCCTTACACTCACACGCCACTTTCTTCTTCATTCCTTCCAAAATTGATCTTCATTTTCCTACAAGTTTTCAAGTAAAGACTACCTTTTTATGATTGCTTAGGAGTGGGTAAGTTCATCTATCATAGAATCCATCTTGCTTTGTGTGTTTTTAATAGTCTTTTTAGCTTATTCTTACAAAGTTCTTTTGGGGTTCTTTGGGAAAAGATGATCAAGGTGAAGGTGGGGCACTGTGATCTTGCTTAGGGCTTCTTGGAGTTGGAAATAGCTATTCAAGGTAACCATGCCATGGAAAATTCGTCCTTAAAAATTTTACGGTTCGTGACCGGTACGTTGGTTCGCAGCTTAATAACAACTATACTCACTTATAAAAATTCCTTTGAAGCATCTGAAGATCATAACTTATGAATGTCAACGCCCTATGATAAAATAATAATGTTAGGAAAATACGGGGTATTATAGATTGGGTTGGCTGTTTGGGTTAGAATGAATCATTTGTTGATAATATTAGCTGATTGTAGAAAGTTGTTTGATAAATTAGCTGTTACTGTTTGGTATAATTTTTTTTCTCAAAAAGCTAATTGAAAAGGCTGCTTTGAGTAGCCTTTTGAATTTTAGCATTTTGGAGTTACAAAAAGCTTATTAACCAAACAACTTGTAACACCCCAATTTTCACAACTTGGGTTTATTACCAAAATCCCTAATAATACATTGCGGAAGCATCTAACCAGCAGAAAACTGGGTGTTACCGCCACGCTTAGGTATCTCTCCTATACCAAAACGCTAAGGCTAAACTTACAACATCAAATAACCACAACAATATTCCAACTTAACACATATGGAAAATAATCCTTCCAGGGTGTCTATTCTAGGATAGAGTAGTCTTCAACCTCGACTCCCATCCTATTCAGAGCTCATCGGCCACAGGGGCCCACGCTAGACTACATCTAATAAAGGACACAATGAAGTATAGTTAGCACGACGGCTAAGTAAGGAAATCCATTGTCACTCAAAAGTAAACAAAGGTTTCGAAAAACATAATTCTCAGAAAACTGTAAGCTTTACCCATAAGTTGCAATCTACCTGCAACCAGATTATCAACCAAAGAAGTATAGTAGAGTATACGAGTTGTATCAGCATATAATACTGATACTGCTTATTCTTCCATATACTCAAGTGTGTAAAGTCTCTCAAGAAATTGTATGAAAAGTATATCATAAAATCCATCAATTGACTCTCAATTCCCCTTCTTTATTGATTAATCTTGTATAACTTAGAGAGAGGAAGGAGCTTGGATTGTTGGTTGTTTCTCCTTAGAGAGAGAGCGAAGAGGGGAAGGAAAAAGTCCCTTGCAACTAGGACCAAAGTTCCTTTTATAGGCCAATACCGTACTCGTATACCGAAATACGTATAACGTACTTAAGGCCGTATACCCAGGGCATATTCCCTATCAAGTAGCCCCCCCAGTCCGAGTCCTGACGTCGAGTCAACAAGGAAGGGATCGGGCTGGAAGACTAGCCTTACGGTCCGCGGCTCACGCTAGTTGCCTCGTTAAAAACCTCGGGCTAAGAAAAAACCCAGTGGGAAAAAAATCATAGCCAAGGAAAAAAGAACACAACTTTAAGTGCCAACGAGGAAGAGTTCGAGCTGAAAGACTGACCATATAGTCAGTGACTTACGCTAGTTGCCTCGTTAAAAACCTCGGGCTATGAAAAAACCCAATGGGAAAAAATCATAACCAAAGAAAAAAGAGCACAACTTTAAGCAGCCTTTTGGACTATAAGGGTCGTCCGAACTCCGCCGATCAAGGGATCGGTCTCGCGATACAGTTGAGAGGTCGAATTTTACCGATCTAGCGACTAGATGGTCGGGAGGTCAAACCTAATCTCGATTTAGAGATTCAAATTTTCCAATAAAGGGATTTGATTTGCCCGAGGAGGAATGCCGACCTGTCGGGCTGAATTGCCTAACTCGTAAGGCTTAAGGCTGGGAACTGGTCACCCGAGCTAACTGTGTCGGTGGTGGCGATGTGATGCCGATCTAATCGGGCTTACAATGCCGGTGGTGGTGATTCCGACCTAACCGGACTTAATTGCCTACAATGTAGGACTTGTGCCAAGATATGGTCTCGGGCTCATCAAGCCGATGGTGACAATGCCGACCTAATCGGACTTATAGCACCGGTGGTGGTAATGACAACCTAACCGGGCTTGACCGATCGCGCTCGGTTAATTTTGATTGCCACGTTAATCATTATGGAGGGTTTTCAAAAAGCCGAAATCATTTTAACGGGGTGATTTCCCCTTTTGGCGCTCGGTTCACGAATCGAAAGTCCCGAGGGGAGGGATGCTAGGAAACCCGAAAGTCTGATGAGACCGGGAAAGTCTAATAAGACCGAGAAGGTCATTATGCTCGGGAAGTGCATTATGATCGGGAATTGCTTTGATGGGCTCCGTAGGTCAAGGGAGTTGCCCTACAATCCTACTAGCAGCCCGCCAACATAAGGGAGTAGGTATGATAGCTCCCGAGTTCGTTTTCAATTTTGACAATGGTCGGGAAGTAACTCGTAAGATCTAATGCTTTTTTGCCTTTGGCTCGACGACCGGAATATGATCTTTTTGATTTAATGCATTTTCGGCTTTTGGTTTGGTGACCGAAATATGATCTTTTTGATCTAAAGCCTTCTCGGCCTTCGGCTCGGTGACCGGAATATGATCTTTTCGATCTGATGCCTTATCGGCCTTCGGCTCAGTGACCGGAATATGATCTTTTCGATCTAATGCCTTTTCGGCCTTCGGCCCTGGTGACCGGAACATGATCTTTTCGATCTAATGCCTTTTCGGCCTTCGGCCCTGGTAACCGGAACATGATCTTTTCGATCTAATGCCTTTTCGGCCTTCGGCCCTGGTGACCAGAATATGATCTTTTCGATCTAATGCCTTTTTGGCCTACAGCTCGGTTCAACCGGAATGGTGCCGAGGTTTTTCTCGGTCTTAATGATGCCGATGGCGGTAGTATCAATCCTAACCGGGCTTCGTACACGATTAACCTGCATACATGTATTACATTTTATATAACAAATTAAATTAGAAGTTACCTAGTCGAGGGCATTACTCCCGCCAGTCCAGGGGCCGTAGTTTTTTTCGACTTTTCGGTCGTAACCGATCTTAACGATCGTGCATGGGAACCTTATCCCCAATGCCCTATAACTGGGCACCTTACTCCTGTAGTCGGAGTTTTTAACCGGCAAAAAATTGCCTACTTTGTAGGACTTATGCTGATACTTAATCCCGGACTTATAGTGCCGGTGGTACGGTGGAAGGACCGACCTAACCGGTTTTAGGGTGCCGGTGTTGGAAATACCAACCTAACCGGGCTTTTTACATTTAATTTTTACTATTACAATTTTCTAAGAGTAAAAGCCTATAACTTATACAAATTATAGTTTAGGCTATACATTTTTACAATTCGACTAACAGTTATCTTTTAACAAGTTTGTTGCCGTTTGGAAGCTTTATTCCAATCTAGACGACCATCTTGCAACGTGACTGGTAGAAAGGATGTTGAGGCCGAAACTTGTTCTGAAAGAATCAAAACTTTAATCAATAACCAGCTCCGAGGTCGGGAAATGAGTCTGGTACTCTGTTCGCTTGTTTTGCTCGGGAAATGATACGGCAGATTCGATCGCAAGTTCGAAGATAGAGTTGGCGCCCTACTGCGATCACAATCAGTCATGGGACACTCGGAAAGGTATAGTAGTTGCTTGAAGGCTTGTGCCGATCATCCGAACATGCTGCTCATGAAGCATTGAAGCTATTAATAGTCTGGCACCAGGTTCTTCATAGCTGCCGACACGCTTCCCTTCGGATGAGTACAGAATGCTTTCGACCGCAACTACTCCATTATTCCTCATTGCTTTAGTTTCCTTCTAGTCTGAGCTTTAGAATTATGCGATTGGATTCGGCGGCCCGTTCGGAACAGACCAAGAAACGATCACTCGCCCCAGGAGACCGGTTGTTGCTCGCAGCTGGGGAAATTTGACTACTTTCATCACCATTCTCTTGGTGTTGATCACTTCCGCATGAATCGTCATTGCTAGGACCCTCGAAATCAGGTTGACTATCACCAGCATAGCTGCACGACCTCAAGTTTCATAAGAACCGGGATTGAGGAGCTTGGAGCATTAGAGATATGTCGAATGGTGATCCGCTACTCACAGCTTGGGAAGATGATCAGCAACGGCTGGCTGTTTGCAATGTTTTGATCTCTAGTCTCAACATGATCGGGAGGCTCGTGATGCTTAGATGCTGTACTGATTATATGCTCGGGCAGAGCGCTTATCAGACTGGTGCTATCCGGATCACGGACGGTTAGGATCATTGTTGTTGATGTTCTCTCGCCTATGGTGCTCGGGATCGGAGCAGCAGTAGTTCGGAAGTCCACCCTAATAACCACAAATCTGATCGGCGACGGTTCGGGAGTAGTTCCGAATGTACCCGACGACACAGGTAGACAGTATTGGTCGTGGTGGTAGATTCTCAGGTTTTGACAGTCGACTTGGAGAATGTACATACTACCCCCAACGTCGGAAGAAGAGGTCGGACGACTCTCTTCGCATTTGATGCATGCATGCTCGGAAACTGATGCTTTCGCCAGATATGTGCAATCCACCTCCGTTTGCTTTCATTTGTCAAGGAGAATAGTTTTACTTCAAGAGTTAAGCTCATGCATGGAAATCGATCTCTGGGAGGTTTTTGATCGGCAGATTCGGCCCTGCGGCACTCAAGTTGATGTGGAAAGCTTGGAGATCGGTTCATCAATGCACTACACTGCTTGAGTAAACGAATATTTATTAGCTTGGGGAACCAACTCAAAGCCTGGGGATTAATTCCTTCGCTTTAAAACGCATTTGACCGGGAAACCAACTCGGGACTCCGACCGGCTTCGGCCATCAGCTCGGAAGATCGGGAAGTGTGTTCGCGACTGTTCACTCTGTTTAGGGAAGGGTACTATGGACTTCGACCACATACTCTAAGGAAATGGGAAACTGATCATGAAGTTGGTCGGCTATCGGCTCATAAGTGCCATGTTGATTCATGACCAACTGTTGGTACTACATCTTCCTTTAATACTCTTCTTGATACGATGAAGGTCGGGAAGGCCAGAATGTATATGAACTCCTCTTACTGATGCGAACTGCGAAGCAGACATGTCCAAGAAGAAATGGGTACCGAGCGTCTTGGTGCAGAGATTGACGCTGAAATTGATGATTCGCTACCAGCCTGTTTTTGGATCTCGGGGCAAGGCAGCTGAATTTAATTCTTCCGTTTCTTGACCAGCAAATCTAGGTAGATGTCGTAGTCACATGTAGAGCAGGTTATATATGAAACTGCCGACTCCCACACCCTCCGATCAAAGAACCGAAGCTGGTTCTTGTGATGCAAACATGCCTTCATGGGAGTATAAATAATTGAAGTGGGGTGGCAATGTTCCTTAATTTCTCTGCCAAGCACTTTGGTTGAGTGCTAGTCGAAGCTGCCGACCACATGAGAGCTCGACGCTCGGATTAGACTGAAGTCAGCGCCGGCTTTGCTTCGATTCCGTAGTTGATGGTTGTTCATTCTTCAGGGAGTTGAAGCGATACTGATCTCGGACCGCAAGCTCGAAGAATTGATGAAGTAAGCCAACTTCAAGTCAGCTTGTCCTATCTTAGTTAACTGCCCAAGGGGCTTTCTTGTCTTTACTCTTGGCTTAGCAGTTTAGTCGTTATTAGCAGTTACAACTGCCTGCTATGTTTGTATATAATAGATAGTTAGCTCCTGTAACAGACAAGCAATTACAATGAGATTCACTACACTTTTACTTTCTTTCCCAACCTCCATTACTGCTGCTTAGCTGAGTCTGTGATTCTTCAATCTTCATCATGGTATCAGAGCGCCACCGGAGCTACGCGGCGGCAGTAGTAATGGAAGCAGAAAATCACGGAAGTCAAGCGGAGAATGCAGGAACGTCTTCGAATCAGACAGCCGCGAACCAACGCAACGATGAACTATTCGACGATCCCTTTTATCTGCATATTGCAGAAAACCCTAACCTCAGTCTCGTCTCACCTCCCCTGTCCGAATTGAACTATTCTTCTTGGAGCAGATCAATGAGAATAGCACTAGAAGTCAAAAACAAGTTCGGATTCGTCAATGGAGGCATTCCGAGCCCAAACGAGAATGATCCAAGGTTTGCGGCGTGGAGAAGATGCAATCGGATTGTGAGTTCGTGGATACTGAGGTCGATGAGCCCTGGCATTGCCGACACTATGATGTATTTCGACAAAGCCTCAGATATCTGGAACGCTCTTCAAAAGAGGTATTCACAATCTGATCCTCATAGAATTTCTGAGATACAGAATGAAATTTTTAGAATTACTCAAGGGAATATGAGTGTGAATGAGTATTTTACCAAAAGTAATGCCTTATGGCAGCAATTGAATGTCTTGAGACCACTGCTTCTTTGTGAATGTACACCTGTGTGTTCTTGCACTCTTCTGGTAAGAATGCAGAAAGAAAGAGAAGAAAACCAAATAATTCGATTTTTGGAAGGTCTTAATGAAGAATATGAAACTGTTAAATCTGGTGTTTTGGTGATGGATCCTATACCTGACATTGAAAGAGTCCTCAACATGACTCTGAAACTTGAGAGGAAAATTAAAGGGATCAATTAGTCAAAAATCCATTGAAATCATCCAAGCAAATGCTGTTCAGAATCAGTTTGGAGAGGAACAGTCTGTTGTGGCAGCCACAACCTTTAATAACAAGAAAAGGTTTGCTAACAGTGGAGGAAGGAATGTCCCTAAGTGCACCTACTGTAACATGCTTGGACATACTGTTGAGAAATGTTATAAAAAACATGGGTATCCCCCTGGATGGGTTGCAGGTTATAAATCAAAGAGTAGACAGTTCCAAGACACACAGCCAGCTGCAAATGCCTCTGTGAGCCAAATCAGTGATATTGGACTGTCCTCTGACCAATTTTAGAGGCTAGTATCCATCTTGCAAAATCAAGATAAGGGAGGACAAGCCTCAAGTAGTGCTGTAATGACAGCTGCAAATTCTGGACTCAAGCCTGATTTCAAGGAAAATGAAGGAGCTCACAATGAAGGTAACATTATCTCTGCCTTCTATGTTAATACTGTTCTAAATTTGAGTGGAATGTGGATTCTGGACTCAGGGGCTACAGATCATATCACATGTTCCCTAGGATATTTTGAAACATACCATGAAATCCAGGG
>CP025659.1:39841706-39862359 GCA_003576665.1 Ipomoea trifida
TTGATTAATATTCTATATATATATATATATATATATATATATATATATATATATATATCCTTATGTTTGCACTCTTATAATCAAGTTCCACAAATACAATTTACAGTTCTTATCTGGTATTAACTAGCTAGGATTTCTTTCCCATGGCCGACAGATCTGTCAATTCCTCTGAACGGACCATCTCTAATGTTGCTATCTCTTCGGTCATCATGTCTTCTGTCACATGTCATCATCTTTTCTCTCATAGAAGCTCCTGTCTATACCTAGTGATGACTTATTTTTAACATATTTTCACCCATTCTTATCCCTTTTTGCACATATTTGAAGTGTTTATTTGGGTTTTTGAATTAAAAGAGTGTTTTATGCTCAGAATGACTCAAATGCACTTTGGAGGAAGGAAAATGAAAAAGGAAGTAAAAGTTGATCATTTTGGAATAAAAATGCATAAAAACGGAGCAAGGAAGAAGAATCGAAGGAAAAACGCGCAAAGGATCGGAGCTAGGAAGGACGTTGTGCGAAGACAAGACCACGCATGAGCGTTGGCACGCCCGTGCATAACACAAGGGTGAGCCTTATGTTCCGCTGGTGCACTTGCACGAGTAGTGGCACACCTGTGCGGGGCTCGTGCGCTGAAACTCTGGAATGCTCCTTTAAATAGATCTTTTTCTCCTTTTGGCAAGGGAGAGCCACCACAGACCATTGTAGCAATAGGAAAAGTTGTGGGGTAGAGCACAACTTACAAAAATCATCAAATTCATCTAAGTCATCAAGAATTACGCATAAACACACAAATGAATCAAATGAGGAACATTTTGGGTAAAATTATAACCAATAACAAGGAAAATAAACTTAAATGCAAGGTGAAAACATGAACATTTTGGCACTTATCAACTCCCCCACATTTAAGCCTTTGCTTGTCCTCAAGCAAAAATAAGACCTAAATTACCAATATAGCATTGTAATTGATCATACTCCCACTTTGCACAACTTAACAAACCACAAACCAACTCTACACAACACAACTTGTTTCAAGAATCACCTTAGCTTGGCACACAAGATCCATTCTCAAGACAATAATCAAGCACCAAAACCTTTAAAGTGTGTAAGGATCAAGTGCATGTGCACAAATACTAAGTTGAGATTATGCAAAACTTGGCTTTGAATGAGATTCCATAAGCTTGCCATTCATACTCCCACTAGCTCAACTCTAAGAATGCATGCTAAGATCAAATAGGTCTCTTATTAGGCTTGTAATGGGGCTAAGGGTGAATGGTTAACAAAGAAGGGGTATAGGAATAAAACAAAGGAGAGAACTTCACATTCATTCACAATTGGAGCTAGAAGAGATATAACTAACTCGTGTGCTTCAATAGGTTGAGAAAATAGTTATGAACAGATGCAATACTAACTCGCACTACAAGAAAAATGCACATATATAGACAACACTAAAAAGACAACAGTTTTTGACAAAAGTGTTGTCTTTTGTGTAAAAGACAACACTTTTGGATAAAACCGTTGTCTTTGACGCAACACTTTTATCAAAGACAACGGTTTTTACCGAACCGTTGTCTTTAGTGTGTTGTCTTTGTGCATTTTGTCAAAAGACAACACTGCAAAGACAACGATTTTTAAAAACCGTTGTCTATGTGCATTTTTTAAAAAAAAAAGACAACAGTTTTATGTAACCGTTGTCGTTGGTGTGTTGTCTTTAAGAGCACTTGAATACACAACACTACATAGACAACGATTTTTTAAAACCGTTGTCTTTGCGCGATTTTTCTTTTTAAGACAACGATTTTATTTAACTGTTGTCGTTTGTGTGTTGTCTTTAAGCACACTTTAATAGACAACACTTCAAAGACTACGGTTTATTAAAACCGTTGTCTTTTTGCACCCGTTTTTTTATTTAGACAACGGTTTTATTTAACTGTTGTAGTTGATGTGTTGTCTTTAAATGCACTTGAATACACAACACTACAAAGACAACAGTATTTTAAAACCGTTGTCTTTGGGCGTTAATTTTTTTTTGTAAAGACAACGATTTTATTTAGCCGTTGTTGTTGGTGTGTTGTTATTAAACGCATTTTAATACACAACACTTCAAAGACAACAGTTTTTTAAAACCGTTGTCTATGTGCATTCGGTTTTTTTAATTAAACAACGGTTTTATGTAACCATTGTCATTCATGTGTTGTGTTTAAGTGCACTTGAATACACAACATTACAAAGACAACGGTTTTTTAAAATCGTTGTCTTTGAGTGTTTTTTTTTTTAAAGACAACGGTTTTATTTAACCGTTGTCGTTTGTGTATTGTCTTTAAGCGCACTTTAATAGACAACACTTCAAAGACAACAATTTATTAAAATAGTTGTATTTGCATGTGCACCCGTTTTTATTTAGACAACAGTTTTATTTAACCAACGAATTGTATTAGCGGGTTTGACTAACGGATAATATATATTAACGTTTTGTAAAAAAATATTTCATAAAATTAGCTGTTTAAGTTAGCGATTAACATGTAAAATGACCTAAAAGGGCATAATAATAATAATAATAATAATAATAATAATAATAATAATAATAATAATAATAATAATAACAACAATAATAATATTAATAATAATAACATGAAGGTTGAGTAATAATAATAATAATAATAATAATAATAATAAACAACGTCGTGTAATAGGTTGACCCACTAGGACCAAAAGTGAATGTTCTAATAAAAAAGGGACTAAAGTAAACTGTCACATATAAATCTAGGACAAAAAATAGAATTAACTTTAATAATAATATTTATATAAAATCAAAATCAAAATTAAAAAAAAAAAAAAAAAAAAACAAGAAAAAGAAACAAGGAAGCAGCAAGTTGCTGCTTCCTTGTATATTCCCACTTTTCCCACCGTCCCACATCGGTGGGAAAAGTGGGAATAGAGCCTTGAGGCTCCTATTTAAGGAGCCTCAAGGCTCTCTGATTTACAAATCTCATGGAGGGTTCGACCCTCACCTTTAACGTTTTTTAAACTAATTTTATTAATTTTATAATTTTATTAATTAGAGGTGTTTTGGGAAAAATTCTATTTTTTTCTCAAAATGCCATGTCTAAATGTAGCGTTTGCAAAAATTTATCAAATAATTAATTTGGTGTTTTAACAATACTAGTTTCAACAATAATATTTAATCGTTGTCATTTGAATAAAAGACAACGGTTAAAAAGCGTTGTCGTTGTGCGGGACTTACAACAACACCGGTTTCAACAACACTCATCAATAGACAACGGTTTTTAACTGTTGTCTTTTCATGAAAAGACGACGGTTGAAACCCGTTGTCTTTGCACGGGACTTACAACAACACCGGCTTCAACAACACTCAATAATAGACAACGGTTTTTAATCGTTGTCTTTTCTAGAAAAGACAACGGTTAAAAACTGTTGTCTATGTGCGTGACTTTCAACAACACTCAATAGACAACGGTTTTTAACCGTTGTTATTTCTAGAAAAGACAACGGTTAAAAACCGTTGTCTTTGCGCGGGACTTACAACAACACCAGCTTCAACAACAGAAATTTTACCTTATAGACAACGGTTAAAAACCGTTGTCTATGAGCATTGTTCTTGTAGTGTCGTGTGCTTCAAGTTATGAACAGATACTGCATTGTAATAGAGTTAGTAGTATTCAATAAAAAAGAATTATGTTTCATATTTTATTATGAATATTTTTATAAAGTTTTCATATATTTTATTTTTCGCCTATATTTAACAATATTTATAATTATACGAAGTATTTCTTAAGTGTTTTGATTTATTTTTAACTATCTCTGATCTTTTCTATTAATGTTTCGCCCCCATTGGAAGAATTTTCTGGATCCGCCACTTGTAACTTGTATGTTTTATTATATTTGTAATTTGTTTTTTTTTTTCTTTAGATAATGTTGGCTAAAAAGTAATTATTTGGAAGTGAAAAAAAAAAAAAAAAGTAGAGCAGCTAATAGAATACAGAGGAGCTATAAATAAAATTTTCAAAAAATCAAAATCATCTAATGAAAATTTAAAACAATCTAAAGAAAATTTAAGTGACCAAGGCCATGTTAATGAGGGTATAGCTAATTTGAGTGGTGATGATAATGTTGTAAATAATGAAGGTATAGCTAATTTGAGTGATGATGATAATGTAGTAAATAATGAGGGTATAGCTAATTTTAGTTTTTCATAAGGGCCCATTTTTTTAATTTCGCCAAGAGCCTCAAAAATGTTTGGGCCCGCCATTGCAACCTTCCCATGTGGCACTCATGTATTCTAAAACCATTGTAGAATCTCCAAAAAGGTCATAGTCTTTATCATTGTCATAAAACATCCACCTACAGAAACATTGTAATCCCCATGTTTGAAGTTGTGAACAACAGGTCGGAGAGGGTAATTCAAATGGAATTGGGCTGTAACCTGGAATTATGGTGGCACCTAGTTGGATATGTTTTAGAATTTGTTCTCTACATTTATTAGAAGGTGGTTGCTTGTTTGAACACATGGGTAATTCTTGTACACTTTCAAGAACTCCTGGATCTTCTGCATCAATTATAGCATATGAGAGTTTAATTTGTTCTGTTGTTATTAACAAGCCTAATACAAAATAAATGTTGAATATTTGCATTATATTGCTTCTTTCTCTTTTTCCTTTTCTTATTCTTTTACGTACTTTTCATTGATAGATGTTTAGTGGATTGGTATATATATTAATGTTAGTAATAACAATTCTACGAACATGCATCATGCATTTTAATAATTATGATACGTTATTACTATTATTATAAATAAATAATATGAAAAATAATAAATTAAATTGAATACGTTATTGTTAATTAATATGCACCTGTGTGTGTTTTCTTTAATAAATTAATAACAACTTAAATGTATACATACACAGTACACCACAAAATTATGCAATTAAAATAATAATAAACTATTTTAGTTGGCATGAATGGTCGTGCACTCTCGTCTGAGTATGGTACGGCTTCAAAGGTGTTTCCTACCGTTAAGACATGCTCAGGACACCTCGTAGTCTGACCAAATAATAATAATAATCAAAGTTAAACTTTCTAACCTTTTTTCGTAATGTCTTAAAACTAAAAACTGGTGATGAATAAAAACCATCAATTAATAATTTTTTTTGAATACTACTAACTCTATTACAATGCAGTATATGTTCATAACTACTTTCTCAACCTATTGAAACACAGGAGTTAGTATTGCCTCCCGCTTTGACGCAAATTATACCGTGCACCACGGTGCACATAGGCACATAGCAATGTGCATCACGTACATAAACGACGTCGTTTTGATCATTGTAAATTAATCGTCCATTTTTTTGGAAATCACGTTTCCCGATTCGGCCGGTATATGTATTTATGTTAATATTCTGTGTATTTCAGGCAATCATTCTGTGTATTCTAAGCAATCGTTCTGTGTATTCATGTTAGTAACACATGTTGTGATGTGTTTGTGCATTCGAATGTTTAGGAGGATGAATTCTGTGTATTTTGTGTCAATACTCTGTGTATTCATGTTATTAACACATGTTGTGATGTATTTGTGCATTCAAATGTTAGGATGATGAATTCTGTGTATTTTGTGTCAATATTCTGTGTATTCTGGGCAAACATTCTTTGTATTCTAGGCAAACGTTCTGTGCATTCTAGATAATGATTATATATATTAAAGATAATGAATTTTCTGGAGTCATTCGCGTCCGCGTCCACTAATATCGAAACGACGTAGTTTAAGTTTGTGGTGCACGGTATAACGATTGCCACTTTGAAGGCTTGACCAAAATACAGTTATTCCTCTTAAATCATATACCCTCTATCCCACTATAAATTAAGGAATATTTAAACTTTCTAAACTACTTTCTTGTAATTTTCTAACATAGTTTTTTTAGTATATATACTTTTTTAACTTCCAAGCATTTTTATATCTTTTTGTTTAACCAGAAATCAAAAACTGCTTTGCCTGAATCATGCACTACAAGATTAAGTGCAGAATTGGTAATCCTCAACTTTTATGCCTTCATAGTTTAGTGCCCATGCAATACTTTCGAATGTTAACTTAAAAAAAAAAAAAAAAAGAAAAAAGAAAAAAGAAAAAAGAAAAAAAAAAAAGAAGCTTAATGTCTGCTTAATTTTTGCAGTGTTTTACCCACGAAACTTGTGGGCTGACATTCAAACTCTTATTTTCTTCATAATGTCGGCATTTGATCAAATTGAGGTTTGATCTTTTTCCCCCACCCAAAGCTAAATGAGTTATGATTTATTAAAAATAACTTATAAATGAGTAGTTTAATTACTTTGTTTTAGTACCATATTCTCTCTATGATTCAAGTCTCGTCAAAGAAGTCGAGTGTTAAACTATTAATCTATATATTCACGAGTATTTACTTTTACTTTTTCAATTTAACGGTATAATTTAGTGTAATTTATTATTAAAAATGACATTTATATTTAGTATTAATAATTTTATAATTATATTGATGCTATTTGACAGGATAATTGGGCATCAGCACCTGACCCGAATCATTAGCACTGACCTGAAGGCAACAAACGGTCACCCTTTACACAACGACGGCACATTGATGGGATGATAATTACTCCAACGGCTCTCCATTATCACGACCCAGCACTCAATGAATGCTCACCATTTACCAGCACTCAATGAATGCTCACCATTTACCAACACTCAATGCAGCTCACCATTACCAGTACTCAATGCAGCTCACCATTACTTGCACTCCGTTACACTCACTAGAGGAAGAGTCGTTGCAGCCATAGTATAAGTAACAAGCTTGTGGTAGAGGATGTGACACTTTGTTTATGACACACAACACCACTATACTGTACTCAAGATCATTCACCCTCACAAAATACCATTGTACACAAACACTACTGTCCTCAAACACTCTTGTACTAGTATTGTTATTACTTACCCATTGTATTGTACTGACACTGAAATCACTCATTATACAAGAATATCATACTTCACTTATACACAAATTATATTCCGGTAACATATTTACCATCACTATTCACGTTTCAAAAGAATGTGTCATGTTTTATTAGTCAAATGTACTCATCTAATTCTAAATTATTTAATATATTTTTTCATATTGCAGATTTAGTACACTTTGTCAAAAGATTTTGATGATTGCATTAAGGGGAGAAATCGCTCCTAAAATCAATTAAAGGCGCCAAGGGCCTTGTGGTCCAGTGGCATCAAATTCTTTTCTGTATACGGGAGGTGGTGGGTTTGAGCCTCAGTGGAGGCGTTGCTGTCTCTTTGTTCTTCAGTAGGTTGAGAAAGTAGTTTATGAACAGGCGTTGTTGTCTTCTCTTTGTTCTTCAGTAGGGGTCAGTAGCATTCAAAAAAAAAAAAAATTAGTCATTGATGAAGTTTTAATGCTTATTAATTACTGATTTATATATAATTTCATATCTTAGGGCAGAGCTCCTAGTTGTTTTGCCTAATGGATGTAAAAACTCCAAGAATGAATTGGTGATGATTACCTCTACATTTGCACACACAAGACTATTCGGCCCTTCTTGGTATTCCCCTGTACCTGGGACTAAAAATTAAAGGTATATGAGGTACTTCAACTTTTTATTTTATAAATGACAAAAGAAATAAAATATTAAGTAATATCAACAGTATCGATATTAATCCGTTTAGAAAGGTCCACACATGATAGAAAATTGCTTTAGTAATATGTGAATGCTAATTTTAAATACAATCATTATTTAGAAAACATGAAAGTGTCACTAACTAATATGCATTCTTTGCTATTAATAGATGTATGATGAATTATTAGATTGGTACTTTGATCGGAAGTCTATCCGAGTGATAGACAAGTAGACAACTATCATGCCCATATAGTTGTTCATCAATGTAGTAACTTCTAGAACAATCCAAGGCACTTTGATCGAGTTATAATAATGTAATTTATGTGAAAAAATACGATGACGTTTTGGTAATTTCCTGCATCAAAGTTTACTCTATGTTGCATTAAGTGTTCGTATGCCGTGCACTTAGAAGTGGCCTATGGTACACTTAGTAGTAGTTTGTGGTGTGGTACAAAGTGCGGGTCTGTGGTGCACAAGAAATACTTAACAATGCACTTTAACTCAAAGCACCATTAAGCATATTTAAGTACACCATCAAACATATCTAAATGCACCAACTATAATAGGAAATTATGATATTGGCACCACATTTCTTTCCTTTTCATTGATTTTTAATGGTTGACCAGTCCGAATCGCCACACTTGAAGTCCCTGCTACATATATATATATATACACACGTGCACGTACAAGCAAATTAATAGAGAGGTAAAAAAAAATATATGCATATATATTAAATGACTAATCACCAAGAGCACCAGCATCTACGCACGCATTCATATTAATGGTATGCATATGGCCGGTAATTTAACAATTACAATTTCATCTTTTAGACAAATATTTGACTAGAGTTACGTTTTTCGCAACCATCCCATGTGTCATGCATGTTTTCTATAACCATTGTAGAATCTCCAAAAAGGTTATAGTCTTTAGCATTGTCATAAACCATCCACTTACCGAAACAATCCATTCCCCATCTTCGAAGCTGTGAACAACAAATTGGAGAGGGTAATTCAAATGGAATTGTGGTTGAACCTTGTTGGATAAGTGTAAGAACTCGTTCCCTACATTTTTTACAAGGTGGTTGTTTGTTTGAACACATGGGTAATTCTTGTACACATTCAAGAACTCCTGGATCTTCTGTATCAATTATAGTATATGATCGAGAGTTTAATTTGTGCTGTTGTTATATGTTGTATAGCATATAACAAATGGTCCCTTGACTATAGCGAAATTATCAATTTAGTCCCGATTTAACGGATGTTTAACAACAAAATAAACGGAGGATTAAATTGGTTAAAATTTTTCAAAGTCGAGAGATCTAATTGGGTACGAAAAATTGTCGAGGACCAAATTGGTAATTTCGTAATAGTCGAGGGACCATTTCGATAATAAACTCATATTCTTTTAAATTTATTTTAATAGTTGTATCATTTAATTGCTAGAGAGACCTACTAGTTATTTCAATAGCGTGCTACTAAATTAAATCTACTACATTTGTTAAAACACATGTCTTTTTTTTTTTTAGTACGACTCTGTTACATTGTAGTATTTCATAGCTATTCTCTTTTATTTTGAGTACGACTCTGTTACATTGTAGTATCTGTTCATAGCTATTTTCTCCTACTGAAGTAGGACGAGTCAACAGTTGCCTCCACTGAGGCTCGAACTCACTCCCATTATCCATATGAGAGTGTTAAACGGGACACCGGGTACCACTTGACCACAAGGTCTTTTGGCAAAACACATGTCTTTTAGTTACCGTGAAATGAAATAATTCCATGATGAATATGCAAGTACGTATTAATTACTTTTTGATCAATGATCAATATAAAATTTCAATGGTTGGCGTTGCCTAGACCAAGGTTTCCCATTTTAAGTGATTCCAATATTTTATTTTAAATTATTCTCTGTTAATCCAATAATCCCTCTTTTCTTTGATTCTAATTTTATCCCCATTATATTTCAAACATCCCATCTTTTTTTTTTTTTTTTGAATACAACTGACCCTATTACATTGTAGTATCTGTTCATCTATACTTTTCTCAACCTGTTGAAGCACAAAGAGTCAATTTCGAGATCTCCACCACTGAGACTCGAACTCATGACCTCCCATCTAAGGGTGGCCACTACATGCCAATTGAGCACAAGATGTTTGGCATCCCATCCTTTTCTTAAGTACGAAAGTTAGACTTATTACCCGTTGCGAATAAGGGAACCAACCATAATTGAGCTATTAATAAATTCTGGTGCCATTATAATTTTAAATTAATTAGCTATATTAATTGTCCACAATGGATTGTCGACCACGGCATCAAAACGATGTCGTTTTGATTAATGAAAACAGACGGATGAAACTGTATCCGTTCCGCGCAACTGCAATTCTCTTTCAACACAACGGCAGTATCAGTTCATCATAACTGCAGTATCAGTTCAACACAACTGCAATTCCAGACCGATGAAACGACCTCTGTTTTGTGCCACTGCAGTTCCTTTTCAACACAAATGTATTGTGGACCCTGGTGCATGGTATAACAACTGGGTTAATTTGGGAGTTAAACAGATTGTTGTTTAACTCTGCGTACTAGTTATTGTTAGTTAGGACTAGATTAGATTAGACTTAGGAGTTTAAATTATCTTAGGCTTCTTTATTGATTGTTATATATGTTCATCAGGGACTGTTTGTAGTTTGTCAGCGCAAATTATATCGTGGACCGTGGTCCACAATGCATTGTGGATCGCGGTCCCAAAACGACATCGTTTTGATTAATGAAACAGACGGATGAATTCGCGCCACTCACTTTCTTTTCATATATACTGCACTTTCTTTTCATATATACTGCAGTTCCCTTTCAACACAACTGCAGTTCCCTTCAACACAACTGCAGTTACTTTTTGATATAACTACAGTTGTATATTATCGAATGAAACTATAGTTATATCAAAAAGTAACTGCAGTTGTGTTGAAAGGGAACTGCAGTTGTGTTGAAAAGAAAGTGCAGTATATATGAAAAGAAAGTGTAGTATATATGAAAGGGAACTGTAGTATATATGAAAGGGAACTGCAGTATATATGAAAAGAAAGTGAGTGGCGCGAATTCATCCGTCTGTTTCATTAATCAAAACGACGTCGTTTTGGGGACCGCGGTCCACGATATAAGAACTGGTTTGTCAGGGCCGGTTTTTAGATTTTGATGGCTCCGTTTTTGTAAATAAATGAGGCCCTACCAAAAGCGCAATCTTTAAAACTAATACCGTAATTTTTTTAATAATAATAATAAAGGAAAAGTGTACGTGCACAAAGGGGAGGATTCAAACCCTTGATCTCTAATATGAAATCTACTATACTAATAAGAGCCAAAGAGAGTTAGACCTAAAATGGGTAGAAAAAATGACAGTCAAATTATTTAATCAAATGGATGGTTCAAATGAATTATTTAATCAAATATATGGTTAAGATAATTCAGATTAATATTATTAATAGAGATTACCTAATTTAACCTTACTTTTATGATTATCCGTTAAGTTTTCCGTTAAATATTCTCTTCTCCGTTAATATTCCGTTAACTTTTAACTTACCCATTAATTTCTATAAGAAAGGTCTTAGGTTCGAACCTCATCTTAATCAAATTTGACATAATTAAGTTTCTCACTCTATTTTATTCTTATTAAGGTTAACGGGTTCAAATTTTTAACACGAACACGATTTGTTAACGGGTTAAGCGGGTTGACACGATAGACACATTTTATTAACAGGTTTCGATTCGTGTCGACACGATATGACACGAAACCCGTTTAAACCCGCTAAACATATTAATATATTTAAAAAAACTAAAATTTAAAGTTAAGTTATGTAAAAAAGAAATAAAACCTAAAATTAAATCTATCAAACAAATACAAGGACAAGGATAAAATAACATCCAAAACTCATAATTAAAGAAGTTCATACTAGTTTTTAGAAGAAAATTGAAAATAATAGAAATTCAAATTTCAAATTGTTGAACATCAATAATTGGTGTATGATCTTTACCTAATTTAGTAAATTCATCATTAGTTTTTAGCGTGTTGTAAACAGGTTCGTGTAAACGGGTTAACACGATAATGTTAACAGGTTCTTAATAGGTCTAGCGGGTTGACCCGTTAAGACACGAAATATAACGGGTCAACCCGTTAACGACCCGGGACACGTTAAGTCTAAACACTAACCCGTTATTTTCGTTTCCGGTTTGGTGTCGTGTTATATATATATATATATATATATATATATATATATATATATATATACGGCCCCGATCCCGGCCGTGAGGGTGCCCGTGACCCTGCTGCTGTCCAGTATTTAACTTCGCATTTTTCTAAATTTTTAGTCATTCCGAGCCCTGGTTTAGTTCAGTACAATTTTTCTTTTCTTTAGAGTTTTCCATAGCATAAAATAGCGCAGATTTTCCCTCTTGAATTCATTTACAAGCTTGGAATCATTGATTGGATTGGATTTACTCTCAAAGATTGTTAGTAAGGTACTCTTTTTTTTTTTTTTTCAGATTGGCTGTTATGATTTCAATATTTACTTATTGCTTTGTTTTGTTTACTTCAATCATGCGTGAGTAGTTCGCTAATGGGTTTAGATTAGGGATTTATTGTTAATCTTGATGTTCAAGTTCTGATTATTAAATAAAGGGATTGAATCATTTACCTAGGGTTTATGTTGAATTGGAGATTGTCTTCTACTTGTTATTGATTGATGGCCACAATTAATTGCTAGTTTAGGGGAGGGATTCATTACAACGAAAGTTGGATGGAGACCTCGAGCCTTATCAATTTCAACCTAATTTTTCCTACTATGAAAATAAGGGTAATTTGGGGGCTTACAACGCTTAGGTGCTTAAGACTATGATTGATGCATCACGAAAGTGGGGCAATCCTAGCCTAATTTTGTTTATTGATTACGAAAGTAGCGGAATTGAATTCTTGTGTGCATTGCCCGTAAATCCCTAGGTTAATCATTCTTTCCCTAATTCAAAGTTGTTAGAACATCAAGATTACAATTCCACTAATCTGACACATTCCTTTATCATTCAATTTATTCATTAGCCATTTTATTCCTTTTAATTTCCTTATTCAGTTTTTAGTTGCTTGGATTCTAGTTAATTCACATACTCTAGTGCCTAATTTTCTTAATTAACATAATTACGTGTCATAGCCCAATCCTCAGTGGAATGACATTTTACACCCCCTTTTACACTCATCAGTCCACGATATAACGACTGCTTCCAAATTAGGTGTGGTTGAACGACGACTTAATATTTAAGCTTATAAATAAATGCACGTACTATATAATTGTATGTTTAAAATATAATGCAATTAATATTAGACTGTGACTTGTTAAGAGTTAGACTATTTATATAGAAGTAGAGACTTGAATAATTAGATTGACACAATAATAACAAAAATGCAATAAAGCATAACGTACATAGATACGATTCGTTAATATATATTAGCGGATTCTAATTCTAAATGCGAGCATGGATACAATGAAACTGTACTTATAACACAATATGACATGATGATCTGTTTAAAATCTGTTAGACATCTTTATATAATTTTCTTTTTATTAAATAAAAATCATTTTATTAAATTTATTTATAATTAAATCAACAAAATAGTGAAAATATTTAATTCATAACATACCATAATATTCATAAAATGATAAAATAATATTTAAAAATCATAACTAATGCTAATATTAATAAGTTATAAACAAGGATAAACCCTCGTCAAGTTGATCAAACGGTTAATTTAGTAATTACAATGTTTTAATTTGACTCTCTATGTGAGTTGAAGTTATATATATACACGTAGGTTGAATCTAGCTTGACGCTATTACATACTTGAACAATAAATTGACATAATATTAATAGGCCAGAAGACCACATGCTATTTGGAGTGTAGAGGAATGAAAGAATGATGATAATTAGCAGGCATTGCATCACCGTCCTCCTTTAATTCGGATAATAATTTCTTTGTTGACATGCATTTAATGGTGAGCAAGAAATCAGAACCAAGCAAAAATGGTACACAGAGCTCCATACTGACATTTAATGGTGAGAAAGAGATCAGAACCAAACACAAATCGTACGCAACGCTCCACATTGACATTTAATGGTGATGAGCAACATAACCAAACAAAAATCCTACGAGGAGCGCCGCTCTATATATATATATATATATATATATATAGGGTCATGTTCATGTGTGGCCGTGCCTTTCCGTGCGGCCGACCGGCCGTGCGGTTCACACCACTCAGTGTTACGAAATACATTACTCAATGTTAAGAAACACACCATACAAATATGCACTGTGGTGTGTTTCTTAACATTGTGGTGTGTTTCATTGTGTTTTATTGTGGTGTGTTTCTTAACATTGAGTGGTGTATTTCGGAACATTGAGTGGTGTGTGACCGCACGGCCGCATTTGAACCAAAATCTATATATATATATATATATATATATATATATATATATATATATATATATATATATAACAGACACCAAACCGAAAACGAAAATAACCGGTTAGGGTTTAGACTTAACGTGTCCCGGGTCATTAACGGGTTGACCCCCGTTATATTTCGTGTCTTAACGGGTCAACCCGCTAGACCTATTAAGAACCCATTAACATTATCGTGTTAACCCGTTTACACGAGCCTGTTTACAACACCCTAAAAACTAATGATGAATTTACTAAATTAGGTAAAGATCATACACCAATTATTGATGTTCAACAATCTGAAATTTGAATTTCTATTATTTTCAATTTTCTTCTAAAAACTAGTATGAACTTCTTTAATTATGAGTTTTGGATGTTATTTTATCCTTTTATGAATGATATAAATTGAATATATCTTTAGTTTGTTTGATAGATTTAATTTTAGGTTTTATTTCTTTTTTATATAACTTAACTTTAAATTTTAGTTTTTTAAATATATTAATATGTGTAGCGGGTTTAAACGGGTTTCGTGTCATATCGTGTCGACACGAATCGAAACATGTTAATAAAATGTTTCTATCGTGTAAACCCGCTTAACCCATTAACAAATCGTGGTCGTGTTAAAAAATTGAACCCGTTAACCTTAACGTGTTGCGTCCGGATCCGTGTTTAGCCATATCGTGTTCGTGTCGTTATCGTGTCAACCTGTTAACGAACACGTATACACGAATTGCCAAGTATATATATATATATATATATATATATATATATATATATATATATATATATATATATATATATATATATATATATATATATATATATATATGAGATGGTTCACTTGCCAAAAGTTTTCCAGGTGAAAGATAGAGATCTAAGCCGTGGATCAAATTTAGATCAACAACTCAAATCAATGAATATATATTTTTTTAAAAAATGTTTCATTCTCCTCGTACAATTGTTGAACAGATGCACCTTAAAAAGTGTTGAATTGGTGCACCTTAAGTGTTAAAATGACACACTAAGTGTTAGAATGACGCACCTTTACGTGTTAAAAATGACGCACCTTAAGTGTTAAAATGACAACAATACACAAAATGTGTTTTTTTTTAAAAAAAAAAATATCTTCATTCTAGGTGGTTGATTTTGGCAAGATCAATGGTTATGATTAATCTGCATGTTATATATGTTGACTAATAACATAATTGGACTACATGTATTTAGAAAAAGAAAAAAAGAAGAAGGCATTATTACTTTTATTTTGAAACCATATTAACATATTTTCTATGAATCTATAGTATATGATACAATAAGGTATACCAGACTTGGTTGTACAGAATATTATTATTTACAAGAGTATGTATTTCAAATTGAAAAATATAATATAATGGATGGATACAATTAAATATTGTGATTAACTAATAATTAGTAGAATGCATGCAACTAAATTATCCAGTTTACTCATTCTGGTTTGTTCCTCGCTGCTATTTCCGGCCCTTTGAGACCGGTCAATGAAGCCCGATTAGTCGAAGCTCTTGCCATCAAGGAGGCTCTTTCTTGGCTAAAGAGTAAACAGTGGCAAAAAATATGCATCCTAACCGACTGCCAGCAAGTTTGTCTTAGCTTCAGTGATTCTTCTCAAGATTTATCATACGTTAGCACTGTGATTAGAGATAGTCTTTCGATCTCTTCTTTTTTTCAGGCTTTTAGCATTAGCTATATCAATAGATCAGTGAATGTGTGTGCTCACACTTTAGCCCGGGCTGCACGTTCGTACACTGATCTTCATAGTTGGTTTGGTGCCCCCCCACATTGTATTTCTCAATTGATTAGTTGAGTTTGTTTCTTTCAAAAAAAAATTATCCAGTTTACAAACCAACTAGTATATAGTGTGAATGTGTGATGATATCTTTATTACCATTATAAATGGTTAGTTATACATAGTATCGAACTTTATTGATGTAGGCATTGATTTTTTGGACTGAAAAATAAAATTTAAAAATTAAAACAGATATTACTTTATAAATAATTATGAGTATTTTCATAAAAAAATCAGTTTACAAAGAAGTCAAAAACCAAAGCAAAGAATGTTAACATTGGAAAAGAATCCCTAGACTGGGGTTTAGGGTGGTCATGAACAACAAATGAGATCCATGCCTCAAAGCTTTAAGCTAGCTAGGTTCCCATACAAATTTTTTGACTTATAATGATAATTAAATGAGAAAATTCTAGTACATAGAAAATTCTACTAAAATTCATTATTTAAATATTGCAACCTCTACCCCTTGTTGCAATCTTGGTTACTTAATTGATTTTGCAACTACAATTGTGAGTATTATAAATATAATTATGGCGCTAACATGAATGTTTTATATAAAATAAAACTTTGTTACGGGTACGCGTTTTCGTAAACCTAATAAATATAATTTTACACAAAAAAAACAAAACTTTTTTATTGACGTAATATTATTAATTTTTGAACAAAACAAAATTTATTAAATTGACTTTCTATGACAGTTTTAAAAGAAATCATCGTGGAAAGTGTTTTTTTTTTTAAATAAGGTAATTACATAATACATATTATGTCATTTAAAAAAATTAAAGTAATTCCATTTTTATATTATTACGGTACGTAGTATATACTACACCTAAAAACAACAGTAAAAAGTTAAAAATAAAATGTCTTTTATGTAGTAGTGTTATTATGTGATAATTAGAAGGTGATGCATACATACAACTTTTGAGAGGGAGTCAAGTTATTTACAATAGGTGTAGGCATTTGATTAGGCAATTGTTGACTCTTTGTGCTTCAGTAGGTTACGAAAGTAGCTATGAACAGATACTACATTGTAACAGAGTCAGTAGTACTAAAAAAAAATATACAAGACATGCGTATGATCAAAAAGAGATTGGAAGGTTAACAAGATGAAGGCACTGTTTGGTAAATAATTAGCCTATCAGCCAATTTTGGCTTATTTGACTACTATTAGTTGTTTGGTTAATAAGCTTTTTGTAACTCTAAAATGCTAAAATTCAAAAGGCTACTCAAAGTAGCATTTTCAATTAGCTTTTTGAGAAAAGAAATTATACCAAACAGCTATCAGCTAACAGCCAATTTATCAAACAACTTTCTACAATCAGCTAATATTATCAACAAATCATACCTTCTAACCCAAACAGCCAACCCAATCGGTCAACCGTCATTTATTAAACAGGGCCGAAGTAAAGGAATACCAATAAGACACTTTCTACAAATCTACAATGTGCCAATGAACAGTACCATTATTGGTGAGCTACCCCGGGTTCCCAAATTAAGAGCTTATGATATGAGATGTGAACCTATTGGTATGATCTTCCGGCATGGTGAATTTGA
Organism: Ipomoea trifida; assembly: GCA_003576665.1. Classification (NCBI taxonomy): domain Eukaryota; kingdom Viridiplantae; phylum Streptophyta; class Magnoliopsida; order Solanales; family Convolvulaceae; genus Ipomoea; species Ipomoea trifida. The sequence goes on from CP025659.1 coordinate 39,859,225, forward strand.
TTTGTAGGCTTAATTTATGTTGGTAAAGGGTTTATTGTGCGTTTTTGAGTTTGACTCTCGCCTCTTGCAACCAGGTGCTATGAGAATTGTTTTGACGCCACAATGTAATTTAGGTTTCACACTTTATACGCTTGGAGTTTTGCACTTGATAAGTCTTAAACAACATGTTTAAGTCATGACCAAACTCATTTTGAATTCTTAAAAATTATCAAAGTTTTCTATCTAAATTTTTTTTATACTATCTTTTATTTATATGAGACAATGATATTTATAGCTGTAAAATTCTAATTTCGGTCGACACTTTTGATCTCAAGATAAATACAAATCCTAACTAACTATAGGGCCGGATTTTTGGGCTGTGCAAACTATCTAATAGCACAATGCCTCAAATTTTAGAAGGCCCAATATTTAGTTTTTACCTAACTAGTTAAGAAATTAAAAAATAAAAAATTTGTAATTAATCTTAAAAGACTCCAATGGAAAAATGATATACATGTTTATTCATAATATTTCATATTAGAGATCAAGGGTTTGAATCCTCCCCTTTGTGCACCGTGCACGTACACTTTTCCTTTATTATTATTATTAAAAAAAATTACGGTATTAGTTTTAAAGATTGCGCTTTTGGTAGGGCCTCATTTATTTACAAGAACGGAGTCACCAAAATCTAAAAACCGGTCCTGACAAACTACAAATTAAACAGTCCATGATAAACATATATAAAAACTAATAAAGAAGCCTAAGATAACTTTTTTTTTTGATAATAATAATAAACCTTCATTAAATATTAGAAACAAGTACAACAAGGTTCAATAGAATGTAAAGTCATTCTATACAATCTGACATAGAACTAAATTTTATAGCTAAGCTAATAAAACTTAGATTCGCAGACTGTGTTACAAGAGAGTTTTGATCCTTATAGGACCTTAAAACTTTTGTCAGGTGATTGATAGCCTTGCAGAATGTGTACAAGTTGACCTCTGGATGGAGCAACTTGCAAACCCCCTGAGTCTTTTTCTTCGTACTAAAGTCCATTGACATTTTTCCCAACTGAAGGTACATATCCAGCATTATGTTTTTGACCGGTTCATCAGTGGGTATCCTCCCAATTAAACTGATGTTCATGAGAGGCATTCCATTGTCGTCTACTTTGATCAGGATGAGTATCACACTAGCCATGACCATATGTATCTTTGAAGCACTCCAAAAAAAGAACCTCGTAAAATAACGAGAAGAAAAATAATAAACTGCAATAAATGCAGAAGGAGACAGCTGCAATAAATGCAGAGGGAGACAAAACAACAATTATTAGAAGACAATAAAAAGGGTAAAAGACAAAGAAGTTAAGAGCTCGAGACGCACGGGTCTCAAAGCTATCAACCTATTACCCTACCCCTATTTTTTATTATTAATATATATATATATATATATATATATATATATATATGGCGAGGGAGATGAACGCCGTGGTGGTGGTGAGGTACGGCGGTGGCGGCAGTGGGAAGGCGGTGCGGTGGCCGTTGGTGGAAGAGGCGCCGTGGTGGTGGAAAGTAGAGGTGCGGTGGTGGTGGAAGTGGACGGCTAGCCGGAGGAGAGAAAGACGTCGGAGGGAAGGAAGGGAGAATAAGGTGGTGGCAGTGGTGGGTGAAGAAGGAGAAGAAAAAGAAGAAAAGGGAGGAGAAGAAGAAAGAAAAGGAAGATGGTGGGAAGAGAGCAAGATGCCGCCTCCGCTATCTCGCAAAGTTAGCGGAGGCGGCTATCGCCGGAAGTGAAGAAGATGACCGGAAAATATAGAGAGAAGGAGGAGAAATTTTAGAGAGAAGGAAGATAAAGTTTTTAAGCCTAAGATAACTTAAACTCCTAACTCTGATCTAATCTAGTCCTAACCAACAATAACTAGTACGCAGAGTTAAACAACAAACAATCTGTTTAACTCCCAAATTAACCAAGTTGTTATACCATGCACCAGGATCCACAATGCATTTGTGTTGAAAATGAACTGCAGTGGCGCAAAACAGAGGCCGTTTCATCGGTCTGGAATTGCAGTTGTGTTGAACTGATACTGCAGTTATGTTGAACTGATACTGCAGTTGTGTTGAAAGAGAATTGCAGTTGTGCAGAACGGATACAGTTTCATCCGTCTGTTTTCACTAATCAAAACGACGTCGTTTTGATGTCGTGGTCGACAATCCATTATGGACCGTGGTCCACCGTATAATTTGCGAAATTAACCAACTACACAATTAATATAATAATAATTTCTAAAAGCTAATTAATTTAAAATTATAATGGCACCAGAATTTATTAATAGCTCAATTATGGTTGGTTCCCTTGCCAAGGACCTTGTAGTCCAATGGCATCAAACCCTTTCCTTTATACGGGAGGTGGTGGGTTCGAGTCTCAGTGGAGTCAATACTGACTCTTGTGCTTCAATAGGTTGAGAAAGTAGTTATGAACAGATATTGCATTCTAATGGAGTTAGTAGTATTCAAAAATGGTTGGTTCCCTTATTCGCAACGGGTGATAAGTCTAACTTTCGTACTTAAGAAAAGGATGGGAGGGCGGTTTTGTTTTCAAAAAAAAAAAAAAAAAAAAAAAGTATGGGATGTTTGAAATATAATGGGGATAAAAATCAAAGAAAAGATGGATTATTGGATTAACAGAGAATATATAATTTAAAATAAAATATTGGAATCACTTAAAATGGGAAACCTTGGTCTAGGCAATGCCAACCATTGAAATTTTATATTGATCATTGATCAAAAAGTAATTAATACGTACTTGGATATTCATCTTGGAATTATTTCATTTCACGGTAACTAAAAGACATGTGTTTTAACAAATGTAGTAGATTTAATTTAGTAGCACAATAAAAATTATGGGCTAAAGTGTCATCTAGCACCATGAACTATATCCAATTATTCATGCCGCACCCTGAACTTTCATATAGTATATATCGAGCCTCAAACCAAAATAAAAAATTCACCTAGAACTTTTAGCAGGTTTACAGGTCTTCTTGCTGACATGGCGTCTGATGTGGCATTTCTCTTAACCTTATGTTGTCCATGTAAGCGTTTACATATTTAAAATTTTTAAAAAAATACAAAATTATTATATTAAAATAACCAAAATTTT
>CP025659.1:39905212-39926540 GCA_003576665.1 Ipomoea trifida
AGGGGATTTCTAAAATTACAAATTGGCTCATCAAAACTATTACAATTTTATTCCTAACATATCCGCCGTAATTGGATACGACGTCGGCTAACCTCCTAGCCGACGTCGTATCATAGCCCGAATTGAATGATACGACGTCGGCTAGGTAGGTTAGCCGACGTCGTATCGTCTGTCGATGGCTAATATGTATGATACGACGTCGGCTAATAACTTAGCCGACGTCGTATCGCACCGTCTTATAAAGTACACCCTTTAACGTCGGCTATTAGTAAATAACCGACGTTATAGGATTTTATAACATACAACGTCGGCTAAATACTTAGCCGACGTTAATTAGCCGACGTTGTATGTGATTTCTGTACTAGTGAATAAAATAATTTCAATATAATTTGAGCCAAATAATATGATAGAATAATTTAAAATGGACCAATTTAACGATACAATAGTTAGTAAAATAATTTTAAGATGCCCAAAAATCAGTGGTGTTACATCCTTCCCCCCTTAAAGGATGCTTCGTCCTCGAAGCACAATTAACATCCTCAAACACACTAAATGATAGCAAGGCCACAAGCAAACCACAACTAACATATTACTTAACACATTCTACGACATATTGAACAAAAACATAGGTATGAAATCAAGACATAGAAAAGAACTTAATCAAATATAGAAAAACAACGATGCTACACTCTCCCCTCCTAAGAAATAAAGTTACGTCCCCGTAACTTTCATGCATGTCCTTACCCAAGCCACACCATTCACCAAAACAATCTATCAATTAACACTAAGAGAATAAGCAAGTAGCTAAACAAGTAAATAAGCAAACAAATTCAAAGTTTTCACCGATGCCAACTAAATTTGAAAGTATGGGACACTATTTAAAGTACCAGGAACCATATCATTGGCCTCAGCTTGAGTTCTACTCATGATGAAGATCCTCCCTCGATTATTGTTCCCATCATTGTTGTTTTGACCTCCATTATTAGCTACTTGATTGTTCCAATTTCTATTTCCATTGTTGACTCCACCATTGTGATTTTGGTTTCCAGTCCCATTATTGTTAGGTCTAGGTCCTCTTTGATTTCCTTGATTGCCATTAGATCTTTGGCCTTGTTGATTCCCATTTTGCTGTGAATAACATTCATATGATCGATGTCCCATCTTTTGGCATTTGAAGCATTTCACTAGATTTCCTTCGCAATCTTTCCCAGGGTGTCCATTCCCACATTTCTTACAGTAATGATACCTCTCAGTTCCATTGCGTTTTTGCCCTTGATTTTATTGCCTATTGTCACCACGATAGCCTCCATTGCCCTTATTGTTTTGAAATCCCTTGTTTGACTCTTGATTGTTGAACCTTGGCCTTTTATTCCCTTGGTTGTTCTCTTCCTCATTGGTCTCCATTCTCTTTCTACTCTTCCCGTTGGATTCTCTTTGAATTAACTCCACACGGTAAAGGTTAGCAGCCTTTTGGTATGCCTCATTTAGTGTTTGACATCCAAGGACGCAAATCACCTTTTGAATCCCAAAAGTTAGTCCCCTAATGAATTTCTCTGCCTTACTAACCTCATCAGGGACCAACTTAGACGCAAAACGAGCAAGCTCCAAAAATTTCGCATGATACTCTTGCACAGATGAATTGCCTTGCTTCAAGTGCAAGAACTCCTCATACATTGAGGCCTTAACATGCTCAGGGTAGAATCGATCCCTCATAGCAGTCTTGAAGGTTTCCCAGTCAAAGCCAGGTTGTTGTCGAAGAACCTGCCCATTATTTGCCCACCAAATATCAGCTTCTTGTTGCAAGTAGTACACAGCAGCCTCCACCCTCTGATCTACAGGACACCCAATAGTATCCAACAATTTATCAAAAGCTCTTATCCAATCCTCAGGCACACGAGGATCTTCTTGTCCGCTATAATAGGGAGGATTGCGACTAGCAACCTTTTTAGACACATCATTTCCATTGCCATTTTGAAGTAGCGTAGCACCCAAAGTCTGAGTCAACTGTGTCAGCTGTTGAAGTCCATGAGCTAATTGGGCATTAGTGGGAGTGTTAGCCCCATCCCCACCATTACCACTTGCGTTAGCAGCTATGTCTCTTCGAGGTGGCATGATTATTCTTCTACAACACAATTAACAGCGTTACCGCTGAAGGGATTGCACTCAATTCAAATGCTTAATCTAGCATCTAAAGGAAAGGCCACTAGCGAAAATACCATCACTAGAGATCTTAACAAGTCCACCACTACCAACCACACCTCTACTAAAGCAACAAATGAAATGAATAACCAAATCACTCATAATAATCCAACTACCCATAACAATTCAATATTTCAAAGTGGTCCAACTTTCATGCACAACTAAATATACAACTCCACCATTTACCTAGAAAATATAATCCACCACACGAAATATCACATAAATTCAACAATCTATCCAGATTGAAATATTATAACAAGTTACAAAAAAAAAATCACATAAAATGCAAATGCATCAATATGCAAGATCACACTTCCTCACCGCGGTTATTCCAAATTTTAAATCCCTAGCGAAAATTAATTCCTATACCTAAGATCTCAAATTCTAGGCTCTGATACCAACTTGTAACACCCCCAATTTCATAACTAATTTTTTTATTAAAACTGAATTTATTAATTAAAAATATTTCATAATAGCGGAAGCCCAAAACCAAAACTATAGAAAATAGGGATGTTACCGCCAAGTTTAGATACAACTTATATCTAAACGCATAGGCTAAAACAACTAACCAAAGACAACTCATGATAGGAGGTTCAAAAGCATTTATTGAAAATATTAATATTCCAAGGTAGGTACTAATACAAAAACAACTAATAATCGAGTCTAAAAGAAACTATTAATCCAACTAATCTAAATAACTAATAAATTAATAAATCTCTAGGTGAGATGCTTTCATGCCCAATGCTTATGCAACATCACCTGCAAAAAGAGTTAAGGAGAAAGAACACAAAGAGACAAATTCAGCATAAAGCTTGTAAGACTTACTCCACCCCGTAAAATATTTTGCACATAACACATAATACACAAGACACATAAATGGCACATCATATAACCCCTTATTATAGCCTTATCATTATTATCTTAAATTTCCTCATGCATGAAATAAGCTAAACATGCTAGATATATGCCATGTATGGAAATAAGCCATCACATAAAATCACATAATATGCTACTGAATACACTATTACCAACATGTAATACATATTAACAATTAATAGCACTCTCACCAAAAATAATATTTTATAATATATAATACTTATAGTATTCCACCACAATAGAATTTTCACAGTTAACCATATTTAACTATTTTGTCTAGAAGGAGGAGAAATACCAGGCAAGAGCCATTACTTCGGCCCCAGTGACCAAAAGAAAAACCAACCGGAGACCCACACAGTTGGCCCGAGATCAATTCTTTAAGTATGCATACCCCCAATGGGAGACCTACACCAATGGGTAGAACGAACTCAAAGAGTCTGTGGGATTAACTATCCGGCCCACACCGGTATGTAAAGTAGACTCCATATCCATAATCAATCATGGGATTAGCTATCCGGCCCACTCCGGTATGTATCAATATAATCAAATTGTGGATTCCCACAACCTCATAACCAAATTGTGAGAGACCAAACTCACAAGATGTAACACCCCGTAATTTCGTTCAAGCCTTTCGATTGTTAATTAATTCCTCGGGCAATCTAATTAATTTCTAATTGGGCTAATCCTTTCAATTTAATATATATATACACTTATATATATATATTCATGAGCCTAATTTAATTATTCTATTCAATAGCCCAATTAATTGAATTATTCTTGTAAGGGATTTTATTCAATTTGGACCCTTACAATATTGTAATTAAATATTCCTACAAGCCCAATTTATTGATCTTATAATATATGGTATATATATAATATTCCTAAGACATTCCTATGGGCTCCCTTGATTTAATTCTTGTATTAATTATAAGGGATGATTTCACTAGCCCACTTTGTTAGTCTTGAATATATATACAATTAATTCTTCTAGCCATCACATTATATACTTAAGCCCAATTCCAATTAAAGTCTTACAATCTAAAATATTGTATGTATTTTGGTATATGATTTGAAGACCAAAATTACCCTAAAAGTTTACACTCTTCTTCCTCTCTCCCTACACACTCTCACGCCACTTTCCTCTCCATTTCTCTCCAAATTTGATCTCCATTTTCCTACAAGATCTCAAGTAAAGATTGCTCTTTTATGGTTGCTTAGGAGTGGGTAAGATCATCTAGCCTAGAATCTCTTTTGTATTTTGTGTTTTTGATAGTCTTTTAAGCATATTCTTATGATGTTCTTTTGGGGTTCTTTGGGAAAAGATGATCAAGGTGAAGGTGGGGCATTGTGATCTTGCTTAGGGCTTCTTGGAGTTGGAAAAAGCTATTCAAGGTAACCATCCATGTCCATCAAAACTATTTTATTCCCTCCTAATCTATATAATGTTCTTGGGGATTGGAAATCCTGAAAATTCCTTGTGATTAGCCTATTTTGTTGAATCTATTTGTTGGATTTCATCTTGATCTTTTGGTTAGTGTTGTATGATCATTGATGGTTTGGATTTCCATGTTTTTGGCCTCTAAATTGAATGAAATAGTGATGTATTGGGTCTGATTATACTCTCTGGAAACATTTCTTTCGTGTCTGCTGTTGAGGTTCTGGAACTGGGGTTGTATTTGACCTTGCGGAGGACCAAGGCGGTATAATGTAACCCGCCGAGGCGATCCGCAAGGCCAAGGCGGTTGGGTCGAACGGATGTGAGTGATCCGCTGGGGTGGTCCGCCTCCTTCCTGCGGAGGAGTGCGGCGGAGGACTGTGTTCCGTCTGAGTGATCCGCATGTACTCTGGGAATCTGCTCCCAGAGGATGTTTCTGTGATGTTGTTGTCTGTTGTTCTCCTTTGTTTCTGATTATTGTTGGATTGTTTTATGGGATATTTTACCATGTCTTCGGAATATTTATCCATGCTTTTTGTTGGATATTTATTACCTTGTCTTGGAGATTTATTCGTGTCTTTAGTTTCTCTTTTTGTACCCTTGGTCTATTGGTTCTTGATATTCTTTTACCTGGGAGGTTGTTTGTGTTCATAGATGAGATGAACACTTTGTTTGGTTGTTTTGGGATGATGTTGGAGTATGAGTATATGATGTTGATGTTGGTTTCTTTGGAGTTTGTTGGTGAACTTGTTGTGATGCCATTGTTGCATTCGGGTTCATTACCCCTGTGATTGGGTTCATTACCCCTGTGATTGGGTCGACGACCCCTGTGATTGGACTTAGGTCCCTGTGATTGGACTACGGTCCCTGTGATTGGGCTCATTACCCCGTGATTAGGTTCATTACCCCCGTGATTGGGTCGATTCACCCCTGTGATTGGACTCCGGTCCCCGTGATTGGGTTTTTACCCCTGTGCACTTGGTTTTGTTTGGGTTTGGGTTCGGTATGATGCTTGGTGCGAGGTTGGTGGTTGGTGTTGGGTTTTTCTTTCGGTTCTTTGAGTATGAGTCTTTGTTTATTCGATTGATATGTCGTTGTTCTCGGTTATGCTTGTTTAATTCCTTATACTTATGATCAGTTGGTATCTTGGCTATGACTCGTTGTTGTCTTATGCTTCCATCGTTGAACTTTGGCTTTCTTTGAATGAGTTTGGTTTATGATTCGTTCAGCTTGTTGTTGTTGAGTATCGTTTTGAACTATTGCACAGTTCGTTGGTGTTTATATTCTATATGGGTGTGTAAACCTATTTACAAGCCTATTATATATCTATATCTCCTTGCGGGTGTGAATGGTGGTTGCTTAGCATTCTTTTGCTAATGGTTCTTTGCGTGTTTTCCAGGTATGGAGTAGTCTACGCGAGAGTGCGCTAGAGTTTCCCTTTCTGAGGATGCGTAGACGTAGTTTACCTTGTTTAGACTTTGGTTTTGGGCCTGTGTGCCTTGAGATATTATGATATACTCTTGATTAGTCCGTTGAATACTTTTGGATTTGTGGATTTATACTTTGAGGATTATTATTTCAGTTTTTATGATATGACAACTTAGTTTATCCCTGTGTTTAGCCTGTGCATCTAGGCTGTGATTATACCTAGATGTGGCATGACGCCCTTAGGTTTTAATTCGCTTCCGCTTTGCTAAGTATGTTGGTTGAGATTGGTAGCTGTAAGTTAAGTTTTTAGCTATCTCAGCCTGTGTGAGGTTGGGGTGTCCCAGTTGGTATCAGAGCCTGTGTTGAGGTCTAAGTAGGAATCCTAGGGTTGTAATCTGAGACTCTAGGACTTGATCAGTAGAAGTTAAGATGTTTAAGAGTTCTAAGATGTGTGAATTCTAGGCCGCGCGGTGAGGACTCGTTTACTTGCTTTTGTTTATGCTTTGCAGGTTGTTTGTTGTTTGCTTGCTGTGAGCTCGTTCTCACTTGCCTTCCTGCGTGTTTGGTTAAAGCCGACCGCAGTTCTGTCCGCTTTCTGTTAGTATTCTCCCTCTTCTGCACCATGCTACCGTCAAGGAAGCGGGAGGAAGCCCCAGGCTCGGGAGGAGGAATGTTGGAGCGCCTCAAGAAGCTGAAGGCGGCCGATGTAGGAACGGCAAGGACTTCAGGAGGCAGCAGCTCGGGTAGCAAGGGAGTGACTCTCCCTGGCTTCAAGAGAACGAGTGGGAAGGAGGGAGTCCCACCTACGGCAGGGGAGCTTCTCATTATGAACAAGTCCCAGGCCGAGAGCTGCGACGTGGTCACCGGTGTCTTCCTGGTGCTCTCTGTCCCCACCTTGGTGTTGTTCGACTCTGGAGCCTCTAATTCTTTCATATCCTCGAAGTTGGTCCGTGAGCTGGGCATTGTGCCTAGCGCAGCGACGAGGATTGCAGTCAAGGTGGCGTCGGGAGAGGTTAGGGCATGCGAGCATCTCTTCGAGGGCGTGCCTATCAAGATCAAGGAGGTGACCTTCCCGAGTGATCTTATTCAGTTCGACTTGGATGACTTCGGAGTGGTGCTGGGTATGGACTGGCTGGGACAGTATAAGGCGCAGATCTTGTGCAGCGAGCAGAAAGTGGTTCTGAAGGGCCCCGGGGGCAAACGGGTGTCGTACCGAGGGGTAACGAAGGAGCCCGAGGTTAAGCTGGTCTCGATGATCAAGATCAAGAAATATGTCGCAAAAGGGCACGAAGCTTTCTTATGTGCGGTTGAGGATCTTAATGCCCCGAAGGATGAAGTGCAGCAAATACCCATAGTGAGCGAGTTCCCCGATGTCTTTCCAGAGGAGATCCCTGGATTACCGCCTCCCCGAGAGGTAGAGTTCACTATCGACTTGATGCCAGGGACAGCCCCGATATCGAAGGCCCCGTACCGTATGTCTCCGAAGGAAATGCAGGAATTGAAAGAGCAGCTGCAAGATTTGTTGAACAAAGGGTATATTCGACCGAGTGTTTCACCGTGGGGAGCTCCGGTGCTTTTTGTGAGGAAGAAAGATGGCAGCATGCGTCTCTGCATCGATTACCGAGAGCTGAACCGGGTGACAGTTAAGAACAAGTACCCCTTGCCGAGGATCGATGATTTGTTTGATCAACTGAAGGGAGCCGGCATCTTCTCGAAGATTGATCTGCGATCCGGGTACCATCAGCTCAGAGTGGCGGAGGCTGATATTCCGAGCAGAAGTCCAAAGTCAGAAGCCAATAGTAGCACAGCCAAACCAACCAACAACCACCAAGGGATACTCAAAGATCCACCACCACATACTCATACTCAACTCAGCCCAAGAACCATCACTCAGAGTGCTCATCTCAGATATGAACACCAACCCACTCCCAAATAATATAATCAAGGATTCCACCAATCAAATAATAGACTCATATAATGAACTGAGGGGTATGAATAGATACTCAGAGTCAGGGTAACATAACCAATAAAATACTCAAATAACTCAAGAACAAAGGAGGAAACCAACAACGGATTGCTCACCAATCACTACCACCTTACTCTCACGGAAAACCCTAGCGCTTACATTGTCACGCTAGAGAACCCCGCAAGAGCAATTCCCACATACCAAATCAGACTCAGCTCAGAATACAAAGAGATACTCCAGAATACAAAGAACAGATCACAATACACCAATATATCATCCAACAGAGGCCAAATAACATGGAAATCCAACCAATCAAATAATCATACAACACTAGGCAAGGATCAAGACACAAGTCCAAGAATCCAATAGACACGATCAATAATAGGCTAATAATCAAGGAATCTCAGGATTTCCAATCACCAAATAATATCATATAGAGCGAGAGTGTAAAAATAGATTTTGATGGACATAGTGGTTACCTTTGAAGCGTAATTAATCCCAAAAGCGTTTTAATCCAAAGCAACGTCAATCCTAAGCTCATAAGCTAGGTCCATAACCGTGGACCTGAAGAATTAATACAATCTAATACCGTTACTATGACTATTAATAACGCTATTGATATTCCTAATCGGTCCATTATAACCTATAATCCTATAATCCATGCTCAAGGCTAACATAATATAACCAATAACACTAATCTAATCCTAAGCTATAGCATTTTAACAAATTACTAACTATAACTTATTAACCAACATAAAATTACCTTAAAGGATTAAAGCATTCCAGCGCCAGCAGGGATTCGAACCCACGCCCGTTGGCTCCTCACACGGCTTCCTCACCATTACGCCACTTCGACTCATTTGGCTAAGTTTGCAACCCACCAACTATGATCTTCATTCGGTCCGCCGGCCACCATAGTGGAGAGTCTCTGCCGCTATGCCTTGCCGGAGTGAGATCACACCACTACTCACCGTTCACGGTCCTTGCTCGTGCCGCCGATGGACTTCATCGTAATGTAAACAAGGGAGCTCGGTCGCCGCCGCTGAGAGCTCGCCGTCGCTGCCGGAGACAGGTCTTCGCAAGCTGCTGCTACGCCATTAGTCTCATTGCCGGAATCCATCGCCGATCACGTACACTAGCCGCTATCACCACTGCAGCTGCTACGTCGCGGAACACGGCACACCGTCGAAGCTCTCCGCCGAGCCGCTCCGCTACTCCTTGCTTCTTCGAACGGAGGACACTGACGGAAGGAAGATGACCGTCGACTCGCACCGCCGTGGCTCTGCTTCGTCGCTCGCTGCTTCAACGAGGAGGTGTCGTCGTCGACGAGCCCGAGACCACCATGGATCAGCTTCGCCGCCACCTTTGTCGAGAGAGGATGAAGGCCAGAACTCGCCGCTGAAGACTTGTCGCCGATGTCGGGAGGGGTTGCCGAGCGCGAGAGAGAGGGAGAGAGAGACCATAGCTACTGCGGAGGTTGTCGCTTCTGCACGTCGCTCGCCGGAGAAGGCCGTCGTCGCCGCCAAAGGCTTGCCATCGGTCTCCACGTCGGAAACTGTTTGCGAGAGGTTCCTCTATTTTCGAAGCCATCTGGTGAGAGGAATGAGAGACAGAGAAGATCGACATCACAACATTTTCCTTCTTTTTGGCTGCTGATCATTAGGTTACCATTTTTAGCAACTTCCATTTTGGGCTTGTGGATCCTTGGCCAAAACTATATAGATGAGTTGGATTTGGGTTAAATTAAATGGGGTCAAGGTTGATCATAATATGATTGTGGGCTTAGAGTAGTTGGGTCAAAACCATAGCTTATAAAATATAAATAATGAATCATGGGGCTTAGTATAGTCCTAAGTAAATATAATTTATATGGGCTCAAGAATAACCATAGTCTATAAAACATATATATAATTATGGGCTCAATAATAATATTATGCAGGAAATATATATATAACTATAGAAATATTGGGCTATAGACTTTTATTATTAATTATACCAATAAGCTATATATACAATAGTGTATAACCCCAAGCCCATAGGAAGTAATTATACTTATAATTATTTAAATAATTATTTAATAAGAAAATAACCCCTTATAATATTCAAAAGAGTAGTAGGAATTTTCGGGGTGTTACACTCTACCCCCCTTAAAAGGAACTTCGTCCCCGAAGCTCAGAAAAACGTTTTGGGGACAGAGAGTTGGAAACTAGTACGATAGTACGTATAGGGAAAATATTTATATAGTACACACCCGGTTTTGAAAAGTTTGACCCAACGGAAGAAGGAAATGAAAGATGTAAGGTTCAAAAGCGACGTCGATTAAGAATAGAATTAAAGGTTATCAAGGTTGCAACTTAGGAAATACGGTTGTCACTTTGCACAAGATATTTTCAAGAAGTAAACAAGAACAACGTTCGAGAGGATGAGAATGATTTTTCAATAAAAGGAAATGTCAAGTTCTTTAAGGAAAAAGAAATGAACTCGGCTTCGGGAGAACAAAAGGACAAAGTTCGAAATGGGCAACGAACTTCTCAATCAAGGGAATATCAAGTTCTTACAATAAAAAGAGAAGGAACGAAAAGAACTTGGTTTCGAGAACAGATGAGCGCAAGATTGAAAACATAGGAGGAGTTTTCCAACGATAGGGTATTTAGCTTATTCGAGGAAAAGAAGGAAATTAGATTTCCAAAAGGGATTAAAAATAAGGTTTCGAAAGACAGAAACGGTTTGTCAAGGATAAGGTATTCAGCTCTTCCAGGTAAGAAAAAGATTCAACTTGAAAGAAGATAAGAATGAGGTTGAAAACGCAGAACGAGTTTCTCAACGGTAGGATATTCAACTCACTCAAGGAAAGGGAAGAATCAGGTTCCTAAAGAAGCTAAGAACGGAATTTTGAAAGGCATAAATGATTTGTCAATGACATGGTATTCAATTCCTTTAAGAGAAGAAAGGAGTTCAATTTCAAAAGTAGATCAAGATGAGACTTAAAATAAACCGAAAGGATGTCTCAACGAAAGGATATACAATTCCCGAGGTAATGAGAGAAGTTCGGTTCCAAGGGACGATAGCAATGAGGTCTAGAAAGATAGAAGGAATTCTTTAATGATAGGGTACGCACTTTCTCGAGGGGAAAAGAGGAATTCAGTTCCAAGCGAAAATGAGAAGGAGATTAGAATAGGTAGAAGGGATGTTTCAACAAAAGGGTATTCAGAGTTTCAAGAATCAAAGAGAATTTAGTTTCCAAGAATAGATAGGAATGCTAATTAGAATAAAGAGAAGGGATTTCCTAATAGAGGGATAATTGGGATTTTCGAGGAGTCGAGGAGAATTTGGTTCCACAAGGATATAGGAACGAAGATTACAACAGATAGAGGGGATTTCTCAACGAGTAGGGTACTTAGGATTGCAAGGAACTGTGAAGGATTTGGTTTTAAGAAGGATAAGTAAGTCTCTCTATCCTAAGCGATTTCTTCGGGTTGACGATTCGATTACGACATTCTGACTGATTGATAGATCTTGCCTTGCTTCCCACGTAACATGGACCTGAGATCCGAATAAGCTCTACATGCAAACTACGGTTCGCACAAACCTTATCACTCCAAAAGAGGCTGAAGGTGATGAGTTGCTGATGACTAGTTGGTGCAGAACGAAAGAATTCTGAGGAAGCTTTATGAAAAGATAGGTTCAATTGGAAGGGTATTGCCCGATTTGAGAGGAGATTCTCTTATGGTTACTAGTGATCTTTAGAAACCGAGGTTACTTCCTTAAGCTCTTGCACAAGGGGATTACTTTCAAAGGTACACCGAGTAGGTTGCACGAGGTCCACTTCACGGAGTCGTACCCCACTTGCTTATGGCATTTCTTCTTATCTTCGGAGATCTTAAGCGTCCGAGTGTCCTTTCTACTTGACTCGATCTTCCTTGTCTTGAAAGTTGCAACTTATAACTTGTTCCTTCGTTGTCGCTTCGGTAGCGAGAGTGTAAAAATAGATTTTGATGGACATAGTGGTTACCTTTGAAGCGTAATTAATCCCAAAAGCGTTTTAATCCAAAGCAACGTCAATCCTAAGCTCATAAGCTAGGTCCATAACCGTGGACCTAAAGAATTAATACAATCTAATACGGTTACTATGACTATTAATAACGCTATTGATATTCCAAATCGGTCCATTATAACCTATAATCCTATAATCCATGCTCAAGGCTAACATAATATAACCAATAACACTAATCTAATCCTAAGCTATAGCATTTTAACAAATTACTAACTATAACTTATTAACCAACATAAAATTACCTTAAAGAATTAAAGCATTCCAGCGCCAGCAGGGATTCGAACCCACGCCCGTTGGCTCCTCACACGGCTTCCTCACCATTGCGCCACTTTGACTCATTTGGCTAAGTCTGCAACCCACCAACTATGATCTTCACTCGGTCCGCCGGCCACCATAGTGGAGAGTCTCTGCCGCTATGCCTTGCCGGAGTGAGATCACACCACTACTCACCGTTCACGGTCCTTGCTCGTGCCGCCGATGGACTTCATCGTAATGTAAACAAGGGAGCTCGGTCGCCGCCGCTGAGAGCTCGCCGTCGCTGCCGGAGACAGGTCTTCGCAAGCTGCTGCTACGCCATTAGTCTCATTGCCGGAATCCATCGCCGATCACGTACACTAGCCGCTATCACCACTGCAGCTGCTACGTCGCGGAACACGGCACACCGTCGAAGCTCTCCGCCGAGCCGCTCCGCTACTCCTTGCTTCTTCGAACGGAGGACACTGACGGAAGGAAGATGACCGTCGACTCGTACCGCCGTGGCTCTGCTTCGTCGCTCGCTGCTTCAACGAGGAGGTGTCGTCGTCGACGAGCCCGAGACCACCATGGATCAGCTTCGCCGCCACCTTTGTCGAGAGAGGATGAAGGCCAGAACTCGCCGCTGAAGACTTGTCGCCGATGTCGGGAGGGGTTGCCGAGCGCGAGAGAGAGGGAGAGAGAGACCATAGCTACTGCGGAGGTTGTCGCTTCTGCACGTCGCTCGCCGGAGAAGGCCGTCGTCGCCGCCAAAGGCTTGCCATCGGTCTCCACGTCGGAAACTGTTTGCGAGAGGTTCCTCTATTGTCGAAGCCATCTGGTGAGAGGAATGAGAGACAGAGAAGATCGACATCACAACATTTTCCTTCTTTTTGGCTGTTGATCATTAGGTTACCATTTTTAGCAACTTCCATTTTGGGCTTGTGGATCTTGGGCCAAAACTATATAGATGAGTTGGATTTGGGCTAAATTAAATGGGGTCAAGGTTGATCATAATATGATTGTGGGCTTAGAGTCGTTGGGTCAAAACCATAGCTTATAAAATATAAATAATGAATCATGGGGCTTAGTATAGTCCTAAGTAAATATAATTTATATGGGCTCAAGAATAACCATAGTCTATAAAACATATATATAATTATGGGCTCAATAATAATATTATGCAGGAAATATATATATAACTATAGAAATATTGGGCTATAGACTTTTATTATTAATTATACCAATAAGCTATATATACAATAGTATATAACCCCAAGCCCATAGGAAGTAATTATACTTATAATTATTTAAATAATTATTTAATAAGAAAATAACCCCTTATAATATTCAAAAGAGTAGTAGGAATTTTCGGGGTGTTACAGGCGCAGTGGCAAGGCAGCCGTGTGTGAAGTCGGTGGGCATGGGTTCGAATCCCAGTTGGCGCACGAACTAGTGTGTTAATTCCTTTAAGGTAATGTTTTGGTTATTATTAAGCCTATAGTTTTAGTGTAGTTATAATATTGTATTCTAAGTATAGATTAACATTATTAGTCATAACCTTGTTTTAGTACTAGATAGTAATAAGATTAAGTATAATTAATATGGTCATATTATATTGGTCACAAGCATGGATTATAGGATTATAGGTTATAATGGACCGATTAGGGATATCAATAGCGTTATTTATAGTCTTAGTAACGGTGTTAGAACTATATTAATCTTCATGTTCGTGGTTATGAACCGAGCTTTGAGTTTGGTGTTGCTATGGATTAAGTGCGCTTTTGGATTAAATACGCTTCAAAGGTAACCACTATGTCCATCAAAACCTATTTTTACACTCACTCTATATGATATTATTTGGTGAATTGGAAATCCTACAAATTCCTTGATTATTAGCCTGTTCTTGATTGTGTCTATTCGTTGGTTTGGATTTCCCTATTCTTGGACTCTAATTGGATGAAATGTTGGTGTATTTGGTCTGATTTTGTATTCTGGAATTGATCTTGTGAAGTCTGGACAGTATCTGTTTTCTGGGTTCGGGTTTGGTCTTGCGGAGAACTGCGGCGGCACAATGTAACCCATCAATGTGACCCACAAGGCGGCAGCGGTAGGCTTAGGCGGAGGAGGTTGATCCGCCGAGGGAGGCCGTCTCCTTCTTGCGGAGGAGACTGGCGGAAGGGTGAGCTCCGTGAGTGTGTTCCGCATGGCTCCTGGGAATTCGATTCCAGTGAGCAGTTCTTTGTTGTTGTTGTCTGTTGTTGATCCTTTGTTTCTGATTATTGTTGGATTGTTTGTTGGGTATTTTATACCATATCTTGGAGTATTGATTCATGTCTTTGGTTTCCACTTTTGGTATTCTTGATCTGTTGATCCTTTGATTCATACTCTGGGAGTTGGTTGGTGTTCATATTTGAGATGAACCCTCGTTATGGTTGTTGAGTTGGTGTTGGAGTATGAGGTTGTGATGGTGGTTTGGTTGATGTTGTTGGTTGTGTTACTATTGTGCTACTATGAGTTGGGTTACTATTGACTGTGGACTATTGTGCTACTATTGACTGTGGACTATTGGGTTACTATTGACTGTGCTACTATTGACTTCTGACTTTGGACTTCGGTCCCTGTGATTGGGTTGATTACCCCTGTGATTGGACTTCAGTCCCTGTGATTGGACTGTCGGTCCCTGTGATTGGACTACGGTCCCTGTGATTGGACTTCGGTCCCTGTGATTGGGCTCATCACCCCTGTTTGACTCGTGACTATCTGACTTCTGACTATGTGGTTTGACTTGGTTGATTGGTTGGTTCGAGGGTTGGAGGTTTGAGTTGGGATTCTTTCTCGGTTGATCGTTGTGGGTCCTTTGTGTTATTCGGTTGATATCTTGTTACTCTCGTTGAGTTTGGTTGATTCCTTTTGTATTGTTGTTCAGTTGGCATCTCGGTTGTTGGTTCGTTATTGCATTATGCTTCGTTGTCGGATATTGGCTTGTTTGACTGAGTCTTGGTTATTGATTCTTTCAGCTTATTGTTGTTGAGTATCGGTTTGAACTATTGAACAGTTTGTTGGTGTTTATATTCTATATGGGTGTGTAAACCTATTTACAAACTTATGTATATCTATACTTCCTTGCGGGTGTGAATGGTGGTTACTTAGCAGTCTTTTGCTAATGGTTCTTCGTGTGTTTTCCAGGTTTGCCCTAAAGTCTATGCGTGAGCGCGATAGAGGTACACCTGTGCGAGGAGGCTTAGATAGTAGTTATGTTTTTAGACTTATGCTTCGGCCTGTGTGCCATTTGAGATGTTGTACACTTTGGTTTAGTTATTGATGTCTTGAGATATATTTAAGGATTATCGTTTATACAGTTGAGCTCGCTTCTTATGTTTAGCCTGTGCATCTAGGCTGTGTTTATACCTAGATGTGGCATGACGCCCCTTAGGTTTTAAATTCGCTTCCGCTATGTTCTGTTTGGTTGAGATAGGCAGCTGTTGTGTTGAGTTTTTGTCTATCTTAGCTTGTATAAGGTTGGGGTGTCACAGTTGGTATCAGAGCCTGTGTTTAGGTCTGAATAGAGATCCTAGGGTTGTAATCTGAGACTCTAGGACTTGATCAGTAGGAGTTAAGATGTTTTGAGAATCCTAGGATGTGTGAATTCTAGGAATCGCGGTGAGGACACGCCCTGTTTGTTTATATTGTTTGTGCCTTGTTAACCTTGTTGTTTTGCAGCTTGCGGCTCGTCCCTCGGGTAAGTGTTAATCGCTTTTAGCTACGTTGCTTCGTTTTAAGTTTTGCTTAGAAGAGCCTGCTTTAGATTAGGAATAAATAGTTAGTTGGTATGAGAAGCGACGGATAGCACCGTGTACGTCTAAGCAACCAGAAGTTGGGCGGCTCGTCAAAGAAGACTGATCTACTCGCGGCTAGGAGTCAACAACAACAGTTTACGTTCTTCGGGAATAGCGTCTCTGCGCATGTAGCCTCGTCTACAAAGTCTTCTCCAACCTCAAGACTTGAAGAACGGATTCATGCAGCTGAAGTTCGACACAAGAGGAAGAAAGCAACGGGAGCTCGAAGACTGAAGACTCGAAGACCCTCGACCTTGAGGGAACGACAATAGCGGGTGCTGACGCGTCAAGAAAGAGTTAAAACGCGTCAAGTAGGAATTGAAAGATCGGCCATGAGGAGTCTCGTGTAAACACTCGAAGGAACGATGGCAAGAAAGAATTAAGGAATAGCGAGACAAGCTAGTAGAAGATCAAATCGTCAAAAGATCAAGACCAACGAAAGTGAACCTAAAGGCTAGCTTAATCCTCGGGTATTCTAAGGAAGAGTTATCTATACTTGCGCTTCGTCAGAAGCAAGAGTTAAAGCACGACAAACAGGAGCTTTCGGGATTAGTGATGAAGAACCTCGTGCAAGTTAAGCTCGGAGTTAACGTTTCATGAAGAATTATAACTCGAGGTCGTGGTTCGCAGACCTTAAGGTAGTCCTACCTACCCCTGAAGCGGCTACAAAGGAACGCGCTAAAAGTTGCAACCTTCAAGACAAGGAAGATCAAGTCAAGTAGAAAGGGCACCTGAACGCTTAAGATCCCCGAAGATAAGGAGAAACGCCATAAGCAAGTGGCGTATGGCTCCGTGAAGTGGACCTCGTGTAATCTTTTCGGTACACCTTGAACGTGGTTTCTCGTGCAAGCACTTCAAGGAAGTAATCTTGGTTCCTAAAGATCGCTATTACCCATAAGAGAATCTCCTTTCAAAATCGGGCGATACCTTTCCAATTGAACCTATCTTTTCATAAAGCTTCCTCGAAAATCTCTCGTTCTGTACCATCAGTCATCAATGGCTCATCACCTTCAGCCCCTTTTGGAGAGATAAGGTTTAAGCGAACCATAGTTTGCATGTAGAGCTTATTCGAATCTCAGATTCGGGTTGCGTGGGAAGCAAGCCCAGATCTATCAATTAGTCAGAGTGCCGTAATCGAACCGTTAACCCGAAGAAATCGTTTAGAGTTGAGAGACTCCTTGATCTTCTTAAAGCCGAATTTCTCTTAATTCCTTGAAACCCCAACTACCCTTCCATTAGGAAATCCCTTCTCTTTATTCTAATCAGTATTCCTATCTATTTTTGGAAACTAAATTCTCCTTGATTCTTGAAACTCTGAATACCTTCTTGTTGAAACATCCCCTCTACCTATTCTAATCTCTTTCTCATTTTCGTTTGGAACTGAATTCCTCTTTTCCCCTTGAGAAAGTGCATACCTTATCAGTAAAGAATCCTTTCCATCCTTCTAGACCTCATTACTAACGTTCCTTGAAACCGAACTTCTCTCATTCCCTTGAAAATTAAATATCCTTACGTTGAGACATCCCTTCAGTTTATTGTAAGCCTCATTTTGATCTACTTTCGAAATTGAACTTCTTTCTTCCCTTAAAAGAATTGAATACCATATCATTTACAAATCATCTCTGTCTTTCAAAATCCCGTTCTTAACTCCTCTTGGAACCTGATTCCTTTCTTTCCTTGAGTAAGTTGAAGATCCCACCGTTGAGAACTCGTTCTGCGTTTTCAACCTCCTCCTTATCTTCTTTCAAATTGAACCTTTTTCTTACCTTGAAGAGCTGAATACCTTATCATTTGACACGTCGTTCCGTCTCTCGAGACCCCATCTAAATTCTTCCATTTTCTTTAAGTAAGATTAATCCTCTATAGTTGGAAAACTTCTCCTGTGTTTTCGATCTCGCCTTATTTGCTCTCGAAGCCAAGTCTTTCGTCATTCTCTTTTGTTGAGAGAATTTGACACTCCCTTAAAGTAAGAAATTCTTTTGGCCTCTTGAACCTAGTTATTCTTATCTTCTTTCGAAGCCGGGTTCATTTCTTTTCTTTAAAGGACTTGACATCCCTCTTATTGCAAAAATCATTTCCAACCTCTCGAACGTTGTTATTATTCGCCTCTTGAAAATATCTTGTGGAAGGTGACAACCTTACTTTCTAAGTGTAACCTTGATAACTCTTGATTTAATTCTTAACCAATGTTGTTTTTGAATCTTGAACCTTAACCCTCTCCTTTCTCTTCCCGTTGGGTCAAAATTTTCATAACTGGGCGTATACTATATAAATATTTTCTCTATATGTGCTACCGTACTAGTTTTCGCTCTCTGTCCCCAAAACTTTTTCTTTTTTTCTGAGCTTCGGGGACGAAGCTCCTTTTAAGGGGGGTAGAGTGTAACACCCCGAAAAATTCCTACTACTCTCTTGAATATTATAAGGGGTTATTTTCTTATTAAATAAGTATTTAAATAATTATAAGTATAATTATTTCCTATGGGCTTGGACTACATACTCTTGTATCTATATATATATAGTTTATTGATATGATTAATAATAAATAGTCTATGGGCCAATATTTCTATAGTCCTATATATATATATATATATATATATATATATATATATATATATATATATATATATATACATACATCCTAAATAATAATATTACTGAGCCCATAATTATATATGTATGTCTTATGGACTATGATTAGTCTTGAGCCCATACTATTTTAATAATAAAGCCATGGACCCAAAGAGCTACTCTAAATCAAATTATAAACTATGGTATTTATAGTCTTGACCCAATTGAGTTAGTCCAAACTATATAATCTATTCCTAATATGTTTTAGCCCAAACTAGAAGCCCTTCTAAGTATGATCTAGCCCAAACCCAAAAGAGGAAACTACCCTAAATGGAAACCTACCCTAATTAGCAATTGCATGATAACACTCAGCAGCTTCCTCTCTTCTCTGTCTCTCTCGTAACCCTCTCGGTCTCACCTCTCTCGATCAACCGACGGCAACAACGCAACAACGACTCCGGCAACGTAAGAATGAGCTCCGACCAACAGTTCCGTCCTCCGGCGTCACCTTTTACTCCTCCAGCGGCGGTGAACTCGGCGAGGGGTGGCAGCGGCAACTTACGTGACTCACTCGGTGAAGAACAACGTGACTCGAAGGAAGCTCCTCTGTTCATGACAGCAGCGGCGGCGACGGGATAGTAGTCGGTGACATTCCACGACAACAAGTCGGCTTGCTTGAGCGGCGAAGGACGTGTGGGCAGTCGGCGATCTCCGGTTCCTTTCTCCGGCGAGCAGCGGCAGCGTCACGGGCAACAGCGACGGGCGACTCCGCTCCGCGAAGTTCCTCCGGCAAGTATGGCGTAGCAACAAATGTGAGCGGAATGGCTTCTCTTCCCTTCTCGTGGGCGGGCGGCGGTGCATGGGTTATGATGATCGGCGGCGGCAGCGGAACTCCTCCCGACAGCCGCAACAGCAGGGCTTGACGACGTGCGTTCTCTCCCTTGCTTCCAGTGACTTCCGTCTCGTCGAGTTTTGCCAAGACCCGAGCAACAGCGGCGGCGGTGGTTCTTCGGATTTCTTCTAATGGTGAGCAACGACGTTTCTTCCTTCCGGCGGCTTCGCCACAGCGGTCCAACGGCGAGTGGTTTTTCTCTCCCTCTGTTCGACGGCGGAAGTGGGCAGAGGATCTCCTTCCGATAAACTGAAACGGAGCGCAGCGACGGCTTGGATCTCGTCCGTTAGAAAAGCCGGCAGATCATGGAAGCTCTTAGTTTTCTGGTTGCGGACTTAGCCAGGTGAACTGGAGTGGTGTAGTGGCAAGGCAACCGTGTGTGAAGTCGGTGGGCATGGGTTCGAATCCCAGTTGGCGCACGAACTAGTGTGTTAATTCTTTTAAGGTAATGTTTTGGTTATTATTAAGCCTATAGTTTTAGTGTAGTTATAATATTGTATTCTAAGTATAGATTAACATTATTAGTCATAACCTTGTTTTAGTACTAGATAGTAATAAGATTAAGTATAATTAATATGGTCATATTATATTGGTCACAAGCATGGATTATAGGATTATAGGTTATAATGGACCGATTAGGGATATCAATAGCGTTATTTATAGTCTTAGTAACGGTGTTAGAACTATATTAATCTTCATGTTCGTGGTTATGAACCGAGCTTTGAGTTTGGTGTTGCTATGGATTAAGTGCGCTTTTGGATTAAATACGCTTCAAAGGTAACCACTATGTCCATCAAAACCTATTTTTACACTCACTCTATATGATATTATTTGGTGAATTGGAAATCCTACAAATTCCTTGATTATTAGCCTGTTCTTGATTGTGTCTATTCGTTGGTTTGGATTTCCCTATTATTGGACTCTAATTGGATGAAATGTTGGTGTATTTGGTCTGATTTTGTATTCTGGAATTGATCTTGTGAAGTCTGGACAGTATCTGTTTTCTGGGTTCGGGTTTGGTCTTGCGGAGAACTGCGGCGGCACAATGTAACCCGTCAATGTGACCCGCAAGGCGGCAGCGGTAGGCTTAGGCGGAGGAGGTTGATCCGCCGAGGGAGGCCGTCTCCTTCTTGCGGAGGAGACTGGCGGAAGGGTGAGCTCCGTGAGTGTGTTCCGCATGGCTCCTGGGAATTCGATTCCAGTGAGCAGTTCTTTGTTGTTGTTGTCTGTTGTTGATCCTTTGTTTCTGATTATTGTTGGATTGTTTGTTGGGTATTTTATACCATATCTTGGAGTATTGATTCATGTCTTTGGTTTCCACTTTTGGTATTCTTGATCTTTTGATCCTTTGATTCATACTCTAGGAGTTGGTTGGTGTTCATATTTGAGATGAACCCTCGTTATGGTTGTTGAGTTGGTGTTGGAGTATGAGGTTGTGATGGTGGTTTGGTTGATGTTGTTGGTTGTGTTACTATTGCGCTACTATGAGTTGGGTTACTATTGACTGTGGACTATTGTGCTACTATTGACTGTGGACTATTGGATGGCGTTACTATTGGTTACTATTGATGGTGCTACTATTGGGTTATATGATTGTGCTACTATTGGACTTCGGTCCCTGTGATTGGGTTGATTACCCTGTTTGACTCGTGACTATTGACTTCTGACTTGTGGTTTGACTTGGTTTGACGGTTGGTTCGGTTTGGTTGGGAGGTTGGTGTTGGGATTCCTTCTTGGTTGGTTTTATGAGTCCTTTGGATTATTCGGTTGATATCTTGTCTTTCTCTTTGAGTTTGGATGTTCCTTTTGGATTGTGTTCAGTTGGTATCTCATTTATGGT
>CP025659.1:39946215-39958545 GCA_003576665.1 Ipomoea trifida
CGTCCGCCGGTGCGGCCAGCCGCGAGTCCGCGCGACGCGGACTCGTTTTTGACTTGTTTGTGACCCGGTTTTTCCCCGATGTTTTTAACCTTGAATGTTGTGATATTTTGAAAGCCTATGGGCATCCGAGTGAAAATTTTTGAAGGCAAAATATTATTTTTGTGTACCTTACTAACTTGGAAAATATTTGTGCTTGGAAAATTATTATGACTCCTATGCTTGAATTTCTGTGATGTGACTAACACTAACCTAAGTATGTGAGCTGGGGAAATATACTTGAGTAAGTATATTCGTTATGGAGTCGTGTGATAATAATTAATGAATGTGAGGGAGTCTGTATATGATTAATCGGTACTGCAGAGCGAAGTTCCTTCGCTGAGTGAAATGGTGAGGGGTCTGTACGATTAATCTATACTGTAGAGCGAAGTCTATTCGCTGAGTGAACATGTGTGAGGATTTTGTATGATTTATTCATACTGCAGAGCGAAGTCTATTCGCTGAGTGATGTGTGAGATTTTGTATGATTAATTCATACTGCAGAGCGAAGTCTATTCGCTGAGTGATGTGTGAGATTTTGTATGATTGATTCATACTGGAGAGCGAAGTCTATTCGCTGAGTGATGTGTGAGAGCTAACTGTCGGGTGTCTTAAACAGTGGTGTGGGTGTTGTGTTTTCCCCACGTGCGAATTAATGGCTGTGTTATGTGCCGGAATTACTGAGATACTGTGAATTGCTTGTTGTTAGAATGCTTGCAGGTCGACTGCGATTGTTGGGTAACGTTTATCTTACCTTATTGTATCATTGATTGTGGTTTCGAAAACCTTTGTTTATTTTCGAGTGACCATGGATATCCTTACTTAGCCGTCGCGCTAACTACACTTCGTTGTGTATTTTTTCAGATGTCATCTAGTGTAGGTTTGTGCTGCTCGCCGGACTCAGACCCATCTGAGTTCGAGTTTCCCATTTATGATTTTGACGACTACACACAGTATTTAGTAGATGACGATCCTTATGCTCCTGGTTACGCGCCTGACCCGCCAGTGCTGATCAGTACTCCTGACTCCATTCCTGCTCCGGATTTGCCCGAGATTCCTGTGTGGACTCCTCCTCTAGTCGAGCCTCTCTGCCCCTTTGATGCCTTACAGGCTAGTTATGGGTTCTATCCCATAGAGATTGTCCCTGACAGCCACCCTCTTGAGTTCGTGGTGCACTATCCATATCCATGGGATCCGAGTCCTCCGGATTACCCTGAAGAATGGATGATGTACATGAGTACGTGTAGGTTCCTAGATCATGTCATGTGGTTTGAGGATGATTGGCATGTAGTTTGGGGTACCTATACGGGCCCGGTGTACCATTCACTAGACTAGGTCGAGTCTAGAGTAAGGGGAATTCAAGATATATTTTGTGTACATATATCTTTTTGCTACTCTGATGGTTGTCTGGTCAGGTCCAACCAACTCTTTCTCTCGATGGGTTATTATTATTATTGTTAACCATCTTGATTTTTGGTAGCTTGTTAGCTACGCTTCTTGGTGACACTTAGACATATATATATGATGCAGTTCTATTCTAAAGTTGCCTTGAATTTTGACGCCAAGAAACTCGATCATTGTCCTTTTGTTGTCTAGCCTGTGCATCTAGAATGAATCCTACCTGAATAAGGTCGGACTTAGTCTAGGTGTGGCGGTAACTACTCCGGTGGTTCAGTGTAGCCGAGTCGGGGTGTTACACTAAATATGGCAGATTACCATGAAATAATAATTATTATGAAAAGGTAATAAATGAGATTAGCCCTAAACTTGATAACAGTAATTAATAATTCCAATTAATAATAACTAGAATAAATGCAAAATTGTAATTAAGGGATGCCATTTACTAATCTCAATTTACCACATAATAATTAACATGATTATATTACTTTAAAATTAAAGAATTAATATTATTATTAAGGCCCTGAAAACCATTGATAAATTGAAAACCATAACCAACTTAAACAATAGTTGTAATTCTTAATGGCCAAAATAATAATTAAATTCTTAAATCCTTTATGACTCAAAACCAGGCCAAAACAATAATTATAGCACTTATATGCTCAAATTAGACCTATAATTCTTAATGGTCCAAGTGAGCTATAACATGGATGGAAAAATGATCTGCTTCTGAAACAGACCAAACTTAATATTATTACCAACGATAAATACCATTAATAAAATATGGTAGTTAGTAATAATGAGAACTGAATAACCATGTTATATATAAACCCAAAGGGAGCTATAATTATTATTAAAAATATCAATCAATAATGGTAAGATCCATACTTTAATGACCCAAGATAGGTCCAAATTAGCTTGTTAAAAAAAATAGGTTTTAAAGCCCCAAATCAAATATAGGACTAAAATATGCCCAAGATTATATTTGATGGAAAACCAAAACAAGCTATCTTAATAGGCCATAATAACTTAAATTAACCTAAGGATCCAAAATTGAATGATATGATATATAATATGAGTTAATAATATGCTAATTTCAACCTTAACGCATGCTTTAACAAATGTATAATTCAAACAATAATAAAATATTTGACAAATATACATAGCATGCTTGAATTTGCATATTAATATATTATTAACACATATAACCTTAAATAAATTGCAATACTTTAGGCAATTTAATATAAAACTCAATATTAAATTAAAATTCAACTAGCAAATTTAAAACTTAATATTTGCCTAAAATTGAATGATAATTTAATAATAAATTTATGAGGAATTTAACTTGATCAATTAAACTAGAAGAAGTCTAAATATAATGATGGAAATCTGAAACAGACCCAAATAAACCAAAATAGGCCCAAGATTTATTCATGTTGGACCAGGTCTGCCCAATGGGCCTGACCCGGCCCAACAGTATGATCCATCAATCATCATCATCTTCTTCATGTTTAATTAAAACCAAAGAATAAAACCATACCTGATGCGGCGCCGACGGGAAGCAGGGAAGAAGCAGCAGCCGGACGCCATCTTGCCTCGCTGTCGTCGTCTTCCTCAGCCGGACGCCACCCGTCGCCCGCCGCCTGCAGTTCCAAGTGAACACCAGCGCCACGCCGACGACCTTATGGAGAGGAGGAAAGAGAACCAGCGACGGCCCACCTCCTCCGTCTCTCATCGCGACGCCACCGGTGCCAATGTTGTTTACTGTCGTCAACAGAGCTTGCCGATGCGTCGACGTCATCAAAAAAACACCAGCGAACTTAATCCAGTGAGATGTGCGTCGATCGATCGTCGCTACTGGCCCTTCGTCGACACCCGCTGGCGGTAGAAGAAGAAACGTCACCAAAGCTCGCCGCCGAGCCATCTCCATAGTACCTGGCGACTGGAGGGAAGACAACGCAAAACTATCGGAAAAAACTAAAGCAATGTTTTGTTTTGGAAACCTTAATACAGCAGTTTGTCATTACAATCAAGCCAGACAGTAGGGAATTGATAATAACTTTGAAAAGCAAACCAAAAAGTTATGCTTAAAGCTTATAAAATTAATTACAATAGAATTGATTGTAATTAATCCACTCAAAACATACACACGAAATTGCTTTATTGTATCTTAATTAAATAGATATATTTTGTGTGTATATTTCAAAGAAAAAACATATACAAAAAATTGATATATATGAAAAACTTAACTTTATATTGTTTTAGGCAAAACAATCAACCGGGTAGAGATTATAAAGGCTCTGATACCAAATGTTAGATATAAATAATCTAACTAAATAGAATAGTATACGAGAAATCTGATTCGTAGTAGCGGAAGCGGAAGCCGTATTGATCTCCAGCCACAGTTGATGTAATGCCTCTTGAACGGTAGACCGTCAGCCATATTTGTCTCATACTTGACTCAGAACCCTAGATGGTGTACTGGTGTCTACTGAGCAGTATGAGTACCGTAACTGTATGTGCTATACAATGCTTACCTTGTATCCCATCAATACAGGTTTATATAGGCACAGAGTCTGGTTGAATAACAACTACTAGTTATTGGGTCCAACCAAACTACTTAATAAGCCTAGTTAACTTGCACCACTTAATTAAGGCCCTAATATATAATATATAACATATATATTATTAGGGAAGATCTTACATGTTATCCAAAACTTTTTCAACAAAAATCCGAAAATACTTTGACAAAAAAAAAAACAATAGCTGTCGAAAATAAATTCAAACATCTTTCAACACAACTTAAAAACTGTTCCATTAAAATTCCAAAAGTAGTCCACCAAATAACTCAAAACCTTCTGCAATTTCAAGGTTTCTCGAACTTCACAATAGATTTGGCCTTCTTCCCCACATATGATGGAAGTGAATCATCCAAGGTACGCTTAATGTTGTGGCTAGAAGATCCAGATTCAATAATATCAATTTCAACATCTTTTTTGGGTTGTTCATTTGACCTCACCACCAAAGAAAATTCCTTTAAAAAAATAATAAGTGTATATAATTTTTTTGTCTAATAAGTGTAAAGAATGAAATATAAAAATAGTTTATTAGATCACAATAATATATGATCAGAGAAATTACCACAACATCGTACAATTGATTTATGACACCAAGAACATCATACAATTAACTAATGGTGCAGATATTCAGTGTCACATTGTTTATCTCATCTGTTATTGTTGATGATGATATTGTTGATGCACTAAGTGAAACATTTGGTGTAGGATTCACTTCCAACCTTACAATGAAATTTAAGATTTTAGAAATTATTTACAAAACTATAAATACGGTTAAATATTCAAATTTATTAATAGTTAATGTTTGAAATTAAAGAAAATAGGTACAATAATTCGAAATTATGAATTTGTTGACAGCTATTATCCATCACAAACTTAGTAGCACCAAATGTATTAGTAATTGAAACATCACCTAATCATTAAGATAACAAAGGTTAATGTCATAGGGTGTTGTTTTAAGTGTTAAATAAAAAATCATTTAATATATTTAGAAAGCATCACAATTCACAAGTCAAGATAAATTTTGATATTTACCATTATACATCTTTGCACGATACTTTTGTATTATCAAAACAATAGGCCCAGGGTCAAAACAATAGGCCCAGGGTCTGGGTGGTTCACAAATTGAATCTTTGCACGATACTTTTGTATTATCAAAACAATAGGTCCATGGTCTGGGTGGTTCACAACTTGGATCTTTGCACGATACTTTTGTATTATCAAAACAATAGGTCCAGGGTCTGGCTGGTTCACAAATGGGAGCAATAAATCAACATATATGTCCCAAAAAGTACAGCTTAAAGATTTATCCTTGTATAGAATACAATAAAATATAGTTGTTTTAAAATTAATAAGATAGAAAATTAATACGACTATAATATGAAAAATAGAATTTAAACATGACTTACTCATGATTTTGAATAACAATCTTCATGAATCTTTTCATTTCGCCATTAACTAATATAGTGCAGGGTGACTGCATAGACATAATAAAACCACTCAAATCTATTTTAACAAGTACATAATTGTGAATGAGTAATTGTGACAACAAATGCTAAAAGATGAAATGACCATATATACTTAAAAAATAGAGTTTATTACCGAAATGGTCCCTCGACTATTGCGAAATTACCAATTTGGTCCTCGACAATTTTTCGTGCCCAATTTAGTCCCTCGACTTTGAAATTTTTAACCAATTTAGTCCTTCATTTATTTTACCGTTAAACATTCGTTAAATCGGGACCAAATTGGTAATTTTGCTATAGTCAAGGGACCAAATTGGTAATTTTTCAATAGTCAATGGACCATTTTAATGAAAAATTAGTTACCAATTTGGTCTCTTGACTATTGAAAAATTACCAATTTAGTCCCTTGACTATAGCAAAATTACCAATTTGGTCCCGATTTAACGGATGTTTAACGGTAAAATAAACGGAGGACCAAATTGGTTAAAAATTTCAAAGTCGAGGGACTAAATTGGGCACGAAAAATTGTCGAGGACCAAATTGGTAATTTCGCAATAGTCGAGGGACCATTTCGGTAATAAACTCTAAAAAATATTACCAAATAACTCCGAATTTAGAAATGATCTCTTCTAGTTTAAGTTGGGCAAACTCCTTGAATTTATAGATGTTGTTTGGGAAACTATTATTTGCGTGATCAATTACTTTTGTGCCCCGCATGGAACTGAGCATGTATTTGTGTTGGGTGGTTTTGAATGGCATAGAATTGTTGGAGATAATGAAGTTTTTAATCGCATATAAAGAGCGCTCATTGAGCATACACTTGAATCTTTCAACATGCCCTCATTGAGCAAAACACTTGAATTTTTCAACATGTTCTTGTTTGAATGTTGAGTGTATACAAATACCCTGATATATTAATTAATTACAAATTTTCAATAAATAAACAAAAAAAAGTTAGACAAAACTTTAAATAATCGTACAATTTCTGCTTGTTGTTTTTTAGGTAAGGGTACTGTTGGGCGTCGGCAAGGTTGGCCGAGTTCAGCCCCTGCTCGATTCGAGACGTGGCGCTGTGGCTTACCATGGAGGGATGTGGTTAAATGGTATTAGTCCACCTACCTATCACCAATTGGTTTTAGGAAGGATATGGCAACCAGTTAGCCAAAGAACTCTGTGGTTAAGCGTGCTTGACTTCCGGCAGTCACGGGATGGGTGACCCCCTGGGAAGTAAGCATAGTGCAGCGCTGAGATCCATCAGGTACAATAAAACAAAATACTATTATAAATTTAAAACTAACAAATCAAATTATCTAACTATAAAGCATAATAGTGGAGGAATTTAACATAATTCTAACAACATCCATCATATATAAAAGACAAACTTGTGCATAGAATGGAATTTAATTGATATTAAAAAGGTTATTTTGACCAATAGTGACTGAAGTAATGCATAAAAAACACTATCATCATAATGTTTGGGATTTAGCGTTTTATTATTTTTTATAAAAAGGAACATTAATTGAGAAAGTCGTCACTAAAATCTTACCGAATATGTTGTGCATAAGAATTAATATATCTTAGAGTAAAATACAATATATGGGAAAAAATTAAATGAAACATTTAACAATAAATAATAATAAATAATACCTCTACATCTTTAATAACATATTCTAACGATGTTGTGGTTTAAGCTCCTCAATTGTTCTTGACCTCGTACAATCGAATCAACTGAACCCTTATTGCCCACGCAATACTGTTGGCGTTTATGGCATTGAGCGAAACAAAAGTTGGGGTCATTATGTGCCGATTTTTATTATGGCTAAAACAATAATGGCATGTTTGGTTGGATGTAGTTTGAGGGGAATTGCAATTCAGTGAATTCCCAAACTACAGTGTTTGTTTGGAGGGAATTGCAATTCCACAGAATTGCAATTCCCTCCAAATGTTGAATTGCAATTCATGGGGTACCCCCCATGAATTGCAATTCGGTGGAGAGGAGGGCAATTTGTTGGTCTTAAGACAATTTTGCCCCTCCTTCCATACCCTTTGTCTTTTTTTAAAAAAAAATTGAAAGAATTATTATTATTATTATTATTATTATTATTATTATTATTATTATTATTATTATTATTATTATTATTATTATTTTGAAAGAATTATTATTATTATTATTATTTGAATGAATTATTATTATTATTTTTTTGAAAGAATTATTATAATTATTATTATTATTATTATTATTATTATTATTATTAGTATTATTATTATTATTATTATTATTACTATTACTACTATTATTTTTTTTTGAGAACATCTATTACTACTACTATTACTATTACTACAACATCTACCACAACATAAGGGCATTTTAGTCATTTTATCGCTTCTTACCTTTCAATTCCCTGTACTTCTATTTCTGCATACCAAACACTGTAATTTCAATTCCTACTTTATTCATTAAATTGCAATTTCACCGAATTACAATTCTTTTCCCCCCTAATTCCCTCCTCCCAACCAAACGCCCTGTAAGAGATAAATGGAGGTGGTACGGTCAATACATATGATACTGGGTAATGGCCGTGATCCCCTAGCATATTCTTAACATTAGTGTATACTAAAATTATTATGACTAATTTGTCATTATTTTCTTTAGCATATATATCAATTGCTTAACCGTGGTCCCTAGCATATTCTTACCATTAGTGTATACTAAATTTATTATTATTATTATTATTATTATTATTATTATTATTATTATTATTATATATCATATTAGTATTTATGACTATAATTAATTAATTATAAGATTATTAAATATTATATGAATTTCAATGTTTTACTATTCATCATTAGGTTGCCCATCACTTTTGACTGATAAAATTGTCAGGATTTTGGGAACTGAAAAAAATTAAACAACAATTTATTAAGAATATATATATGAGGGATTTAACGAAAAATTTAAAGACAAAACAACACAACATTTAATTAGGATTGAAATTGAAGTGACAATTAAGACAAAACTCAATAAGAAACTTGTTGAGATTAACAAGACTAAGAAATAACAGAAAAGTAAAGAAGGCAAAATTTAATTTTGTGTGACAAGATTTCGCCAAATGCGTAACTTGCTTGAGATTTGATCTTAGCCTCTCAACAATAGCACCACTGACGGTAAATATGTTACAGGATAATATTTTGAAAATAGTCAGAGTTATATTGCTTAGGGTGTTGAGTACAAGAATTAGAGCACATGTCCTTGCCTAATGAAGGTTTCCTACTTATACTAATGCATGCAACGTCTCTCTGATCAAGTAACGATTTCCACAGTAATGAAGAATCGAGCCTACATTGAATGTGGTCTTCACCATAATTGCTTCCTGTTGAATAGGTTGATGGAGTAAATGTTTTCGTTATGTGGCACTTGGTTTCTTTGGGTGGTTTCGGGTCAGGCGTTTGTCCAATTATATATCCTGTCAACGTTGTTACTAAACATTCATGGGTTGATTGTTTAGATGGGGTAAGTGAATTTAAATAGAACTATGTATAGTTAAATTATAATTTATGAATTAACATATTTAAGAATTTGATTAATTCAATTTTTTTGTACGCATTTGAAGAAGCAGCGTACTTTATGAAAGAAATAGATGAGATTCGAGAGTTATGAAAGAAATATTTTTTAGAATAGTGCATGTAACTTTATTTAGATTATATATTATTTTGATTAATTAAATGTGTGTTGATTGTTATTATTGTGTTGATAGTAAGTATATTGTGATGATATATTGTGTTAATTGTTAATTGTAAAGTATAATTTACAAACTATATTATGATGATATATTTTGTTGATAGTTATTAGTGTGATCGAGTAGCTAGTTTGATGTGTTGGTTTATAAATTATTATGAATAGATACTTTGTTGGGTTAGTTTTGTAAATGATTGGGTTGGTTTCTTGGATTTATTAGAAATTTATGTACAGAATTTTGAATAAAAAGATTAGAGTGTTAAAATGAAATAATATATTAAAAAAAAAAACTATCCGCGACACTTTCTTTGCTGCGGATTATATTTAAGAAAAAAAAAAACAAATAAGTATTTTGTGACATTTCTGGGAAGAAAGTGTCACAGATTCTATACTTTCCGGCTTTCCGCGACACCCATACAAGTGTCGTGGAAAGCCTTTGAGTTTTTCGCGTCACCCACATGTAATTTTGTACAAGTGTTACTATTCCAAATGGATGGTCATAGGTTTACACGGGTGGTGGGGTCGAATTTAGATTTTTTTAAGCTGAAAATATTTGAGAAAATATAGAATAGATATTACTTGAGTATTTAAAAAAAAATGTTCTCATATGAATAGCAATTCAGTTCCGCATGGGCAGTTAAGTTATGAAAATATAATGACAATAACGTTGGTGTTGTGGAATCGAAGAATGAAAATATAATTATGTTAAGGGAAATGGTCAAATAGACCTTCAAACTTTAGCTAAAACGTCAATTAAGCCTTCTAACCTTTTAAAGGTTCAGTTACACCCGTAAACAATTCATTTTGAAGCAATGAAGTCCAACAACCAGTAATTGATCTGCTATCACAGGTCATTAAAGATTCGGCAACTCTCTAATAGAAATTTTAGGCGAAACAGTGACCGGCGACCGTTCGCCGGGCGCCGGTCACGGAGAAATAGAATGGAAGGCAAAGGGTCGCCTTCCCCGGCAAGAAGGCGACCCTTCGCCTTCTGTTCCATTTCTCCGTGACCGGCGACCGTTCTGTTTTGCCTGAAATTTCTACCGGAAAGTGACCGGATTTTTAATGACCTGTAATAGTAGGTCAATTACTTGTTGTTGGGTTTCATTGCTTCAAAATGAATTGTTCATGGGTGTAATTGCACTTTTAAAAAGTTGAAGGAGTTAATTGATTTTTTAGTTAAAGCTCGAGGGTTTTTTTTTTGACCCTTTTCCCTTATGTTAATGATATGACAAATGTGAGATAGAGAAACATAAGGGTTAATATAATCAATCTCTTTCGTATAAAAATGACATCTAATAACCAGTACAGATATAATAACCAAGCAGGCCAGACTATGATTTTAATATTCAATACATAGTAAACTAACACACACAGAGAAAGATGAGAGAAAGGCCGGTATTTATTCTTTTTAATAATTTAGCGTACACAAAGTAAATACAATATTGTGGGATAGATGAAGGAAGCAATGGGCAAGGAAGTGGAGGTTAATTTCCTCAGCACTTGGGAATTGAAACCTTGCAGGTTTTAGCGGCTTTTTTTGCAGCTGGGGAGTTGACATAATTTTTGAGTGTGGGATTCTTGAGATATTGGCTTGAATAAGGCTGTGGCAGCAGAGTTGAGATGGTTTAGTGTTGGAAGTTATGGCGCTTAGGCAAGGACTCAGCTGCTGCACATCGCATGCAGCCCACGATAACTTTGTTTCTGTGGAGAGCACCAACACCATTACCATTACTGCTAGTATCATCAGGTTGAAGGCTTTCATTTTTTATATATAGCAATTGCTCACTGCTAGCTAGCTAGCCAGCTAGGTGTTTATATTGAGTATAAGTGGAAACTGAATTGGGGATGTGATGAGGGTATCTTTGGCTTACTGCTTGGGCCAATTTATAGAGAGAATTTTGGTAATAATTGTAAAACTATCAAGTTTAAAGCTTCCAACTACTGCATATTTAATTTATTTTTCTATAACTTATGTTTATACGTTACGCACCGTCGTCACCTACTGGCTAATTAAGAAGGTTTAATTATATTATATTGGTTTCAGCTTTCACTGTTATAGCTGTGAAAAGGTTAAGCTAAGTAGGATCGTATGCTGTAGACTGTAGTACAGAGTGAGGTTGACATGCATGAAACAACAAGTAAGGCTTAGCTGTTGCTTTTTTTTTTTTTTTTAAAGTTTATTAGTTTTATGCAAATTTAAGTAATGGATGGACTGCCAAAGATCTTGTAATCTAGTGACACTCGGTTTACACTGCCACAGGGAATGGGTTCTCGCCTTAGTGGAGGCGACTGTTGACTCTTTGTGCTTCAGTAGGTTGAGAAAGTAGCTATGAACAAATACTACATTGTAACCGAGTCAGCAGTACTAAAAAAAAGTAATGGATGGGCTATTTCAAAAAAAAAAAAAAAAAAGGTAAAAAAATGGATGGGCAATTCTGATGTCTAACGCTAACTGCACCGTTGCAATTCCTTGCAATTGTAATGTCTCGTGGTATGTCATGCCTAAGATTTTTTATTGACCAGCTCAGCAATTTTGACATACAATTACAAATGCTGCTTCAGTAAAGCTCTCTTTTTACTTTTCAAGTTTTTTATATTATTATAATATTAAAAAGAGAGAATTTCATTTTTGTCTTAAATTTATAGGTGATGTTTCACTTTTAGTAGTATTTCTTTAGAACATCCTCCGTTAGTCATACTATTATTGTGATATAACTATTTTTTGTCTTCCATCAACAAACTCTTTAAACATCGATAAATATGAGAGCATTTCAATATATTCAGTTTTAAGTGCTAATTTCTTTTTATCCTAAATTTATATTTATCATTCCACTGATGGAGAGGCTCAGGTTGTGGAGGCTTTGATGCGGAGACGGGAATTGCATTAGTGACTCTAGTCACGGATTAGAGATTTTTTTCAAAAAATAAAATAAAATATATCAGATTAACTCACTTTGTATAAAAAAAAAAAATTTAAAATGCCCTCGATTAAATAGACCAAGAGTTAAAATAAATATTTGGAAAAACGAAGACAACTTTTGGGAAAAAAAAAAACACAAAGTTTCCAGTTGTCTTCCTTGCTAATCGACTGAACGAGGAAAACCACATGCCT
>CP025659.1:39991516-40006526 GCA_003576665.1 Ipomoea trifida
CTCCGCCGCTGCTAAGGCTCAGGAGATCGGATCTGCTTCAACTCCTTCGCCTGATCGGAAGCTCTTTGCTGCTCTCCTCAGGCACGTTGATTTGGTTTTGCGTCTAATGGAGTTTTCTCACTCATCTTCATCCTCTTGTTCTTTTTTTTTTCTTAAAAGAAGGCGAAGAAGAATGCCTTCACGATCCTAACGAAGAGGAAGGCCTTCACCGACAGCAGTAGAGAGTTTTTTGTGGTCTGTGAGGTTGGAGAGTTAGAATTGGTATGTGTATTAGGGTTGCAGTATAAGATACACTTGAAGAGGTTAAAAGAAGAAACAATCGACTTAACATCTTGTATGCAGGTGTGAATTTGAAGACATTCTTCTGGAAATGGACCGCATTTTGCGGCCAGAAGTATCAGTGATCTTCAGAGATGGAGTTGAAGTATTGAAAAAGGTTAGGAAGATTGCTCAAGGCATGAAATGGGATCTGAAGTTGACGGATCACGAAGACGGGCCACTAGTGCCCGAGAAGATTCTGGTCGCTGTCAACAGTACCATTCAGCAGATGAGAGCAGCAAATCCGACGACGAGTGAAAACAACACCACGCTGGATACGGACCTCTTAAATAAACTTTTTATAAATTAAATGAAAAGTGTACAACGTCGGTTATATCAAATAACCGACGTTGTATGTATTTTGATTTTTTAAAAAAAGGAAACGATGTCGGTTATTTAATTAACCGACGTCGTATGCTATTATTATTTTTTAAAAAAAGTAAACGACGTCGGTTATTTAATTAACCGACGTCGTATGTTTTTATTTTTATTTTTCTCGTAAGACATACGACGTCGGTTATTTAATTAACCGACGTCGTATTTTTCGCGTGAGACATACGGCGTCGGTTATTTAATTAACCGACGTCGTATGTCATTATTTTACTTTTAACGTCGGTTTTTCATAAAACCGACATTAAATGTCCGACGTTATATGTTGTTTCTGTAGTAGTGCTCCTACCATTTCCACAAAGGTTGTGGAAGTCAAAAGATACCGAGAGAGAAAACAAATTCAAGATGATGTTTGTGACACCCCAACCTCACACAGGCTGAGATAGCTAAGACTTAACATAACAGCTGCCGATCTCAACCAACAATTCAAACATAGCGGAAGCGAATTTAAAACTTAAGGGCGTCATGCCACATCTAGGTATAAACACAGCCTAGATGCACAGGCTAATCATAAAACGAACTAAACTGTCATAGATATAAAATAAAAGAAATCCTCAATCCAACATCATAAGTACTCAAATCACTAACAAGAGTATCATGATATCTCAAGGCTCACAGGCCAACAAATCAAAGTCTAAACAAAACCAACTAAGGCTAAACATCCTCATAGGAAGGCTCTAGCGCGCTCACGCATAACTACTCCATACCTGGAAAACACACAAAGAACCATTAGCAAAAGAATGCTAAGCAACCACCATTCACACCCGCAAGGAAATATTGTGACACCCCAACCTCACACAGGCTGAGATAGCTAAAAACTAACATAAAAGCTGCCCAAATCTCAACCAACAAACCAAACATAGCGGAAGCGAATTTAAAACCTAAGGGGCGTCATGCCACATCTAGGTATAATCACAGCCTAGATGCACAGGCTAAACACAAGAAACAAACTAAACTGTCATCTCATAAAGCTGACATAAAATCCTCAAAGTATAAAATCCATAAAACATCTGAAAGAACCCAAGGAACTAATCAAGAGTATGTCATAACATCTCAAGGCACACAGGCCCAAAACCAACATCTAAACAAGGTAAAACTATGTCTACGCATCCTCATGAAAGAGAACTCTAGCGCGCTCACGTAGACTACTCCATACCTGGAAAACACACAAAGAACCATTAGCAAAAGAATGCTAAGCAACCACCATTCACACCGCCAAGAAGTATAGATATAGTAAGGTTGTAAATAGGTTTACACACCCATATAGAATATAAACACCAACGAACTGTGCAACTCCGCCGCTGCTAAGGCTCAGGAGATCGGATCTGCTTCAACTCCTTCGCCTGATCGGAAGCTCTTTGCTGCTCTCCTCAGGCACGTTGATTTGGTTTTGCGTCTAATGGAGTTTTCTCACTCATCTTCATCCTCTTGTTCTTTTTTTTTTTTTTCAGCGATAATTTTTTTCAGGAAGCATGTTGGCTCCATGTCTGCCCTCTCTAGAGCCCTTCTTCTCCACTCTCTGCCATCCTGGTTTCTGTCGACCAATATTTCAGAACAATGGGTAAGTGGAAGACATTATCAAGCTAAGAATTTCATCATAAGCAAATTATTATACTGTAAACCAAATTATTATAGCAATATCAGCCCTTCCTCTGAACTGGTTTTTAAGGTGCTTTGACAGATTCTTCCTCTGAAAAAAATGACGAAGGAACGGGAATAGAAATCATCTAGGCAGCGAAACAGCTTCTTCCTCTTCCTTCGGCGAGAGAACTCGTCTCTATGTCGTTTCGCAGGCGAAGGATCCGAGACGAAACACACTGTCTCTATCTCTCGTCGGCGAAACAGCAGGTAGCGAAGAGGGGTCTCCGATGCCGCTGTTGCTGGTCGAGCTTCTTTTTATAGCAATTTGTTTTAATTAAAAATTGATTTGGCGTCGGTTTTTTGAAAAAACCGACGCCGTATCTATTTTTAAAAAAAAAATTAGATATACGGCGTCGGTTTTTTGGAAAAACCGACGCCGTAACTCTCTTTTTAAAAAAATTTAAACATACGACGTCGGTTTTTTGCTAAAAACCGACGTCGTATGTACTTATTTAAAAATGTAAAAATAATATATGACGTCGGTTTTAAAAAACCGACGTCGTATCATTTATTTATAACGTCTGCTAGAACTACGTCGAAAAATAACCGACGTCATATGCTCAAAATAACCGACGTTAAACGTGTTTTTTGTAGTAGTGGAGGTTACATGGTATAACCGAGTCATGTGTTTGCTCGCCCTTTGGTGCACCCTTCTTGTTCTCATTGCTTTCAACTTGTATAGGAGCCTTCCCTTTTGCTTTGTCTCTTTGAATGATAGGCTCCTCCTCATTGTCACTCTCAAGAATGTCTTGTATTTCCACTTCTTCTTTCTCTTGTTCACTCTCATTTTTCTCATTCTCTTTCTCAAGCTCTTTGTCATTGGTTGGGTATGGTGGATCCTTCAAAGCCTTCCCACTCCTAGTGGTGATTGCATTCACATGATTTCTTGGATTTTCGGTGTTAGCCGGTAGCTTACCACTAGAAGATGAGGCTTGGTTGGTACCTTGTGCTCCCCCACTTTGTTGTTGAGTCCGAATACCTTCCACTTCGGTTTGCAACTTGCTCATTTGATTCATTATCATTGTCATGAAAGTCTTCATATCCGGATCTTGGGAAGAGTTAGAAGTCCCTTGGTGATTTTGATTGTTACCATACCCTTGACCACCTTGATTGTTCCATTGACCTTGGCCTTGATTGCCCCTCCAATTGTTTCCTTGATTTCCACCCCTATTGCCTTGATTTCCTTGAAAACCCGGGGGTGGGAGTGGGTTTCTTCCTTGGTTGTTCCATGAATTCCCGTATTGATTTCCAAATTGCCCTCCAAATTGATTCCTTTGTTGACCATATCCTTGGAAACCTTGCCCTTGAGGCCTAGAGAACCCTATTGCATCCACTTGTTCCATATTTGAGAATGACCCTTGGCCACTTGGATCCAATAGTTGACAGGATTGAGAGGCATGATTTCCTCCACAAATGGCACAACAAGCAACTATAGCCATACCTTGAGGTCCCGGTGAATTGCATGGTGATTGTGGCAAAGAATAAGAACTTGGCATACTAGGACCTTGAAGTGTCGGTTGGTTAACCGCTTGCACACTTTGCTTGGGAGCTTGCATCATTTGCTTGAGCATATGTTGGATAGAATCCAATTGAGCTTGCATGGCCATCTTATCATCCACTTCAAACATTCCGGCCGGTCTCTCTTTCTTGGAAGGTTCACTTCTTTCATTATACCAAGATTCCGTGTTGGAAGTGATTCTCTTTATCAATTGTTCCCCATGATCCGACCCCATATCCATGAAAATTCCTCCATAAGATGATGTGTCGAGGATAATCTTGGAACTATCCAATAGTCCCTCATAGAAAGATGAAATGAAGTCTCCCGGAGTAAGCAAGTTCTTGGGGCATTGTCTCCTCAAATCCTTGAACCTTTTCCATGCCTCATGTAGATTTTCATTCCCAAATTGTTGGAAGTTTTGAATAAGTTTCTTCAATTTTGCGGCCTTGGAAGGAGGGCAATACTCTTGCATAAAGGCCTTGTATAGTTGCTCCCATGTCAAGAAGTGGTTGGCCGAGAAAGAGTTGAGCCAACTTAGTGCTTGATCCCTTATTGAGAAAGGGAACAACCTCAACTTGATAGCATCGGTAGGAATTCCATTCATCTTGATTGTGTTGCAAATCCTATCAAAGTGTACAACGTGGGCCTTTGGATCCTCAAGTCTTGCACCCCCAAATTGATTGGCTTGAACCATTTGAATAAGGGATGTCTTTAGCTCGAAGTTGTTGGCATCTACCCCCGGGTACAAAATACAATCCTCTTCCTCAAATTCCGAGTCTAAGTGGGCCGCCATGGGTGGTTGTACACCTTGTTGAAACATCGGGGGAACTCCTTGTGGGAAATTTTGAGCAAATTGTTGCAAGAAATTGGGATGCATTTGATTTAAGAGATGTTGCATCCCAACTCCTTGCCCTTGTTGTTGACGAGCTTGTTGTTGATCTTGCCCATAACCTTGGGGCATGCCACCTTGAAAGTAAGGAAATTGTGCTTGTGGCATCCCCATTCCACCTCCAAAGTAAGGGTTCATGTTTGGATATTGTGGTACCGGTATTTGAATAGGAGGTACCGGTACTTGAGGAACATTCGGTTGCCCTCCTTGGTTCTCTTGGTGGTGCTCCCCTTGTCTTGGGCTTTGTTGGGTGCTTGTTCCATTTGGGGAGATTTGCCCGGGGTTGCTCGTGTCTCCGGTTTCCATTTCTATTTCAAGATTTTCAAATTCCTTGAGCAAACCGAGCAACACCCTCTTTTCCTTCCTTATGTCCCTCAAGAGTTCTTGGTTAAGGGGAAGCAAGTTCACTCTCCCCTTTGACCTTGTGTGCATAAACCAAGAGGGACACCTATCAACAAACACCAAACAAAACACTTGGAAATAACTTGGTTATGGGTTAGTACAAATAAAACAAAAACAAAAACAAAAGCTTGATCTCCTAAAGGTTTGCTAACCTTAATGCTAGAAAGATAAAGGCAAAGACTCTATACCACCAAATTGCCAATCCCCGACAACGGCGCCAAAATGTGATGTAGTGTGAGCGGGGTGTGTAAAAGGGTGTAAAGTCGAACCACGGGGATTGGATTTTATGGCACGTAAGAAGTAATCACCTAAACTCTAGTCACCAAGGTCTTGAAACCCGTAAGGATCCAAGCAAAACATATTTTGGTTTTGGATTTAACTAAAGTAATTTTTGGAATTTTGGATGTATGGGAAAAACAAGATTAAACTAGATGCAAATTCTATTAGGGAAAGATGGGTTAAATTAGGTGAATTACTCTATTGATGCATTCAAACTTAGAATTGGGGGATGAACATTAACCCTAGGTTCTTGAAGCTAGCACTAAGGAATCCAAGTTTCCACAAGGATTAGAACAAAGGCTATTTAAGCCCCAAATCTACCCCTATTTCCATAGAAGAGAAAATGGGTTTGAGATTGGTTTGGCTCAAGTCTCCCATCCAATTTCCATTGTGATGGAAGACTTTCCAAAGACAAACAACAATTAGCGCGCATTAACCATTGAAAGATAAAACAAAACCCAACTCAAATTCAAGAACCCTAAATGGGTGTTCATCCCCTTTATGCAAAAATTACATATTAAGCATCAATAGAAGCAATAAACACCTAATCTAACCCATATATAAGACTACTCACTCATATCTAAGGTAAACATGGCAAGATTCAACAAAGTAAACATAACTAAGCAATATATATAAAAACAAGATGGAGAAAAGGAAATAAGAGTTTTACTATTAATGATGAAGAAATGTTGTTGGAATCCCTTCCAAATCCACCAAAAGATGCTTGCCAAGTGTTCTACAATGTAAATCTAGGCTATTCTAAGCTAAAAGTGGCTATGGAAATATTAGAGAGAGAGTCTAAACTAGCTAGGGTTCGGAATATCACAAAAATACAGCAAAAACGCGCATAAGCAGAACAGTACAGACCGAAACGGGCAGGGACACGGCCGTGTCATGGGCCGTTTCGGTCTGTGACTTTTTCGTTTCTGGGCCGGACTGAAACGGCCATGGACACGGCCGTGTCACGGGCCGTTTCCCTCCATTCTTCAGCTTTTCCTTTTCTTCTTGCTCCATTATGCGCTCCGCTGCTCCTCTCCCTCCTTAAGTGGAATCCTAAGCTACCAAAAATTGATTCGAAGCCATCAAATGTGCTCTCTTTTCTACTTGTTGCGGAAGAATAAACCTTTAACACAAAATCACACAATCAAGTAACAAATTCCACTCAAGTGACAATATTTTACTATAAAAATAAATGAGAAGTGGGGCAAAAAGACATATAGAAATAGAGTCATCACGCTGCTTCCGAGACACCCAGGAAACAAGACTAGAACCGAGAAAAATGGCGAAGCCAGCAGTAGATCTCCTATCAATCTGACAGCCAGCCCAATCCGAGTCAGAAAAGGCATGAATAGTGGGGGCTAACGAACTCGCCAGACGCAAACCAAGATCTAAGGAACCCTTAACATAACGCAGGACTCGTTTCAGAGCGAACCAGTGTTGTTCAGTCGGACTGTGCATGAATTGACACAACCGATTTACAGCAAACGAAAGATCAGGGCGAGTAACCAGCATATACATCAAAGAGCCAACCAACTGCCTGTAGGGCGTAGGATCATCCAAAAAAGAAATATCATCAGAACTGCCAACCAGAGACAAAGACATGGGTGTAGCTAACGGCTTGCAGGACTCCATACCCGCCTTGCGCAGAACCTCAAGCATATATTGACGCTGAGACAAAAGAACATCGGAACCAGTGTAAATAACCTCGACACCAAGAAAGAACCGAGGCTTCCCAAGATCCCGAACCTTAAATTCAGAGGATAACTGAGCCACTAGTTTGTCAACCAACACAGAACAACTGCCTAATAGCAAAATATCAACGTAAACAAGAATATAAGCACGCAGCTCCCCAGCAACATAGATAAACAACGAGACATAGGTGCGGGAAG
Source organism: Ipomoea trifida (assembly GCA_003576665.1). Taxonomy (NCBI): domain Eukaryota; kingdom Viridiplantae; phylum Streptophyta; class Magnoliopsida; order Solanales; family Convolvulaceae; genus Ipomoea; species Ipomoea trifida. The sequence goes on from CP025659.1 coordinate 39,998,823, forward strand.
GACGAAAACCAACAGAAAGCAAATAGGTGTGTAACCGCATGAACCACGCACGCGGTGCCTGTTTGAGGCCATACAGGGATTTCTCCAACTTACACACATGAGTAGAAAGAGTAGGGTGCACATAACCTGGTGGCTGACGCATATAAATGTCTTCCGTGACATTGCCATTCAAAAAGGCATTGTGCACATCCAACTGACGCATGAACCACCCCCGGGATACAGCAAAGGACAGCAATAAACGAACAGTTGTGGGTTTGACAACTGGGCTGAACGTCTCAGAATAGTCCTCCCCGGCGACCTGATTGAAGGCCTTAGCAACCAACCTCGCCTTAAAGCGCTCAACCGAACCATCAGACTTCCGCTTCACTCGGAACACCCACTTACAACCAATAATGTTCATACTAGCGGCAGGAGGAACTAATTGCCAAGTCCGGTTCAAAAGCAACGCATTAAATTCAGCATCCATAGCAGCCCTCCGAGCAGGAAACTTAACAGCCTGAGAGTAACAGGTGGGAACCTCATCAGTAACCGGGGCCACCAACACAACAGGAGGCAGCCGCTGAGCAGACGTGGAGGAGCGCATAACCATGCGATGAGAGCGCGAAAGAGTCACCCGAGGCCCACGACGACGACCATGGGGACGCAAGGGTGCACCACGAGCAGTCTCAATAGGCGGAGCAGTTGGCAAAACATCCTGCTGAACCACACCCCCTGAGTTAACCAATGACGAGCCAACCACAACACCGGGCACAACAGCGGAAGATAGTACTGGAGGAGAAACACCGGCCCATGGTAGCCCCGAAGGACGAGACTGAGGCACAGAACCCAGAGAACCTGTAGAACTAAGAAAAGGGAAAACAGACTCATTAAAACGAACATGACGAGCAATATAGAGACGCCCAGAGACACGATCAAGACACCTATACCCACTGAACGAAGAAGGATAACCGAGAAAGACACACGAGACAGACCGAAAGTCCATCTTATGCCTGTTATAAGGCCGCAGACACGGAAAGCACTCACAACCAAAAACACGAAGCATAGAGTAATCGGGCGGTTTACGAAAAAGAAGACTATAATGACTAACATTGCGAGAGACTGACGAAGGCAAGCGGTTGATTAAGTAAACCGCAGACTCAAACGCATAAGACCAATAGCATTGAGGAACACGACTATGAGCTAGCAGGGCAAGGGCAATTTCAACGATATGACGATGCCGTCGTTCAACCCGTCCATTCTGCTCATGAGTATGAGGACAGGACTGACGGTGAAAAATCCCAGCAGCGGTGAAGACCGCATGTAACTTGCGATATTCACCCCCGAGATCGGACTGAATGGACTTAATGGACCGAGAGAAAAACTTCTCAACATAGGCACGAAAATTGGCAAATATAGAATAGATATCTTTTTTTAATTTCATGGGATAAAACCAAACAAATCGAGAAAAGTCGTCAACAAAAATCACAAAATAGCGAAAGCCATCAATAGAAAGAACAGGGGCCGGACCCCAAATGTCTATGTACACAAGGTCTAGAATAGACTGACTAGAATGACTAACACGAGCAAGTGGGAATCGAGCAGACTTCCCTAACTGACACGCAGTACACAAATTATTAAATGAATTAAACGACCCACGAACTGGACAAACAGAGAGTACTTGACGTAAGACACGAAGATGAGGATGCCCAAGGCGATTGTGCCATGTTTGAGGAGACGCACGAGCAGACAAGAACGCAACAGGCGAAGACACAGGCAGTTGATACATCCCCCCGGAACTGGAACCACTAAGAAGAACTTGGCTGGTGCGCCGATCCTTCACAACAAAATAGGTGGGGTGAAATTCAAAATAGACATCATTATCAGTAGTAAACTTATGCACAGACAGTAAGGAAGCTTTTAACTGAGGAACATGTAAAACATTGTGAAGAGACAGTGACCGTGACTGAGTTGGAATAGACACAGAACCAGTATTAGAGATTAACAAACCAGTACCGTCCCCCACTCGGAGAGACTCGCCACCAGAATAAGGCTCAACATCATGCAAATCATTTAGCTGGGGTGTGGCGTGTGCATTAGCTCCAGTGTCCGGATGCCAAACATTAGAAAACGGAGCACCATTAAAATCATCAATAGGAGCCTGATTGACCAAATTGGCACGAGGTCCAAGTTGCGACTGCTGACCATGATTAAAAGAAGAATTAAAATCATAAGAATTCTGACCAAACTGCTGCTGACCAGAATAGCGCTGGGAACCAGCCTGCTGCTGCCCATACGCAGCGCCAAAACCAGGAGGCCGGCGACTGAACTGTTGCATGCCGCCGAACTGCTGCCCTCCGCCAAACGCCACCGACGAAGCAGCCGGATCCACGAACCGGTGGTAACAGGTCAAGGCCGAATGGCCCGGAGCGTCGCACAACTGGCACCGAACACCGCCGCGACCACCGCGCTGGTTGCGTCCTCTCTGCCCGCGATGTTGCCGCCCTCTACCACAGCCACTGTCCGACATTGAGCGCCCAGAAGCAGCCATGGAGTGAGCATAAAGCGCCGCAGGCTGCTGAGCCACCATTGCCGACCGCACATCATCATCCTGAGTAACATACTGATGCGCATTCAGTAGATCAGCCATCTGTGGAATGGTTAGCGGTTCATCTTTGGCGGTGAGAGAAGATACCAACGCCCTATATTCCGGTCGCAGCCCCCAGAGAATGTGCAGATTTTGTTCGTCAAGACCCACCGGCCGACCAGCCTGAGCGAGTTGCTCAACAAAAACCTTGGCTCGACCCAAGTAATCTGCCGGCGAAGAGTCCCCTTGACGGAGATCATAGAGCCGCGACAACATACCAAGCGAACGAGAGCGGGAGCAGGATCCGAAAGCAGATTCAACGGCACGCCAAACGTCGCGGGAGGTATCATGACCGATAGCGAGATAAAGAACCTCCTCCGCCATGGAGGATATGAGTATACTCAATATGGATTGGTCCTGCTGAATCCATTGAGCGAAAGCAATGTTGAAGACGCGAGGAGTTGGAGTGGCGGATGAAGCAGCCTGATCAGAGGCAGGCGCAGAAATAAACTCCGGTGGCCAAGGGTGAGAACCATCAACAAAACCATATAAATTCTAGCCACGCAAAAACGGGACCAGTTGCGCCTTCTAGAAAAGAAAATTAGATGCAGTAAGCTTGAGAGAAACGTAATGGTGGGCTTGCTGCAGCATATTCGGAGCAGGCAACGGCGAAGCGGGTGAAGCCTCAGTCACCGTGCGACTCGACGAAATAGTGTGCTCATCATTAGCACCGGTAGAAACGGGAACGTTGGCTATAGGAACTTACCAAGCTGATACCAGATGAAGCTTTGAGAAATTGTATGTTTGTATATACAATTATACGTAAGAGTTACAGAAGCATATATAAGGGAGTGATCCCATGTACAAAGAGTCCTATACAAATATATAAGGTAACTAAAGTCCATAAGGAAGGATATCACTAATATAAGGAAATATATAGCTAATAGCACTCAATAGCTAAGAAAAATGGCAAAGATATCAATAATCTCACCATTAATCCTCTTCACCACCTTCCTATCATTTCCATTACTCATCTTCATAATCAATTTCAGAAAAACTCTCAAGAATCCATTCCCTCCAAACTTGTCATCTTCATAATCAACTCCAGAAAAACACTCAAGAATCCCTTTCTTCCAAACCTGCAATGATGTGTTAAGAAGAAGAAGAATAAGGTTTTGACTAAAAAAGTGAAACAAACACAAGACTATAAATATCAGTCCCAGTAATCATACATTGCACTACACTCAATAGCTAAGAAAAAATGGCAAAGATCTCAATAATCTCACTATTAATCATCTTTACCACCTTCCATTACTTGCTATCTTCATCATCAACTTTAGAAAAACTCTCAAGAATATCTTCCCCCCAAACTCAACCAAGATCCCCGAGCTTACCCCATCATCGGCTCCTTCTTCTCCACCCTCAAAACAACCGGTGCAACTGCAGGTGAGAAATTAAAGCGTAGCATTTGCCGAAAACTCTTGTTGTTTCTGTTTACTGGAGTTAAGGATGCGGCAGAAATGGAGGAAGAGGATATGGGAGGAGGTGGAGAGCTTGAGTGGAGGAGATGGGAGGAGACAGAGAGAGTGAGTGGCAGAGATGCGAGGAGGGGAGCCGTGTGAGCCGATTCGATGATATGTGAAAATAAACCCTACGACAAGAAGAGAGAGAGAAATGATGAGGTAGAGAAAGGGGGTGAGAAGCACATGCTGACCCGTATAATAAGCGACCCGACCCGTCTCACAAAAGTTTTTATTATATATATATATATGGACAATATTATGGGTTGTCACTCTATTGGGTTATAGTTACTAATTTACTAGATAGTATTGGCTCATCCCTTATCATCTAATCAAGATTAAAATTTAAAAAAAATAATAATAGAGCAGCTTGAGCGCAAACTTTTTTCAATTATGCTTTTCCCACATCGATAGAAAAAGTGAAAACGGGTCTTGAAGCTCCCTATATAATGAGCATTGAGGTTCCTCAATTTTTCTCATCCCATGTATCTTGCTTGCATCGGATCCGTAGCTCCTCTATGATATGGAGCTTGGCTTTAGAATTTACATAGTTCAAATAATTTTTATTAATGTTGGGAGACGTTTTAGGGGAAAAACATTTTCACCAAACAGGCTCCCTTAAAACATTGCTAAAAAATAATGTTTCAAAAGTTAGCATTTTGACCAAACATTTTCTTTAGCGATTTGATTAATCAAACTACTAAATATAGTCAAATCTGTCAAAAACTGACAGATCAATTACTTACTAAACAAAGTCATAAGCTTAACCAATTATACCACTACATCTAATATAATTTTACTTAATACTTTGACCTTGTAACAAAGTCATAAGCTTAACCAATTATACCACTTCATCTAATTTTACGATTTGTAAAAAGATGTTTGATAGTTATTTAGATTGGCGGTTAACATGTAAAATGACTTAAAGGATATACATATATTTAATAATAATAATAATTTTTTAAAAAAAAATAACAAAGGGCCGGGCTCCCCTTTGTTTCCCCACTTGTCCCACATCGATGGGAAAAGTGGAGACGGGAGCCTTGACGCTTCTATAAAAGAAGTCTTAAGGCTCAATGAAATTAGACTGCTCATCTGTTATGAGCATTAATTAAGGAGCATATATGGTTCCTGATTTATACAATTTTTTTTTATTTAAGTATAGAAACGTTTTGGGGAAAGTTAAAACGTTTTTCAAAATACTATAGCAAATCTTCATTCCGTGCAACTTGCGGGCGAAAATACTAATATCAAAGAAAAATTAATATCCATAGTTGATCGGTTCAAATCAAGAAAAGAAGAAATAATATAAATGTTATTAACTTTTGGTATAAATCAAACACTCTAAGCTACCTACCTACCTCGTTGATTGCTACGACGATCGACCATGGCAGCTTCAATGCCGCCGTATTCCTTGCTTGGCCACCCCATTCCATCACCGGCGATTCCAGCCAGGCCACTGCCCTATGCTTATCGATTTCCACCTGCTGTGCCTGAAACCAGCCCATTGCTCAGTAGGCCGCGCGGTGGAAAATCACCCGCCTCATGCTCAGGTTTTGCCGCCGGCGATGACTATCCCCGACGACAACACCTTTCCAGTGGGAAGTGTTCCCCCCAATTCTCCTTTCACCCCAATGCTTGGTTTACATGTACTCAGCAATCTTCCAACTAGAGTCAGTAAGATCTTCGAGGACGACAGAGATGGCGTCTCAGCATGGCGCAACTACTCTGTAATTGATTAGTTTTTCCGCTCTTTTCCTGGGTACCCCGCTTCCATTAAATATATATATATAACAAAATTATTTTCTCCAAACAGGCTCCCTTAAAATATTGTTAAAAACAATGTTTCAAAAGTTAGTGTTTTGAGTTATCAAACATTTTCTTTAGCGGTTTGATTTGTCAAACTATTAAAATAGTCAAGTTTATTAAAAATTGAAGGATCAATTACTTACTAAACAAAGTCATAAGCTTAACCAATTATACCACTTCATCTAATTTTACTTAATACTTTGGCCTTGTTTGCCAATATGAACAGTTTGTAAATAGATGTTTGGTAAAATGAGATATTTAGATTAGCGGTTAACATGTGAAATGACATAAATGATATACATATATTTAATAATAATCATTATAATAAATTTAAATAATAATAATAACAATAATAATAATAATAATAATAATAATAATAATAATAATAAAAATAATAAAAGAGCTCCCCTTTGTTTCCCCACTTGGAGCCTTGAGGCTTCTTTTAAAGAAACTTCAAGACTCCATGAAATTAGCTTGCTCATCCGTTGATCGCAGTAATTAAGGAACATTTTGGGGAAAGTTAAAACATTTCGCAAAATGCTAAGTTAAAATGATGCATTTTACAGCGATTTGGTTTTCAGCTGTTTGGAGCAATAAATTGATGCTTTGAATCGTTGAATTACGAAAAAGATATTGTAGTATTTTTGACAGATTTATATAATTGTATATCGATCTAAATATTTTTAAAATATTATAACAAATTCATCCGTGCAAAGTACGGGCGAAAATACTATTAATATAAATGTTATTAACTTTTGGTGTGTGATGCTTAAAATTGATAAAATATTCTTTTAAAAATCTTTTAAAGCATAAAATTAAAGCTGAGACGGCATGGTGCAGTGTTTACTGCTTATTACTAGAGAATCCATTATAGAACCACAATGTTTTTAAATAATAATAATATTAATAATAACGACAATGTTATATTTTTGTCTAAAAATAAAAGATAAAAAACGAGAACTACTTTACGTGATCTCTTCTTATATAAATCCAACACTCTAAGCTACCTAGCTACCTACTTCGTACTTGTTAATTAAACTTCTCTGATCTCCGATCTTGATTGCGACGACGATCCACCATGGCAGCGGCGGGCAGTCCAGAGAAGAAGATCGTGCGGCGGCAGCGGTGGCGGCGGCGGGCAGGATAGGACTCTCAAGCGATATGAAATTTGGATATTTTGCTTTTATCTTTTTGCGCGGGAAAGAAATTTGAACTCCATTAAAACTACATAGGTGAAGGATGTTTTGCCATTGTCTTTTTGTCCGTCCACAAACAATAATTTCATTCTCAGATACTCAGATCATTTGTCTGTCGTTTTCATAGCAGTTAAATAAACGATTTCATTTCATTTTGATAGATTTGTGTTTTTTAAGCTCAAAAGTGTTGAATGAATATTCAAGAACGTAACTTCTCAATCTCAATGATCTGACTTGGGTTTCTCTACTGTCGTCATTCGGCGCCAGCGCCGGCGTTAATCTATTCACTACACGTAGAAGGGAGGCGGCCAAAACGTAAATATCGTTGGTGATTATCAGTTAGTTATGCAGTAGTTAGCATGATTTATGATGGTTAGTTATCGTTGTTCCATGACTAACTAACATACTACTGTGATGCAAACGTCAGCTGCATTGCGTCAGCTTTCGATAACTGACTTAACGAATTTTTGAACATTGTCGATTTTTTGGTATTAATTAATTTCAAGTAAAAATCGACATTGAATTAAAATTTTGGACTTGAGAGTCTAGCTCGCTAACATAAGTTCAACTAGCTCGGTTCAAATTACAATTATATGCTCCATTAACCGCATTTTAC
>CP025659.1:40055120-40085721 GCA_003576665.1 Ipomoea trifida
TGCGATCGATTCACTCATTCGTTGGATCAATTTTGTTCAGAACATGGGTAGACTACTTTGTTTCTACTTCTAAGGGTTTTCAGATGGAAACCATAAGAATCTTAAGAAATAGGTACGAACACTGGGGTAATCTGCAAAACTTAATCCAGCTGCAATTAGGTACGATTCTCTGTGAAATCGATCGTATATTGTTCTTGTTTAGCTGCTAATTGAATTTATGTTCGAATTTTAAGCTTACTATTACTAAGAACAGATCTAGGGCTTAAGTTTATTCAAGTACTATGTTCAGCGTTGAATTCATGTAGCTTCCGTTTAGATTTTTCAATTTCCATGGCTAAACTGATATTTCTATTCCACTGAATGTAAACCTAAGCATTTAACCACAGATGGGTTATTGAAAGTTCTAGGTATTTAATGTGAGTGTTTGATTTTTATACATATGCAGGTTCGGAGATTTCCAAGAGCCTGAAAAAAAGATAAGTATTCCGTTCCATTATTGACTATAATCTTTCACCAAATTCTGGTAAACCTAAACAAAACACTTGCAGTATAAACTGTAATTTCTGACCTATTTTATGTAATATGCAGGAACAATGAAGAAAAACAGTCATTTCTAATGGAAGATAAGTACAAATAACCCTATGTATTTGTGTTTAGAGTGTGTGTTTAATGTTGTCTGAACAAAAGACTAAGATTATCAGCTTGAATATTAGAAAGTCAGTTTAAAAGCTACGTACCTTTATTTTCTGGAGAAGCTTTTCTTTTACATCCTAAAACTGTTGACTTTGTCAATTTCTTCATCTCTGGATGGTATAGTGTATGTAGCAGAGTGAGTAGAAATTTGTATTGAGGAGTTCTTATACCTTTTATAGATTGTAAATGAGGTTGATATGATTACCTTTACAACCTAGCTGTTAATAAACAATAATGATATGTCTTTACTTATTCCTAGGAAACAAACAGTTTTTCATTGGTATTTAATACCCATGCTGATTTCCAACCTGTTGCAATGCTATCATGTGAAAGTATAATTTATTACTTAAACTGATTACTCATTATTTAACACTAAACTGATTACTCATTATTTATTTTTTACAACAGCATGATTTATTTTTTACAACACCCATTAACTGAATTCATGATAAATGATATGTTAAACTAAATACTGAGTAGTGTCTGTTATTTAGTTCATCCTACCATGGTTAAATTTTGACAACAGTATACAGTCATTACCTATCTGCATAAAATGAAAATGAAAAATCCCAAGTCATTCACTGAATTAACATTAAGCTTCTTTAGTGTTAATGAGTGTAGATTGGTGCTAAGTTTTCTTGAATTGACTTATGCTAAGTCTTAATCAGTGTTGCTATGTTGTTATAGCATATTAGTACTCTGTTCTGTGTATTTATATTGCACAATAATTATGACAAAGCAGCTGGATTTGACTGACCCTATTTATGCAGATCCATTTACTGACACTATGTATCTGGAAATTGAAAAAGCAGCTGAATTTGGAAACTGCATACCAGTAGGGGTTGCAACAGTACAAAAGGAGCTTCACTTTTAAAAGAAAATTATAAGGTAACAAAAATTTTTATTCATTTCAAATACTACAATACAAAGTAAGGTATTTGTTATATAAGGTAGAACTGTTACATAAGTTTAGGATCCTAAATTCTATAACATAAGTCTTGACTTCTTCCTACTACACTTAATAAATGCCTTGTGAAATTCTGCAAAGTGATCTTTCCACCAATGACAGACTAAGCAATTGACTGCTACACCTTTTGCACACCTACACCTTTTGCACACCTGCTAAGTGATCTTCACATCATGCACATATTAAAAACCTGCAAAACTTTGGATTTTACAAAAAAAAAAAAAAAAAAAAAAGCACAAAATAATATGAACAATACAGTGATAGGAAAAGAGCAACATTAGAAACCAAAATAGCAGTAGCAGAACACATAAAAAGTAGTAGAGGTAAGACCAAAATCAATTGAAGAACCAAATAAGCAGTTAAAAAAAAAAAAAGAAATTAGCAGCAATTTTTGTCCAGTAGCAGTTAAAAAACATATTGTCAACATATCAGGTCATAGTAACCATTGTCCCATTGTCCAAACCCTCCCAATCATAGTAACATATTGTCCCATTGTCCAAAAAAAAACAGATACAAATATTGTCCCATTGTCAATTCATGTTTCCTTATCATCATCTCCCTCCTCCTTCACAACCATAATTCTTTTCTTCTTTGGATTTTGAGTGCTGGAAAATTGATCAAGTAAGCTTCTCTTAACAGCATCACTGTCAGTTACATCAACTGATTGTTCCTTCACAGCATTCACATTTGGACTCTCTGCCTCTTCCTCTGAAAAAAATCCCTGAATAGATAGTAATAAATCAGTTGAATAGAACCCTAAGTTTAAAAACAAATACGTGAAAAAGAACTTGAAGAGCCTGAATATCATATAGGGAATCACAGGGAATCTGTGTCTTTAAACCTCATCTTTATCAGCAAGGAGACCAGGACAGTAAGTATTGAACATCTCAGGGAAGTGTTTAACTGACATTACAGGAATAGCATTACTTAGGTTGTCTAGCTGATTTTTGTGCACATTGACCTTAAAGAAAAGACCTCTGCCCAGCATAGTCTTAAGCTCTTTAGGTATCTTAATCATCACCTAAGGTTGGAAATGAAATTAGAAAACATGTAGTGAAAGAGAATTAGTAGAGCACACATAGAACACACATTAATCAGATGGATTATAAGTAAACAAACCTTTGGCTGCTTTGCTATCAATTCATCAGCTCTTACACTAACCAAATCAAGTGCTTCACGATCCCATAGAAGAAAGGGTGCTGTACCTTTAACATCAACAACTCTAACCTTGATCTTATACCTGTAGATGCAGTCATCATATCTGCTACTACACTTGCTACACTGAAACATTCCATCAAGAAATTCCACCTTCTTATTACATCCTGGATCTTTGCAGGACTGGTAAAACCAATCATCAACATCAGATTCTATTCCGACAATCTGTGCAGGTACCCAGAATTCACCTACCTGTGCAAAAGGAAGAAAAGGTAAGCACCTACTATCATTACATTGATTTAGTACTGATCAGAACTAACATTTATGTACCTCTCTATTCTGATAGATGTCAGTTATGGTAATGATACGCATCTTTGAACTACTCAAATCAGCACCACTTGAATTACCATAACTATAGGCTGAATTACCATAACTATAAGCTGAGTTTGAGGTAAGGCTCTTTCCAGGTGTTTGCTGCAATGATAGGCTAAAAGGGAAACAAAATATATCAAAAAATTGTGTACTGTAATCAAAAAAGGTTTAACAATAAAAAAAATTCTGTAAGGCAACAAACCTCTGTCTAAAATCCACAAAATCAGTACTGTCGCCATTAAACAGAAGTTGGGTAGCATCATAAGAACTTGTTATTTTCACTTCAGCAGCTACATCATAACATTTGAACTTATATTGCAGGAAAATACATATTGCAGGAAAATTCAAATGCTACACAGTATGAGGTAAGGACAACATAACATACAACTATTATTGCAGTAATTTTTAACATTTGTATGGTCTAAGATAATATAGGGTTAATATAGGGTTAGTTGACTTACAGTTTTCAGAAACCTTGACCCTTCCCATCTGAATTAAAACAATCACTGGCTCTGCAAATTCCTTTCTCAAATAAGGCATCACTTTCTCAACATGCTGATCCCATACAGTGCATTTAAGTTGATTGCCACTTACAAAAAAAATATTAGAAGGTTAGAAACAGAAGAGAATAATATGTATGTTTATATTCAAATATTTGTAGGACTTACTTTAAATCCTCAATGAGGAAATCTATGAGCCGGGAAGGCCTACCAGATATCAACTTGTCCTGAGGGTTTATATTTCCACAACCCTTCCAATCACATCTAAAAAAAACATAGAAAACAAACAGAAAAAAAGGAAAAAGTTGAGCAGTATATTCTTTAGCCATTAGGTGATTATATAGTGAATGAACTATATAAGAAAACAAAGAAATAGATGAAACATACCAACCAATACTTTAGGATCAACTGTCTTCAAAGCAGTAAAGGACTGTAAACGATACATATGTGTAGGAAAATCCAATCCTTTGTAGCCTTTTATCAATGTCTCATTGAATAACTTCAACATGTAAGGACCACTGCATGTCTTATAGGCATAGTAATGTTCAACTACCAGGAAGTTTTTTATACAATACACATTGCCTTCAATGAATTTATTTTGAATAGAAACATTCTTTCCAGGAATATGCAGATGAACATATGCCCCCTATAAAATAAGAGGTAATTACTTTCTACTGTTGTATATATTCAATTATGAATGAAGCAAATAAGTTTACAATTACTAATATTACCTCTTCATCATGTAGAACACACTCTCTTGATTTGATATCTTGGTTAAACCGGCTTTGAGGAACATCGTATGTACGCACTGCTCTCAACTTAATGGCAGCAGTAGTTTTGTTCCTCTTAATCTCTCTTACAACAATGTACATTGGAGCCATGGCGTTGGACTGGAGAATGTAGTTCTAAAACCTGTGTTCGACTGCAGAATGTGGAGACTGGAGAATGTGGAGAATATAATATGTATTTATATTGGTAGAAATAGGTTTAAATTCATTCAGATTGGGAGGGTAATCGAAGAGTCATGGTCATTACCAATAACTATCACACCCTTTAGTTGGAAACCCAAAGGGTGTTTAATCATTAATGTATCCGGTTAGGTAATACAACACTTTAAATAACGCAATCTGATTTTCCCAAGATTTGGCACAAACGGCGGCGTTTCAAGAGGTCGGGGAACTGATATTTGTTACGCAATCAGATTTTCCCAAAATTTGGCCCAAACGGCGGCGTTTCAAGTGGGCGGGAAACTGAAAATTGTTATTTTTTCAGAAATCTGTTGCTTTTATATATATATATAGATATCTAAATCTATATAAAAACATAATAAGTGTGAATGAATATCCTTCATTTATGTCCATTTTTTCCGTTAAGTTTTTTTTTTAACATTATGCTATAAAAGTTGTACTTTACAATATATTAGACAAAAATACACTTACCGTTATAACTTCCGTTATCTTTTCCACTATTATTATCATGCACATGCATCCACTATATATTTTCTTATTTTCTTCAATAATAATAATATATGCACATTATATATTGTAGCTATATGTTAGTTATTTCCTAAAATATAAATAAAAAATTTATAAAAATATTTTACATTATTATTATTTACAATAATTTAAATATATAAAATCTAAATAAATTTAAAATTTGAATATAAAATAATAATATTTGGCACCTATTTTTTGCGCATCGCGCATAAGAAAAACTAGTATATATATATATATACTAGTATTTGTACGCGCGATGCGCGAAAGTTCGTGCCCAATAGTAAAACATTAATAAATACAAATAATTAAAATTTTTAATTCTAATTATATATACAAATTTAGTATATGTATTTTATACACACACATATATGATTTACCATGTATAGAAATTTAATTAAAATATAATCAGCCATTAAATTAATTATATAATGATTTTACTAAAATGATAATTAAGGAAAAGGAAAATGATATGATAGATATAGGTGTATGATAATAATAATGGAGTTAAAAACTAACGGTGTTATAACGGTGTAAGGGTAGTTTTGTATAACAACAATGTAGTAGGGATAATTTTGTCTAATAACATTAAAGTGTACAACATTTAAAATAAAATGTACAAATTGATTAGCATATAGAAAGAGGGACATAAATCAAGGATATAACCTTGATTGAGACTTATTAAGCTTATTATATAATATATATATATATAATTTTTTAAAAACCGATCTGTTTTTGGTTCGATTTGGTTTTTAACCGAACCGAACCGATCGATTTCTCTACTATATGCACCGATCGGTTTATCGGTCTAAAACCGAACCGAACTAGTTTGCCCATGCCTACTTTGAATTGCAACAGCCAAATCTCTTCTTCTTTTTTTTTTTAAAGTTATATAAATTGTTAAATTTTAACAGTTGGTCTTCTTTTTTTTTTCAAAAAATTGTTGGCAGTTGTAAAACTTTTTTCTTCTTTTTTCATTTTTTTTTAATTTGTTGAAACATTGTTAAATTTAAATATAATAAAAATAATAATTGTAATTATAATTTTTGTAATGATAATAAATAAAGAAATAATTAAAATATACTGGGGTAAAATGGTGGGACCACAAAAAATTGAGAAAAAAAACTTAAAATTAATGGGAAGAAGAGTTTTTGGGATTGAGTGAGATAGTTGATGATGATGTGGATGTTTGGGCCCACAAAAAACTTGAGTAAAAACTCAACTATTGAGGAAGGCCTTATGAAATATGGGCAAATTATAACGTGCACCACAGTGCACACAGCAATGTGCACCACGTACGTAAACGATGTCATTTTGAGCATTGGAAACTAACCGTCCCTTTTTTTAGAAATCATGTTTCCCGTTTCAGCCGGTCTGTGTATTTATGTTAATATTCTGTGTATTCTAGGTAATCGTTCTATGTATTCCAGGCAATCATTATGTGTATTCTAGGCAACCGTTCTGTATATTCATGTTAGTAACACATGTTGTGATATGTTTGTGCATTCGAATTTTAGGAGATGAGTTTTGTGTATTTTGTGTCAATATTCTGTGTATTCATGTTATTAACACATGTTGTGATGTGTTTGTGCATTCGAATGTTAGGAGGATGAGTTCTGTGTATTTTGTGTCAATATTCTTCTGTGTATTCTAGGTAATCGTTCGGTGTATTCCAGGCAATCAGTGTATTCTAGGCAACTGTTCTGTGTATTCATGTTACTAACACATGTTGTGATGTGTTTGTGCATTCGAATGTTAGGAGGATGAGTTCTGTGTATTTTGTGTCAATATTCTTCTATGTATTCTAGGTAATCGTTCAGTGTATTCCAGGCAATCATTCTGTGTATTCTAGGCAACCGTTCTGTGTATTCATGTTAGTAACACATGTTGTGATGTGTTTGTGCATTCGAATGTTTAGGAGGATGAGTTCTGTGTATTTTGTGTCAATATTCTTCTGTGTATTCTAGGTAATCGTTCGGTGTATTCCAAGCAATCATTCTGTGTATTCTAGGCAACCGTTCTGTGTATTCATGTTAGTAATACATGTTGTGATGTGTTTGTGCATTCGAATTTTAGGAGGATGAGTTCTGTGTATTTTGTGTCAATATTCTGTATATTCATGTTATTAACACATGTTGTGATGTGTTTGTGCATTCGAATGTTAGGAGGATGAGTTCTGTGTATTTTGTGTCAATATTCTTCTATGTATTCTAGGTAATCGTTCGGTGTATTCCAAGCAATCATTCTGTGTATTCTAGGCAACCGTTCTGTGTATTCATGTTAGTAACACATGTTGTGATGTGTTTGTGCATTCGAATGTTTAGGAGGATGAGTTCTGTGTATTTTGTGTCAATATTCTGTGTATTCATGTTATTAACACATGTTGTGATATGTTTGTGCATTCAAATGTTAGGAGGATGAGTTCTGTGTATTTTTTGTCAATATTCTGTGTATTCTGGGCAAACATTCTGTGTATTCTAGGCAAACGTTCTGTGTATTCTAGATAATGATTATGTGTATTATAGATAATGAATTTTCTGGAGTCATTCGCGTCCGTGTCTACTAACATCGAAACGACGTCGTTTTTGGTGCACATTGCTATGTGCACCGTGGTGCATGATATAACGATTGTGAAATACGACACCAGATCATCAATGGAAGTTCTATTACAACATCATACCAGAAAAGATCCCAGTACATTTTCATCCTTCAACCGTTCCCTTAAAACTAGGAAAATAAGTGACACCTCACTAAGGCTATCATTGACCTAGAAATTTCTCTCACTTTCTAAAATAGATTTCACTTTCACATCATCAAATTTACAAATTCTTCACTATTTGTTCTATATCCCTGCAATATTTTCTCACTTTCAAAAGTGGTCTCACATTCATATTGGCTATGTTTGGCAAACCTAGCTGAAAAGGTAGTTGAAAGCTGAAAAGTAGCTGAAAACTGAAAAGTTATAAGCTCAAAGCTGAAATCTGAAGAACTGTTATGCTTAAAAGTGTTTGATAAAATTAGCTTTTTGATAAGCTGATAAATATAAAAAGACTAAAAATAACATATTCATACAATTTAAATAGGTTTATTTATATATTAAAATATAAAATAGTAAAAGCAATATATTCTAATAAAATATAAAGTAAGAACATATATTTGAAAACATATAAAGTAAAACAAAATGTTTATAATTCATACGATTAGCTCATACAAAAATCATTGTTCAAACACAAATGTCAAATTGAAATTACAACAAAACATATTGAATAGAAAAAGTCAAAAAGGTCTAGCCAAAAAAGTTCTAATTGAGAAGGGTAAATGATGTCATTTCTTTAAAATAATAAGGTTAAACATGGAAAAAAAGTTAAGAAGCTAATAGCTTATTTTGAAACGCTACCTTAGGCAGCGTTCAAAAATAAGCTCTTATTTTAAGCTACTAGCTTATTTTAGGAATATTACCAAACATAGCTTATAACTTATTAGTAGCTTAAAATAAGTGATAAGCTTCTAAATAAGCTCTGCCAAACAGAGCCATTATATAATAAATATAATAACCAAATAATATAATAAATAACTAATAAGAATTAAAAAAAAAAAAGTACACAAAGCATGCTTTTTTTTTTTTCTCATTCTCTCTCCTATTTCTAATTTAGCAATTCTCTCTCCACTTGCAAATGCACATGGCATTAAATAATAATAATAATAATAATAATAATAAGGAAAAAGTGTCAAATAGGCCACCAAACTTATCGCTTTTGTGCAATTGGGTCATTGAACTTTAAAAGTGTGCAATTCAACCATCAAACAAACAAAATTTGTGCAATTGGACAATTTTTCCAAAAAAATTTTAATAAATTTGAGTTAAAAATATTTCAATATTGACTCCCAACTAGTATGGTAGAAGAAAATTCCACTCTTAATACATATATGTTAGTAATATAATTGGATTTTACCAGAAAAATTTTGTAAAAATGGTCCAATTGCCCAAATTTTGCTTATTTGATGGTTGAATTGCACAATTTTAAAGTTTAATGGCCCAATTGACACTTTTTCCTAATAATAATAATAATAATAATAATAATAATAATAATAATAATAATAATAATAATAATAATAATAAGTCTCTCTCTTGCCACCTAGATTAAAAAGGGAAGGGATTGGCAGGGATGGGGTTAGCCTAAGAGCATCAATATCAGTGTGGTTTTTTTTGTGGTTTTTTGAGGAGTTTTTGTAAGTGCGATTAGGAAAGAAAATATGAGAAGAGAAATAGATAAAAAAAAAAAGGAGAAAAAAAGAATAAAAAAACAAATATATTTGCTGCAAAGCAATCTGACTGCAATGTATAGTAGTCACGCACCAACCGACGCGTGCAGTGCAGGCGCTAGCTAGGCGTGCTCCGTGCCTTATACGCATAGACAAAACAAACTTTGTTGTCATTAAATTCAAATGTGGGAACCATTAAAAACTATAACTTGCAGGAATGAAAAACAAATAAAAAACTAAGTCTCACATCTATAAAGAAAGCACCTTCAGTGTTTTTCTCTGACATAAACCAACAAAAAATCACCAGTAAGGATGCTCTAACTTGAGAGCATCCTTATCAGTTGGGGTTTTTTTCAATTCCAACATCCACCTCATCATCCATTATCTCACTCAATCACAAAACCATTCTTCACACTAGTTTAAAGTTTTTTCTCAATTTTTCGTGTACTCACCCTTTTCTATCATATATTTTAAAGAATTCAAGAATTAAGGAATGAATTTATGGGAACAACAACAAAAATAATAATAGATGGATTATGGTTAGGAAAATAATAATAGATGGATTATAGTTAGGACTAATAATAATAATAATAATAATAATAATAATAATAATAATAATAATAATAATAATAATAATAATCCAATTATTAAATTCCTAATTAAATTTTCCTATTAAATCCGTTATAGTTACAAATAGAAAAAATTACCAGGATTGATAACAGCTAATCAATTTTCTAATATAATTTTCCTATAATATTTTAATAAATTGATTTTTTATAATATAATTACCTAAAAGGCTTCCTTCCTTTTTTATATATAATACTGATACATATGTTAACCCGTTTATTATTATGATAATCTATATAGGCAATTACACTATATTATTTACCATCTAAATGGTAATTAAAAACCATATTTAACATCTAAATTTATTATGGTAATTAAACATAGAGAATCCTTTCTTAGGATGATCTTATATTTTTTTTTTACTTCAAATAATTATTATCAATTATCCGTGCACTTCCTTGGATTACTTTTGAATAAAATCTTAAAAATTATGGCAATTAAGGAATTAATACAAACTAAGTATAATATAAACTCCCTAAGTACTATATTGTAATAAAATGATCTCTTTTTTTATTGGAATTAATGATAAATTTTTCTGCCCATATAGAAAATTAAACACACACATATTACGTCCAAAATTAAACATACACATATTATTTTAATAAGAATAATATATACTCCTTATTTATCATAATTATTCAGATTACATGGATGTCATAATTAGCATAATATTAATTAAGTATAATGTATACTCCTTAATTACTATATTGTAGTCATAATAAAACGATCTCATTTTTATTGAAATTAATGATAACTTTTTCTGTCCATATATAAAATTAAACATACACATATTACGGTGGATAATTAAATGAAAATAAATATACATATATTATGTCTATAATTAAAAGAAATTAAATATACGCATATTATGTCCATAATATCAACCTGTGTGTTTAACACTTTAATCGTAATTAAACATAGAGATTCCCTTCATTTGATTTTTGTTACTTAAAATAATAGTGTGTATGAATTAGCCCTTCTCTTCGTTCTACTTTTTTGTTTAGACTTTTTCCTAATATAATTTTTAAGTAATCAATTTCAACACCAATATACAAATCTTATAATTTCAAATATTAGAATTATTTATAATTTCATCATTAATTTTATTATATAAACATATAATTAAAAAAAAATTATCCGTGCATCACACGGGTAATACACTAGAGTAAACATTATATATAATAATAATCTCGTAACTCTTCTAGAGCTCACGTGGGATGAATTTTGACGATATATATGCTCTGTAAAAAATTCCTCAACATATTCATTTCTCATTTGTGCAACACAAGCTTTATTGTCCACATATAAGACATTAGGGGTAAGACATAACATAACCAGTTTGGGACTTGGCATCAAGGGAATCAAACAAAATAGTCAGTACCCAAGTAGCCCATAAAACCGCATATTGGTTTCTCACATAAATGTCAAAATCTTTTGTAACTTGAAGATACCAAAGGATATGTTAAATACTATTCCAATACTTCATTGTAGGAGGATCACTAAATATTGTTAGCAATTTCATCGCAAATACAATATCAGGCTTGATGCGATTATGATACCTCTAATCCTAAATTGGTGCTCCAACAACAATGAAGTAATGGACATTTGGTCCCAAAATATCCTCATTATCCTATACAAGCCTAAATGGTTCATTATATGCTTCTAAAAATTGGAAACAATTAACGTGATAAGCAAATGATACTTATCCATCTAAAACATCTTCAAGACGTTTCTCAATGTAGGCTAATTGGTGTATAAATTGACTAAATTCCTTTTAAGAAAATACTCGATCTTCAAGTCGAGATAATATTTAGCTTTCACAAGCTTTTCATTTCTAAAATCTTCGTCTTTAAACATGAGCTAACACCATCACGCTCTTTATGTATTTCGTTGATGTTTACACCATCAATATTGACTGAGATTATAAATAAGTTCATTAACAACTCTTTATTGAGCACATAATGATACATATTATTCCTTCTTCATGAGGATAATAAATGCATTCGCAATTTCTTAAAGAGTATCTAATGACACATAATATATGCATATTCCTTTTTCAAGAAGAAAAATACTCAGTCAATCATTAACTATGTCAAGTCATATAAAGACCTTAGGGGGCGTTTGGTTCACGGAATGTTAGATTACCTTAGGGAATGTTAGATTGCTGGGAATGTTAGATAACTGGGAATGTTAGATTCCTGTGTTTGGTTTAAAATTGAACTAGGTAAATAAGACAACGGAAATAAGATAAATTGATTAAAATGCCAAAACCTAAATATTAGGAATAAGATAAGGGAATGTGAGATTACCTAAGAAATCGGGGTGTATCTCACATTCCCTTCCAATAGCTAAAAACTTCATCGGGAGGTTATCTTACATTCCCTGGGAATCTTACATAACTTGAACCAAACATGGGAATCTTATATTACCAAGCAAATATAACCTTAGTTATCTTATATAACTTGAACCAAACGCCCCCTTAATATTTTCATGTTGCGATTTTCACTTTCTCTTATTTTAAGAACTTTTAAAATCCATCATGAATTTTCAAATATGTTATCCAATGACCCATTAGTATGCGGTCATGACATTAATCATATATTGTCCAATGACCCATAAATATGCGGTCATGACTTTTATCAACTGCATAGTATTCATTGCCAATGATATTAATTAGCAGAACTTATCGTCATCCATTATGGGAGAGTATATCATATCAATTATGGGTCAATGTGTAAACCCATGAGCTCCAAGCCTCGCTTTATATCACATCTTATCATTATTCTCTTTCGTACCAACACGTATACAATGGTGTGTACACATAATATAGAGAATACAATAGCAAGCTAAACTATGCATTAATTGCTCCTTTATATATCAAATAATCAGAGCACTTCTTGTGACTTGCTCTGGATCTAGATTTAGCAATTATATTGTAAAGGCAATTGTGTTGTTGACAACATTTTTCATAAATTCCTCCCATATCCATAATAATTCATGGCAATTTCAAAATCAACCAAATGATAGACATTTCCCATCAATATTCAAATCTGGTCGTTCTGCATCCCAATATTATAATTATTTGGTGCACCACTGGTATTTCGTCATATGGATGAATGTCTCTTCAAGACATAATTAATCAATAGATATATATTTGGCAGACATTAATAATCTATTGAACATTCAGTTCAATCAATCTAGTATGTGGATTTTTGAAGATCCTTTCATATCATGAAATTTCTCAGCATTCAAATTTTCAAAATAATTTGGGTTCATATCTCCCCCTAATACTGTGAAGTGATCTTCATAAATTATGCAGTCAGCGTATCAAATGATCTCCATATCATGGGCTCTAGGTATTTATACAATAGACGGAGATTTATAAACAACATGTATACCTAGTTTTATATTTGATAGCCTGTAGAGATACTCAATGATGTGATAATAAAATAGACTACATATTAATAAAACACAAATTTGGAAAATGTTCAATTTGACACCATGTACTAGATGTAAGGGGGAATATTCATGCTATGCAGTATGTCAGATTTTGATAAAACAGTTGTATATCAAATTAAGTCTCCCCTATATAAAATATATAATTTGGAAATTTCCATTACACATTCTTCATAAAATAGTCATGCATATAGGGAGACTACTGTTTGACATATATACGATGTCCAATAATATTATTTCAAATCTAACTTATTACTCCCTCCGTCCCATTTTATGTGTCTGGTTCGGTTAACGAGGCTTGACTAAAGTTATTTTTAATTCAATTTTTCATAATATTAAGTTTAGTATTAATATACAAAATTTATATATTTTAGAAACTACACTAAAAGTACTATTAAACACAAAAAATCAAATTTAAAAACAAGTAAAAAATGATAAAGAAAATAGACAAATAAGAAAGAGTTGGTTTGACCAATGAATAGTAAGTAGGACAGATAAAATGGGACAGAAGGAGTAATATTTAGCCCAAAATGCCCCAATCGCTCATGTCATAATTTAAAGTAATTTGGGTCTTTAAATCGCAACATATGATATACGTATATGCAATCAATAATGTATATGCTCAAATAGATAAAGCATATACATAATTTAAGAGCAATAATTTGGAAAATCAAAGTGGAATAAAAAAACCAGGCATATATAGTTCCATATAATCTCATAGAATGCCAAAATAGCTTTAATCAAAATTAAAGCAATTAATGTCAAATAAATGCAATGCAATAACTTATATATTCGACAAATAAATTCATGGATGGTGAGATCATTCATGATTTTTATTCCCCACTTTTTTTTTTCAATTTATGAGAAATCATCATCATCATTATCATCACATATCTAGGATGATCTAATCAGTCGTGCAAAATCTTAAAGCCATTCAAATCAGCAAACTTTTAGTTTACAATAAGATTGGCTTGATGGCACTCATTCTTGTGCAATAAAAATATGGAATTTTCCAATACATATTTCCCCCTGATATTGCCTTTGTAATTTGGAGGAATTCTTGATTCCTTTCTTTTATTGTCTCAACATGATATATGTTATTACGAATATTATTCAATAAATCCCTGTGAGACTTTGGAGGGAAGCATTACTATTTTTAATGCATTATGTATCATAAATTTTGTTCCTTCAGGCAATAATATATTGGCTCTACTGGAGCCCTCAATCATTTTGTACTACAACATATTGTAGTAACAAATTCCTCATTTTTTTTTCAATGTGTAGAAATACTTTCCACTTTTAATCATTGTCTGTGTGATTGCACTATCCACAACACATACATTTGCTTCTTTCAAGCATATATACAACCTTTAAAAATCAAGCATCACATGAAATATCATGATTCACATTCAATTTTCGCTGTATGATATTTGAAAATAGCATGCACCAAAGGTGATGAGTATAATTATCTATATTTATCCCATGATTTGATAAGCATATCAAAATATCTTTCATTTATAATATATGGGATAAATTCAAATGTTATGGCCTATAGCAAATATTTATTGCATATAAGCAAATATGACTTTCATATAATAGCCAACCTCTCTCTCTCTCTCTCTCTCTCTCTCTCTCTCTCTCTCTCTCTCTCTCTCTCTCTCTCTCATATAGAGGATTGAAATAACATTTCTAGTAACAATTCCATGCAACAACCAAATTTAGGGAATAATAATGTCATATTATACTAGTAACAATACCATGCAATAGTAATATCCAGGAACTTCTTTTTTTCTTCTTTTAAAACTAATAGCTAGGAGCTTTGTTTAGGGAATAACATCAGATTATGCCTCATAATTTATGCTATTTTTCCAACAATCCCCTACATGAATGAAAATTGATTTTTGGGGTTGTTTTGAAATCGAAAACAACTGTGTTCAACGGTCGATCCCTGCATATGATAGGTAGCTGTTACCTTTTGAACCTTTCCTCGTGAAGATATATTTACTCTACTAGTTGTACGGTAGAACGTGATGTCTTTGAACCGATTGCCGTTTGTATAGATGGTGACATATCTCACATAGGAACCTCCCAACCATGCTCTGTTATCATTATTGTGCCCATTTTGGCTGTGGGTCACCATTCCTAGTTCTGCAATAGTTTCTAAAGAATTGAGCCGAATCAATTCTCCTTTGAAGCGACCCTCACTTCTCTCTCACATAGGTGATTCTTTCCAAGTATCTCGCATACTCACTCATGTCAACCGACATTCGAATCATTAAAGCACCGATGTGCTAACTTCGTGCGGGAGCCACTATTCAAATGAGTAGTGGTAGGAAGTCCAAGAATCCCCCCCCCCCCACAGTGAGACACACTGCATTCCATAATTTAGTTATCCCATTGAACCTAGGTGTCACTATAGAACTTTTTTTTTTTATATCAAGGACTTTAAACCCATTCCTCGTGTAAGCTTCTCCACAACTTCTTTGCTTAACCCTTTGGTTAGCGAATCCGCTATATTATCTTTTGACTTCACATAGTCAACCGAGACAAGTCAGACAACACGTGTTGTGAGAAGTTGTCTAATAGTATTATATCTACGACGTATATGTCTAGACTTATCATTATACATATGACTCTGTACTCGTCCAAGTGTGGCTTGACTATCGCAATGCACACAAATTGGAGGTACATGTTTTTCCCAATTAAGAATATCTTCTAGAAAATGGCGTAGTCATTCAACCTCTTCACAACATTTGTCCAAGGCTCTCAACTTAGATTCCATTGTGGATCTAGCTATCACAGTTTGATTAGAAGATTTCCATGCAATGGCTGCATGGGCTAGTGTAAACACGTAGCCACTCATGGACTTAGAGTCCTTAATATCATATATCTAATTAGCGTCGCTATACCGTTCAAGTACAGCAGGATATCTTGTATAGTGCAGTCCATAGTTACGAGTATACTTGAGGTATCTCATAACCTTCACTATTGTCTTCTAGTGCATATCACCGGGGTTACTCGTATATCTACTGAGTTTACTAAACGCAAAGGTAATATCAGGCCTAGTACAGCTCATAAGATACATCAAACTATCAATAACCCGAGCATATTCTACTTGAGAAATACCCTCTTTATTGTTCTTGGTTAGATAGACGTTTGTATCAAATAGTGTCCTAGCCAATTGATCATCATCCTTGTTAAAATTTTCAAGGATTTTGTCAATATAATGAGATTGGCTCAACACAAGACCATCAAGTCTTCTAATGATTTTAATCCCAGGGATTAAATCGGCCAAACTCATATCCTTCATTTCAAATTTTGCATTTTAACATGTTCTTGGTAGATTTGGTCATCTGATCATTACTACCAACGATGAGTATATCATCAACGTATAAATAAAGAATGACATACCCGTATATCGTTTCCTTAACGTAGACACACTTGTCACTCTCGTTTATTTTAAATCCATTGGTTAACATCGCATGGTCAAATTTCTCGTGTCATTGCTTAGGCGCTTGTTTTTGTAATACCCATTGTTAGCATAATAAGTATACTTATTTTTATTAAATGAAGTCAACAAGTCAAAGAATATTAAATTTGACGTTGGATAAAAATTACCAAATTGCCCTTTCCTCACCCTTAAAGGTTAAGATATCATTTGGGTTGGAGAAAGACTTCATTTGAAAGAAGATAAGCTAAGGAGTTTTACTAGAGAGAAGATAAGGAGAAATCTTGAAGCTTTGATCTCCATCCTCTTCAAGCTTCGGTCTCAAGTTATTGGAATATTCTAGGTAAGTTTGATCTCCATATTTTACTCTTCTTGAGTTGGGTTTATCATTGGAGCCCTAAGATTGATGTTTGGAAAATATTAGGGATTTGACAAGGAGTATTTGGGTGAGCTAAATAGCTAAGATTTGGATGTTTTAGGTAAGTGGTTAACTCTTCTCTACTTACTTTGCAAAACCCGTAACCTAGCTATGTTGGAATCTCTACTACTTTGAATACCCATTTTAGGGTTAATTTGAGTTAAAAATATTTTAAGCTTTTGATATAATATGACTCAAGCTATTTATGATTGTTAAAGTGTGAGTTCACTATTATGCGATTTATGAGTTATTATTATTAATTTTTGAGTTTATGTTTGGAGAATTGCTATGATATGTTTTTGGACTATTAAACTTGATTATAGATATCTTTGGGCATGCCTAACTATCAAACTAGTGCTTTACCTGTGCGATGCACCAACAAAATTATATTTTTATGAATTTAAATAAAAATTTTGAAAAAAATATAAATATTTTAAAATGTACAAAATGTCTCCTAATTCTTGGACATTATTTTTTTCGCACAGGCAACGCACACCCGTGCAGCATCCGTGCGACACCCGTGCAGCGCCTGTGCAAAGTTGACATAACCACCTCCTAGCTATTTTTACCATTTTATTTTGATACGATCGGTAGGCGCGCGCACACACACGCATTTAGATAAATTTATTGTCTAATACTATACCCACAATGCATATATGCATCTTTTCCATGAAATGTACGATGTGATTTTATAATTAGATACAGATAGGAATAAATTAACAACAACAAATGCAAAACAAAAACTAAGTACATCAGAATCCATTTTGATCTAAGCATAAACATATCCCTTTCTGACACAACCATGAAGTTCATATGTTCGGTAAAGGACAATGAGAGTCGAGAAAGAACTTCCAAATTCAAATAAAAGCAAATAAAAGCAAATACACAGAGATGCAAGTTGATTTGTATAAAGACTCAACTATAGATATTATTATCACCTGATGAGTGAATAGGTCGGGAAATCAGTCACAACGAGTTGATCAAGACTAATGCCATAAGGTATAATGGTGGGTGTAGGTTTCCAATGAGTTATGGGTTAAAGAATGATTTGAGCTTTTGAAAGTATTGTGTTATGAACTAATGTTGATGCCCATGTAGCTAAAGCTAAATCTTCTATTTATTACTCTAAAGCTTATTGTATATTTTTAAGGTTACTTGATCCAGGGTTGAGAAGAGTATCACTTACTGGGCATTAGCTCATTAATTTTATTTCCTCATGTTTCAGAATAGTTAAGGAGTACAGTTGTGAATAGCACGAGCACTCGTGGTGGGGTCTTGGATGTGACTTTTGAAACTAGGAAGCTTAGTCCTAGTATTGGAGATTATCATAGATTTTTGCTTGTGTTGGATAATACCTTTGACCCTTTGTATTTTTGGATAACCTATTATGCTTGGTTTTGGTGCTTGTGAGGCATTTTGGACATGCTACTCTTGATTGTAAATATTTAATAGTGGTGAATTGATGAGTTTTTGGGAAGAGCTAGTTCTTTACATCTTATCATTTTGGGTTGTGAAATCCTTATGTATTCAAGTGTTGTTATGAAGGTTATGAGTGGTAGGTATGGTTAGGCTTCGTATTGTTGCAGGTTTTCATGTAACGGTACGGCCGGGTCATGTCCTAGAAGTGGGGTGTGATAGTTTTAAGCCATATAACGATGTGGGTGTCAATACTTTGTAGCCGTTTGAACATAAATGTGTACAAACAATTTGTCTTTTTATCTTACACAAAAGGACACGACTTTAAATGAATGTATTGACATTTGGATCAGTTCTTAGGACTTTTATTTATCCTAGGTTGATCACCCACGTTTTTAAGGTTTCGGACAAGAAATCACACAGAGAATGTTTTCTGGCTTGTCCACGCGAGTAATGAATAACTTGTGCCTTAATGCTCAATATCGAATGATTGACTTTATCATTCTTTCTAATATCTCCTCGAATGATCGTTCTTTACCATTCGGCCTTGATAGTCATCAAGAGGTGTAGCCTTCCATGATTCGGCATCTTCATACCTCTTGGTCTTGTTCACAAGTTCTCATGTCCTCGGCTTTCAGGTCTTCATATAAGTCTTCTGTCTTCAGATGATTTGAGTTCCATGGTTCGTCCTTAGATACTTGGCTAGTCAAGGCTGAGGTACACGAGCTGAAGAACACGAGTTTTAGAATATTACAATGATTCGACCATGTTCTCGTTCTATACTAAAACATGATGTGACAAGGTAAAAATTAGAGATCTAAACTCCTATTATTGGTATCATCAAAATCTCAACACGGGGGGTTCCTAACAAGTTGGACAAAAGGAAAAGGTTTTTATTAAGTTCATGTTGAAACTGAATGCCTTCCAATTGTTCAAGGTCTTAAGGGAAGTGAGGGGTAGTCTTCATTATGCTTATTGTTACATAATATTAAGGAAATGATGAAAGATTTTAACAATGTTATCGTCAAGTTTAATTTATTAGACGATCTGCAAATCAAACTGCCTATATTCTTGCTCGAGAGTTTTTTCTTTGACAGATTGTATGGAGTGGTGTGTATACCCTCCTAATTTTCTTTGTAATGCTCTATGTTCCGACTTGCATTAATGAAATTATGTTTTCTGTTTGTGAAAAATAACAATAAAAAATAAAATTAAAATTAAAAATTAAGGTGATCAAAATAAGAGGAGTGCATGTGTTATATGCCTAAATATTAAGGGTCCAAGTGAAATAAACAATCAAGCAAAAGTACATCCCTATATTTGATAGGCACTTCATAATTGGGCATCACATGGCTACATGGAGACAACATTTGGTGGCGTCTCCCATGTGAATATATATATTTTACTCATTTTGTACTTCATAATTTCCCCATCACCTTTGACTTTTTTTTTTTTGAAAGGTAATCTTCATTAATAAGCAATAGAAACGATTACAACAAGGTTCAATGGAATGATAAGCCATTCCATACAATCTGACGTAGAAACAATTTTTCTAGCTAGGCTAATGAAAATTTGATTCGCAGACTGTTTTACAAATGAGAAGTTGTGATCCTTAAAGGGACCTTAAGGCTTCTTTGATGGTCTTGCTATACGTAGACAAGCTTCTCTGTGGATGGAAGGTCTTGCACACCACCTGAGTCTTCATATCCATACTGACGTCCATAGACAATATTCCCAACTGAAGGTACACATCCGACCTTGTGTCTTTGATCGGTTCATCAGTGGGCATCCTACCGACTGAAATGTCGTTGTTCAGAAGAGGCATTTTACAATTGTCAACTACTTTGTCCAGGATGAGTTTTACATAAGCTATGACCATTACAATCTTATCGTGTACCATATAAACCTCGTCAATAGAACGAGAGGGAAAGCTCGTCAATAAAACGAGAAGGAAAAGCTCGCAAAGTAAACGAGAGGAAAATACAACAAACCTGCAAATAGATGCAGAAGAAACACAATACAACTAGTAAACAAAGTAGGATAAAAACATAAAATAACACCAAAAGAGGTGTATTATTCAAAGCATGAAAAAAGGAAAAGATAGGTGGGTAAGGACAAAAAAGTTGGGAGCTCAATACAAGGCTACCCCAACACAAAGCTCAATACCCCTAGCTATTATATATATATATATATATATATATATATATATATATATATATATATATAATATTTTTTATTAGAGATGGAGATTGGCAAGAGGAAAGGATGGAGGAGGATGGCAGTGGTGGGAGGCGGAGGAGGTGCTGACTGCTGGAATGGTGGAAGGCGGAGACACTGTTGAGGTGGTGAGGGGTGTGATGGTTGAAGACGGAGATGTGGTGAGGGTGGAAGGTGTCCGGTGTTGAAGAAGATTTGCTGTATTGCAATATCCTTGTCCCATGGTAGATTTGCTGGATTGTGTAATATGTTTGAAGAAAATATTATTCAAAATGGTATCGTTTACACTTTTTTTTTATATATTAATTCAGAAAGCATTTTTAATGCATGCGCCAAGTCTTACCATTGGTATCTACTTCTTTTTTTTCTTTTTTATATGACTACAAGGTTTTTATAAAAAAAAAAAAAAAAGTTAGAGCAAATATGATTTTTAGTCCCTCAACTATAATACATGTATCAATTTTGGTCCTTGACTATTAAAATTTTCAAATTAGGTCCATGACTATTTAATTTGTATCACTTTTGGTCCTTGACTATTAACATTTTCAAATTAGGTGCATGACTATTCATTTTGTATCACATTTGGTCCTCCCGTTAAATTTTCCGGCCAAATTTCCGGCGAAGTCATCGGGGTTGACCGTCGTTTTCTATTTTTTTTAATTATTTTTTATTTTTAAGTTTTTTTTTTTTATTTAAAAGTTACGGAGTATTAAAATAATTTTTAAAATAAAAATTAAATAAATTAGTCGGTCACCGGTGACTTTGCCGGAAAATTTAACGGCAGGACCAAATGTGATACAAAATGAATAGTCATGCACCTAATTTGAAAATGTTAATAGTCAACGACCAAATGTGATACAAATTGAATAGTCATGCACTTAATTTGAAATTTTTAATAGTCAAGGACCAAAATTGATACATATATTATAGTTGAGGGACTAAAAATGATATTTGCTCAAAAAGTTATTCTTTGAAAATTTATAATCCAATTAATTGAGTACTACTGACTATATTACAATGCAATATCTAGTATTGACTCCACTGAGACTCGAACCCACCCCCTTTCATATAAGAGTGCAACCGGGTGCCACTAGACCACAAATTCTTAGCATTGGGTAGGTCTTATTAATTTTGAAACTTTTAATTAAATGGACCAAGAAAGTAATATCACAATAATTGAACCCATCCAACAAGTCGAAAACTTTATTCGAGCCAACAAAAGGATGGATATAAGGTCCAAAACCATGACTTCACCCTTAATGCATCATACTAGGGGTGTAAACGAGCCGAGCCGAGCTCGAGCCTCAGCAATTTTTGAGCTGCTTGTTCGAGCTTGAGCTCGGGCTCGATCTCGAGCTTGAATTCAAGTTCGAGTTCAGGCTAAATACTAAATAGCCTTAATCTGGAGGAGATAATCACAAATTGCAACGCTTAAACGCTTTCATCTAACTTACTACACCTTTGTAACAATAAATAAATGTTGTTGTCAATCTGTACATGTGATGAATCATTGTAATTACTCATTAGTTCCTCTTATTGGCCATTAGTCACTCGATCTTGTTACTAATTTTACATTATGGTAATCTATCTGTTAGACTAAGTTGCAAAGCCAAACCACACTATCTCTCCACTATAAATGGAGATTTTTGTAAATTCGATCAAACGTGACAGTTCAACACTCAAACAACCTAGAGCACACTAAGCTAACATTGTTACCTAAGTTACATAGGCATTTCTATTACCTTCTTGAATCTTTTAGATCGCTTCCTTTTGTAATGAAAATATTTCTTGACCCTTAATTAACCTTTGTAATTAGTCACTATTTTAGAGTGTCATGCTATACATCCCTTTATCAATTTTTTTTGGAAAGCATTCACTCCTTGATATTTTATTAACAATTTTAGAGTGTCATGCTATACATCCCTTTATCAATTTTTTTAGGAAAGCATTCACTCCTTGATATTTTATTAACAGTACGATCTATTTTTAAGCCAAATAGCTATGGACAATTTAGTCCTTCTAATATGAGATTAGGCAGGTTTATGGTCGTTCCTTGGAAGTCTACTTCCTGCGAACCAAACATGTCCTAATTTACCTCCTTACTCTTTGATATTGACAACAAATTTCTCTCTCGCCATCCAAACCATAGTCGGTACTAATGTACTATGGACTTGCAATAATCTATCAGTCGTTATACCGTGGACCATGGGTCATGATTGATACTGCAGTTGTGTTGAACTGATACTGCAATTGTGTTAAAAGGATACTGCAATTGTGTTGAAAGGGAACTGCAGTTGCGCGGAACAGAGGCCGTGTCATCCATCTGGAACTGCAATTGTGTTGAACGGATACTGCAGTTCTGTTGAAAAGATATTGCAGTTGTGTTGAACGGATACTACAGTTGTGTTGAACGAATGAATGACCTCTGTTCCGTGCAACTGCAGTTTCCTTTCAACACAACTGCAGTTTCTTTCCAACACAACTGCAGTATCCGTTCAACACAACTGCAGTATCAGCTATGATCATAGTTCACAATGCATTGTGGACCATGGTCCACAATATAATTTGCAATAATCTATCGTTAAAGTTTTGGATAAGAATAAAGAATAAAGAAAAAAGAAAATCTTGAGGTTGTCTCCGACATATCCACAAATTGCGGCGAGAACCCCGGACGGTCCCTCCTCCTGCTGGCAATAAAAAACGAACTTAACTATTGGAATCCAATTTCAATATCTGCAACAATATTACTAGGTTAAGACCACACAGTCCACCATAGGCAAATTGTATCGTGTACCAAGACTCATCCTATATGATAAATTCATGTGCATAAAAATAATATTATAAGTAAATAAAAAAATAATGTTGCTGGTACATAAAAATATCACTAATAATAGCAAATATATATCTTACAGTAATAAATATATGTACATGTAGTAATGACTTTATGTACTTATTATACTTACAATAGTTAATTTATGTATTTATAATAATAGTAACTTTTATGAATAAAATATTTAGACTTAAAAGTAACAAATTTATGCATTCCTTGTAGATTTAGTTAAAAGATTTGAAAAAAAAAATCAATATAGGTATTATTTAAATATTTCAATTAAAATTTTAATGATATATTTTTTATACATTAATTTTATTTTTTAAAAAAAATTAAAAAGATAAAATTTTTGGACGCTACCCATGATGGCATGATATAACTAGACAACAACATAATCCCTACAAATATCTATCTTGTTAACTTTTATATATTATATTTTGATTTTTTAAAAGAAAAGTGACAAGTAATAATACTATTCAATTACAGCAATTTTAAGAAAACAATGATCTTGTTTGGTAATTGATGGCATATAAAACCGACTGGGTAGACCAGGCGGCCGGAAGAGAGAAAAACACACTAGAGTCGGAGTATCCAAAACGTAATAATTCCGAATCCTTTTTGGGTCGGACCCTAAGTCGAGAAAACACCGGAGACGGTCCTACCATAGTGTGATGCACTGGCTTAGCCATTGATCGAGTAAAAGACCTAATCAGACGGACGGGAAGTCGGACCCGGACAAACGGTCGGGAGAAGAGGCCGGCTAACCGAGTGTAGCAGACGGTCGGATACTCCAAAGAACTCTGAAAGAAGACTCGTGGCAGACAGAAGATAGAGGGAATCTGGCAGCCGTTATGAGAAACAGTCACCATCATCACGGAGCCTTTAAATGACTTTTATGAGCCATTATTGCATTAATTATATCAATAAATATGTAACCGCTCAGGCGGGAAGTATATGTAGTCCAACGGGAACTTGAATGAGCAGGTCGAAATTTTGAGAGAGGAGGAGAAACACTTGTTTTTATCAAAAACCCATAAATCCTTGTAATTTTCCGGTAGTGTTGGCCCGCCGGCCGATCGCCTGAAGATCGGGAAACCATCACTGGCGCCGTCCGTGGGGATCGAAGAACAAAAAGTACTGTGTCTCCGGCAAAGCAATGCGAACGACGAGCAAAGCAGTTAGTGCGGGGGGACGACCTCGTTCTAACGATTTGCGGGAACAATTGGGCCGAACTAATGGCCGTGATTTGCGAGAACAATTGACGGCTAGGTCTAACAGTCCGGACCTGAGAGAACAAATATCTGGACATCTCAACGGAGCACCTGCCGGGGGAGGAACAGATTTGAGAGAACAGTTGGGGCGACCCAACGGCCAAGATTTGAGAGGACGTTTGAGTCGGCAGACCTCCCGGAACTCTGGAGAATCCCGCCCAGAGACGGTAGGTAACCGGCCTTCGCCCGGAGAGTTGGAACAAATCGTAGTACAAGTGATCAATGAGGTTGAGAGGCGAAGGGGTGAGAATCGAGGCACTAACAACCAGACTGAGCCTATTAGACCAACGGGGGAAGGAACTACGAATCCACAAGCTACTGGACAGGAGTGGCGTAACAGAGAAGAGCACCCGACCCTCCGTCGAGAAGACGGTAGGCGCCGAGAGGTCGCTCGATCGGTGATGGATCGTTTGAGTGATTCCCATGGAAACCCATTACAAAGTCCACCCCGCGGGAATCCGGACCGACCGAATGGTAACCGTCAAGAACGACGGGCTGCGGCCGCCTGGCGGAGGGTGCGAGCCGCGGTATCTGAGAGTAGCGCCGAATCCCCGGCGGAACCTAAATATCGTCACAGTCAGATGGAGGGCTTTGAGAAAAGGCTCCAAAATCTACAAGATCAATTTGAGGGTAAGATCAGACCCTCTGTTGAAAATCTTTTAACCTCCTCGCCCTTCGTGGACGAGATCATGGCTTACCGGGCCCCTACGGACCTAAAAATTCCGGAGCATGCTACCTTTGACGGAACGGGCGATCCGCGAGAACACTTAGTCAGTTACCAAGCCAAAATGCAAGTTTTGGGGGTAGAAGAGCCACTCATGTGTAAAGCCTTTTTGCCGACCCTTAAAGGACTCGCTCAGAAATGGTTTCTAGCCTTACCGAGTCGGTCTATCCGTTGCTTCAATGACCTGGCCGATCGATTCCTTACTCACTATGCTGTAAATATCAAGCCGCAACGCAACCTTACCCACCTGAGTGGAATCAGTCAAGATGAGGGTGAAGCTTTGAAAACATACTTAACCCGCTGGCAAAAGGAAGTCCAAACTATTGAAGGGCTGGACGAGCAGGTAGCCATCACTTTCTTCATGGAGTCGCTTCGTGCGGGTAAGCTATTCATGGATCTTCACAATGATCGCCCAAAGACTTATGTGGAAGCCATGCAAAGAGCCAGTCGGCAAGCGGACACCGAGGAGGCGGTAAGACAAAAGCGGCAGCGAGAAGCTGCCGGATCTAACGCTAAACGATCACGATCCGATACTCGGGGTCGGACGGAATCTGAACGTTCCGGTCGTACCGAGGTCCGTCGAGGAACTGAAAGGGTGGGGGCTCTGCCTCCTCGACCATCCGTGGCACAACCTGTGCATGAGGTCAAAGATAATCTACCGCCTCCCCCACCTCTGAAACCCGGAGACCAACCTGAGGTTTTGCCTTCGGGAGGAGCTCCGGCTAAATATTGCCGGTATCATCGGTCGACCACGCATACCACTGAGGAATGCTATTACTTAAAAAAGGAAATAGAGGCCATGATTCAGAAGGGCGCTCCGCCCCCGCCTAATCAATGGAGGCGACCTCCGCGATCCGATAAGACGGACTCGCGGTCTGATCGAGGGAAGCAACCTGCCTCTGAAGAAGAGGAGGTCAACTGGAAACACAAACCCGTTATCAATATGATAGTAGGGGGCCCGGAAGGAGGAGATTCTTCCGGATCCCGGAAAGCTTGGGCTCGGCAACTATACGTCGGAACCATTTACGGCCGGGATGATAGTCTGAAGAAGGTATGTCGAGAACCTATTCTCTTTACCGATGATGATTTACCCCGGAGCCAACATCCCCATCGGGATGCTCTGGTCATTGCCATGGACGTCCATGGGACGGTCGTTCGGAGGGTTCTGGTAGACACCGGAAGTAGTGTAAATATCCTATACCTAGAAGTGTTTGAGAGGTTGGGATTGCAACGAAGCAAGCTAACACCTGTAAAGACACCCTTGGCCGGTTTCACCGGGGACTCGATTGAGTCAGAAGGCTCTATACGCCTCTCGGTCGAAATTGGGTCTTTCCCGAATCTGCGAAGCATAGATATGGAGTTTGTGGTGGTCAATCTATCCTGCTCTCACAATATGATTTTGGGGCGACCCGGGCTAGAAGATCTGGGTGCCCTTATCTCCATAGAACACCTTTGCTTGAAGTTTCGGACTCCCAATGGGATTGGGGTCGCCCGGTGTGACCAGAAGGCGGCTCGAGATTGTTATTTGCAATCTTGCCGGAAAATAGGGAAAGAAGACCTGAGGGTTCATTCCATCACTAGTCGGGAAGAACAGATAAAAAACCTTGACCGCCCCGAGCCGGCGGTAGAGTTAGAGGAAGTTGAGATTGATCCCGCTCGCCCTGAGAGACGGGTAAGGATCGGAACAGGCTTGGCTGAGAAAGTCAAGCAAGAAATCATTCTGGAACTACAGAAATACCAGAAAGTATTCGCCTGGGGACCCGAGGATATGCCCGGTGTCGATCGGTCAGTAATCTGCCACCGGTTAGCAGTCGATCCCAATCACAAACCTGTTATCCAGAAGAAAAGATACCTCTCTGCCGACCGACGTGACTTCGTTAAAAAGGAGGTAGATACCCTGATGGCCGCCCGACACATCCGGGAAGTAAAATATCCCGACTGGCTCGCCAACGTGGTGCTTGTACCTAAGCCTCCCACTTG
Organism: Ipomoea trifida; assembly: GCA_003576665.1. Lineage (NCBI taxonomy): Eukaryota > Viridiplantae > Streptophyta > Magnoliopsida > Solanales > Convolvulaceae > Ipomoea > Ipomoea trifida. The sequence goes on from CP025659.1 coordinate 40,082,951, forward strand.
GCGAATGTGCGTGGATTACACGGATCTCAATCAGGCTTGTCCGAAAGATCCTTTCCCGTTACCCAGGATTGATCAATTGGTAGATGAGACAGCCGGATGTGATCTGTTGAGCTTTATGGATGCCTTTCGGGGGTATCACCAAATCTTTATGCATCCCGCGGATGAGGAGAAGACTGCCTTCATTACCCCGGACGGGGTATATTGCTACCGAGTGATGCCTTTCGGGTTAAAAAACGCCGGAGCTACCTATACTCGAATGGTAGGTCGCTTATTCAAAGATTTACTGGGAAGATCTATGGCCGCATATGTAGATGACATGCTTGTGAAAAGCAAGGACGAAAGAACCCATGCGAAGGACTTGGCGGCTACCTTCGCCATAATGGAGAAATATAACCTGCGTCTGAACCCAAAAAAGTGCACCTTTGCGGTGCGAGGAGGAAAATTCCTTGGATACATGGTAACTCGAAAAGGAATCGAGCCTAACCCTGAAAAGGTGAAGGCTATTCTTGATATGCAGCCTCCAGGGACGTTAAAAGAATTGCAAAGGTTAACGGGGCGACTTGCGGCCCTGAACAGGTTCCTGTCTACTTAGCTGCCTCCCAGAAGGCTGTTAGCTCTGTGTTAATCCGAGAGGAAGAACGGGTACAACATCCGGTGTATTATGTCAGTAGGGCCTTGAAGGCCTCCGAAATCCGATACACTCCCTTGGAAAAGGTGGTGTACGCCTTAGTGATCACAGCCCGGAAGTTAGTACCTTACCTTCAGGCTCATCCCATCCGAGTTCTGACTGACCAACCCCTGGGAGGAGTCTTGCGAAATCCTAACTCTTCGGGGCGTTTGGTAAAATGGGCCGTGGAACTCACTCAATATGGAATTGAGTACCACCCTCGTCCCTCGATAAAAGGCCAAGCCTTAGCTGATTTCATAGTGGAATGTACCGCTCATAGCCCTGAGCCTAGCATCAAGACCCCTGAGGAAGGGGATTGGTGGGAAATGCACGCTGATGGAGCCGCCAGCCAACATCACTGCGGAGGAGGAATCATGTTGACAACTCCTGAAGGGTTTCGTCTATACTACTCGCTCACATACGAGTTTACGGTTTCGAATAACGAGGCCGAGTATGAGGCCATAATAGGAGGTTTGCGTGTAGCTAAAGCCCTGAAAGTCCAGAAGATCCGGATTAAGACTGATTCTCGCTTAGTAGTCGGACAGGTGACGGGGACTTGTGAGACCAAGAACGAGAGACTCGGCCGATATAAGAAAGTCACTGAGGGACTCTTAGGCGAGTTCGAGGCTTATGAGCTGGAGCACGTACCTCGCGCTGAGAATACTGAGGCTGATATCCTGTCTAAAATGGCCTTAGGCGGAATACCCGACCACCTTCTTCGAATTTGCCAAAACGAACGAATTCTTCTACCCAGTATAGAACCAAAGGTTATCCCGGAGGATGTATGTGTTACGCAGGAGCTGAACCCTGATGAACATCCTGAGGTATTTTGGATGGAAGAGATTCGCCAATACAAAGAAAAGGGAGACCTTCCCGACAACCCCGTTGAGGCTGCGAAAATTCAGAGACGATCTTCTGCATATGTGATAATAGATGGCCACATGTACAAAAAATCCTTCGGGGGACCACTACTAAGGTGCTTACATCCCGCCGAAGCGGATCAAGTTATGGAAGAGGCGCACCGAGGAATCTGTTCGGCTCATCAAGGGGCTCATACCCTAGCACGCAAAATAGTGTTAAAAGGGTACTACTGGCCCACCATGGTCAAGGATTGCATTGGCCGAGTAGCCAGATGTGCAGTTTGCCAATCCTTTGCTAAGAAGGATACTCAACCAGCCTCCTTCTATACTCCGATCACCGTCGCTATCCCCTTTGCTAAATGGGGAATTGATATTGTCGGACCGCTGCCCCAAGCACCCGGGCGGGTGCGCTTTTGTGTGGTGGCCGTGAACTATTTCACAAAATGGGTGGAAGCTGAGCCTCTAGCAACCATTACCGAGTTTCAATGCCGGAAGTTTCTGTGGAAGAGGGTCATTTGCCGATTCGGACTTCCCGAGCACTTGGTCAGTGATAATGGTAGGCAGTTTGACTGCCGGCCCTTCAGTGATTTCTGTCAGCAATATGGAATACGACACACCAAGGTTTCGGTGGCCTATCCTCAGGCCAACGGACAAGTTGAAAACGTCAATCGAACTATCGTAGATGGAATACGAAGAAAGTTAAGTGATCTGGGAGGAACATGGGTCGACGAACTTGATCGAGTCCTATGGGTATACCGAACGACTCCACGAAGAGCAACCGGGGAAACTCCGTTTTCCCTCACTTATGGCTTCGAAGCCAAAATACCAGCTGAGATCACTACTCCTACCTTGCGAGTGTTGCAATATAATGACGACGAGAATGAAGAGAATTTACAAATAGAAAAGAACTTCCTTGAGGAAAGGAGGGATGCAGCGTATGGGCGAATGGCCGAGTATCAACAGTCGGTGAAACGCTACTATGACAAAAGAGTCAAGGAGAAGAGATTTCAGGAGGGAGATTTGGTCCTCAGAGATCGAGATGCCAGCCAGCCCAATCAGGGAGGGAAGTTCGCGGTCAAGTGGGAAGGTCCTTACCGGATTCGAGAAGTCATCCGGCCAGGAACTTATCGACTAGAGACTCCGGAGGGTCAGGCCGTCGAGAGGAAATGGAATGCGATGCACTTGAAGAAATTCTTTCAGTAGAAGGTTAGGCCTTTAAAAGTTGTAATGAGAATTCCCAGAGA
>CP025659.1:40089518-40110028 GCA_003576665.1 Ipomoea trifida
AGATCGGATCTCGTGCCGGCCCTAAGAGACTAGAGTGTGGTCTTTTTAAAATCAAGCCTCCGGCTTGACCTAGAAAAACACTCTCCCGTCAGGTAGCTAGCGAGATCGGATCTCGTGCCGGCCATAAGGGAATAGAGTTATTTTATTTTATTTTATTTGTTATCATTGTGGCCGAGGCACGGGGCCTCGGCTATGGCCGAGGTGGTGACCTCGGCATATTTATTGGTGACGCTGCTCGGGGAGGCGACACCACTTGAGGATGTGACGCTGCTTGAAGAGGTGACGCTGCCCGAGGATGTGATGCCACTTGAGGAGGTGGCGCTGCTCGAGGAGGCAACACCACTTGAGGAGGTGACGCTGCTCGAGGTGGCGTTGCAGCCCGAGGAGGTGGCGACACTTGAGGAGGCGACGCCGCTTGAGGAGGCCGATGCACAAGTGGATGAGGCAGATGCACTTGAGGATGCGATGCCATTTGATGAGCAGGCGCCGCTGGAGGAGGCAACGCCGTGGATGAGGAGGTGATGCCGCTTGATGAGGAGGACGCCGCTTTAGGAGGCAACTATGGATGGAAGGCACCGAGGCGACCTTCTTTTGTAATGTGTAGAGCTGTGCCTGAGATTTGGCCTCAGCTCTCAATGAAAGCACCAATGGTGGTAATAATGTTACCGGTATATTTTTGTATTGTTATTTCTATAGTATGTTGAATACAGTGTTTGAGTGCAGTACAATGCTCAGTGTATGTTTTTTGTCTGGTCAGAGTGTCGTCCCTTTACAAGTGCTTGTGAGTCCTTTTTATCTTCCTCAGTGCAGTAACGGAGCATCAATGCTAAGGATCTGAGACGTTAGAAGCTGAGCCGTTTGAGCATTGGCCGTTGAGTATTAATGCTGAGGAGCTGAACCGTTGAGCATTAATGCTGAGGAGCTGGGGAGCCCTTGAGCATTAATACTGAGGAGCTGAGGAGTGAAGTGCTGAACAGTGTTGAACGGCTAGTACTTGCCTGCCTTTGGGTCCTGAACGTAGTTCCGGGTCGGGTACTCAATTACTCTGTCAAACCTTATAAAGCGATTCTATGAAAAAGTTTAGAACTACAACTTCTACAAGTATCAAGTGGAGTAGCTACTCCGATACTACTCCAATCTGTCCCTATTCTTTTCTTTTTGAAGTTTCTTTCACAGTTTTTGTGTATAATTATCTGAAACTTCGATTTTCTTAATTACACTGCTCCAAATTTATAGTGTAAGGACACCATGATATTAGGTCATTTTGTTGCCATTATTATGGAGTGAAGTAAATAATAGCTACATGTTTGTTGAAAAAAATTAACCACTTCCATCTTGGTAATTACTTCCATTGCACATCAAGAATAAGTCTCGACATAAATAGCTTCAACGGTTTCACAATTAATACGGACCATCATACTTATATTAATCCATCCAAACAACTAACATATGCCAATTAAAAACTAAATTAATATATTTATATTAATTTTGTACTAGCGATCTCTCCATTTTGACATATATTGATCAAACACCCCAAACACAACAAGAATCATCTCACTCAAATCTTTTCAGCATTCAATATTTCATCAACTGGTCATATATACAGTAAACTCCCCATAAATATGTACATCAAACATCACAACAAATCTCTCCCTAAATTATATACATTAATCCATAGTAATAAAATTCAGCAAAAAATCAAATCACTTTCTACTCCAACTATCAATGTGTTACTGTGTTCTCACCCTTATGAGAAACATTAGCCAAAGGCAATACGTACATGGCAGTACGGAATAAATAATGCATGTAAGTTCAATTAAGAGCACCTAATTAATAAGATGTAGATAGATTCTGAGAATAGCATGCCGAATAGAATTGTTGCAAGTCACGAGAGGACCAAGTATGGAAATAATATCACTCGGTAGCGTTCACATCGAACTCTTCTCAGGTTTTTTAAAACCATATTAAGTGTCATGTAGCCCTCTTCCAAGTAACCATTTAAAGAACAATTCACACTAGAAAGCTTTCACTCGGGACTGTTCTAGAATTCTTTTGAACCGTAGCAGACACTAGGTAGCCATCTTCTAGTCTAGGTAAATATGTCAAGAAAGCGAATGAACCACTTTAAACTAGAAAGCTTTCACTCCGGGACGTTCTATGATTCGTTTGAACTGTAGCAGACACCGGATAACCCTCTTCTAGGTAAACATGTTAAGATGATGATGAGAAGAGTTCAATGTGTTTAAGAATGATGAGGCATTCATATAGCATCAAAAATTTATAGTCTGCATTTCGTAGGAATACTTGTGGGTACATTAGCCGTGAAGAATGTAAGACATAGGCTAATTATTAAGAATGAAAGGTGGAACAAGAAGGCAATTCCACTAGTATGCAATATCAACAGTTCTGGAGTATGCAAAAAAAAAAAAAACATACTATCCACAGGTTATTCATAGAGAACTCTAGATGAACTACTAGTAGAAGTCAACACTATTACCAAACATAGAAGATTACCATTAAACTAGTCATTAAAAGGACACCGACTCATCCGATGAAACAAACGAACTTGTGGACTCTAATGAAGTGGCAACAGTACAATCTGGAGATTCCCTATCATGAACATCCTTTTGTAGTGTAGATAAAAGACTGGTGATCAGAGCTTCTCGTGCAGTTAGTATCTTCCATTGGTCATGTATTAAACTCAACTCATTTTCTAGGAAAGCAATAGTAAGGCTTATGGAGTGAGCAGCCGATGAGGGACCAACATCATCATTTGGCATAACAAGGTCGTCAACGTGTGCTCCGGTAAGTAGTCGGTGGTCGACCTTGATAAGAGTTGGCTCGACCTCAGAAAACTCAAAGTCACACTTTTCAAACCCTTGCTGATGCGGCACAACATAATGAAGATCCATTAAGAGTACCAATTGGGCTAATCATAAGGCCCAAGTCCAAGCAATTAAAGCAACTCTTCATTGGTTATGTTCAAAGATGGTGGAAATCCAAGTCAAGCCCAATTGCAAAAGATGAAGAAGAACTCAAGACATTTTATAATTCTTTAAGTGCTGATTTTGGGAATTAAACTAGGCCCAAATCAGCCCTATTATTTTTGGTCATCATTATTTTAAATTGTTTAGGCATGAAAGAGAAAATACTAGTTTGTATTTAGAAAGGATTCCTTAAATCCCTTTCTAAATAGGACTATATTTACTTGCTTTCTAGATTAGGTTTAGGACTCTTTTTCCAATTGTATTTAGGATTATAATGATGTCCCTATACCTATAAATAGGGCACAATCATATCAGTTTGAAGAGGCTTTTCATTCAATAAAATTCTTAAGTTTTTCTTTACACTTGTGTAATAAACCTTATAGCTAATTGTGGACTCAATTAGTGGCTAGTCGTGGACTCAACTAGCAAATTGATTCGTGGACTCAACTAGCAAATTGATTCGTGGACTCGAATCAATCTTTTTTTCTTCAACCTTAGATTTAGGTTCGTGGACTCGTTCTTGAATCGAAGGAAACTAGATCCGACTCTAGTTGATTGAAGATTGCATCATCGAGGTACTTGAAGCTACAATGGGATTCTTCTAAGTCTTTGAGGATTCGAGACTAAGGGATTCTTGTGAGGTCTCAGGTATTTCGATCCATCTCTATACTTACTTTGGGAGCTATCTTAGGACAATACTCCATCTTTATTCGAACCTTGGACTAGGTTCATATCACTTGCATAACTAATAGACCATATATCAAGTTAGTTAAAATCAATTCCTTCCGACCCTAGTTCCCATTCCAGGCAGCAATCACTTGATCAAACAACAACTATCATTCTTGAACAAATGGACTGCCATAGCCCTCTTTATTACATAGCCTCGTTGTTTAGTGGGCATCTAATTGAAGTATGCAATTTTGTGAAAATATGAAAAAGTATAGGTCAATTCTACCGCCTTAATTGTGTCTTTAACCACCCATTTCATCTTTGTCCCACTAGTCAATTGCTGAGTCATAACATCCATATCCTCAGTAGAGTTATTAGCACAATTAGATGAACAAAAAAATTCGTTAATCACCTCTAGATTAAATGCATACAATCGACCCCTTACATAGGATTTTCCCTCCCTAATTAATTCAGGCACAAGGTTTGCATAAAACTCATAAACAACAGGTCTAACAAACCCATCAACTTTAACCACAGTCTGAAACAAATAAACAAACTTAAGAACCTCAGCCAACATTGTTATAGAATTAAAGTCCTAAAGTAGTAGTTTTCTCTGGCAAATAAAGTTCTTAGCAGAGATGGTTTCCCACACAAAATTCAAAGTTGCATATTAAAAGTATGAGAGAAGGGATTATTTGAGTTTCTTGGAGGAGGATTCAGACTGGATGCATGTGCAAACGCTTTCTTTGTGGTCCATGGGGCAGCAACAGGAGGCGTTTTCGTCGTAGGTGTGTGCTGTTGAAGCTTACTAATAGACCTTGTGATTCTCCGATAAGGAAAAATTACTCTCATTCTCTACTTCTGAGTTGAGACAGGTTGCGTACCCGGGTCCTAAGTCGCAGCAAAGTGGACGGCTGGCGGTGAAGGCGTGTACCTAGATCCGTGGACATGCAAATCTTTAAGAACATTCGTCCTATCGGCTATAGGTTCCCTAATTTCATCAATATATTCGTCGTCACTATCTTCCACATTAGGGTTTGATATATCTTCTTCTACAGCAATATACGCATCGGTTTGGTCCAATAGTCCACTTAAATCATCACTTACCTGGGGAATAGTTGAAGAATGAGGGTTTGCCGGTGATGACGAAACCTCGCAAGCGGAGGCAATGGCCGTGCAGGTGGCGAAGCGGGTCTACAGTGTGGACAATGGGACCGTGATTAGCGGCAGCGTTGCTGTGGCTTGAACTGATGAGGCGGAGGCCGCTGTGCGCGAGGAGCGACGAGGAGGCATGTCGGCATAGATGACCTAAGAAAGCTCACCTTCACTTTGTTGCAGTCAAGACGGTGGATATGGTGTGCGGGGGACTGGCGGTGAGACTTTTTAGGGAAGAAAGCAAAGAAAATAAAATATAAAGTGTGGTCAAACTAATCTGTTAAAAAAAAGGAATTTTAATTAATTAACAAAAAAAAACACACAACTGACGTATGAAGCAAAAAAAAATTGAATTTGTTTTTTTTTAAATGAGGGAAACAATAAAATAAAAGACACAATAAACAAATATAATGTCATAATAAACCGTATGTACCAAAAATAAAAAAGAACTGACATGTGTACCAAAAAATGAATTTTTTTTAATGTTTTTTTAAAGAAAAGAGAAAATTAAAAATCACTTCAAAGTACACAAACCAAGTCTATGTTGAAACTCCTCAAATTTGTTCTCATCCAGTGCCTTAGTAAAAATATCAGCATTCTGGTTCCATGTAGACACGTAATCTAAGCACACAACGTTATCTCCTACCAATTCTCTAATAAAATGGTGTCAGATATCTATGTGTTTTGTTCGAGAATGAAGGACATGATTCTTTGTTATGCTTATTGCAATAGAGTTGTCACAGTAAAGAGTGATTACTTGTTGTACAATTCCATAGTTTGCCAATATTTGTTTCATCCATATCAATTGGGCACAACTACTTCTTGCAACTATGAAACAGCTTCAGCTGCGGACAGAGATATAGAATTATGCTTTTTGCTTAACCAGGATACAAGATTTGATCCTAGATAAAAAAACCTCCAGAAGCAGTTGTTATGCCATGGACCCGGGTCGACCTTGCAAGGTAAACTCGAGTCCATGTTCATAATTTTATAACTCTATGTTTACAATTTCTTAACTTCATTGTTCATAGTTTCATAACTTCATGTTCACAATTTCATGACTCTATGTTCACAATTTTATAACTCTATGTTCACAATTTTATAACTTTATGTTCACAATTTCATAACTATACGTTCAACATTATCAAAACTCAATGTTCAATAGTATAACACAATTTTTGAATTTATATAAAAAAAATTGTGAATATAGAGAAATAATTTTTTGGTAGACCAAGGAAGTATGTTAAATTAAATCACCTACCATGATCATTTCAAATTCCTCTTTCATTAAGTTGACAAAATTGTTAGCATGATAATCTGAGGTAGAACCAAAAACTATATCATCTACATAAATTTGTGCAATGATTAGGTCAGATTCATACCTTTTGATGAACAGAGTTTTGTCAACACTTCCTCTTGTATATCCCTTCTTAATGAGGTATTCTGTTAATTTTTCATACCAAGCTCTAGGAGCTTGTTTTAGTCCATATAATGCCTTTTTCAGTTTGTACACATAATCTGGATGTTTCGGATCTTCAAACTCTTTTGATTGTGCAACATAGACATCTTCTTTTAAATACTCATTTAAGAACCCGAACCCAGTTTTGACATCTATTTGTTGCAGTTTGATCCTCATTGTGCATGCGATTGAGATTAAAAGTTTGATTGATACTAATCTTGCAATAGGGGCAAAAGTTTCCCCGAAATCAATTCCTTCCAATTGAGTGTATCCTTGAGACACCAACCTTGCTTTGTTTTTTATGACAATCCCATTTTCATCTGACTTGTTTTTAAAGATCTATTTTGTACCAATTATATTGATATTTTCAAGTTTTGGCACTAGATCCCAGACTTAATTCCTCTCAAATTGAAGTAACTCGCCTTGCAAGGCATTGATCCAACACTAATCTTTTAATGCCTCATTCACATTTCAGCACTCACTTTTCCAATCACATTTTCTGTTAGATGATTTTTCTTAACCCTAGTTGACGGGCCTTTAGAAACTTCAACTTGTTCTTGTAAGTTTTCTCCTTCATCTATTGAGGTAATCATCCTCATTCGATGGTTTTGAGATTGCATCATCAACTGTCATATTTGTTGATTCCATGATAGTGTTGGTTCTTTTGTTAAATACTCGATATGCCTTGCTATTTATTGAGTATCCAAGAAATATGCCTTCATCACTTTTAGCCTCGAATTTTCCCTTTGAAATCCTGTTATTCAAGATGTAACAAACACTCCCAAATACGTGAAAATATTTTAGATTTGCTACCCTACCTTTCCATATCTTTTGTGATGAACTTTTGTTTGCTTACCACGTTGACATGGTCCACAAACGCGTGTATCACCTTTGATGTTCAACCGAGGTACACCTCTCACAGCTTCAGAACCCATGAGCTTGTGCATGTCTTGATAGTTCAAATGTCCAAGCTTGTAGTGCCAAATCTCATTTTAGTCTGTTACAGAGCTATTGCATACCTATGCAAATTTTATCATGTAACAATTGTCTAAAGTTTTGACACATTCCATAAAACATGTCTTTGAACTGTAAACTTTACATTTTGCTTTAGTGAATCTAACTAGCAAGTTATGATCACAGAATTGACTAATACTAATTAGATTAGCTTTTAGTCCCTTCACTAAATAGAAAGTTTCAAGTTTAGGCATACCTTCAGTGTTCAACTTCCTCGTCTAACTATTTCACCTCTTTCACCATCTCCAAATGTGACATGTCCAGCATGTTCTTTAATCACATCCTTCAGAAATCCTTTGTTACTTGCCATGTGCCAAGAGCACCGGCTGTCAAAATACCACGAGGATGCCACATTCATTGACATTTCTATCTTCGTTGTCAAACAAGTTTGCTTGGGTCACCATACTTTTCATGCTTTGGTCTGTCTACAACGCCTCCACCCATGTTAAACCTAAAAGAGGTTTTGTTAAAAAAGTTGTTCACATACCTTTTACCTTAAGTGTTTTTCCTTGACCTCAGCTCCTTTCTAACACCCATCCTTTTGTCTGATTTCCTTGCCCACTTGTGAAGCCTAGACTTGCTTTGTTATGGATATTTACTCCTGATTGAAGAATTTCATTTAGACTATTAGTGCTTGTGTTCAACATTCTCACACGTTTTTTTGAAATATGCCAATTCCTTTTGCAGTTATTGTTCATTTGACACCTTAGCATCCAATATAGACTTGAGTTTATCCACTGAGGTTTTTAGAACTTAATTTTCCAACTCTAGAGACTCAACATTCTTAATTAGCATAAGATTCAACTTACTTACCATACACCAGTTCGTGTACATATCTTCATTGGCTTCTGCTAGATCAACTTCCTCATCATCAGTCTGTATTTCTTCAACTACCTCACATGGTTCTGGTACGGTGGGTTGTATCTTGCTGGCTTTCACATTTATTCTGCATTGAAGAACTTCTCATAGTTTGCACACTCTTCCATATCATCAAGATGATACATGATGCCATGGAATGCGACAAAATTGCTTGTCTGTTGTTCCACTTGTTCATCATTGTCAGAATATTCAAGAACACTCTAGGTAAATGTGTAGGACTTTTTTCCTTTGTGGTTTCCATAGTCAGCTTGCATGTGTCCATAGCCTCCACATTCGTAGCATTATACACCCTTGAGCTTAAAGTCTTGATTTGGACCTTTTTGCTTCTGAACACTTCTAATTCCATCTCTTTTGCTATTTGTTTTCATCTTACCTTGTCCCTTGGCTTTCTTCAACATTTTGCTAAATTTCTTTGACAACATAGCCATGATATCATTCCTATGTGTGTTTGATTAAGCTCCTGCAGGTACTGCAGCTTCAAATGCAACTCCTTTGTTGTTTTTGTTCAGGTACTTGTTTTCTTCTTCCATTCCCAACTCAAAGGTCTACAAGTTTCCCATTAAAGCATTTAAAGTTAGAGTGTTTAGATTAGCTGACTATTTAATGGTAGCAGCCTACATTTTGAATCGTTGGGGTAGGGATCTTAACACTTCACAAACCAATTTTTCTTCCTCAAATGGTTCACCCAAATTTCGTGCATTGTTTGCTAGGTTCTTTATCCTTTCACTGAACTGAGAGACTGACTCAATTTCTTCCATCCTTAGGCTTTCATACTTGGTCATGAGCAACTGCAATTTTCAGAACTTGACAAACCATGTATCTTCATAATGAGTCATAAGTGTATCCCATGCAACCTCTACAACATCTGTCGTTGAAATCTGGTAGTGTTTTCAGTCTAAACCCCATACTTGAAATTGGTGGAATTATTATGGAAAATTAGATGGGTTTTTAGTCTAGAGTCTATCAATGTTAAGAGTGAAGACTTGATTGATCAAGCTCTACGCTAGAGCATCCAGAATGAATCCGTTGGAGTTCAACGACTTATCTCCGCTGATTTGGCAGAGCAATTACAAGTCAAGAGATGATATTAGAAGAAAGTCCATACTCTTTAGACACCTCCAAGGGTATAACGGTAATTGTCTACATTGCTATTCAAATTAAGATTGACGTGTCTACCTAGAATCAGAGTCTATATAAAGGGAGTTGATTCTAGAATTGAGAGATTGATCGAAGTCATTCTAACTTGAATCACAACCTATCTCTCTCTTAGTTTTACAAAGTTATACTCTGATAAACATATCTTCTCAAGGCCTAAAAGTTCTGGAGATTTAAGAAGAAGAACTAGAGAAGATATTCACTAATGTTTAATCTGTAGACATGAAGACCATGCAGCTGTGGTGCAGTGTAGAGTGAGTCAGTGATGTGTAGGAAAAATGAGTGATGGTGAGTGTACGGGTGTGAAATGTCATTCCGCTGAGGATTGGGGGTTATGGCACGCAATATGCAATCACAAAACTAGGCACTAGCACAAGGAAATCAACAAGAAGCTAAGCAAATTATAACAAGGTAGAACAAACACATATAAACAATAGAGAAGTGCAAAATAAAGAAATAGGACTCAAGCTAGGGGAATTACCATCTAGATGCTTTAACACTTAAGTTTGGGGGAAAAACATTTTACCTAGGTTCTAGAGGCTAGCACTAATAAATCCAAGTTTCCACAAGGATTAGAACAAAGATTGCCACATTTCCATGGTGTATCAACCTAAGTTCCTGAAGGACAAAAGCTATTTAAGCCCCAAATCTACCCCTATTTCCATAGAAGAGAAAATGGGTTTGAGATTGGGTTGGCTCAAGTCTCCCATCCAATTCCCATTGTGATGGAAGGCTTTCCAAAGACAAACAACAATCATTGCGCAACTAATCATTGAAAGATAAAATCAAAATCCAACTCAAACTCAAGAACCCTAGGTTGGGGTTCTTCCCCTTTTTCACAATAATTACAACTTAAGCATCCAAATAGATAATACAACCCTAACTCAAGCCCATAAACTAACTACTCATGATTAAATAGCATAAAGAACACAAAAACACAAGTAATAAACATAAATCTTGCAAAAGAAAAGAGATAAAGGAAAGAAAACTTCTCTATTGAAAATGGGAGGAAGAATCTTGAAATCCAAGCTTCAAATCCAAGATTACAAGCTCCAAAAGTGTTAAAATACATAGATCTAAGCCTAATCTAACCTAAAATATTAAAGAGAGTGAATGGAAATGTTTAGGGTTCAACCATGGGCCAAAACCGTGTTCAAAATGCTCAAAACGAGCTTAAATAGTGAGCAGAGAAGGTCCCAAACGGCCTCCCAAACGGCCGTGTCAGTGGCCATTTGCCCCCTCTTCAAAAACTGCATTTTGGCACTGGAATTCTGCATAAATAAAACGGCCATGTACATGGCCGTGTGCCAGGCCGTTTGCCAACTCTCCAGAAACTGTATTTTCGAACTCTGTGCAGCTGCTTTGACGTCTAGGCTATTTTTCACCATTTTCCGTTCAGAATTATGAAATGTGTATTTCTAGCAAAGTTGTAGCCCTTGAAGTCTTCTTTCCAATGGTCCAAAGATCACATAATTTGGACATTCCTAGGCTAAGATATGATCCAATTACTAAGATGTCGACGTGCAGAAACTTCAACACCTTGATCTTTTGCTTCTCTTTTGCTTTAGTTTGCCCAAATGACCAATACCATTGCAAATACAAGTCTTAGGCTCCATTGGAAGTGTTTCACTCATCTCCATAGCTTCTCCTTGACTCCCATTGACTCCAAATGCATCCAAAATGCATGAAAATCACCGTCTTTGCTTCCAATGCTTTCCAACTCATACTCCTTGCAAAATAACAAAAATAAGCACTAATTCTCATGACTACCGCGTGCTGTCTATCCGCCGAGGGCTTCAGGACCGCTCCAAGCGGCCAGCAGAGGGTGGAGCTTCAGATGCCAAGAGGCACCGACCCGGGGGTTCCAGCGCGAGAGGAGGCTTCCAGCAGGGCGGCTCTAGCCGTGGTGGTGGATCTCGCCCTAGTTTCGGGCAGGGGTCAGGTGGCGAAGGAGTTCGCACACGGCACTTCCACTGCAGGCGTTGTGGGAGAGATCATCCAGGGCGCGACTGCGAGGGACGGCTGGTCGAGTGTTTCAGCTGTGGTCTGCGAGGTCACCGAGCCTATGAGTGCACCGCGAAGAAGGGAGGACCATCTCAGTCCCGACCGAGCACGGCTCAGGGAGCCCCAGCAACGACCCGACCTTCCCGAGAGGCTGAGGGTAGCGGAGGCCGTGGGCAGCAGGCAGGACCGCAACAGAGGAAGATTTTCGTGATGGGACGCACCCAAGCTGAAGCAAATGGGCTTGAAGAAGGTAACCCTCGAGCCTAATCTTTAAATAAGCGGTTTAAGTGCTTCCCGAGTCTTTCGTTAAGTGTTCTAGTTAGTCAACCGTTAAGTGAACCGTAGGCGACCTCCCGTTAGTTAGAAGCTTTAAGCCGTGTTTCGTTAAGAAGTTCTGAAGACCCGAGCGTAGTACAAGTGGTTGGGGAGTTCGTGAAGTCAAGTCAACGGAGCCAAGAGGAAAAAGGAAGGAAAAGAAGCCAAAGACCTAGCCAATGCTCACAAGGGGTCTCGAACCCACGCCTAAAGCTTAGCAACAAGGGAACCACGCCATCCAACTACAATGATTCGTAGTGTTTTGATCGCAAATCTCTGTTTTTATTCAAAAGGGCCCAGTAGCAGTAACGGAGCGGTTGGGAAGAACGGAACAGAGTCTTCCGTGGAGGGGTTCCGCGTGTACGTGCGGAGGTGGGTAGCGGAAGAGAGCGTTCCGCCGAAGTGTTCCGCGTGAACAAGGGAGAACAACGCAACGGCGTTCAGATCACCGTTGGCTCAGTCCGCAAGTCAGAAGGGCACATGCGTCATTTGGATCCTTCAGCGAAATATAACCCTAAGCTCTCCGCTCTGTCTCTCCGCTTCTTCTTTTTCTTTCCCGCGACAGCGCGCACCCGGCAGAGCGAAGGAACAGCGAGGTCCGTAGTTTCTCTCCGTCACCAGCGAACAGATCGCGCCCATCCGCCACCCCAGTCCGCAACTTTCTCTCCGTCAGCAGCCAAGCTCCGCGAGTCGTCCGCAAGGGTCCGCAAACAGCGACCTCTTCGTTTCTCCACAGCAGCACCAAGTTCGAATCTCAACACCAACAAAAGGTCAAGAAGAAACCAAGCCGAGGTAGGAGAAGGCTCAAGCAACATTCGTTACAACATAATCGATGGTAAAGCTCTTGACCCGCTACATTTTTCGCCCGAAATCGTGAATATGCTTAACTTCCAAGGTTTATTGAATACGTTCTTGAGGATTGAGAATGTTGTGTATCCCAACTTGGTCAATCAGTTCTATCAGAATATGAAGCTTAAGACTTCTAACCAAGTGCCCGTGCTCACTTCGATAGTGAAGGGCGTGAGGATTTCTTTTGACCCGCCTAAGTTGGCTAGACTACTTAACTTGCCGTTGGGAGGCGTTAATGAATATGAGCGTAATGCTTGGGTTGAGACGCAAGAGGTGGGTTTTCGTGACTATTTGAGATACATGTTGGGGCCGAACGAGAACGTTGCTTTGGATACTCGCCCCGACAAGCACAACCTGACGGGTGAGCAGAGGATTCTGACGTTGTTGGTTGGGGAGAGTTTGTTGCCTAATCGGAACAACAGCCGGCAGGTTACAACCATCGAGTGTGCCTTCGCGTATTTTCTGAAGCACCGAGTGAAGTTCGACTTGCCTACCCTGATGATCTTGCACATGGATTTCTGCAAGACGGTTAAAAGGCGCAATCGGCCGTATGGGATGGTTTTGAGTTGGTTATTCCAGCAGAGGAGGGTCAATGTGACCGGGGAGTTGGCCAGGCAACCGGTCCACAGCGCGTTCAATGCGCCGAGTTTGCAGTTCTCCGGGCTGTTCCAGGTGGAGGGGAACGAGTATGTTACCGCTCACGAGTTGAGTAGGATGCCAGTCGAGGAGAGCAGGGAGCTGATCGAGCGCTATCACATTCCGCACAAGAGGTTGCGAGGGTTAGTCGCGCCTCAGCAGGCTGAGCAGGCAGGAGGGGATGAGGAGGATGATGAGTCTGAGGAGGAGGCTGAAGAAGAGGAACCCGTAGGTGAGGCTGACCGAGAGCTCCGGAGGAAGGAGCAGCACGATCCCTTAGCTCCTACGCCACCAGTTGGCCCTGTTCTCCGACAGCTGCAGGAGATGCAGCGCATGGTTGAGGCGAGGTTCGATTCGCTGGATTTGAGAGTGGATCGCGGCTTCTAGCGTTTGGGCTACATCGAGAACAAGCTTGGGATTGAAGTGCCGCTGGAGTACCTGCCGTCTTATCAACAGTAGTATCCCTACCCCTACCCGTATCCTTACCCTTATCCACCACACGGTCCAGGCAGTTCTTCTCAAGGAGGCCAACCAGGTTAGTTGATAGTTTTCTCGATAGTGTTAGCTCCGTAGTAGTAACCCTGTAGTTTAGGTAAGTTGTTTAGTTTATGTTTTGCATGCTAGTTGGGTTGGGTAAGTTGCGAGTTTAGATTGTTAAAAGTGTTAGTATGTTCTTGAGTTTAGCTGCATATTAGTGTGTTTGCGAGTTTAGGAGTTGTTGAGCAATCGTTTCTTTTCAATCCTCCGTTGAATCTTTGTTTCCTTTGAATCGTTTCGTTTAAAGTTCCCGTTAGCTTTGAGCTTCGGGGACGAAGCTCCTTTTCAGGGGGGGTAGAGTGTAACACCCTGTAAATTCATTTCAAGCCTTTCGTTCGTTCGTTAATTAATTCCTTGGGCAATTTAATTAATTCTAATTGGGCTAATTCTTTCTATTTAATATGTATATACACTTGTACATATATATTCTTGAGCCTAATTTAATTATTCTAATCAAGAGCCCAATTAATTGAATTTATTCTTGTAAGGGATTTTTATTCAATTTGGACCCTTACAATATTTGTAAGTAAATATTCCTACAAGCCCAATTTATTGATCTTATATTGTATAATGTATATATAATGTGCTAAGACATTTTATGGGCTTTCTTATCCTAATCATTATATTTAATTTATGAGGGATGAATTCATTAGCCCAACTACTAGTCTTGAATATATTTAATTAATTCCTGTAGCCATCATCTTATTTACTTAAGCCCAATATCTATTAAAGTCTTACACCCTAAATATTGTATGTATTCCTAGTATATAATTTGAAGATCAAAATTACCCTAAAAGTTTACACTCTTCTTCCTCCCTACTCTACACTTCTCACGCCATTTCCCTTCATTAATGACCAAAAATTCATCTTCATTTCCCTACAAGTTTTCAAGTAAAGGTTGTTCTTTTAAGCTTGGTTAGGAGTGGGTAAGTGCATCTATCCTAGAATCCATCTTGCATTTTGTGTTTTTAGTAGTCTTTATGCATGTTCTTATAAAGTTCTTTTGGGGTTCTTTGGGTAAAAGATGATCAAGAAGGAGGTGGGGCTTAGAGGACTATCTTGAGGCTTGATTGGATTGAGAAAAGCTCTTTGAGGTAACCACTATGTCCATCAAAATCTATTTTATTCACCTATTCTATATATGATGTTCTTGGTTGATCATTGATGGTTTGGATTTCCATGTTTTTGGCCTCTAATTTGATGTAATATGGGTGTATTTTGGTCTGATTTTACTCTCTGGAATTGGTTTTGTTCGTGTCTGTGCTGGGATTCTGGAATCTGGGAGTGAGGTTGACCTTGCGGAGCTCCGAGGCGGAATAATGTGCCCCGCCAAGGAGATCCGCAAGGCCAAGGCGGCATAGGTGAACGGTGGAGAGTGGTCCGCCGAAGGGGACCGTTCCCTTCGTGCGGAGGAGGCCGACGGAGGTCCGTGCTCCGCTGGTGAGTTCCGCAAGGCTCCTGGAATTTGGATTCCAGAGAGCAGTTTTCTGTTGTTGTTGTCTGTTGTTGGCCCTTTGTTCTGATTATTGTTGGATTGCTTTGTTGGGCATTTTGCCATGGTTTTGGAGTATTTATCCATGCTTTTGTTGGGTAATTACTACCTTGCTTTGGAGATTGATTCATGTCTTTGGTTTCCCATTTTTGCACTCTTGGTCTATTAATTCTTGGAATTCATTAACTGGGAGTTGGTTTGTGTTCATAGTTGAGATGAACACTTTGGTTGGTTGTTTTGGGGATGGTGTTGGAGTATGAGTATGAGATGGTGTTTTGTTGGTATCGTTGAGATTTGTTGGATGAACTAACTGTGCTACTTGTGACTATATTGATTATATTCGGGCTCATTACCCCTATGATTGGACTCCGGTCCCTGTGATTGGGTTGATTACCCCTGTGATTGGACTTAGGTCCCTGTGATTGGGCTTTTGCCCCTGTGATTGGGTTCATTACCCCTGTGATTGGACTTCGGTCCCTGTGATTGGACTACGGTCTCTGTGATTGGGTTTTACCCCTGCGTACCGGTTTTCCGGATTTGACTCTTGATTTCTGATTATGAGATTGACTTGGCTTGGTGGCTGGTTTTGGGGATTTGGAGGTTTGGAGTTGGGATTCTCCTTTGGTTGGTTTGTGAGTCCTTTATGTTATTCGGTTGTACCTTGTTGTTCTCGTGAGTTTGGTTGGTTCTTTTGGATGGGTATTTAGTTGGTATCTCGGTTATTGGTTCGTTCTTGTGTTATGCTTTCTTGGTTGGTTATTGGCTTTGCTTGATTGAGTTTTGGTTATTGATTCGTTTAGCTTATCGTTGTTGAGTATCAGTTTTGAACTGTTGAACAGTTTGTTGGTGTTTATATTCTATATGGGTGTGTAAACCTATTTACAAGCTTATGTATATCTATATCTCCTTGCGGGTGTGAATGGTGGTTGCTTAGCATTCTTTTGCTAATGGTTCTTTGTGTGTTTTCCAGGTATGGAGTAGTTATGCGAGAGCGCGCTAGAGCTTTTCTAGTTGAGGATGTTTTAGCCTTAGTTTTATGATGTTTAGTCCTGGTTGTTGGGCTTGTGTGCCACCATGAGATTTTATGACATTATACACTTTTGACTTGTACTTGGGTTTTCGAGGATTATGACTTGAGGATTTATTATATCTTTTATATGACAGTTTAGTTTGATTCCTATGATTAGCCTGTGCATCTAGGCTGTGTTTATACCTAGATGTGGCATGATGCCCCTTAGGTTTTTAATTCGCTTCCGCTATGTTTGGTTTGTTGGTTGAGATAGGCAGCTGTTGTGCTAAGTTTTATCTATCTCAGCCCGTGTGAGGTTGGGGTGTCACAATCAACCCAAGTTCTTGAAGGACAAAAGCTATTTAAGCCCCAAATCTACCCCTATTTCCATAGAAGAGAAAATGGGTTTGAGATTGGGTTGGCTCAAGTCTCCCATCCAATTCCCATTGTGATGGAAGGCTTTCCAAAGACAAACAACAATCATTGCGCAACTAATCATTGAAAGATAAAATCAAAATCCAACTCAAACTCAAGAACCCTAGGTTGGGGTTCTTCCCCTTTTTCACAATAATCACAACTTAAGCATCCAAATAGATAATACAACCCTAACTCAAGCCCATAAACTAACTACTCATGATTAAATAGCATAAAGAACACAAAAACACAAGTAATAAACATAAATCTTGCAAAAGAAAAGAGATAAAGGAAAGAAAACTTCTCTATTGAAAATGGGAGGAAGAATCTTGAAATCCAAGCTTCAAATCCAAGATTACAAGCTCCAAAAGTGTTAAAATACATAGATCTAAGCCTAATCTAACCTAAAATATTAAAGAGAGTGAATGGGAGTGTTTAGGGTTCAACCATGGGCCAAAACCGTGTTCAAAATGCTCAAAACGAGCTTAAATAGTGAGCAGAGCAGGTCCCAAACGGCCGTGTCAGTGGCCATTTTCCCCCTCTTCAAAAACTGCATTTTGGCACTGGAATTCTGCATAAATAAAGCGGCCATGTACATGGCCGTGTGCCAGGCCGTTTGCCAACTCTCCAGAAACTGCATTTTCGAACTCTGTGCAGCTGCTTTGACGTCTAGGCTGTTTTTCACCATTTTCTGTTCAGAATTACGAAATGTGTATTTCTAGCAAAGTTGTAGCCCTTGAAGTCTTCTTTCCAATGGTCCAAAGATCACATAATTTGGACATTCCTAGGCTGAGATATGATCCAATTACTAAGATGTCGACGTGCAGAAACTTCAACACCTTGATCTTTTGCTTCTCTTTTGCTTTAGTTTGCCCAAATGACCAATACCATTGCAAATACAAGTCTTAGGCTCCATTGGAAGTGTTTCACTCATCTCCATAGCTTCTCCTTGACTCCCATTGACTCCAAATGCATCAAAAATGCATGAAAATCACCGTCTTTGCTTCCAATGCTTTCCAACTCATACTCCTTGCAAAATAACACAAATAAGCACTAATTCTCATGAAAATTGGAATGATCTATAAACAAAAAGACTTAGTGAAAGGGAGAAATATATAGAAAAATGAGCACTTATCAGTCAGCGAATCAAACAATGTCAAAGTCGCTCTCCAAGAAAGGGATTTCTTTGGATTTCTATTCCATGATCTCTGAGTTTGACAATCTTCTATAGCCTTGGACAGTTGGGTACTTACTTTGTGGGGATCACTTGGGTGAGATTGTGTCGTCACTTGACTGTTAGGAATCATTCTACTTAGATTTTGATGATGTTATAATTGTATTAGGACTTTATATACCTCAATTCTTTTATCTTTAGTCCAGGCCAAATACTTAGTGTTTCTTGTAGATCAGTTTGAGTATGTTCAAGCTTATCAGCTAATTGTTGCCAAAGTATCAGCTTGGTTCTTGACTATTAGAAGAAATCTTAAGGCATTCCATAAGCAAGACTTTCCAAGGAAAATCAGCTAAGTCTAAGAAGCCTTCTTGATGTATGCTCGAGCTCTTGACCTTCTCGGATAGCTTCAAGGACTCTAGCAAGGTGATGAGTTTGTCGCTGACTACCTTGGGCATGCACAGGTACGAGTAGAAAACCTTGCTCTTTCTAACCGGCCGGTGACCTTGGACGACTAGAACCTATATGTTTTCCGGGGTCTTCGCTCGGAGTATCGTCCACTGGTTGCTTCGCTTATGACAAAGGGGGAGCCTGTCGCACTTGAAGAGCTCTCAAACTTCTTGGTTGCATAAGAATTTATCTTCATTGAAGATTTTGTTATTATAGCAAGTTCGACACAGCCCACTGCCATGGCCGTGAGTTTGGCAGTTCCAAAGGTGGTGGCAGTGCTAGTTCTTCTTCTTAGTAGGAGTGTGGACGATGGCAGGCTGGCAGCAATGAGATGGTTGTGGTTAGGGGTAACGCTCTCGATTGTTTACTCCGCGGTGTTAGATTTGTAATGTACAGGGGCATATGGTGTTATCATGTTACCGTTGCTACTCTAACAATCCAGTTCCTCAGGCTCATATAGTTTTTTCGGGTGGTGATGACTTGACCTCGATGGGCCCTCACACTTGGTTCCTAGATATAGGTGTTACAAATCATGCTACACCGGTTATCTGTGCCTTGTCATCTTCTTCTGGATATACTTGGTTTGACAAGTTACGTGTTGGTAACGGCTCAGGTTTGCCTATTGCTAGTGTTGGTCATGCTTCAATTCCACATCTTCTAAGTCCTATCAATTATCTTATGGTCATCCTGTTTCGGGTCTTTCTGCGTCATCATTGTCTGTTCAACAGTTTGTTGCAGATAATAAAGTCTTTTTATTTTCATTTCACCTTTTTTTTTCTTGTGAAGGATCCTCAAACCAAGTTGGTCCTATTGCATTACTGTCTACGCGTGCGTCTCTCTCTGTGTAGCACAATCGCTTGGGTCACCCTCATTAGTGTGTGTTGCGTCACATTTTGCAAACATGTCCTGTTAGTTCATCTTCTATTAATAATAGTTTGTCAATTTGTTCAGCGTGTCAATTGGGGAAGTTGTCTCAGTTTCCCCTACCCCATGTTGAATCTTCTAGTTCTAGTGTTCTTGATTTGATTTATATGGATATTTGGGGCCAATGCCTTTTCTGTCTTCAAGTGGTTATCGTTATTTTGTGCTCTTTGTGGATGATTACCCTCGTTATATTTGGTATTATCCTATGCGTTCTAAAATTGATCTGTCTGCGATTTTTTATCGTTTCCATGCCATGATTGATTGTTTTTTTCCCGTAAAATTAAATCTATTCAGTCTGATTTGGGGGGTGAATACAAGAAGTTACATTCTCATTTGTCTACTTTAGACATTGTTCTTCGTCAATCATGTGCCTATACTCATGAACAAAATTGTCCCATTAAGTGTCATCATCGTCACATTGTTAGGTCTAGCTAGCTCTAGTGGCACATGCGTCTGTTCTTTCTCAATTTTGGAAATACGCATTTACAATTGTAGTACCTTATTTCTACATGACCTTATATATCTTTTTGCAACATACCAGTTATATCAACATATGCATTCACCTACTACGGCTCATTGGGTGATACTGAAGCGGGTACATCGCTACATTAAAGGTACACTACACTTCGGCTTATGTCTTGGAAAGTCAACCTCATTGGATTTGCATGCTTTCTCGGATTCAAACTGGGCTAGGAGTCTATATGATAGGAAGTCCACCAGTGGGTTTGCTGTTTTTCTTGGCACCAACCTAGTCTCTTGGGTGTGCCGGAAACAACAAATTGTGGCCCATTCCTCTATAGAGGTTGTACAAGTGTAATACCCCGTATTTTTCTAACATTATTATTTTATCCTAAGGCGTTGACATTCATGAGTTATGATCTTCCGATACTTCAAAAGGATTTTTATAAGTGAGTATAGTTGTTATTAATCTGCGAACCAACGTACCGGTCACGAACCGTAAAATTTTTAAGGATGAATTTTCAGCTCGGATTTCCTAGGAAATGGATTATTAGGCACCATACTATTAAGCTTGAATTTCCTATTCAATTAAATTAGCCCGTAGCGGTGGAAATTTATTTTGATCGTAGCATCGCTATATTTCGCGGTGTACCGAACCTAGCCCAATTTTGAGGTTTTTGTCTGGGATAAATTTTTGGTTTCAAAATTCTTCCTATTTAAATTATTTTCCACCGAAACTTTATCTGTTTGGACCATAAGTTAAAAGATTTTTATTTTTGGAACCACAAGGTTGTGACAAGTGTCACAATTTTTACCATGTAATTAAAATATTAATTTCAAGTTCAAGAGATGAGTTTGGATAAGCATCCCTATATTTTATTATTATTATTATTATTATTATTATTATTGATATGAATGGATAATCATCCATA
>CP025659.1:40123117-40136071 GCA_003576665.1 Ipomoea trifida
ATATATATATTTAATAGGAAGGATTAGCCCAATTGGAATTAATTGAATTGCCCGAAAAATCAATTAGCTTGCCCAAGGAATTAATTAACGAATGAAAGGCTTAAAAAGGAATTTACGGGGCGTTACACCAAATAACATGGAAATCCAAACCAACAAAGCTCATATACATCAATAAACAATGGATCAAGACACAAGTCTATGAATCCAACCAACGAAATCAATAATAGGCTAATAACCGAGGATATTCAGGATTTCCAATCACCAAATAATATCATATAGAGCGAGAGTGTAAAAATAGATTTTGATGGACATAGTGGTTACCTTTGAAGCGTAATTAATTCCAAAAGCATTTTAAATCCAAAGCAACGTCAACTCAAGCTCGGTTCATACTCGTGAACCTGAAGAATTAATATAATTCTAACACCGTCACTAACTATTACTAATAACAAGATTGATATTCCTAATCGGTCCATTATAACTTATAATCCACGTTCAAGGCTAATACGATATGCTCAATAATATGAACTGGTAACATTAATCTAAACTCAAGCTACCCTATTATAACTAATACAAAACTATAGGCTTAATAATTAAACTATAAGAGTTTAGTCTAATAATCATAATAACACTAGTGATAAAGCTAACAGAGATATTACCTCACTATTCTGCAAACCCCAGGGTTCAAACCTGCGCCCTCTAGCTCAACACCCAAACACCATACCGCTACGCCACTTGTTTCTTGTGTAATGTTGCGCGGCATCAACCATATAACTCTAGCCCTCACGGATCGGTGCTCAAGCTGACGGAAGGAGAAGTGCCGTTGCTGCAGTCCGCCATTTTGCGTTTCTGCTCGACGGAAGAAGCCTACGGAATGGAGGAGAGCCGCTGACATGCTCCGCTACTGCCCAACGGAAGGGGAGAGGACCGTCGCCGCCTTCCGCTACCTCGCGCCGTCGGGAAAAACAGGGCACGTCTGGAGTCGTTACTGCTGCCAAGAGCTTGCCTTCAGACTCGCCTTTCTGCCGCCATCACGCAAAGCCGTCGGGGAGAGCCCCTTGCTCGCAGCTCGCCGGAGGTAGAGGCCATAGCCGCGTCGCGAGAGAAAGAGGACGGAGAGGTCGCCGTTGCCCGAACCTGCTTCGAGGGTTCGCCGGGGAGAAGACAGTCGTAACTGGTCGACCTTTGTCGTCGTTGCCGTAGGGATTGTCGCTGAAGAGCTACTCTCCTCCCATGTCTGTTCATGGTTGCCGGAGTCGACCGAAGGTCGTCGCTGCCTTGTCATTAGGAGGGGAAGAACGCCGGAAATGGGAGAGAAGGAAGGGAGCTACCGGAGTTGTCGCTGAAGCTCGCCATTGCCATAGCTCCTCTTTTCGTTGCTACCAAACAAGAAGCGAGAGATGGAGGTGGTTGCCGGTTGCTGCTCCCCGTTGCTGCCTGTTGGCTGATGCTCGGAGGACGGAACCGTCGGTCGAAGCTCCCTCATACACTGCCAGAGTCCTTGCGTCGTTGTCGTCGGTTGGCATTGAGAGAGACGAGAAGGGTGAGAGGATTATGAAACAGGGATGAAGGATCGACGCATGGCTGCTGAGTATCAAGTTACTAATTTTGGAAGCTGCCATTTAGGGTAGGTTTCCTTTTGGGTTTGGGCTAGATCATAATATGGTTATTGGACTTAGGGTAATGTATTGGGTTCATAGTTTATAATACTAATAATATAGAATGGGCTACATTAGATTGTTGGATCAATTTAGAAGTTGGGTCCAAAACTCTATATATATAAATTGGACTTGGCCTAAATTAAAAGGGATCAAGAATGATCATAATATAATTATGGGCTTAGTGTAATCTTTAATACATATAATTCATATGGGCTCAATAATATTGTTTATGTAAGAATTATATATAACTATTAGAAATATTGGGCTATAGACTTTTATTATTAATCATAAATATAAACTATATACAAGAATATATATATTCCCAAGGCCATAGGAAATAATGATACTTATAATTACTTAAATAATTACTTACTAATAAAATAACCCCTTTATATTTAATTAGAGTAGTAGGAAATTTCGGGGTGTTACACTCTACCCCCCTTAAAAGGAGCTTCGTCCCCGAAGCTCAGAAAAACGTTTTGGGGACGGAGAGTTAAAACTGGTACGATAGTACCTATAGAAGGAAAATATTTATATACTATATATGCTCGGTTTTGAAAATTTGACCCAACGGGAAGAGAAAAAGGAGAGGTTTAAGGTGTACGGTTCAAGAACGACGTCGGTTAAGAATAGAATCAAAGGTTATCAAGGTTGCAGCTTAGGAGATAGGATTGCCACCTTGCACAAGATATTTTCAGGAAGCAAACAAGAACAACGTTCAAGAGGATGAGAATGACTTTTCAATAAAAAGGAGTGCCACGTTTGTAAGGGGAAGAGAAGAACTCGGCTTCGAAAGAAAATGAGAATGAGGTTTGCCGAGGTCAAAAGAATTTCTCAATCAAGGAAATATCGAGTTCTTTCAAAAGAAGAGAATGAATAAGTGCTTGGCTTCGAGAACAAATAAGGGCGAGATTGAAAACACAGGAGGAGTTTTCCAACGATAGGGTATTTACTTATTCGAGGAAAATAAAGAATTTAGATTTCCAAAAGGGATTAAGAATAAGGTTTCGAAAGACAGAAACGGTTTGTCAATGATAAGGTATCCAGCTCTTCCAGGTAAGAAAAAGATTCAATTTGAAAGAAGATAAGAATGAGGTTGAAAACGCAGAACGAGTTTCTCAATGGTAGGATATTCAACTTACTCAGGGAAAGGGAAGAATCAGGTTCCTAGAGAAGTTAAGAGCGAGGTCTTAGAGAGTCAGAAATGATTTCTCGATGGTTGGGTATCCAATTTCTCAAAGAAAGGAGAGGAGTTTATTTCCCAACGAAGGTGAGAAAGAGATTCAGAATGGGTAGAAAGGGATGCCTTAATAAAAGAGTGTGCAATCCCCAAGGGAAAGAGAGTTATTCGGTTCCAAGAGTCGATAGTAATGAGGTCTAGAAAGATGGAAAGGATTCTTTAATGATAGGGTATGCACTTTTCCAAACGGGAAAGACAAATTCAGTTTCAGGCTAAGATGAGAAAGAGATTAGAATAGGTAGGAGGGGTGTTCCAACAAAAAGGCATTTAGAATTTCAAGAAACAAAGGAGAATTCAGTTTCCAAGAAATGATAGGAATACTGATTAAAATAAAGAGAAGGGATTTCCTAATGGAAGGGTAGTTGGGGTTTCAAGGAATTAGGAGAATTCGGTTTCCACAAGGATATAGGAACGAAGATTACAACAGATAGAGGGGATTTCTCAACGAGTATGGTACTTAGGATTGCAAGGAACTGTGAAGGATTTGGTTTTAAGAAGGATAGGAAGTCTCTCCATCCCAAGCGATTTCTTCGGGTTGACGATTCGATCACGACACTTTGACTGATTGATAGATCTTGCCATGCTACCCACGCAACATGAATCTGAGATTCGAATAAGCTCCACTACGGTTCGCATAACTTTATCAATCCAAAAGAGGCTGAAGGCAACGAACTGCTGATGGCTGATTGGTGCAGAACGAAAGAATTCTGATGGAGCTTTATGAGAAGATAGGTTTAATTAGAAAAGGTATTGCCCGACTTGAAAGGAGATTTGCTTATGGGTAATAGTGATCTTTAGAAGCCGAGGTTACATCCTTGGAATGCTTGCACGAGAAACCACGTTCAAGGTGCACCCAAAAAGGTTTACACGAGGTCCACTTCACGGAGTCATACTCCACTTGCTTACGACGTTTCTTCTTATCTTCGGGGATCTTAAGCGTTCAAGTGCCCTTTCTACTTGACCTAATCTTCCTTGTCTTGAAGGTTGCAACTTCTAACTTGTTCCTTTGCAGCCGCTTCAGGGGTAGGTAGGACTACCTTAAGATCCGCGAATCACGACCTCGAGTTATAATTCTTCATGCAACGTTAACTCCGAGTTTAGCTCGCACGAGACTCTTCATGGCTGATCCGGAAGCTTCTACTTGGCGTGTTTTAACTCTTCCTTGACGCGCCAGCGCCCACTGTTGACGTTCCCTCAAGGCCGAGGGTCTTCGAGTCTTCAGTCTTCGAGCTCCAGTTGCTTTCTTCATCTTGTGTCGAACTTCAACCGCACGAACCCGTTCTTCAAGTCTTGAGATTAGTGAAGATCTTGCAGACGATGCTACACGAGCGAAGACGCCATTCCCGAAGAACGTAGACCGTTGTCGTTGACTCCAAGTCGCGAGTAGATCAGTTTTCTTGACGAGCCGCCCGATCTTCAGATTGCTTAGACGCAGACGGTGCCACACCTCGTTTCGAGCCAACTAACTACTCGTTCCTAATCTAAAGCAGGCTCCTAAACAATACTAAAACGAAGCAACGTAACTAAAAGCGATTAACAACTTACCCGAGAAGACGAGCCGCAAGCTGCAAACAACAAGGTTAACAAAGCACATACAATATAAACAGATAAGGCGCGTCCTCACCGCGATTCCTAGAATTCACACATCCTAGGATTCTCAAAACATCTTAACTTCTACTGATCAAGTCCTAAAGTCTCAAAAGTTCAACCCTAGGATCTCTACTCAGACCTCAACACAGGCTCTGATACCAACTGTGACACCCCAACCTTACACAAGCTGAGATAGATAAAAACTCAACACAACAGTTGCCTAACTCAACCAAACAGAACGTAGCGGAAGCGAATTTAAAACCTAAGGGGCGTCATGCCACATCTAGGTAAGATAACACAGCCTAGATGCACAGGCTAACCATAAAACACGGAACTGTATAAACGATAATCCTTAAATTATGCTTAACAACATCCAAACACTAGTCAAGAGTATTTAAAGTCTCAAATGGCTCACAGGCCAAAGCATAAATCTAAAAACATAACCGCTATCTAAGCCTCCTCATACGGGTGTATCTCTATCGCGCTCACGCATAGACTTTAAGGCAACCTGGAAAACACACAAAGAACCATTAGCAAAAGACTGCTAAGTAACCACCATTCACACCCGCAAGGAAGTATAGATATACATATAAGTTGTAAATAGGTTTACACACCCATATAGAATATAAACACCAACAAACTGATCAATAGTTCAAATCGGATACTCAACAATGATAAACTGAACGAATCATCAACCAAGACTCTTCCAACGAAGCCAACATTCAACAAGGAATATATATACATAACGAATCCACAAACGAGATACCAACTGAACACAATCATAAGAAACCATCAATCATAATTGAGAACAACGAGATATCAATAGAATAAACAAGGACTCATAACCAAAGAACCGAGAGAAAACCCAACTCCAACCACGAACCTCACACCAACCATCATATCAACCCAATCCCAACCAGAACCAAGTACACAGGGGTAAAAACCCAATCACAGGGGTAATGAACCCAATCACAGGGGTGATGAACCCAATCACAGGGACCGTAGTCCAATCACAGGGACCGAAGTCCAATCACAGGGGTGAATCGACCCAATCACGGGGGTAATGAACCCAATCACAGGGGTAATGAACCCAATCACAGGGGTAGTGAACCCAATCACAGGTGCAAAAGCCCAATCATAGGGACCTAAGTCCAATCACAGGGGTAATCAACCTAATCACAGGGGTAATGAACCCAATCACAGGGGTAATCAACCCAATAGTAGCACAGTCCAATCACTCAACAACCACCAAGAGATACTCAAAGATCCACTACCACATACTCATACTCAACTCAGCCCAAGAACCATCACTTAGAGTGTTCATCTCAGATATGAACACCAACCAACTTCCAAATAATATAACAAGGATTCCACCAATCAAATAATAGACTCAAATAAGTGGACTAAGAGGTATGAATAAATACTCAGAAACAAGGTAAACATATCCAATAGAATACTCCAACAAACTTCAGAACAGAGGAGGAAACAAACAACGGATCACTCACCTCCACCAACCACTACCCTATTACTCTTACAGAAGACCCCAGCGGTTACATTTTCCCACTAGAGTGCCCCGCAAGAGTAATTTCCCACACACCGAATCAGACTCAGCTTAGAATACAAAGAGATACTCCAGAATATAAAGATCATATCACAATACACCAATATTCATCTAACGGAGGCCAAATAACATGGAAATCCAAACCAACAAAGCTCATATACATCAATAAACAAAGGATCAAGACACAAGTCTATGAATCCAACCAACGAAATCAATAATAGGCTAATAACCGAGGATATTCAGGATTTCCAATCACCAAATAATATCATATAGAGCGAGAGTGTAAAAATAGATTTTGATGGACATAGTGGTTACCTTTGAAGCGTAATTAATTTCAAAAGCATTTTAAATCCAAAGCAACGTCAACTCAAGCTCGGTTCATACTCGTGAACCTGAAGAATTAATATAATTCTAACACCGTCAGTAACTATTACTAATAACAAGATTGATATTCCTAATCGGTCCATTATAACTTATAATCCACGTTCAAGGCTAATACGATATGCTCAATAATATGAACTAGTAACATTAATCTAAACTCAAGCTACCCTATTATAACTAATACAAAACTATAGGCTTAATAATTAAACTATAAGAGTTTAGTCTAATAATCTTAATAACACTAGTTATAAAGCTAACAGAGATATTACCTCACTATTCTGCTAACCCCAGGATAGAACCCGCGCCCTCTAGCTCAACACCCAAACACCATACCGCTACGCCACTTGTTTCTTGTGTAATGTTGCGCGGCATCAACCATATAACTCTAGCCCTCACGGATCGGTGCTCAAGCTGACGGAAAGAGAAGTGCCGTTGCTGCAGTCCGCCATTTTGCGTTTCTGCTCGACGGAAGAAGCCGACGGAATGGAGGAGAGCCGCTGACATGCTCCGCTACTGCCCAACGGAAGGGGAGAGGACCGTCGCCGCCTTCCGCTACCTCGCGCCGTCGGGAAAAACAGGGCACGTCTGGAGTTGTGACACCCCAACCTCACACAGGCTGAGATAGCTAAAACTTATCATAACAGCTGCCAATCTCAACCAACATTCATAACATAGCGGAAGCGAATTAAAACTTAAGGGCGTCATGCCACATCTAGGTATAATCACAGCCTAGATGCACAGGCTAAACACAAGAATGAACTAAGCTGTCATCTCATAAAAACTGAAATAATAATCCTCAAAGTATAAATCCATAAAACATCCAAAAGTACCCAACGAACTAATCAAGAGTATATCATAATATCTCAAGGCACACAGGCCCAAAACTAGAGTCTAAACAAGGCAAACTATGTCTACGCATCCTCATAAAAAGGGAACTCTAGCGCGCTCGCGTAGACTACTCCATACCTGGAAAACACACAAAGAACCATTAACAAAAGAATGCTAAGCAACCACCATTCACACCCGCAAGGAGATATAGATATATATAAGCTTGTAAATAGGTTTACACACCCATATAGAATATAAACACCAACGAACTGTACAATAGTTCAAAACGATACTCAACAACAACAAGCTGAACGAATCTTAAACAAAAACTCATTCAAATAAAGCCAAGGTTCAACGAAAGCATAAGACAACAACGAGTCAATGCCCATACTTAGCCGTCGTCGTTTCCCCCCCGTCGCCGGCGCTACGACGACGGCTAAGTTTTAGCCGTCGTCGTTTCCCCTTCGTCGCCCCCCTTACGACGACGGCTACTACTTAGCCGTCGTCGTTCACCCCGTCGCCAGCGCTACGACGTCGGCTACCTTGCTGCCGACGTCGTAGTGTGCTCCGAATGGGGATACGACGACGGCTAATGCCATAGCCGTCGTCGTATCCCCCCGTCGCCGGCGCTACGACGTCGGCTATCTTGTTGCCGACGTCGTAGTGCGCTCCCATCGGAGATACGACGTCGGCTATCTTTTTAGCCGTCGTCGTATCTCATCGTAGCATTAAAATGGAACTTTTGACGTCGGCTGTTTTATAATATCCGACGTTAAAGGTTTCAAAGCGAATATAACGTCGGCTAAGTACTTAGCCGACGTTAAATAGCCGACGTTGTATGTGATTTCTGTAGTAGTGCCAGTTATCAACTGAACGCTAGCATAAGGAATAATCAACCATAATCGAGAACAACAAGGAATCAATCGAATAATCAAAGACTCGTGACTAAGAATTGAAAGACAACCCAACCCCCAACCACTAGACCTCACACCAGGCATCACATCAAACCCGATCCCAATCAAAACCAAGTACACAGGGGTAAAACTCACTCGCAGGGGTAATGAACCCAATCACAGGGGTAATGAACCCAATCACAGGGACCGTAGTCCAGTCACAGGGACCGAAGTCCAATCACAGGGGTGAATCAACCCAATCACAGGGGTAGCGAACCCAATCACAGAGGTAGCGAACCCAATCACAGGGGCAAGAGCCCAATCACGGGGACCTAAGTCCAATCACAGGGGTGAATCGACCCAATCACAGGGGTAATGAACCCAATCACATGGGTAATGAACCCGAAAACAAGCAACATCACACACCCATACTCCTACATCATCCCAAAACAACCAAACAAAGTGTTCATCTCATCTATGAACACAAACAAACTCCCAGGTAGAAAGAATATTAAGAATCAATAGACCAAGGGTAAAAAAAGGGAAACTAAAGACATGAATAAATCTCCAAGATAAGGCAATAAATATCCAACAAGAGACATGGATAAATATACCAAAGGCATGGTAAAATACTCCACAAGGCAATCCAACAATTATCAGAAACAGAGAGGAAACAACAGACAACAACATCACAGAAACAGTCTCTGGGAGCAGATCCCCAATGACCTTACGGAACTCATCAACGGACTACTGTCCTCCGCCGCACTCCTCCGCAACCAACTCAGAATCATCCCATACGGCCGATTGCGCCTCTTACTTGTCTTGCAGAAATCCATGTGCAAGATCATCAGGGTAGGCAAGTCAAATTTCACTCGGTGCTTCAGAAAGTATGCAAAGGCACACTGGATAGCTGTGACCTGCCGGCTGTTGTTCCGGTTAGGTAACAAACTCTCCCCAACCAACAATGTCAGAATCCTCTATTCACCTGTCAGATTGTGTGTTATCGGGGCGTGTATCCAAAGCAACGTTCTCATTCGGCCCCAACATATACCTCAAATAGTCACGAAAACCCACCTCCGGTGTCTCAACCCACGCATTACGTTCATATTCATTAACACCTCCTAACGGCAAATTAAGCAGCCTACCCAACTTAGGCGGGTCAAAAGAGATCCTTACCCCTTTCACTATTGAAGTAAGCACAGGCACTTGATTAGTAATCTTAACTTTCATATTCTGGTAAAACTGGTTGACCAAGTTGGGATACACCACATCCTCAATCCTCAAGAACGTGTTCAATAAGCCTTGGAAATTAAGCATGTTCATAATTTCGGGCGAAAAGTGTAACGGGTCAAGAGCTTTACCATCGATTACGTTGTAGCGAATGTTGCTTGAGCCTTCTCCTGCCTCGGGTTGATTTCTCCTCGACATTTGTATCCGCTGAGAGTCGAACTCGGTTTGCCGTGGACGAAGGTGATGATGCTCAAGACTGCGGGCCTTTGCGGATGAACTCGCGAAATTGGCGTGGACGACGGAAGCCGGTTCGCGGACCTGGGTGCTGTTTGACGGAAGCCGGTTCGCGGACCTGGGTGCTGTTTGACGGAAGGGGGTCGCGGACTCTGCTGCTCTCTGTTCTGCCGCTGTTTGCTGTTACGGGAGAAGAAAGAAGGAGGGAGAAAGAAGAAGCGGAAGACTAGAGCGGATGATCTAGGGTTATATTCGCCAAGGAGAGCCAAATGACGCATGTGCCCTTTAAGACTTGCGGACCAGGCTCGCGGAAGTCCGAACCCCGCTGCTTGCTTCCCCTTCCTTTCGCGGAGCACCTCGACGGAGCGACTTGTTCCGTTGTCTTCCTCCGCTCGTGCACACGGACCACCCACACGGAGGCCCTGATTCCGTTCCTCCCCACCGCACCGCTGTTGCTACTGGGCGCCTAGAACTAAAAGCGGAGTCTTTCACTTGCATCACAATGTGACAGAGTGGCTGGATGGCGTGGTTCCTTGTTGTTAAACCTCAGGCACGGGTTCGAGTCCCCTTGTGGACATTGGTTAGATCTTTAGGCTCCTTTTTCCCTTTCCTTTGCATTTTGCTCCTTTGGTTTGTCTTTCACGAACACCCAACCCCTTAACTTAAAACCGAGTCTTCAAACCTTTAACGGGACGTTATCTAAAGCTCCCTAACTATCGAGAGGTCGCCTAAGGCTCACTTAAGGGTTCCACTAACTAAAACACTTAACGGAAAACTCTGAAAGCACACAAACCACGAAATTAAAAGATTAAGCTCGAGGTTACCTTCTTCAAGCCCACTCGCCTCGGCTTGGGTGCGGCCCATCACAAAGATCTTCTTCTGCTGCGGCCTAGCCTGCTGCTCGCGGCCTCCGCCTGGCCGGCTACCCCCGCTACCCGAAGCCTCTCGGGATGGTCGGGCCGCTGCTGGGCCCCCTGAACCGTGCTCGGTCTGGATGAGGATGAACTTCCCTTCTTGGCTGCGCACTCGTAAGCTCGGTGACCTCGCAGACCATAGCTAAAGCACTCCACCAACTGGCCCTCACAGTCGCGCCCCGGGTGGTCCCTCCCGCAGCGCCTGTAGTGATAGTGCCGGGTACGAACTCCCTCGCTAGCTGACCCCTGCCCGGAACTAGGGCGAGATCCACCACCGTGGCTGGAGCCACCCTGCTGAAAGCCTCTCCTCACGCCGGATCCCCCGGGTCGGTGCCTCTTGGAGTCTGGAGCTCTACCCTCGACTGGCCGCTTGGAACGGTCCTGAGTCCCTCGCCGGATTGACAGCACTCGGTAGTGATCGGCAGCGCTACTGTAGGCCTCGCTCAAGGTCTGGAACTTAAACACCACGAGGGCCATACGCGTCTCCAGGTTCAGGCCGGCCACGAACCGCTCGATCCGTGTCTCCTCTGTCGGGGCTAAGGTGGGCGCGAAGCGAGCCAGCTCTAAGAAATGCCGGTGGTACTCCTGTACGGTCCTCGTCCCCTGATGAAGGTGTAAGAACTCCTCCTGCATGGCAGCCTTGACGTGGGCCGGGTAGAAGCGGGTCCTCAACCGGTCCTTGAATGTCTCCCACCCAAAACCGGGCTCCTGTCGCATCACCGGGCCGCTATGGACCCACCAGAGATCTGCTTCCTCCCTCAGGTAGAAGCTGGCCATCTCCACCTGACGACCAGGTGGGCACTCAACAGCCTCGAGGATCTTGTCGAAGGCTCGGATCCATTCTTCAAGGACTGCAGGGTCCTCCTCTCCAGCATAGAAGGGCGGGTGCTGCCCAGCCACCCTCCGGACCAAGTCGGGCTGACCGCGCTGGTTGTTCTGAACCATCGCGTTACCGAGTAGCTGGGTGATCTGCGTCAGCTGCTGGAGATTCTGCATCAGCTGCTCCACGATAGGCACTTCCGGGAAGTCCTCGCGTCTACGTGGTGGCACCATACTCACGAGAAGGGGGTGAGAACTAACGGGAGACGAGAAGAACGCTGCGGTCGGTCTAAACCAAACACGCAAGAAAGCAAGTGAGAACGAGCTCACAACAAACAACCTGCAAAGCACAAACAAGAGCAAGTAAACAAGTCCTCACCGCGCGGCCTAAAATTCACACATCTTAGAACTCTTAAACATCTTAACTTCTACTGCTCAAGTCCTAGAGTCTCAGATTACAACCCTAGGATCTCTACTCGGACCTCAACACAGGCTCTGATACCAACTGTGACACCCCAACCTCACACAGGCTGAGATAGCTAAAACTTATCATAACAGCTGCCAATCTCAACCAACATTCATAACATAGCGGAAGCGAATTAAAACTTAAGGGCGTCATGCCACATCTAGGTATAATCACAGCCTAGATGCACAGGCTAAACACAAGAATGAACTAAGTTGTCATCTCATAAAAACTGAAATAATAATCCTCAAAGTATAAATCCATAAAACATCCAAAAGTACCCAACGAACTAATCAAGAGTATATCATAATATCTCAAGGCACACAGGCCCAAAACTAGAGTCTAAACAAGGCAAACTATGTCTACGCATCCTCATAAAAAGGGAACTCTAGCGCGCTCACGTAGACTACTCCATACCTGGAAAACACACAAAGAACCATTAGCAAAAGAATGCTAAGCAACCACCATTCACACCCGCAAGGAGATATAGATATATATAAGCTTGTAAATAGGTTTACACACCCATATAGAATATAAACACCAACGAACTGTACAATAGTTCAAAACGATACTCAACAACAACAAGCTGAACGAATCTTAAACCAAAACTCATTCAAATAAAGCCAAGGTTCAACGAAAGCATAAGACAACAACGAGTAAATGCCCAGATATCAACTGAACGCTATCATAAGGAATAATCAACCATAATCGAGAACAACAAGGAATCAATCGAATAATCAAAACTCGTGACTAAGAATTGAAAGACAACCCAACCCCCAACAACTAGACCTCACACCAGGCATCACATCAAACCCGATCCCAATCAAAACCAAGTACACAGGGGTAATGAACCCAATCACAGGGGTAATGAACCCAATCACAGGGACCGTAGTCCAATCACAGGGACCGAAGTCCAATCACAGGGGTGAATCGACCCAATCACAAGGGTAGCGAACCCAATCACAGAGGTAGCGAACCCAATCACAGGGGCAAGAGTCCAATCACAGGGGTGAATCGACCCAATCACAGGGGTAATGAACCCAATCACAGGGGTAATGAACCCGAAAACAAGCAACATCACACACCCATACTCCTACATCATCCCAAAACAACCAAACAAAGTGTTCATCTCATCTATGAACA
>CP025659.1:40137469-40148747 GCA_003576665.1 Ipomoea trifida
TATATACTAAGAATACATACAATATTTAGGGTGTAAGACTTTAATAGGAATTGGGCTTAAGCTTATAATATAATGGCTACAAGGATTAATTGTATATATTCAAGACTAGCAAAGGTGGGCTAATGAAAGCATCCCTTATAATTAATACAAGAATTAAATCAAGGGAGCCCATAGGAATGTCTTAGGAATATTATGTACATATGCCATATAATATAAGATCAATAAATTGGGCTTGTAGGAATATTTAATTACAAATTTGTAAGGGTCCAAATTGAATAAAATCCCTTACAAGTATAATTCAATTAATTGGGCTCTTGAATAGAATAATTAAATTAAGCTCATGAATATATATATATATATATATATATACATATAAGTGTATATATATTGAATTGAAAGGATTAGCCCAATTAGAAATTAATTAAATTGCCCAAGGAATTAATTAACGGTTCGAAAGGCTTGAACGAATTTACGGGGTGTTACAGGAGTCGTTACTACTGCCAAGAGCTTGCCTTCAGACTCGCCTTTCTGCCGCCATCACGCAAAGCCGTCGGGGAGAGCCCCTTGCTCGCAGCTCGCCGGAGGCAGAGGCCATAGCCGCGTCGCGAGAGAAAGAGGACGGAGAGGTCGCCGTTGGCCGAACCTGCTTCGAGGGTTCGCCGGGGAGAAGACAGTCGCAACTGGTCGACCTTTGTCGTCGTTGCCGTAGGGATTGTCGCTGAAGAGCTACTCTCCTCCCATGTCTGTTCATTGTTGCCGGAGTCGTCCGAAGGTCGTCGCTGCCTTGTCATTAGGAGGGGAAGAACGCCGGAAATGGGAGAGAAGGAACGGAGCTACCGGAGTTGTCGCTGAAGCTCGCCATTGCCATAGCTCCTCTTTTCGTTGCTACCGAACAAGAAGCGAGAGATGGAGGTGGTTGCCGGTTGCTGCTCGCCGTTGCTGCCTGTTGGCTGATGCTCGGAGGACAGAACCGTCGGTCGAATCTCCCTCATACACTGCCGGAGTCCTTGCGTCGTTGTCGTCGGTTGGCATTGAGAGAGACGAGAAGGGTGAGAGGATTATGAAACAGGGATGAAGGATCGACGCATGGCTGCTGAGTATCAAGTTACTAATTTTGGAAGCTGCCATTTAGGGTAGGTTTCCTTTTGGGTTTGGGCTAGATCATAATATGGTTATTGGACTTAGGGTAATGTATTGGGTTCATAGTTTATAATACTAATAATATAGAATGGGCTACATTAGATTGAAGGATCAATTTTGAAGTTGGGTCCAAAACTCTATATATATAAATTGGACTTGGCCTAAATTAGAAGGGATCAAGAATGATCATAATATAATTATGGGCTTAGTGTAATCTTTAATACATATAATTCATATGGGCTCAATAATATTGTTTATGTAAGAATTATATATAACTATTAGAAATATTGGGCTATAGACTTTTATTATTAATCATAAATATAAACTATATACAAGAATATATATATTCCCAAGGCCATAGGAAATAATGATACTTATAATTACTTAAATAATTACTTACTAATAAAATAACCCCTTTATATTTAATTAGAGTAGTAGGAAATTTCGGGGTGTTACAGTAATGAACCCAAATATAGTCAATAGTAGCACAGTTAGTTCACCCAACAACCTCCAAAAGATACTAAGAAACCACCACCACATACTCATACTCCAACCTCAACCCAAAACAACCAAACAAAGTGTTCATCTCAACTATGAACACAAACCAACTCCCAGGTAATAAATTCAAGGAATTAATAGACCATGAGTACAAAAGAGGAATCAAAAGACATGAATCAATACTCCAAGATATGGTATAAATACCCAACAAAAGGCATGAATAAATACTCCAAAGGCATGGTAAAATACCCAACAAAACAATCCAACAATATTCAGAACAAAAGGGAAACAAACAGACAACAACATCTCAGAACAGTCTCTGGAATCCAACTTCCAGAGACCATACGGACCACCTCAACGGACCTCACCCTTCCGCCGCACTCCTCCGCAAGAAGGAGCCGGCCCTCCTCAACGGGCCTGCCTCCTTCGCCCAAGCTTGCCGCTCCGGCCTTGCGGATCACCTCGGCGGGTTACATTATACCGCCTTGGTCCTCCGCAAGGTCATAACCCATTCCCAGAAACAGTTTCTGCCCAGACCCAAAAACTCCATTCTAGAATGCAATAATCAGATCCAAAATATACCAACATTTCATCTATTTAGAGGCCAAAAATATGGAAATCCAACTAGCAATTGATCATAACAACAATAGGCTAAGATCAAGACACAAGATCAATAAATTCCAACAAAATACCACCAAGAATAGGGCTAAACACCAAGAAATTTCAGGTTTTCCAACACCAAGAATATCATATAGGATAAGAGTGTAGAAAATAGATTTTGATGGACATAGTGGTTACCTCCAAGAGCTTTCTTCCACCTAGCCAAGCCTCAAGCAAGCTCACAAAGCCCCACCACCTTCTTGATCATCTTTTACCCAAAGAACCCCAAAAGAACATACATAAGAATATGCAAAAAGACTAGCAAAACCATAAAATGCAAGGTAGATTCTTAGCTAAATGCACTTACCCAATCCTAAACAAGCTTAAAGGAGCAATCTTGACTTGAAAACTTGTAGGAGAAATGAAGATCAATTTTGGAAGGAAATGAAGATGGAAATGGCATGAATAGTGTGTAGGGAGGAGAGGGAGTGAAAACCTTTAGGGATTTTTAATCTTCAATATATATACTAGGATACATATAATTTATTAGGGTGAAAGACTTTAATGTGGAATGGGCTCAACTATATATTATATTACTTACAAGAATTATTATGTAGAAGATTAATAAATCGGGCTAATGAATTCATCCCTTACAATTAAATAGATATATTAGAATAAAGAAGCCCATAAGATGTCTTAAAGACATTATACTTACATATATTAAGAAATTGGGCCATGTAAGAATTTTTTAATTATAAGAATTGTAACGATCCAAATTAAATAAAATCCCCTACAAGAATAAATTCAATAATTGGGCACTTGATTAGAATAATTGAATTAGGCTCAAGAAATATATATATATATATATATATATATATATATATATATATATATATATATATATATATATATATCTATGTATTAAATTGAAAGAACTAGCCCAATTAAAATAATTAAATTGCCCAAGGAATTAATTATCGGCCGAAAGGTTTGAACGAATTTACGGGGTGTTACAGGTTGTATTTTTAAACCCTAAAACGTCGGTTATGTTACATAACCGACGTTAAAGGTCCTCCGATTGGAGATACGACGACGGCTAATGCGTAGCCGTCGTCGTTTCCCCCCGTCGCCGGTTGATATTAGCGCTACGACGTCGGCTACCAAGTTGCCGATGTCGTATTATGCTCCGATTGGAGATACGACGACGGCTAATGCCGTAGCCATCGTCGTATCCCCCCGTCGCCGGTGGATATTTGCGCTACGACGTCGGCTACCACGTTGTCGACGTCGTATTGCGCTCCCATTGGAGATACGACGACGGCTAAGGCTGGAGCCGTCGCCGTATCCCTCCGTCGCCGGTGATACGACGTCGGCTACGGCATTAGCCGTCGTCGTATCTCGTTGTAGCATTAAGTTGGAACTTTTAACGTCGGTTGTTTCATAATAACCGACGTTAAAGGTTTCAAAGCAAATATAACGTCGGCTAAGTACTTAGGCGACGTTAAATAGCCGACGTTGTATGTGATTTCTGTAGTAGTGGTGTGACATTTAAGATGTTAAGAGACAAGAGTTACAAGATTTTCTCAAAACAAACGAAATAATGGTGAAGAGGTTTGCCAAAAGTAAAACAAAAGTAATCAATTAAAGAAAGAAACGAGATATGTCGTATCTAGGTCTCATGTTTGATACTGCTACAGGGTGTTCTAGGCAATGCAACTAGGTATCTATCAAGGGAGCCCACGACACCATCACCGAGTGGCGTCACAGTTTGGACTCCCAGTTCCTTAGGCGGTTGGGG
Source organism: Ipomoea trifida (assembly GCA_003576665.1). Lineage (NCBI taxonomy): Eukaryota > Viridiplantae > Streptophyta > Magnoliopsida > Solanales > Convolvulaceae > Ipomoea > Ipomoea trifida. Next base: position 40,141,506 of record CP025659.1, read on the forward strand.
AATTTTAACAAACACTTAGTCTACCACTTCTCCCCGACCTCGTAATCCCGGATCAAGGGTGGGGATGTGGCCGATTAGGACTCGTATAGGCCCGATATCTAGCAACCTATGCTTCTTCTAACTTTACTACCTATCCTGGTCGTAAATTGAAGACAATCAAGATAAACATCAACCCCAGAAGATTTGCCATTTATTGCCATGTAGTGGGAGTGTTTTGATCTCCTTGAGAGTTATGTATATTAGTAGTGTTGTAGTTTTGATGTTTTGGTTTTAGTGGGAGGTGTGGATAGTGATAAAACGGAGAAGAAAGTCCCCTAGTGTCGTGTTCTCAAGTATGGAAAATTGGAACCGAATCAAGCGTGTGACATTTATGATGTTAAGAGACAAGAGTTACAAGATTTTCTCAAAGCAAAAGAAATCATGGTGAAGAGGTTCGACAAAAGTAAAACAAAAGTAATCAATTAAAGAAAGAAAAGAGATGGATGTCCTATCTAGGTCTCATGTTTGATACTGCTAAAGGGTGTTCTAGGCAATGCAACTACGTATCTATCAAGGGAGCCCACGGCACCATCACCGACTGGCGTCACAGTTTGGACTCCCAATTTTTTAGGCGGTTGGGGAATTTTAACAAACACTTAGTCTACCACTTCTCCCCGACGTCGTAATCCCGTACCAAGGGTGGGGATGCGGCCGATTAGGATACGTATAGGCCCGGTATCTGGCAACCTATGCTTCCTCTAACTTTACTACCTATCCTGGTCGTAAATTGAAGACAATCAAGATAAACATCAACCCTAGAAAATTTGCCATTTATTGCCATGTAGTGGGAGTGTTTTGATCTCCTTGAGAGTTATGTATATTAGTAATGTTGTAGTTTTGATGTTTTGGTTTTAGTGGGAGGTGTGGATAGTGATAAAACGGAGAAGAAGCTCCCCGAGTGTCGTGTTCTCAGGGATGGAAAATTGGAACGAAATCAAGCGTGTGACATTTATGATGTTAAGAGACAAGAGTTACAAGATTTTCTCAAAGCAAAAGAAATCATGGTGACGAGGTTTGACAAAAGTAAAACAAAAGTAATCAATTAAAGAAAGAAAAGAGATGGATGTCCTATCTAGGTCTCATGTTTGATACTGCTACAGGGTGTTCTAAGCAATGCAACTAGGTATCTATCAAGGGAGCCCACGGCACCATCACCGAGTGGCGTCACAGTTTGGACTCCCAGTTCCTTAGGCAGTTGGGGAATTTTAACAAACACTTAGTCTACCACTTCTCCCCGACCTCGTAATCCCGGATCAAGGGTGGGGATGTGGCCGATTAGGACTCGTATAGGCCCGATATCTAGCAACCTATGCTTCCTCTAACTTTACTACCTATCCTGGTCGTAAATTGAAGACAATCAAGATAAACATCAACCCTAGAAGATTTGCCATTTATTGCCATGTAGTGGGAGTGTTTTGATCTCCTTGAGAGTTATGTATATTAGTAGTGTTGTAGTTTTGATGTTTTGGTTTTAATGGGAGGTGTGGATAGTGATAAAACGGAGAAGAAAGTCACCTAGTGTCGTGTTCTCAGGTATGGAAAATTGGAACCGAATCAAGCGTGTGACATTTATGATGTTAAGAGACAAGAGTTACAAGATTTTCTCAAAGCAAAAGAAATCATGGTGAAGAGGTTCGACAAAAGTAAAACAAAAGTAATCAATTAAAGAAAGAAAAGAGATGGATGTCCTATCTAGGTCTCATGATTGATACTGCTACAGGGTGTTCTAGGCAATGCAACAAGGTATCTATCAAGGGTGCCCACGGCACCATCACCGAGTGGCGTCACACTTTGGACTCCCAGTTCCTTAGGGGGTTGGGGAATTTTAACAAACACTTAGTCTACCACTTCTCCCCGACCTCGTAATCCTAGACCAAGGGTGCGGATGTGGCCTTAGGATTCGTATAGGCCCGATATCTGGCAACCTATGCTTCCTCTAACTTTACTACCTATCCTGGTCGTAAATTGAAGACAATCAAGATAAACATCAACCCCAGAAGATTTGCCATTTATTGCCATGTAGTGGGAGTGTTTTGATCTCCTTGAGAGTTATGTATATTTGTAGTGTTGTAGTTTTGATGTTTTGGTTTTAGTGGGAGGTGTGGATAGTGATAAAACGAAGAAGAAGGTCCCCGAGTGTCGTGTTCTCAGGTATGAAAATTGGAATCGAATCAAGCGTCTGACATTTATGATGTTAAGAGACAAGAGTTACAAGATTTTCTCAAAGCAAAAGAAATCATTGTGAAGAGGTTCGACAAAAGTAAAACAAAAGTAATCAATCAAAGAAAGAAAAGAGATGGATGTCCTATCTAGGTCTCATGTTTGATACTGATAAAGGGTGTTCTAGGCAATGCAACTACGTATCTATCAAGGGAGCCCACGGCACCATCACCGAGTGGCGTCACAGTTTGGACTCCCAGTTACTTAGGCGGTTGGGGAATTTTAACAAACACTTAGTCTACCACTTTTCCCCGACCTCGTAATCCCGGTCCAAGGGTGGGGATGTGGCCTTAGGACTCGTATAGGCCCGATATCTGGCAACCTATGCTTCCTCTAACTTTACTACCTATCCTGGTCGTAAATTGAAGACAATCAAGATAAACATCAACCCCAGAAGATTTGCCATTTATTGCCATGTAGTGGGAGTGTTTTGATCTCCTTGAGAGTTATGTATATTAGTAGTGTTGTAGTTTTGATGTTTTGGTTTTAGTGGGAGGTGTGGATAGTGATAAAACGGAGAAGAAGGTCCCCCAAGTGTCGTGTTCTCAGGGATGGAAAATTGGAACCGAATCAAGCGTGTGACATTTATGATGTTAAGAGACAAGAGTTACAAGATTTTCTCAATGCAAAAGACATCATGGTGAAGAGGTTCGACAAATGTAAAACAAAAGTAATCAATTAAAGAAAGAAAAGAGATGGATGTCCTATCTAGGTCTCATGCATGATATTGCTACAGGGTGTTCTAGGCAATGCAACTAGGTATCTTTCAAGGGAGCCCACGGCACCATCATCGAGTGGCGTCACACTTCGGACTCCCAGTTCCTTAGGCGGTTGGAGCATTTTAACAAACACTTAGTCTACCACTTCTCCCTCGCTTCGGAATCCCGGACCAAGGGTGGGGATGTGGCTGATTAGGACTCGTATAGGCCCGATATCTCGCAACCTATACTTCCCCTAACTTTACTACCTATGCTGGTCGTAAATTGAAGAAAATCAAGAAAAACATCAACCCCAGAAGATTTTCCATTTATTGCCATGTAGTGGGAGTGTTTTGATCTCCTTGAGAGTTATGTATATTAGTAGTGTTGTAGTTTTAATGTTTTGCTTTTAGTGGGAGGTGTGGATAGTGATAAAACGGAGAAGAAGATCCCCGAGTGTCGTGTTCTCAGGGATTGAAAATTGGAACCGAATAAAGCGTGTGACATTTATGATGTTAAGAGACAAGAGTTACAAGATTTTCTCAAAGCAAAAGAAATCATGGTGAAGAGGTTCGACAAAAGTAAAACAAAAGTAATTAATTAAAGAAAGAAAAGAGATGGATGTCCTATTTAGGTCTCATGTTTGATACTGCTACAAGGTGTTCTAGGCAATGCAACTAGGTATCTATCAAGGGAGCACACAACACCATCACCGAGTGGCGTCACACTTCGGATTCCCAGTTCCTTAGGCGGTTGGGGCATTTTAACAAACACTTAGTCTACCACTTCTCCCAAGCCTCGTAATCCTGGACAAAGGGTGATGATTTGGCCGTTTAGGACTCGTATATGCCCGTAATCTCGCAACCTATACTACCCCTAACTTTACTACCTATCCTGGTCGTAAATTGAAGAAAATCAAGATAAACATCAACCCTAGAAGATTTTTCATTTATTGCCATGTAGTGGGAGTCTTGTGATCTCCTTGAGAGTTATGTATAATAGTGGTGTTGTAGTTTTGATGTTTTGGTTTTAGTAGGAGGTGTGGATAGTGATATAACGGAGAAGAAGATCCCCGAGTGTCGTGTTATTAAAGATAGAAAATTGTAACTGAACCAAGCATATGACATTTATGATGTTAAGAGACAAGAGTTACAAGATTCACTACAAGCAAAAGAAATCATGGTGACGAGGTTTGACAAAAGTAAAACAAAAGTAATCAAATAAAGAAAGAAAGGAGATGGATGTCCTATCTAGGTCTCATGTTTGATATTATTATAGGGTGTTCTAAGCAATGCAACTAGGTATCTATGAAGGGAGCCCACGGCACCATCACCGAGTGGCGTCACACTTCGGACTCCCAGTTCCTTAGGCGGTTGGGGCATTTTAACAAACACTTAGTCTACCAATTCTACCCCGCGTCGTAATCCCGGACCAAGGGTGGGGATTTGACCGTTTAGGACTCTTATAAGCCCGTAATCTCGCAACCTATACTTCCCCTAACATTACTACTTATCCTGGTCGTAAATTGAAGAAAATTAAGATCAACATCAACCATAAAAGATTTGCCATTTATTGCCATGTAGTAGGAGTCTTTTGATCTCCTTGAGAGTTTTGTATATTAGTGGTGTTGTAGTTTTGATGTTTTGGTTTTAGCGGGAGGTGTGGATAGTGATAAAACGGAGAAGAAGATCCCCGAGTGTCGTGTTCTCAAAGATGGAAAATTGGAACCGAATCAAGCATATGACATTTATGATGTTAAGAGACAAGAGTTACAAGATTCACTACAAGCAAAAGAAATCATGGTGACGAGGTTTGACAAAAGTAAAACAAAAGTAATCAAATAAAGAAAGAAAGGAGATGGATGTCCTATCTAGGTCTCATGTTTGATACTATTACATGGTGTTATAGGCAATGCGACTAGGTATCTATCGAGGAAGCCCACGGCACCATCACCGAGTGGCGTCACACATCGGACTCACAGTTGCTTAGGCGGTTGGGGCATTTTAACAAACACTTTGTCTACCACTTCTCCCCAAACTCGTAATCCCGGACCAAGGGTGAGGATTTGGCCGTTTAGGACTCGTATAGGCCCGTAATCTCGCAACCTATACTACCCCTAACTTTACTACATATCCTGGTCGTAAATTGAAGAAAATCAAGATAAACATCAACCCTAGAAGATTTGTCATTTATTGCCATGTAGTGGGAGGTGGGAGTCTTGTGATTTCCTTGAGAGTTATGTATAATAGTGGTGTTGTAGTTTTGATGTTTTGGTTTTAGTAGGAGGTGTGGATAGTGATATAATGAAGAAGAAGATCCCCAAGTGTCGTGTTCACAAAGGTAGAAAATTGTAACCGAATCAAGCATATGACATTTATGATGTTAAGAGACAAGAGTTACAAGATTTCTAAAAGCAAAAGAAATCATGGTGAAGAGGTTTGACGAAAGTAAAACAAAAGTAATTAATTAAAGAAAGAAAGGAGATGGATGTCCTATCTAGGTCTCATGTGCGATACTATTACATGATGTTCTAAGCAATGCAACTAGGTATATATCGAGGGAGCCCACGGCACCATCACCGAGTGGCTTCACGCATCGGGCTCACAGTTCCTTAGGCGGTTGGGGCATTTTAACAAACACTTAGTCTACCACTTCTCCCCAGCCTCGTAATCCCGGACAAAGGGTGAGGATTTGGCCGTTTAGGACTCGTATAGGCCCGTAATCTCGCAACTTATACTACCCCTAACTTTACTACCTATCCTGGTCGTAAATTGATGAAAATCAAGATAAACATCAACCCTAGAAGATTTGTCATTTATTGCCATGTAGTGGGAGTCTTGTGATCTCCTTGAGAGTTATGTATAATAGTGGTGTTGTAGTTTTGATGTTTTGGTTTTAGTAGGAGGTGTGGATAGTGATATAACGGAGAAGAAGATCCCCGAGTGTCGTGTTCTTAAAGATAGAAAATTGTAACCGAATCAAGCATATGATATTTATGATGTTAAGAGACAAGAGTTACAAGATTCACTACAAGCAAAAGAAATCATGGTGACGAGGTTTGACAAAAGTAAAACAAAAGTAATCAAATAAAGAAAGAAAAGAGATGGATGTCCTATCTAGGTCTCATGTTTGATACTATTATAGGGTGTTCTAGGCAATGCAACTAGGTATCTATCAAGGGAGCCCACGGCACCATCACCGAGTGGCGTCACACTTCGGACTCCTAGTTCCTTAGGCGGTTGGGGCATTTTAACAAACACTTAGTCTACCACTTCTACCCCACGTCGTAATCCCGGACCAAGGGTGGGGATTTGACCGTTTAGGACTCTTATAAGCCCGTAATCTCGCAACCTATACTTCCCCTAACATTACTACTTATCTTGGTCATAAATTGAAGAATATTAAGATAAACATCAACCATAAAAGATTTGCCATTTATTGCCATGTAGTAGGAGTCTTTTGATCTCCTTGAGAGTTTTGTATATTAGTGGTGTTGTAGTTTTGATGTTTTGGTTTTAGCGGGAGGTGTGGATAGTGATAAAACGGAGAAGAAGATCCCCGAGTGTCGTGTTCTCAAAGATGGAAAATTGGAACCGAATCAAGCATATGACATTTATGATGTTAAGAGACAAGAGTTACAAGATTCACTACAAGGAAAAGAAATCATGGTGACGAGGTTTGACAAAAGTAAAACAAAAGTAATCAAATAAAGAAAGAAAGGAGATGGATGTCTTATCTAGGTCTCATGTTTGATCCCGAAGGAAGGAGCAGCATGATCCCTTAGCTCCTACGCCACCAGTGGGCCCCGTACTCCGACAGCTACAAGAGATGCAGCGTATGGTTGAGGCGAGGTTCGATTCGCTGGATTTGAGAGTGGATCGCGGCTTCCAGCGCTTGGGCTTCATCGAGGCCAAGCTTGGCATTGAGGTGCCACCGGAGTATCTACAGCCTTATCCGCAGCCGTATCAGCAGCCTTATCCTTACCCTTACCCTTATCCACACCACGGTCCAGGCAGTTCTTCTCAAGGAGGCCACCCAGGTTAGTTGATAGTTCTCTCGTTAGTATTAGCTCCGTAGTAGAAACCCTGTAGTCTAGGTGAGTTGTTAGTTTATGTTCTTGCATGCTAGTTTGGGTTGGGTAGGTTATGAGTTAGTTGCATGTTACTATGTTCTTGAGTTTAGGATTAGTTGAGCAATCGTTCTCTTTAATCTTCCGTTGAATCCTTGTTTTCTTTGAATCGTTCCGTTTCAAGTTCCCGTGAGCGTTGAGCTTCGGGGACGAAGC
>CP025659.1:40149747-40161410 GCA_003576665.1 Ipomoea trifida
TAGTCTTAGTAGATCAATGGCCAAACTTGGCATTGTGATTATGTATATATATCTAACTTATGTTTTGGGGTTCTAGGGACGTCGTTATCACACCTATGAACCTATATATATATGTTTGGAATGTTTACTCTATACCTCATCTATTGTTGAGTCAGTTAGTTATGAATTGTTACAGGTGTATGGGAAATGTGTGTAGGTCAGGAAAACTAGCCTGTGCACCTAGCAATGAACCGCTAAAGGTTAGCTGGGTTCACCCTAGGTGTGGCGGTGATGCTCCCGGTTGTAAGGTTGACCAACCCGGGGTGTCACATAAGGCCTCGTGGAATCAACACCCTAGCTTTAAGGGCGAGTTCAGCTTCACCAAGGGGTACTGGGAATGGACCGAGGTCATACTCAGCAGGCATCGTAACCTCTTGGAAGCCGTGATGATCTACGATGGCATATATGCCTCTTTGTTCACATATGACCGTTCAACACATATCATTCAGGCGTTTTGCGAAGCGTGGTGCCCCAAGACCAACTCATTGCTTACTTCGTCTGGCGAGCTCTCGATCTCACTTTGGGACATCCATGTGTACGAGTGGCTGTCATTTTATTACGACACCCATTTTGCAAACGATCTTGTGTCTGCTTCCCCACTAATGATCACTTACTCTGGGGAGGGTGGTGCAAGGTCTTACGGCCAAGCGGAAGCCCGTCGCAAGATCTTTAAAGCTGACAGTGTGAAATGGGTTTGCACAGGACGTCGTTTAACCAAAGATCTCAGCTTTTTTAATGATGGGAAGAACGACCACCCCGAGGATGATGAATACTTTATGTGCCTCCGCTCTAACTTCCTTATATTACGCTGGGCTGATCCATGTATTGTAGAGCCCTACACTCCTCATCGATTTAGCCGACAGTTTGGCTATTATCAGGAGGATGGCAGCCCTGGCATATTGGGCAGGGATGAACGCGAAGTCACACTTGCGGAGGGTTTCCAACGCTGGCGTCACTTTACACTTAGGGGCTCAGGATTGCAAGTAACTTTTCCCGCAACCCGAGCTACAATGAAGAAACACTTCTCACAAAGTTACAAGGATTGGTGGACCCAAGTCCATGGGGACTATCTTGAGCGCAACATTAAGGGCGTAGTTCCTACATATCTCGCCGACATGCAACAAGAGGCCGGTACCAGCAAGAAAGGAAAACGCCCAGTCCAAGAAGGTGAATTAATACCCACGAAGAGAAAGAAGGACATTGCCTCAAAACAGATAGTTGATGTGGCACCAGCCCCAAGTGGCGAGGAAAGTAGTGACAAAGACCGCAATTTTAAACGGGATCGGAAAAGGAATCGGCGTTCACCTTCCCTAGTAAAGGTAAATAACTGTTTCCTTCACATTCCTTCATCAAATATCCTTTTCCCACATTTTCGCCAGTAGTATCTAATTTGCTCCTTCCTCTTTCTTTTTTTTTTTTTTTTGTTTTTTGCCAGGACAATGTAGAAATGCCCGTTAGCGGGGAGGCTGAGTCATCAAACAAGAAGATGACTGGATGCGACGTTGGGGAGAATGAATACTCCAATAATGCTCTAGTACAGAGTTCACTCGGGTCACAGTGTTCCCACGGTGAGCCACATCCGGATCAAATAGATATGCCAGAAGTCTCTATCTTTGATGGCAAAGACTTCGTATTGGAACAGTTTAAGGTCGCTGTTATGAATGTCTAGGACAAGCTCCGTGGAATGTTGGAGGAAACTCCCGTAGAACATATTTCTTCCTTACAAGAGAGCTTCAACCGTGCGTTTGCCAGTTTGCATAAGCTGGACCTAGACATCTCGCCACTAGAGACGAGAGTGAAGGAAGTCTTTGAAAAGGGTCGCAAGTTTGATGAATTAAGGTCCACGATCTCCGAGAAAATGTCGAGTGAGTCTCAGGGGGTGTCGTTGTCTACTGCAAAGGATGAGCTCAAGAATGCCCAAGATAAGGTCGCGCGACTTAAGGAAGATATATTAAACCAACATAAGTCGTTTAAAGCCGCGCAAGATAGAGAAGCGGAACTAGAGCAAGAGTTGAAGTTAGCTCGTGCTACGAGGGAGAATTGGGACACTTCGATTGCCAAGACTACAGAAGATCTGTGCAATGCTAAGACTGCAGTGTCGGAGGCTGAAGTAGAGGTAACTCATATTCAGGAACTGGCTGTATTGACGTCAGAAGATGCAAAGAAACTGAAGAAGGCGAAAGGGGACTTGGAGGTCAACAAGAATGACATGCTTAACTTTAGGCTTTTCGTTGACTGATGTTTTTTTTCCTTTAAATTTGTTTTTTTTTGGTAGCAGGACTTCTATTGTTTCTTCTTCTCTTTTTTTTCACCTCTTTAAAGATGAATGCTTCTCATTGCAAGCTTTCATTTTGACAATCATGTATCTTCATCATGATCTAATGAAGGATTATTTTGACGAATCACTCTCAGAACATTAGTTGAATTTATTTTTTTGTTATGACTGAACTTAGATAATTGGGTTTCTAAGCTGCCTACGTACTCCTACGAAGGAGATCAAGTCAAACGTAGTTCAGATGATTTTTTTTTAATAAGTAAAGCCGTTCACAGTTTTTACTCATGCGGGCCAGGAGCGCCTATGATTTGGGCCCACCATAGATAAAGCGAGATGCCTTAGCAGGTTAACCACGTGCTGCATTTTTGGTGGATAAGCCATTCATCAAATTTTCATGTCTGTGTTGATACCCTGCATTTAAGGGTAGTAGAGCTTCAGGAATCTCCCGTTTATTGGACCAACTTTCAAACCATCTTCGCTGATCAACTTATAAGCCCCACCGGTGTATACCTCTTGAACCACGTAGGGACCATCCCACTTTGGAGTGAACTTGTGGCCGGTTTTCCGTGTCCCAATGATAGGCCTTCGAACAGCTAGGACTTTGTCGCCAATTTGAAAGGAACGGGTCCTCACCCTTTTGTTAAAGGCTCTTGACATACGAGCTTGATAACATTCTAAGCTCTGTTGAGCATGTAGTCGCTTTTCATCCAAGTCTTCTAATTCAGCCAAGCGTAACTTAGCATTTTCTTCGTCAGTAAGACCCGAGAAGGTATTTGGCGCTCTAGAGGCAAGACTGCTTCCACACCATACACCAAAGAATATGGAGTGCTTTGAGTAGGTGTGCGGTATGTGGTTCTATACGCCCACAAAGCTTCTTCCATTCTGTCATGCCAGTCACGTTTTGATTTCGAGACTACTTTCTTTAACAAATTGCATAGGGTCTTGTTAAAAGCTTCAGCAAGTTTATTTGCAGCTGCATAATAAGCCGAAGAGTTTCACTGCTGAAAGTAAAAAAGCTTGCAGATCTTGTCCATCAGTTTATAGTCAAAGGGTTTCCCGTTATCAGTTAAGATATATCGCGGGATGCCAAATTGATAGATGATATGGACACGAAGGAAGTCTGCAACATTTTCCTTTTTCACCTCCTTTAATGCCATGGCTTCCGCCCACTTTGAAAAGTAGTCAGTGGCGGCTAATATGTAAGCATGCCCTGCAGATGACTTGGGCGTAATTGGGCCAACCACATCGAGTCCCCAAGCATCGAAAGGCCAAGATGCAACTGTTGGGTGTAGAGGTTCTGGTGGCTAATGGATGAAGTTTGCATGAAATTGACAAGCTTGGCATCTTCGAGCATAGTCTATGCAATCCTTTAACATTGTAGGCCAATAATAGCCCATTCGTTTAATGTGGAAGTGCAACTTAGGGCCAGACTGATGCGCACCACAGACCTCAGAATGAGCCTCCTGCATAGCTTGTAATGCCTCCTCTTCTCCTAGACATCGGAGCCAGACTCCCTCAAATGAATGTGTAACACCCCAATTTTCAAATCTTACATCTATTACAAAATCCGTAATAAAACGCTGCGGAAGCTTACATCTACTCAACAGAAAACTGGGTGCTACCGCCACACCTAGAGTGAATTCTATCACCTCTTTGACAAACTCCACTCTAAGTGCACAGGCTAAACTTACAACATCGACATCCACTTCCATCCTCTTCGAACACATTGAAGTGTAGTTAGCACGACGGCTAAGTAAGGAAATCCATTTGTCACTTAAAAGTAGACAGAGGTTTGAAAACATTTAGTGAAACAACATCCACTCGTCTCGTAAGACAAAATCATTTCTTTCTCAAAGACGTTACAAAATAACTATTTTCTCGTCTTTAAAACTTCCTTAGTTTCATATAGTAAGAGTGAGGCCTACAACCTCGGGCCATGGCACTCCAGCCCTCCCGTAGGTTCCTCCCTTATCCCAACCCCGGGCTGTGGCACTCAAGCCTTCCCGTGGGCACCTCTCCTTATTCCAACATGACGACATAACGGCGAATAGACTTCGCTCTAACAATATAACGACCACTGGGCCATAGGCACTTAAAGCCACCCGTGGGTCAATCAAGGTCCTCCTCACTTACTTTAGAAACTACGGTTTTGAAAACGTTATCCTTCCTTCAATTTTCTTATAACAAATCATCTCATTTGGACATATTTCACAAATGAGTCCAATACTTGAAATCGGCTACTTCATTAGCCTCTGAAGGATTTTCAAACATCATTTTCTCAAACAATAAGGTTTTGACAACCTTTATACCAAAATAGCATACGTCATTCAACGTAAGTTTTCATAAACATTTTTGGATACACTTCATATGTCCATCTCACACTCATCGGATACTTATATATTCTACTAACACTACATATATCTATTCCCAATACTAATTCCTTATCATGAACTTCAGTCCATCTTACAATCCAATCATCATCGGTGATCCATAATCACGGTTCCACCATCAACTACTAATAGATAGTTGTCCTTTTCACTATCGTCATCAACAACTTCCACTATCATCAACACCATTATAACTTAAGGATATCGTACATCCTAACATATATAAATTCTAATAGGTAAGGTCAGTGCCTAACCATAACCCAAAAATCATGAGATTATCATTTAATCTCCATCATTAATCCACGTCCTTAGCATCACCTGATCACCATTAACTCACTAACTACCTCACAATTATCATTAACACATCCATAATCATACTAAGCATAATTCAGAAAATTTCAGCTTTGCGCAGTCCGAAAGATTGAGCCGGTAAAAATAGTTCCCGAACTCTTTTTCACTTGAAATTTTTATGGTAGAACCCTAACTCATAGTACTTAATATCCGTCAAAAGTTTTGGTCACTTTGATCCACGAATAAACACAGAAAATTCCCTTTTTGCCCTTGGTCCGAAATATTTTTCTCTCCGTCCAGTTTTGGGAAAAATTCCGAAAACCATACTTATACTACTCCGATCATTATGAAATTTTATATGTAGGTTCTACACTTGTTGAACTACATATCTACAAAAAATGGAGTCAAAATACCTTACCAATTTTTCCCAATAATTTTCGGAAGTCACTGCCAGAGACTAGCTGATTTCCTTTCACTATTTTCACAAGTATAAGCCTATATGGACATAAATACAACATATACAAGCATATCCAAGCTATGAACATGTATACAAAAATATTCCCAAAGCTCCAAAACACCATGTTTCAACCAAATAATCAATTATCTAATTTCAAGTGACTAAACCAACTTAAGGGAATTCCTTACCTCTTTGAGAGCATTCTAACATCATAAGATGGATTTTGGATCTTTTCCCCAAATTTCACCTTAAAATCCTAAGATCAAAATCAACACCATAACAACAAATACAAAGAAACTAAGCTTAGATTCATGATCTAGGAAGGAATACAAAGCTTTTTACCGAATAAAATCGAAGTCTTACCGAACAAAATTGACACTTGAGAAGGATTTTGGCTATGGAGTTTGAAGCTTCAAGGAGGAAGAAGATGAAGAATTCCACTCTTCCTTTCTCTCTCTCATTTCGGTCAAGACACAAGGGAAATGGAATAAAATTTGGCATTTATATTTCCCTTATGAGATAAGAGTAACTTTATGGGATAAGGTTAAAAAAAATAATAAAATAATAAAATATCTTCCACCCACTTGGCTTATGGGATAAGAATGGAACATGTGGTGAAAATTTGTGACATGTGTCAAAATCTTGTGGTTTGATCATAAAAATATCTTGGCTTGGACTGATTGGGATTAAATCAGATGAATTCTCGGTAGAAACTAATTCAATTCAAATAATTATCGAACCCAAAAATTTATTCCAGTCTAGAACTCAAAATTGGGCTAGGTTCGGTACACCGCGAAATTTTGCAATGTTACGATCAAAATAAATTTTCGCTGCTATGAGCTAATTTAATTCAATAGGAAATTCAAGAATAATAATATGGTGCTTAATAATCCATTTCCTAGGACAACGGGTCCGAACACAAGTTCCTAAAAATTCTTACGGTTCGTGACCGGTACGTACGATCGCAGCTTAATAACAACTATACTCACTTATAAAAAAAATTCCTTTGAAGCATCGAGCGATCATTTCATGAATGTCATAACTTAAAGACCTATTTTCCGAACCTCAAACTTATCAGAAAATACGAGGGGTTACAGAATGACGGTATAACATCTCATTATAGTAGATGAAGCGAGGAGCTCGACGTTTTATGTCCACCCTCTTACGAGGATCTTCTGGTAATTTCCCATCGGTGAAGTAATCAATCAATGATTGCCTCCAGTCATCTTGGCCAATGTCGTAAACGGAAGCAGTAGGGAGTTCAACAGTTTCATTGACTGAGCCATCTTCATTGAAGATAGGTGGAACTACCCACTTTTGACATACTTGTACTCGAGCTGTAGGATGGGCGATAGTTGAAGCCAATGCGGCTAAGGCGTCAGCTTGCTTATTCTCTTTCCTTGGTACATGTTCAATCGTGACGTCTCTCAACCATTGTATGAGTATCTTTGCGTAGTTGTTGTATGGGACTAACTCTGCTTTCCTCACTTTGTACAAACCCATCACTTGGTTGACGACCAACTTTGAATCTCCATAGATGTTAATTCTCAACTGTTTCATGTCAACTGCTATCTCTAGTCCCAGTATCAACGCTTGATATTCGGCCATATTATTTGAACATTGCTCTGTCAAGGTGAATGAATATGGCAACACTTCACCTTCCGGAGTGACGAAGACAACTCCAGCTCCTGCCCCTCCTCTATGCGCAGCTCCATCAATTTAGATTTTCCATGGGGGTAGGACTTCAATGATAAGCACATCCTCATCAGGTAGGTCATCAGATAACTCCCATTCAGCCGGTATTGGATGATCTGCTAAGAAATCGGCTAAAGCTTGCCCCTTGACAGACTTTTGTGGCACATAGACGATTTCAAACTGTTGAAACAATAAATACCACCTTGTCAGGCGGTCAGAGAGAACGACCTTCGCCATAACAAACTTTACTGGGTTCGCTTTCGACACAAGTTGAATGATATGAGCTTCAAAGTAGTGCTTAAGCTTTTTAATGGCGAACACAAGTGCCAAACATAGCTTCTCAATTGGAGAATATTTTAACTCGTTTGGTGTCATCATTCTATTGAGATAGTAGAGGGCGTTCTCTTTCCCATTGTCATTTTCTTGAGCAAGCAAGACGCCCACAGAGCTTTCTTGGGCGGAGATATAGAGAATCAATGGGCGACCGTGAATAGGGGCAATTAACACGGGCGACTTAATTAAGTACGACTTGATGCTTTCAAATGCGTTCTTGCAGGCTTCATCCCATATAAATGGGATGCCTTTCTTCATTAATCGGCTAAAGGGTTGACATCTTCCTGCTAGGTTTGATATGAACCTTCGGATGTATGCCAACTTCCCTTGTAAGCTTTTAAGCTCGTGAAGATTTCTCGGTTCAGGCATCTTCATTATAGCATCAATCTTAGCTTGTTCGATCTCGATGCCCCTGTGTCGAATAGTGAACCCAAGGAACTTTCCAGCCGCAACCCCAAAAGCACATTTCAAGGGGTTCATCTTGAGTTGAAACTTTCACAGGCGATCAAAGACTTGCCTTAAGTGTCCCATTTTATGCCCCTATGCGACGTTTTGACTTCACAACCAAATCATCGACGTAGCATTCCACCATTTTATGAAGCATATCATCAAATATTTTCTGCATAGCCCTTTGGTATGTAGCACCTGCATTTTTCAAACCAAAGGGCATCACTTTGTAGCAATAGATGCCTTTCGGCATTCGAAACGCTGTCAACTCCTCATCTTCCGGCGCCATGCGAATTTGATTGTAACCGGAGGAGCCATCCATGAATGACATGATCTCGTGCCCAGTTATGGCATCT
Source organism: Ipomoea trifida (assembly GCA_003576665.1). NCBI lineage: Eukaryota > Viridiplantae > Streptophyta > Magnoliopsida > Solanales > Convolvulaceae > Ipomoea > Ipomoea trifida. The sequence continues at coordinate 40,158,028 of CP025659.1, forward strand.
ATCTTCAACTCTGTGATGGGAAGAGGGAAGTCATCTTTCGGACATGCAACATTAAGTTCCCGAAAGTCTACGCATACGCGAATTTGGCCGTTCTTCTTGCGCATGGGCACAATGCTGGATATCCAAGTTGGATATTTCACTTCGCGAATAAATACAGCCTCTATAAGTTTGTTGACTTCTTCTTCAATCGGGGGAATAAGTTCAGGGCGAAAGCGCCGTTGAGCTTGCTTGACTGGACGACATGCCTTTTTCACTGCCAGGCGGTGTACTGCCACCTTTGGGTCTAACCCTGGCATTTCCTTGTACGTCCATGCGAAGACATCAATGTACTCTTTTAGTAATTCGACATATATTTCTTCATCTTCATTAGAAAGAAGTGTGCTAATGAAGATAGGTCGAGGATTCTCAGGAGTTCCTAGATCAACCTCCTTTAATTCGTCTATATTGCAGCTCGTACCCCTTTTTCTAGCTCGTGGGGTGCTTCTTCTGCGTCTTCTTCCTCAATCGGGGTCTCATCACATAGAGTGATGTGGAAAGACGATGCCTTCTCGCCTTGAGGTGGTACTACATCATCACTTAAGCCAACGCTTTCCTCATTCTCCCCTTTCTATACACGAGTGTGTACAATGGTCCTAGGTTGGGCTTTCAGCACTTCTCCGCATGAAATATGAATATATGTTTCTCGTCTCATACGAGAAGGAATCATACTTCGAGGCCTTTTAGAAGGTTCCGCTTCAACAGGGTGACTTGCGTTGTTTTTCACATCTTGGATAACTCCAAGTCGATCATGGATTGACTTTCTTTTGGGGGCTTTAGGGTTTGGCCCCAATCTATCAAAGACTGAGCGCTGAGACCTCATTTTCCCCACTCTTTTGAAGACTGACTTCTTTTTGCCATTGGCAGGAGTGGGTTGTGGATCATACTCACTTTCATCTGTAGATATACAATTGCTTGCAGCTCTGTTTATAAAAATTCGCACAGGTTTAGGAGGGACATAACCCAACCCTTTGCGCGCATGAGGTTCTTGTTGATTTGCTTTGCCTTTACCACCGGCTTCGGGGATTAGCGCTCCCAACTTCCGAGGCTCGTTGGGGTTATAGCCAGCTTTGTCTAGAAGCTTATAAGCATTAGGGTCAAAACCCCTAGTACGCTTGGTGGGCAAGACCTGGTCTTGTTTATCACCACTTTTATCCTCTGATGATTCCAATTCATCTATTCTAAGTGTGTCAATTCTTGCAATCGGGAAGATGAGTTTTGTAGTGCGTTGATCCACTTCCACAACTTCCTTTCCCTTTGTCTTTAGTTTGGAAGGCGAGTTGTTGTTGCTTTTCTGGGCATCTTCCTCAAAGACTTGTTTCTTTATGTAGAACTTTGCATCCGCAAAGTAAGACTCAGCATCTGCAAACGGGCTTTCATCAGCGACTACCTTTTCAATCACACCGTTCTTTTCATACATAAAGCATTGATGCCAAGACGAGGGAACCACCCCATTTTCATGTATCCAAGGCCTTCCGTGTAACAAGTTGTAAGATGTCCTCGCCTCTATGACATGGCAGAAAACACTTGAACTTAGGCCTCCAACCTTTAAATCAAGGTTGATGATGCTGATTGCTCTTTGCCCTCCTTGGTTAAAGCCTTGTATCATTAGACGGCTTTGGGCGAGCTCATCTGAAGATCCACCAAGGTCTTTTAGGGCTCGGAGGGATAAGATGTTAACAGTTGAGCCTTGATCAACTAAAATTCTTTTAAGCTTTTGCCCCCGTGTGTAGCCTTCGACAAACAGTGGGCGATTGTGTGGCGCACCTCCAAGTAACAAGTCTTCATCCTTGAAGGTAATTTTTGCAGAGTAGGAAGCTGCCCTATGCATTTGCACTTACTCATCTTCGGTGTGTTTAGGAGATGAACATTCTCCTACATCGACTTGTTTGTCATTAGTATTTAGGCAGGAGCTAATATTGTGTAACACCCCGTAAATTCGTTCAAGCCTTACGTTCGTTAATTAATTCCTTGGGCGATTTAATTATTTTAATTGGGCTAATTCTTTCAATTTAATATATACACGTATATATATATATTCTTGAGCCTAATTTAATTATTCTAATCAAGAGCCCAATTAATTGAATTTATTCTTGTAAGGGATTTTATTCAATTTGGATCCTTACAATTCTTGTAAATAAAATATTCCTACATAGCCCAACTTCCTAATATATAATTGTATAATGTCTTTAAGACATCTTATGGGCATCCTTATTCTAATTCATATATTTAATTGTAAGGGATGATTTCATTTGCCCAATTTGTTAATCTTCTACATATTAATTCTTGTAAGCTATATATGTGACACCCCAACCTCACACCGGCTGAGATAGCTAAAGACTTATCATGAAAGCTGCCAATCTCAACCAACAAACCAAACATAGCGGAAGCGAATTTAAAACCTAAGGGCGTCATGCCACATCTAGGTATATCACAGCCTAGATGCACAGGCTAAACATAAAGCGAACTGAACTGTAATATAAAAGATATAATAAATCCTCAAGTCATAATTCTCCAAAACCCAAGTACAAATCAAAAGTGTATAATGTCATAGAATCTCATAGTGGCACACAGGCCCAACAACCAGGACTAAACATTATGAAACTAAGGCTAAGACATCCTTGACTAGAAAAGCTCTAGCGCACTCTCGCATAACTACTCCATACCTGGAAAACACACAAAGAACCATTAGCAAAAGAATGCTAAGCAACCACCATTCACACCCGCAAGGAAGTATAGATATACATAAGTTGTAAATAGGTTTACACACCCATATAGAATATAAACACCAACGAATTGTTCAACAGTTTAAAAGCCGATACTCAACAACAACAAGCTGAATGAATCAATAACCAAGACTCAGTCAACAAAGCCAATATCCAATAAGGAAAGCATAATACAAGAATGAACCAATAACCGAGATACCAACAGAATACTCAACCAAAGGAACCAACCAAACCTCAACAGGAACCATAAGGTAACAACCGACAACATAAAGGACTCACAACCAACCAAAGAAGGATCCCAACTCCAACCTCCAAACCCTCAAACCAATCGCATAATCACAAATCGAGAGTCAAACCCGGAAAACCGGTACGCAGGGGTAAAAACCCAATCACAGGGACCGTAGTCCAATCACAGGGGTAATCAACCCAATCACAGGGACCGGAGTCCAATCACAGGGGTAATGAACCCAATCACAGGGGCAAAAGCCCAATCACAGGGACCGAAGTCCAATCACAGGGGTAATCAACCCAAATATAATCAATAGAGCACAGTTAGTTCATTCAACAAGTCTCAACAATACCAACAAGCCATCATCTCATACTCATACTCCAATCACATCC
>CP025659.1:40168646-40180177 GCA_003576665.1 Ipomoea trifida
ATATATAATATAAGATCAATAAATTGGGCTTGTAGGAATATTTAGTTACAAATATTGTAAGGGTCCAAGGTGAATAAAAATCCCCTTACTAGATTAATTCAATTAGTTGGGCTCTTAATGAAATTAGGCTCATGAATATATATCTATAAGTATATGTATATTATATTGAAAGGATTAGCCCAATTAGAAATTAATTAAATTGCCCGAAGAATTAATTAACGATCGAAAGGCTCAGAATGAATTTACGGGGTGTTACAATATAATATATAATTGAGCCCATCCCATATTAAAGTCTTTCACCCTAATACATTATATGTATCTTAGTATATATATTCAAGATAAAATTTCCCTAAAGGTTTTCACTCCTTCTCCTCCCTACTCTCTCATTTTCACGCCACTTTCCCCTCAATATTCATCAAAAAATTGATCTTCATTTCCCTACAAGTTTCAAGTCAAGATTGCTCTTTTATGCTTGTTTAGGATTGGGTAAGTGCATCTAGCTAAGAATCTACCTTGCATTTTGTGGTTTTGTTAGCCTTTTTGCATATTCTTATAAATGTTCTTTTGGGGTTCTTTGGGTAAAAGATGATCAAGAAGGTGGTGGGGCTTAGTGAACTTGCTTGAGGCTTGATTGGATTGGAGAAAGCTCTTTGAGGTAACCACTATGTCCATCAAAATCTATTTCTACACTCCTATTCTATATATGATGTTCTTGGTGTTGGAAATCCTGAAAATTCTTGTTGTTTAGCCTATTTCTTGGTTGTATTTGTTGGATTTCATCTTGATCTTTTGCTTAGTGTTGATATGATCAATGATGGTTTGGATTTCCCTATTTTTGGCCTCTAATTTGATGAAATGTTGGTGTAATTTGGTCTGATTTTGCTCTCTGGAATTAGATTTATTCGTGTCTGCTTTGGGTTCTGGAAATCTGGGATGGAACTGACTTTGCGGAGGTCCCCAGCGGAATAATGTGACCCGCTGGGGAGTTCCGCAAGGCCAGAGCGGAGGTAGGAGACGGGAAGAGGTGGTCCGCCGAGGGGCTCCGCCCCCTTCGTGCGGAGGTGAGCGACGGTGGACTGGGTTCCGCCTGGGTATTCCGCAAGGGCTTCTGGAAATCTGATTCCAGTGGCTGTTCAGTGTTATTGTTGTCTGTTGTTTCTCCTTTGTTTCTGATTATTGTTGGATTGTTTTGTTGGGTATTTTACCATGTTTTTGGAGCATTTATTCATGCCTCTTGTTGGGTAATTATACCATATCTTGGAGATTGATTCGTGTCTTTGGTTTTTCCCTTTTTGTACTCTTGGTCTATTGATTCTTTGAATTCATTACCTGGGAGTTGGCTTGTGTTCATAGTTGAGATGAACACTTTGTTTGGTTGTTTTGGGTTGAGGCTGGAGCATGAGTATGTGATGGTGGTTTGTTGGTATCGTTGGAGTTTGTTGGGTGATCTAATTGTGCTACTATTGATTGTATTCGGGTTCATTACCCCTGTGATTGGGTTCATTACCCCCGTGATTGGGTTGATTACCCCTGTGATTGGACTTAGGTCCCTGTGGTTGGACTTCGGTCCCTGTGATTGGGTTTTCATTACCCCCGTGATTGGGTTCATTACCCCTGTGATTGGACTTCGGTCCCTGTGATTGGGTTTTTACCCCTGCGTACCTGACTTCTGATTGGGGTTGGGTTCGGCATGATGGTTGGTGTGAGGATTTGGTGTTTGGTGTTGAGAGTTCCTTCTTGGTTCATCGGTTTGTGAGTCCTTATGCATTCGGTTGATATCTCGTTGTTCTCGGTTATGGTTGGTTGTTTCTTATGATTGTGTTCAATTGGTATCTTGGTTATGGTTCGTTATGTCTTATGCTTTCGTTGTTGGATATTGGTTCCGTTTGGATGAGTCTTGGCTTATGATTCGTTCAGCTTATTGTTGTTGAGTATCTGTTTTGAACTATTGAACAGTTTGTTGGTGTTTATATTCTATATGGGTGTGTAAACCTATTTACAAGCTTATGTATATCTATTTCTCTTTGCGGGTGTGAATGGTGGTTGCTTAGCATTATTTTGCTAATGGTTCTTTGCGTGTTTTCCAGGTATGGAGTAGTCTGAGCGCGAGCGCGTTAGAGCTTATCTATGAGGACGCTTAGACTAGTTTTATGATGTTTTGACATTGGTTTTGGGCCTGTGTGCCTTTTGAGATATTATTATACTCTTGACTAGGGATTTGAATATTGTTGATCATGACTTGGGGATTTATTCCATTTTATATATGACAGCTTAGTTCGTTTCCTTATGGTTAGCCTGTGCATCTAGGTTGTGTTTTATACCTAGATGTGGCATAACGCCCTTAAGTTTTAATTCGCTTCCGCTATGTTATGTTTGTTGGTTGAGATAGGCAGCTGTTGTGTTAAGTTTTATCTATCTCAGCCTGTGTGAGGTTGGGGTGTCACAGTTGGTATCAGAGCCTGTGTTGAGGTCTAAGTAGAGATCCTAGGGTTGTAATCTGAGACTCTAGGACTTGATCAGTAGAAATTAAGATGTTTAAGAATTCTAAGATGCGTGAATTTTAGGCCGCGCGGTGAGGACTCGTTTACTTGCTTTTGTTTTATGTTTGCAGGTTGTTTGTTGTTTGTCTGTTGTGAGCTTGTTCTCACTTGCTTCCTTGCGTGTTTGGTTAAGGCCGACCGTAGTTCTGCTCGCTTTCTGTTAGTATCCCCCTCCTTTTAGGGATCATGGTGCCGCCACGTCGACGCGAGGACTACCCGGAGGTGCCCTACGTTGAGCAGTTGATGCAGAATCTCCAGCAGCTGACACAGATTACCAGCTCCTGGGAAACGCGATGGTTCAGAACAACCAGCGCGGGCAGCCGGACCTTGTTCGGAGGGTGGCGGGGCAGCACCCACCCTTCTTTGCCGAAGAGGAGGATCCCGCGGTCCTTGAGGAGTGGATCCGGGCGTTTGACAAGATCCTAGAGGTGGTAGAGTGCCCACCAGGTCGCCAGGTGGAGATGGCGAGCTTTTACCTGAAGGAGGAGGCAGACCTATGGTGGGTCCACGGCGGCCCAGCGATGCGCCAGGAGCCCGAATTCGGGTGGGAGACGTTCAAGGATCGGCTGAGAGCTCGCTTCTACCCGGCCCACGTCAAGGCGGCAATGCAGGATGAGTTCTTACACCTCAAGCAGGGGATGAGGACCGTGCAGGAATATCATCGACGCTTCCTGGAGTTGGCCCGCTTCGTGCCGACGCTAGCCCCGACTGAGGAGACCCGGATTGAGCGGTTCGTGGCTGGCCTGAACCTGGAGACGCACATGGCCTTAGTTGTGTTCAAGTTCCAGACGCTGAGTGAGGCCTACAGCAGCGCCGCTGACCACTACTGTGTGCTGACTATCCGGCGAGGGATCCAGGACCGCTCCAAGCGGCCGGCAGAGGGTGGAGCTTCAGACGCCAAGAGGCACAGACCCGGGAGTTCCGGCATGAGAGGTAGCTTCCAGCAGGGTGGCGCTAGCCACAACGGTGGATCTCGCCCTAGTTTCGGGCAAGGATCAGGGGGCGATGGCGCGCGCACACGGCACTTCCATTGTAGGCGTTGTGGGAGAGATCACCCTGGGCGCGACTGCGAGGGGCGGCTAGTGGAGTGCTTTAGCTGCGGATTGCGAGGACACCGAGCCTATGAGTGCACAGCCAAGAAAGGAGGTTCATCCCAATCCAGACCGAGCGCGGCTTAGGGAGCCCTAGTAGCGACCCGACCCACCCGAGAGGCTGAGGGTAGCGGAGGTAGCCGGCCGAGTGGAGGCCGAGGGCAGCAGGCCGGGCCACAGCAGAGGAAGATCTTTGTGATGGGCCGCACCCAGGCCGAGGCGAACGGGCTTGAGGAAGGTAACCCTCGAGCTTAATCTTTAATTGCGTGGCTTTTAAGTGCTTTTAGGGTCTTTTCTTTAAGCGTTTATAGTTAGTCGAACCGTTGAGTGACCCTTAGGTGACCTCTCGTTAGTTAGAAAGCTTTAAGACGCGCTTGGTTAAGAAGTTTGAAGACCCGATCTTACGTTAAGCGGTTGGGAAGTTCGTGAAGTCAAGTCAAAGGAACAAAAAAGAAGAAGAAAGGAAAAGAAGCCTAAGGACCTAGCTAATGCTCACGCCGAGGTTCAAACCCGCGCCAAGCGCCTTATGGAGTAGAGACCGAACCATTCGGCCATGCTGACTCATTGGTTCTAAATCGAAAGATCCGATTTTTGGCCTTTTGGGGACTCAATAATGTAGCGTTGCGGATGAGAATAACGGGGCAAGACCCTCCGCCGTAGAAGTCCGTGAGTGTGTGCGGAAGGGAGCAGCGGAAGGGAGTCATCCGTGAAGTAGCTCCGCCAAGAGAAAACGTAACAGCGCAACGGTATGAAGTTTTCCGTAAGAGTGATCTGCAAGAGCAAGGGGCACATGCGTCTTTTCCCATTTTGAGCGAGTTATAACCCTAAATCCTCCGTCTTTCCTCTCCGCTTCTTATTTGCTTTCGCCCGTAGCAGCCAGTGAGTGAAGGAGCGCCCAGGTCCGCATTGTTCTTCCGTCGCCAGCGTCCAGATCTCGCACGACCGCCACCAAAGTCCGCCGGATTCATCCGTCAACAGCGCCAATCGCGCGAGTTTTTCCGCCAAGGTCCGCAGTTTCGACAACGTCGTTTTCGCCCACAGCAACACCGAGTTCGACCCTCAACATCAACATTAATGGCTAGGAGAAATCAACCCGGTGAAGGGGAAGGCCCGAGCAACATCCGTTATTCCATAATTGATGGTAAAGCTCTCGACCCGTTACACTTTTCGCCTGAAATAGTGAATATGTTGAATTATCAGGGTCTGTTGGATTTATTTCTGCGAATTGAGAATGTTGTGTATCCCAATTTGGTCAATCAATTCTATTAGAACATGAAAGTTAAGATTGTCAATCAAGTGCCCGTGCTCACTTCGATAGTGAAGGGCGTAAGAATTTCGTTTGACCCGCCCAAGTTGGCTAAGTTGCTCAATCTACCGTTAGGAGGTGTCAGTGAGTATGAGCGCAGTGCATGGGTTGAGACACAGGATGTGGGTTTTCGGGATTACCTGAGGTACATGTTGGGGCAGAATGAGGACATTGCCTTAGACACTCGCCCCGATAAGCATAATCTGACTGGTGAGCAGAGGATTCTGACTCTGTTGGTTGGAGAGAGTTTGTTGCCCAACCGGAACAACAGTAGGGAGGTCACGGCCATAGAGTGTGCTTTTGCATACTTCCTAAAGCATCGGGTGAAGTTTGATTTGCCTACTCTGATGATCTTACACATGGATTTCTGCAAGACGGTCAAGAGGCGCAACCGGCCTTACGGGATGGTTCTGAGTTGGATATTCCAGAAGAGGAGGGTCAATGTCACTGGGGAGTTGGCAAGGCAGCCGGTACACAGCACGTTCAATGCGCCGAGTCTACAGTTTTCTGGGCTATTTCAAGTAGAAGGGAATGAGTATATCACCGCTCACGAGCTGAGTAGGATGCCAGCCGAGGAGAGCAGGGAGCTGATTGAGCGCTATCACATTCCACACAAGAGGTTGCGAGGATTAGTCGCGCCTCAGCAGGCTGAGCAAGCAGGTGGTGATGAGGAGGATGACGAGTCTGAGGAGGAAGCTGAGGAGGAAGAGCCCGTGGGTGAGGCTGACTGGGAGCACCGAAGGAAGGAGCAGCATGATCCCTTAGCTCCAACGCCACCAGTTGGCCCCGTACTCCGACAGCTACAGGAGATGCAGCGTATGGTTGAGGCGAGGTTCGATTCGCTGGATTTGAGAGTGGATCGCGGCTTCCAGCGCTTGGGCTTCATCGAGGCCAAGCTTGGCATTGAGGTGCCACCGGAGTATCTGCAGCCTTATCAGCAGCCTTATCCTTACCCTTACCCTTACCCGCACCACGGTCCAGGCAGTTCTTCTCAGGGAGGCCACCCAGGTTAGTTGATAGTTTTCTCGTTAGTGTTAGCTCCGTAGTAGAAACCTGTAGTCTAGGTAAGTTGTTAGTTTATGTTCTTGCATGCTAGTTGGGTTGGGTAAGTTATGAGTTTAGTTGCATGATAGTATGTTCTTGAGTTTAGGACTAGTTGAGCAATCGTTCTCTTTAATCTTTCGTTGAAATCTTTGTTTCCTTTGTATCGTTCTGTTCCAAGTTCCCGTGAGCTTTGAGCTTCGGGGACGAAGCTCCTTTTAAGGGGGGTAGAGTGTAACACCCCGTAAATTCGTTCAAGCATTACGTTCGTTAATTAATTCCTTGGGCAATTTAATTATTTTAATTGGGCTAATTCTTTCAATTTAATATATACATGTATATATATATTCTTGAGCCTAATTTAATTATTCTAATCAAGAGCCCAATTAATTGAATTTATTCTTGTAAGCGATTTTATTCAATTTGGATCCTTACAATTCTTGTAAATAAAATATTCCTACATAGCCCAACTTCCTAATATATAATTGTATAATGTCTTTAAGACATCTTATGGGCTTCCTTATTCTAATTCATATATTTAATTATAAGGGATGATTTCATTAGCCCAATTTGTTAATCTTCTACATATTAATTCTTGTAAGCTATATAATATATAATTGAGCCCATCCCATATTAAAGTCTTTCACCCTAATACATTATATGTATCTTAGTATATATATTCAAGATAAAATTTCCCTAAAGGTTTTCACTCCTTCTCCTCCCTACTCTCTCATTTTCACGCCACTTTCCCCTCAATATTCATCAAAAATTTGATCTTCATTTCCCTACAAGTTTCAAGTCAAGATTGCTCTTTTATGCTTGTTTAGGATTGGGTAAGTGCATCTAGCTAAGAATCTACCTTGCATTTTGTGGTTTTGTTAGCCTTTTTGCATATTCTTATAAATGTTCTTTTGGGGTTCTTTGGGTAAAAGATGATCAAGAAGGTGGTGGGGCTTAGTGAACTTGCTTGAGGCTTGATTGGATTCACTACAAAAAAACGCGAAAATAGCGACGGACTGATTCCGTCGCTAAATAGGTGAAAAACCGTCGCTAAAGTGATTAGCGACGGATTAGCGACGGATTAGCGACGGAATTCGTCCGTCGCTAAAACGCGCGTCGCTAGATCTTAGCGACGCAAATTAATTCCGTCGCTAACTTTTGCGACGGAAATTTTCGTCGCTAAATAAAAACAATCCGTCACTATTTTCCTCTTCGTGACGATTTAATAACTGAATTTGCAATGGAATAATGACGGAAAATTTCGTCGCTAATTTATTTGTTGTTTATAGATGAATGCCATTTAGCTACAAAATTTTCTGTCGCTAAATTTTTTTTAAATTTTTTTATTATTACTAAAAAAATTAATTTTTTTTAATTTTATTTTAAATATGCCCGCTAATTATTATCTCATACATTTATTAAACGTATAATATAGTACTTCAATAATATAATTGCAAAATATATTATATTAAGAAATTCTAACTCAATAACAACAACAAAAGTATAACATTGTAAATTGTTACATTGTTAGAAACGGTATCAAATATATTAATACACAATCTAATTGTCAACTAGGTATTAGCTGTTTTAAAGAAAAAAAAAAAGTATTAGCATAATGTTCTTCTAGAGTAGGTAATCTTCCTCAAAGTCAACAGCATCCTTTATTCGATCATTCAAGAACGCCCATGTATCATGAAAATCTTTAATAAGAAGAATGAGAATAAAAAGTTAAAATTTTAAAAAGCCAATTTAATACAAGAATGAGAAACACTAAGGTTTTCTTTGACATAATGGCCATTTTTGGGGCCACTGTACCTACAGTTTTACTAATCTTATAACACAATTATTAGGAAAACATGTGAGCATGACCAAGATACTGAGGTCTTGCAAGCATATGAGCATGACCAAGATATGTCCATTTGCATACAGTAGTGCATAGGCTCCTAGTATCATCTCCTGTTGCTCTATGAAATTGATGAATGGTAACATTTTCGCCATTAGTAACATCTAAAATATATTCAAAAGATCATCTGCATCAAAATTCAATTTCTCACCTGTATGATAGCCAACCACTTAAATCTAAAAGAAACTGCAAACTCCAAAACCAGGGACAGCAGAAACTTGTTAGTTTTTTTTATTATTTTTTTTTATTTTTTATTCACAGCCTAGAAACTGAAATTTTGAAAAGAACATGAGTATTCTCAAAAACTCCTAAGAAAGGTTTATTTGCTTTAGAAAATCCAATCTCTTAAAAATTACTTCAGTAAACACTCTTGTTCCTAGGTATGTAAATTTTGAAGTCAATAAACTTCGCAATCAAATAACATGAGCATTCACCTGAGTAACTCCACTTGTCTTGTATTGAAAATTTTGAGGTCGCAACTCATAGAAGTCCTGTTGGAGAAACCATATTAATAAATAGGTGCCTTGATTAGGATTTAGGAAAATTCATTTTCTAAGCAAACAAAGTGTTATACTCACTACGTGTATATATATATATATCAAAAAGATTTAATACTTTTACTGTTTACTGTTAGTATTTCACAAAGCTAGTTGAGGGGAGCTATTTTTTTTAAAAGTTTTAAAATTCAATTCTAATTTTAAATGAAATGTTCACAGTAGTGAACATGAATGCTTACCTCCTTTACAGCGATTAATTCCCTAGAATTGAGTTTCATTCCTGATTTCTGTAGGACTAAGAGAAACATCTCTTTCCTCTTCAGTTACAGCTTTTCTGCAATTTTGAAGTCAATCCCCCCTTTTGTTTGATTTCACCCCTACAAGAAAAATGCACTTCAAAAGGTTCTATGTGCCTATAAAAGTATGTTTCCTAGTTCTTCAAAGGTTCTATGTGCCTACTTTTCTCTTGATATAGGATTTTAGTGGATTAGTGTAGTTTGCATGACACACAGTAACTTAGTAAGATGAACTAAAATAATGATAAATATATAATTCATCTATGGTTCCATTTAATAAGCAAGACCCAATGGCTACTTGGCTATAACATGAGTATACAACATACTACATTCTTGTTGGCAACTGACAACCCCTGCAGCTGATGCTGAACTGCACCCCCCATGATTGCAGTCCAAGAAAGAAAAATCATACAAATTTAAATTATATATCAATCACCTCATCCTAATATGCTCTCCAAAATACTAAACACAACTGAACAAAATTATTGAAAATGAGGTATGCAGTGACACTATCCAACTAGTGATCCAAAGAAATGATGTTGGTCAACTAAAAAATCTTCAATGGGTGTGAATGATAAATAACGCATGAGTTTAATAGATCTGGAGGCTAGCAGAAGTAAATTACAGTTCTGGCGACCACAAAACATAGAGAAAATCAAAACAGTACAAGTAAGAATTACAATTAGATAACAAAAGAAGTAGGAGTAGGAGGGAGGAAGAAGAACCTTGACAGTGAGCAGTAGAGACGACAACAGATTCCTCTCTAGTACCGAAATTTCCCATCTGTTCTATCTTCTCTTTCTATTGCCCCTCTTCTAGGGTTTAGGCTCGTTCTTCGGCAGAAGCCTGCACTTCATCTTAAGTAAATTTAAATTTTGACTTCACGAATTGAACAATAGTGTTGCAAAAGCTCCCTAAATGGATTGAAACTCAACTCCAAAATGTATAGAAAACACATAAACATAATAGAGACGCAGCGAAACACGTACCAAAGAATAGAGCAGCGGAGAAGTAAGCGGCGGTAGAGAGCTGGAGGCAGTACGCGGTGGAGGCAGCCCGTCGCAGCGTCCTTCAACGTTCAGCGCAGCAGGTCGTGTAAATGGCGGTCGGCGGTGGAGGCAACCCGTCGGCGTCGGTGGTGGAGGCAACCCGTCGGCGGTGGCGGCAGTCTGTCAGCGGTGTTCGAGAATCGCGATGGAGGGATTGGAGGCAGCCTTGAGCGCAGCAGGAGGAGGAGATTTTTTATTAGGGTTAAAACATCTTCAACGTATAATATGTTATCATCCTAGCGACGGATACTGATATCCCTCGCTAGATTAATTTTTTTTAAAAAAAATTTATTAGTTTAGCTACGGATATCATGATCCGTCGCTAAATTCTATTAAAAAATTCAAAGCCATATTAATATAGCGACGGATATTTGAATCTGTCGCTAGATCTAGCAACGGATTCAAATTCCGTCGCTATACTCTAACAAAAAAAAATCGACCATAGTAATCTAGCGACGGATTCAGAATCCGTCGCTAGATCTAGCGACGGAATTCAAATTCCGTCGCTAATATATTTAAAAGAAATTTCGACGATGATGTTTTAGCGACGGAAGATAATATCCGTCGCTAATATGTCTCTATTTTATGCGCGGCAATTTACCGCTAAAATGAGCTATGGAGCTAACGACAAAATTTTTCCGTCGCTAATCCGTCGCTAATCCGTCACTAACTTTCAATTTTTTGAAAATAAATAAATCCGTCACCAAACCGTCGCTATTCCGTCGTTAAATTAGCAACAGAATGAATCCGTCGCTAAATCTGTCGTTATTTTCACGTTTTTTTGTAGTGATTGGAGAAAGCTCTTTGAGGTAACCACTATGTCTATAAAAATCTATTTCTACACTCCTATTCTATATATGATGTTCTTGGTGTTGGAAATCCTGAAAATTCTTGTTGTTTAGCCTATTTCTTGGTTGTATTTGTTGGATTTCATCTTGATCTTTTGCTTAGTGTTGATATGATCAATGATGGTTTGGATTTCCCTTTTTTTGACCTCTAATTTGATGAAATGTTGGTGTAATTTGGTCTGATTTTGCTCTCTAGAATTAGATTTATTCGTGTCTGCTTTGGGTTCTGGAAATCTGGGATGGAACTGACCTTGCGGAGGTCTCCAGCGGAATAATGTGACCCGCTGGGGAGTTCCGCAAGGCCAGAGCGGAGGTAGGAGACGGGAAGAGGTGGTCCGCCGAGGGGCTCCGCCCCCTTCGTGCGGAGGTGAGCGACTGTGGACTGGGTTCCGCCTGGGTATTCCGCAAGGGCTTCTGGAAATCTGATTCCAGTGGTTGTTCAGTGTTATTGTTGTCTGTTGTTTCTCCTTTGTTTCTGATTATTGTTGGATTGTTTTGTTGGGTATTTTACCATGTTTTTGGAGCATTTATTCATGCCTCTTGTTGGGTAATTATACCATATCTTGGAGATTGATTCGTGTCTTTGGTTTTTCCCTTTTTGTACTCTTGGTCTATTGATTCTTTGAATTCATTACCTGGGAGTTGGCTTGTGTTCATAGTTGAGATGAACACTTTGTTTGGTTGTTTTGGGTTGAGGTTGGAGCATGAGTATGTGATGGTGGTTTGTTGGTATCGTTGGAGTTTGTTGGGTGATCTAACTGTGCTACTATTGATTGTATTCGGGTTCATTACCCCCGTGATTGGGTTGATTACCCCTGTGATTGGACTTAGGTCCCTGTGATTGGACTTCGGTCCCTGTGATTGGGTTTATTACCCCCGTGATTGGGTTCATTACTGTAACACCCCGAAAATTCCTACTACTCCTTTGAATATTATAAGGGATTATCTTCTTATTAAATA
>CP025659.1:40191625-40211502 GCA_003576665.1 Ipomoea trifida
GGCTAATGAATTCATCCCTTACAATTAAATATATGAATGAGAATAAGGAAGCCATATGTCTTAAAGACATTATAATAATATATATTAGGAAGTTGGGCTATGTAGTGTAACACCCCGTAAATTCGTTCAAGCCTATCGTTCGTTAATTAATTCTTTGGGCAATTTAATTAATTCCAATTGGGCTAATTCTTTCTATTTAATATATATACACTTGTATATATAAATATTCTTGAGCCTAATTTAATTATTCTAATCAAGAGCCCAATTAATTGAATTTATTCTTGTAAGGGATTTTATTCAATTTGGATCCTTACAACCTTTGTAATTAAATATTCCTACAAGCCCAATTTATTGATCTTATATTATATATATATATGTAATGTTCCTAAGACATTTTATGGGCTTCCTTGTCCTAATTATTATATTTAATTGTAAGGGGTAAATTCATTAGCCCAACTTACTAGTCTTGATTATATTCAATTCCCATATCTCTTATAATATTCCTAACTTAAGCCCACTTCACATTAATGTCTTACACCTAAATATTGTATGTATTCTTAGTATATAATTTGAAGATCAAAATTACCCTAAAAGTTTACACTCCTCTTCCTCCTACTCAAACTTTCACGCCATTTCCCTTCATCTTGCATCCAAAAATTGATCTTCATTTTCCTACAAGTTTTCAAGTAAAGATTGCTCTTTTAAGCTTGGTTAGGAGGGTAAGTGCATCTATCCTAGAATCCATCTTGCATTTTGTTTTTGTTAGTCTTTTTGCATGTTCTTATAAAGTTCTTTTGGGGTTCTTTGGGTAAAGATGATCAAGAAGGAGGTGGGGCTTAGAGGACTAGCTTGAGGCTTGATTGGATTGAAAAAGCTCTTAAAGGTAACCATCCATGTCCATCAAAACTATTTTATTCCCTTATTCTATATATATTGATTTGGTGATTGGAAATCCTGAAAATTTTGTTGATAGCCTATTTTTGGATTTCTTGTTGGATTTCATCTTGATCTTTGTCTTGTGTTGTATGATCAATGATGTTATGGATTTCCTTATTCTTGGACTCTAAATGGATGAAATGTGAGTGTTTTTGGTCTGATCTTGTGTTCTGGAAATTGGATTTGTTCATGTCTGCTTTGGTTCTGGAAATCTGGGATTGGGTTGGCCTTGCGGAAGACCCGAACGGTATAATGTAACCCGCTAGGGTCCGCAAGGCACGCGGGGTGGAACGGAGGTGCCGGAGGAGGAGTGGCCCGCTGAGGGAGTCCTCCTTGCGGAGTGGTTCGGCGGTGGACTGTGATCCGTGAGTGAGTTCCGTTAGTTCTCTGGGACTTTGTTTTCCAGAGAGCAGTTTCTGCTATTGTTGTCTGTTGTTGGTCCCTTGTTTCAGATCATTGTTGGATTGTTTTGTTGAGTATTTCACCATGTATTTGGAGTATTTATTCATGTCTTTCATTGAGCATTTGATGCCTTAGTTTGGAGTATTGATTCATGCTTTGGTTTCCATCTTTGGTGTCTTTGGTCTTTGATCTTTTGAGTTATGATCTGGGAGTTGGTTGGTGTTCATATTTGAGATGAACCCACGTCTTGGTTGGGTGAGTTGGTGTTGGAGTATGGTTGTGTGTGGTTGTGTTGGTATCTTGTATTGTTGGATGATACTAACTGTGCTACTATTGACTATACATTAGTGTATTGGTACTATTGGGTTGATTACCCCTGTGATTGGACTCGGTCCCTGTGATTGTGGCTTTTGCTGTTACATTGGGTTCCTACCCCTGTGATTGGCTTCGGATTACCCTTGTGGTATTGGACTATCGGTCCCTGTGATGGGTTACTCATACCCCGCTGACGTTCCGGATGACTCCATTGATTTCTGACTTATGGATTGGCTTGGTTGATGGTGGTTTTGGGGACTTGGAGTTGAGTTGGGAGCTCTTTGTTGGTTCTTGAGTTCTTTGGATTTCGGTTATACTGTCAGTCTCTTGAGTATCGTCCTGATGGTTATTGGTTCATATGATTCGTTATGATTATGCTTTCGTATTGGTATTGGCTTTGTATTGACTTGAGTCTTGGTTATTGATTCGTTCAGTTTATCCTTGTTGAGTATCGGATTTGAACTTTGAACAGTTTCGTTGGTGTTTATATTCTATATGGGTGTGTAAACCTATTTACAACTTATGTTATCTATATCTTCCTTGCGGGTGTGAATGGTGGTTGACTTAGCATGTCTTTTGCTAATGGTTCTTTGCGTGTTTTTCCAGGTATGGGTTAGTCTATGCGATGAGCTGCATAGAGCTTTTCTATCGTATGAGGATGGCTTAGCCTTAGTGTTATTTGTTTAGTAGATTGTTGCTTGTGGCCTGTGTGCCACTATGAGATTTTATGACATTATATACTTTTGGCTAGTGCTTGAGTTTTGTTGACTATGGATTGAGGATTTATTTCAGTTGATTATGACAGCTTAGTTTGATTCTTATGATTAGCCTGTGCATCTAGGCTGTGTTATACCTAGATGTGCATGACGCCCTTAAGTTTTAAATTCGCTTCCGCTATATTTGGTTGTTGGTTGAGATAGCAGCGGTTTGTGCTAAGTTTTATCTATCTCAGCCTGTGTGAGGTTGGGGGTGTCACAGTAGGAATATTTTAATTACAAGAATTGTAAGGATCCAAATTGAATAAAATCCTTACAAGAATAAATTCAATTAATTGGGCTCTTGATTAGAATAATTAAATTAGGCTCAACATATATATATATATATATATATATACATATATATATTAAATTGAAAGAATTAGCCCAATTAAAATAATTAAATTGCCCAAGGAATTAATTAACTATCAAAAGGCTTGAACGAATTTACGGGTGTTACACTCTACCCCCTTAAAAGGAGCTTCGTCCCCGAAGCTCAAAGCTCACGGGAACTTTGAAACGGAACGATTCAAAGGAACAAGGATTCAACGGAAGATTAAAGAGAACGATTGCTCAACTAATCCTAATCCCAAGAACGCACTAACATGCAACTAACTCATAACCTACCCAACCCAACTAGCATGCAAGAACATAAACTAAACAACTCACCTAGAGCAAACAAAGCGCCGGTAGCGCCGCCTCATCTCGTCCTCCATCTCCCAAGTGGTCTCCTCGACTCCATGGTTGGACCAAAGCACCTTCACCAGCTTGATCGCTTGCGTCGAGTCTCTCGCGTCTTGGAGTCCAAGATCCTCACGGGCTTTTCTTCATAGATAGCGTCTCGTCTAACTCCAGTGTCTCGGGGCTAACACGTGTGAGGCGTCGTGCACATACTTTTTCAGCGGAACATGGAATACGTGTGCACTCGTCTAGCTCTGCTGGCAAGGCTAAACGGTACGCCACCTGTCCCACCCTCTCTAATATCTCATAAGGTCCGATGAAGCGAGGCTCAACTTCCCTTTCTTCCCAAATCTCATTACTCCTCGAGTTGGAAATCTTCAACCACACCTTCTCGCCTGCTTGAATTCCACAAATTTTCTTCCCAAGTCAGCATAGGATTTCTGGCAGTCTTGAGCAGCTTTCATTCTACTTTGAATCAGCTTGACTTTTACTGTGGCCTCTTGCAGATATTGAGGTCCCAAAGTCACGGATCTACCAAATCTTCCCAACACAACGGACTTCTACACTTTTGCCCATAGAGCGCCTCATAAGGGGCCATCCGAATACTAGCGGGTAGCTGTTGTTGTAGGAAAACTCAATCAAATCGAGGTGATCCTCCCATGATCCTTGCAAGTCAAGCATGCAAGCCCTCAGCATATCCTCCAAGGTCTGAATGGTGCGCTCAGTCTGTCCGTCAGTGGCAGGATGGAAAGCCGTGCTCATCTTCAGCCTAGTGCCCAAAGCTGCCTGCAGTGACTTCCAAAACTGTGACAAGAACCTCGAGTCACGGTCAGACACGATGTCGCGAGGCACTCCGTGGTACTTCACCACCTGGTGTATGTAAGCCCTGGCCAACTGGTCCATAGTCCAAGTCTCCTTCATGGCGATGAAACGGGCTGTCTTGGTGAGGCGATCCACTATCACCCAAATCTTGTCTTTCCCAGATCTAGTCAAAGGCAAACCTCCCACGAAGTCCATAGATATCGAATCCCACTTCCCTTCGGGTACTTCTAAGGGTAGTAACATTCCTTTAGTCTTGCACCTTTCCGCCTTGACCTTTTGACAATTCAGACATCGGCTTACGAAGTCAGCTATTTCTTTTTTCATATTCGGCCACCAGAACAGTTTCTTCATGTCTTTATACAACTTGTCGCCACCAAGATGAACTGAATATGGAGTATAGTGGCTTTCTTCCAAAATCTGTTTCTTTAATTCTTTACACGAAGCTGGTACGCACCACCGCCCCAGATAACGCAGACTGCCATCGGGATATAGCTCAAAAGGTCCCTTCTTGCCATTAACCATCTTGGCCCTTACTTTGTTCAACCTAGCATCGCCCGTCTGGCCCCTCTGGATCTCTTCGAGCCAAGCAGGTAAGATCTGCATGCTAAAGAGCCGCACTTCTTCATCCACTTGCCCTTCTTCCACCACAGCAATATTCATCTTTTGAAATTCCTTGCACAGGTCGTCTGCGAGCACCCACGTGGCATTGAGTGAATGACTCGTCTTTCTACTCAGCGCGTCGGCCACTACATTTGCTTTTCCTTCGTGATACTGAATAATCAAGTCGTAGTCTTTAATGAGCTCTAGCCAACGTCTTTGTCGCATATTCAATTCTTTCTGAGTAAAGATATACTTTAAACTCTTATGGTCGGTGTAAATCTTGCACTGTACCCCATACAAGTAATGCCTCCAAATCTTCAATGCAAAGACAACAGCGGCTAGCTCCAAATCATGCGTGGGGTAGTTTTCCTCGTGACTCTTAAGCTGTCGAGACGCGTAAGCCACTACTCGGCCCTGCTGCATCAGTACACAACCCAACCCTTTCTTCGACGCGTCACTGTACACCTCAAATCCCTCAGTCCCGGATGGTAAAGTCAAGACAGGAGCCGATGTCAATCTTTCTTTCAACTCTTGGAACGCTGCGGCACACTCACTGTCCCACCTGAAAGGTGTAGTCTTCTTCATGAGCTGCGTGATCGGTCGGGCTATGTGACACCCCAACCTCACACAGGCTGAGATAGCTAAAAACTTAACATCAAAGCTGCCAATCTCAACCAACAAACCAAACATAGCGGAAGCGAATTTAAAACCTAAGGGCGTCATGCCACATCTAGGTATATCACAGCCTAGATGCACAGGCTAAACATAAGACGAACTAAACTGTCATATCATATAACTGAATCAAAGTATACAACAGCTCAAGTGGCACACAGGCCAAAGCATAAATCTACAAACATAACCACTATCTAAGCCTCCTCATACGGGTGTATCTCTATCGCGCTCACGCATAGACTTTAAGGCCAACCTGGAAAACACACGAAGAACCATTAGCAAAAGACTGCTAAGTAACCACCATTCTCACCCGCAAGGAAGTATAGATATATATAAGTTTGTAAATAGGTTTACACACCCATATAGAATATAAACACCAACGAACTGTGCAATAGTTCAAATCGATACTCAACAAGGATAAACTGAACGAATCACAAACCAAGACTCGATCAAATAAAGCCAATAACCAATAACGAAAGCATAAAGCATAACGAATCATAAATGAGATACCAACTGAACACAATCCAAATAGGGAACATCCCAACTCAAGAGAATGACAAGGTATCAACCGAACAATCCAAAGAACTCATAAGAACCAACAAAGAAAGACATCCCAACATCAACCTCCCAACCAACCGAACCAACCATCAACCTAGTCACACCATAAGTCAGAAGTCAATAGTCACGAGTCAGACGGGGTGATGAGTCCCACTCACAGGGACCGAAGTCCAATAGTAACCACAGGGGTAATCAACCCAAATCACAGGGGTAGCGAACCCAATAGTAACACAATAGTAGCACAATAGTAACACCATAGTCCTCAACCAATAGTAACCAATAGTAACCAATAGTCCACAACCAATAGTAACCAATAGTAACCAATAAGAGCACAAGGTCCACAATAAGAGTACAATAGTAACACCATAGTAACACAATGGTCCATCACCACAACCATACTCCAACACCAACTCATCCAACCAAGACGTGGGTTCATCTCAAATATGAACACCAACCAACTCCCAGATCATAACTCAAAAGCTCAAGAGACCAAAGACACCAAAGATGGAAACCAAAAGCATGAATCAATACTCCAAACTAAGGCATCAAATGCTCAATGAAAGACATGAATAAATACTCCAAATACATGGTGAAATACTCAACAAAACAATCCAACAATGATCTGAAACAAGGGACCAACAACAGACAACAATAGCAGAAACTGCTCTCTGGAAAACAAAGTCCCAGAGAACTAACGGAACTCCCTCACGGATCACAGTCCACCGCCGAACCACTCCGCACGGAGCAGCCGGACTCCCTCAGCGGGCCACTCTCCTCCGCCCGTGCCATCCGTTGCCACCTTGCGGATCGCCCTAGCGGGTTACATTATACCGTTCGGGTCTTCCGCAAGGCCAACCCCAATCCCAGATTTCCAGAACCAAAGCAGACATGAACAAATCCAATTTCTAGAACACAAGATCAGACCAAAGACACTCACATTTCATACCATTTAGAGTCCAAGAATAAGGAAATCCATAACATCATTGATCATACAACACAAGACAAAGATCAAGATGAAATCCAACAAGAAACATCCAAGAAATAGGCTATCCAACAATAATTTTCAGGATTTCCAATCACCAAATCAATATATATAGAATAAGGGAATAAAATAGTTTTGATGGACATGGATGGTTACCTTTGAAGCGTAATTAACCCAAAGCATTTTAGTCCAAAGCAACGTCAACTCAAAGCTCGGTTCATAATCACGAACCTGAAGAATTAATATATTCTAACACCGTCACTAACTATTAATAACGATACTAATATTCCTAATCGGGCCATTATAACCTATAAATCCTATAATCCAAGCTTAAGGTTAATGTAATATGACCGAATGAACCATGCTAGGCTAGTTACTAACCAATACAAAAACAAGTTGTGACTAATATTACTACTCCAACCTAACTATGATAACATAACTAATTACTAACTATGAGCTTATTAATAACAACATAGTATTACCTTTAAAACACATAACACTCGGATCCGGAATCGAACCCGTGCCCTCTAGCTCAACACCACCGCACCATACCGCTATGCTACTGCGCCTCTTGTTGCTATGTTACGCGGCCGTGGTATAATACTCTCGTTGCGTGCCTTCGATCATCAGAAACAGAGGAGAAGGTCGGAGCGGCGAGCTGCTATTACGTACGCCGGACTGGGAGGGAAGCCGTCGTCTTCATCGAGAAAGCGCCGATTGCCGCCACCAACCGAACCTTGTCGCTGAGCCCGCCGGAAACCGAGGAGTCCCAACCATGCTGCTGCCGCCACCGTCACGCTGCAACGGAGAAGAGCGTTCCGCCGTGGCCGCCCGTTGACACAGTCCGCCGTCGAACTCAACGTACCTTCGCCGACGGAGGAGGAAGAGCCCGTCGCTGTCACCCGCCACCACGAGCTCGCCGGAAAGCAGAGGAGGAGGCAACCTTCGCCGCTGCCTTATACCGCCGCGAAGGTCAGAGGATGTCTACGCCGGCTGTTCTGCTTCAGAAGATGCCATTGCCGTCAATGAGCCACTCCAGCCGCCACCGACGCGAAGCCACTGCCGGAGAAGGCCAAGCTCGCCGGACATGCCATGCCCGCCACTCTGTTTCATCGTCGACAAGGGAAGAACGAAAGCCGCCGACCGGGTACTGCTTCGCGTCTGCCATTCACGCCCGAGCTCCGTAAACTGAAACGGCGGTCGCTGTCGAGCCGCCTTCTGCTCGCCGGAAAACGGAGGGGACCGAGGGGAAAACCGGTGAGCTCCCCGGTCGTTGCTTGTTGCCGTTGCGTGGAGCTCTCCTCTGTTTGCGTAGATGCGAAAAGGAGACGGTGAAGTTTCGCTTGGCTGCTGAACAAAATGAACGCTGCTGTGGATAGTAGATAGGTTTCCATTTTAGGAAGCTTCTATTTTGGGCTAGGTCAAACATGGAACTTGGGTCAAATTGGATCATCTATATATTATATATTGGATTGGGTTAAGACCAAACATTAGGTTATAGAATATAGAATATTCACTATATGGGCTCACTAATAATATTTAGGTAGGATATATATATGACTATAGAAATATTGGGCTATAGGTATTTTGGTGTCACCATATTAATAACTTATATAGAAATATATACATAGATATATAATCCCAAGCCCATAGGTAATAATGTTACTTATAATTATTTAAGTAATTATTTAATAAGAAAATAACCCCTTATAATATTCAAAAGAGTAGTAGCAATTTTCGGGGTGTTACACTCTACCCCCCTTAAAAGGAGCTTCGTCCCCGAAGCTCAGAAAAACGGTTTGGGGACAGAGAGTTAGAACGAGTACGGTAGTACATATAGAGAAAAATATTATATACTATATATGCCCGGTTTGAAAATTTGACCCAACGGAAAAAGGGAATGAAAGGTTTGAGGTGTACGGTTCAAGAACGACGTCAGTTAAGAATAGAATCAAAGGTTATCAAGGTTACAGCTTAGGAGTTATGATTATCACCTTGCACAAGATATTTTCAAGGAGCAACAATAACAACGTTCGAGAGGTTGGAAATGATTTTTCAATAAAAGGAAATGCCACGTTTTCTAAGGAAAAGAGAAGAACTCGGCTTTGAAAGAAATGAGAACGAGGTTCGCCGTGGTTAAAAGAATTTCTCAATTTAAGGGAGTATCAAGTTCTTTGAACAAAAGAGAGCGAACGAAAAAGAACTTAGCTTCGAGAGCAGATGAGCACGAGATTGAAAACACAAGAGGAGTTTTCCAACGATAGGGTATTGACTTATTCGAGGAAAAGAAAGAAATTAGAGTCCAAAAGGGATTAAGAATAAGGTTTCGAAAGACAGAAACGGTTTGTCAATGATAAGATATTCAGCTCTTCAAGGTAAGAAAGCAAATTCAATTTGAAAGAAGATAAGAATGAGATTGAAAACGCAGAACGAGTTTCTCAACGGCAGGAAATTTAACTTACTCAAGGAAAAGGAAGAATCAGGTTCCTAGAGAAGTTAAGAGCGAGGTCTTAGAGAGGCAGAAATGATTTCTCGATGGTAGGGTATTTAATTTCCCAACGAAGGTGAGAAGGAGATTTAGAATGGATAGAAAGGGGTGCCTTAATAAAAGAGTGTGCAATCCCCACGGGAATGAGAGAGATTCGGTTCCAAGAGTCGATAGTAGTGAGGTCTAGAAAGATGGAAAGGATTCCTTAATGATTTATCTTACTCCGAGAGGTGAAAGAAATTAGGTTTCGAGAGGAATTAAGAACGGGGTCTGGGAAGGCGAAATGATTTGTCAACGGTAGGGTATTCCACTCGTCAAGGGGAGAAAGAAATTCAATCTTGAAATGGGAGAAGAATGAGATAAACTGGAAGGTTGTCTGAACGGGAGGATATACCATTTCCAAGGGAGTGAGAGGAATTTGAATGTAAGGGACGATAGCAAGGAGATTTAATAAGATAGAAAAGATTCCTTAGCACTAGGGTATGCACTTTCTCAAGGGAGAAGAGAAATTCAGTGTCGAGCGAAAATGAGAAAGAGATTTAGGGCAGGTAGACGGGATATTCGATACGAGGGCATTTTAGAGTTTTAAGAATCAAGGAGAATTTAGTTTCCAAGAATAGATAGGAATACTGATTAGAATAAAGAGAAGGGATTTCGCTATGGAGGGATTATTGGGATTTCGAGGAGCCGAGGAGAATTGGGTTTCCACAGGGATTTAGGAACGAAGATTACAACAGATAGAGGAGATTTCTCAACGGGTATGGTACTCAGGATTTGCGAAGAATTGTGAAGGATTTGGTTTTAAGAAGGATAAGGAAGTCTCTCTATCCTAAGCGGTTTCTTCGGGTTGACGATTCGATTACGACACTCTGACTGATTGATAGATCTTGCCTTGCTCCCCACGCAACGCTGACTTGAGATTCGAATAAGCTCTGCAGGTAACCTTACGATTCGCACAACCTTATTACTCCAAGAGAGGCTGAAGGTGATGAGTTGCTGATGGCTGATTGGTGCAGAACAAGAGGATTCTGAGGGAGCTTTATGAAAAGATAGGTTCAATTGGAAAGGTATCGCCCGGTTTTGAGAGGAGATTCGCTTATGGGTAATAGTGATCTTTAGAAACCGAGGTTACTTCCTTGGAGTGCTTGTACGAGAAACCACGTTCAAAGTGCACTGAACAGGTTACACGAGGTCCACTTCACGGAGCCATATACCACTTGCTTATGGCGTTTCTTCTTATCTTCGGGGATCTTGAGCGTTCAAGCTTCCCTTTCTATTCGACTTGATCTTCTTTGTCTGGAAGGTTGCAACTTCTAACTTGTTCCTTCGTAGCCGCTTCAGGGGTAGGTAGGACTACCTTAAGGTCTGCAACCCACGACCTCGAATTATATTCTTCCTGTAACGTTAACTCCGAGCTTAACTTGTGCGAGGTTCTTCATCACTAATCCCGAAAGCTCCTGCTTGGCGTGCTTTAACTCTTGCTTCTGAAAACGCGAGTATAGATAACTCTTCCTTAGAATACCGAGGATTAAGCTAGCCTTTAGGTTCACTTCCGTTGGTCTGATCTTTTGACGATTTTGATATTCGGTTGCTTCGTCGCTCATTGCCTACTATTCTTTCTTGCCATTCCTTCCTTCGAATGCTTGCACAAGACTCTTCATGGCCGATCTGACAACTCCTACTTGGCGTGTTTTAACTCTTTCTTGACGCGTCGGCACCCGCTATTGTCGTTCCCTCAAGGCCGAGGGTCTTTGAGTCTTCAGTCTTCGAGCTCCTATTGCTTTCTTCGTCTTGTGTCGAACTTCAGCTGCACGAACCCGTTCTTCAAGTCTTGAGGGTAACGAAGATCTTGCAAACGATGTTTCACGCGCGATGACGCCATTCCCGAAGAACGTAGGCCGTTGTCGTTGACTCCAAGTCGTGAGTAGATAATCTTCTTTGACGAGCGCCCGATCTTCTGATTGCTGAGATGCACACGGTGCTATCCAACGTCTCGTACCAACTAACTACTCATTCCTAATCTAAGCAAGCTCTAGGCAAAGCTAAAACGAAGCAACGTAACTAAAAGCGATTAAGACTTACCCGAGAAGACGAGCCGCAAGCTGCAAACAACAAGGTTAACAAAGCACATATAATATAAACAGATAAGGCGCGTCCTCACCGCGATTCCTAGAATTCACACATCCTAGGATTCTCAAACATCTTAATTCCTACTTAATCAAGTCCTAGAGTCTCAAAAGTTCAACCCTAGGATCTCTATTCAGACCTCAACACAGGCTCTGATACCAACTGTGACACCCCAACCTCACTCAGGCTGAGATAGATAAAACTTAACACAACAGCTGCCTATCTCAACCAACAACCATAACATAGCGGAAGCGAATTAAAACTTAAGGGCGTCATGCCACATCTAGGTATAAAACACAGCCTAGATGCACAAGCTAACCATAAGAAACGAACTAAGCTGTCATATATAAAATGAAATAAATCCCCAAGTCATACTCCACGATATTCAAATCACTAGTCAAGAGTATAATAATATCTCAAAAGGCACACAGGCCCAAAACCAATGTCTAAACATCATAAAACTTGTCTAAGCGTCCTCATAGATAAGCTCTAACGCGCTCGCGCTCAGACTACTCCATACCTGGAAAACACGCAAAGAACCATTAGCAAAAGACTGCTAAGCAACCACCATTCACACCCGCAAGGAGATATAGATATACATAAGCTTGTAAATAGGTTTACACACCCATATAGAATATAAACGCCAACAAACTGTTCAATAGTTCAAAACAGATACTCAACAACAATAAGCTGAACGAATCATAAACCAAGACTCATCCAAACAAAGCCAATATCCAACAACGAAAGCATAAGACAACAATGAACCATAACCAAGATACCAACAGAACACAATCATAAGAAACAACCAAACATTACCGAGAACAACGAGATATTAACCGAATACACAAGGACTCACCAACCAAAGAACCGAGAAGGAACTCTCAACACCAACCACCAAATCCTCACACCAACCATCATACTGAACCCAACCCCAGTCAGAAGTCAGGTACGCAGGGGTAAAAACCCAATCACAGGGACCGAAGTCCAATCACAAGGGTAATGAACCCAATCACAGGGACCGAAGTCCAATCACAGGGACCTATGTCCAATCACAGGGGTAATCAACCCAATCACGGGGGTAATGAACCCAATCACAAGGGTAATGAACCCGAATACAAACAATAGTAGCACAGTTAGTTCACCCAACAAGCTCCAACGATACCAACAAACCACCACCACATACTCATACTCCAACATCATCCCAAAACAACCAAACAAAGTGTTCATCTCAACTATGAACACAAACAAACTCCCAGGTAATGAATTCCAAAGAATCAATAGACCAAGAGTACAAAAAAAAAAAAAAAGGGAAACTAAAGACATGAATCAATACTCCAAGATATGGTATAAATACCCAACAAGAGGCATGAGTAAATGCTCCAAAAACATGATAAAATACCCAACAAAACAATCCAACAATTATCAGAAACAAAGGAGAAACAACAGACAACAACATCACAAAAACAGCCACTGGAATCAGATTTCCAGAAGCCTAGCGGACTGCCCAGGAACACAGCCCTCCGTCGACCTCCTTCGCACGAAGGCGGCGGAGCCCCTCAGCAGACCACCACTTCCCGTCTCCTTCCTCCGCCCTGGCCTTGCAGAACTCCCCAGCGGGTCACATTATTCCGCTGGAGACCTCCGCAAGGTCAGTCCCACTCCCCAGAATCCAGAACCAAAGCAGACACGAATGAAATCATTTCCAGAGAGCAAAAATCAGACCCAAATACATCAACATTGCATCAAATTAGAGGCCAAAAATATGGAAATCCAAATCATCAATGATCATACAACACTAGGCAAAAAATCAAGGTGAAATCCAACAAATACCATCACCAAAATAGGGCTAAACACCAAGAATTTTCAGGATTTCCAACACCAAGAACATCATATAGAATAGGAGTGTAGAAAATAGATTTTGATGGACATAGTGGTTACCTTAAAGAGCTTTCTCCAATCCAATCAAGCCTCAAGCAAGCTCACAAAGCCCCACCACCTTCTTGATCATCTTTTACCCAAAGAACCCCAAAAGAACATTTATAAGAATATGCAAAAAGACTAACAAAACCACAAAATGCAAGGTAGATTCTTAGCTAGATGCACTTACCCAATCCTAAACAAGCTTAAAGGAGCAATCTTGACTTGAAAACTTGTAGGGAAATGAAGATCAATTTTGGATGATTAAAGAAGGGAAAATGGCGTGTGGAATTTGTGTAGGGAGGAGAAGGAGTGAAAACCTTTAGGGGTTTTTGATCTTCAATATATATACTAAGATACATATAATATATTAGGGTGAAAGACATTAATATGGAATGGGCTTAAGTTACATATATTATAATAGTTACAAGAATTAAATATATTCAAGACTAATAAGTTGGGCTAATGAATTCATCCCTTACAATTAAATATATGAATTAGAATAAGGAAGCCCATAAGATGTCTTGAAGACATTATAATAATATATATTAGGAAGTTGGGCTATGTAGGAATATTTTAATTACAAGAATTGTAAGGATCTAAATTGAATAAAATCCCTTACTAGAATAAATTCTATTAATTGGGCTCTTGATTAGAATAATTAAATTAGGCTCAAGAATATATATATATATTAAATTGAAAGAACTAGCCCAATTAAGATTAATTAAATTGCCCAAGGAATTAATTAACGAACGAAAGGGTTGAACGAATTTACGGGGTGTTACACTCTACCCCCTTAAAAGGAGCTTCGTCCCCGAAGCTCAAAGCTCACGGGAACTTTGAAACGGAAACGATTCAAAGGAAACGATGATTCAACGAAAAAAAATCAAGGAGAACGATTGCTCAACCAATCCTAAACTCAAAACAAACTAACATGCAACTAACTCATAACTTACCCAACCCAACTAGCATGCAAGACATAAACTAACCAACTCACCAAGAGCAAACAAAGCCGGGTAACGCCGCCTCATCTCGTCCTCCATCTCCCAAGTGCCCTCCTCGACTCCATGGTTGGACCAAAGCACCTTCACCAGTTTGATCGCTTTGCGTCGAGTTTCTCGCGTCTTGGAGTCCAAGATCCTCACGGGCTTTTCTTCATAAGATAGCGTCTCGTCTAACTCCAGCGTCTCGGGGGCTAACACGTGTGAGGCATCGTGCACATACTTTTTCAGCTAGGAAACATGAAACACGTTGTGCACTCGGTCTAACTCTGCTGGCAAGGCTAAACGGTACGCCACCTGTCCCACCCTCTCTAATATCTCATAAGGTCCGATGAAGCGAGGGCTCAACTTCCCTTTCTTCCCAAATCTCATTACTCCACGAGTTGGAGAAATCTTCAACCACACCTTTTCGCCTGCTTGGAATTCCACAAATTTTCTTCCCAAGTCAGCATAGGATTTATGGCGATCTTGAGCAGCTTTCATTCTACTTTGAATCAGCTTGACTTTTTCTGTGGCTTCTTGCAGATATTGAGGTCCCAAAGTCACCGGATCCACCAAATCTTCCCAACACAACGGACTTCTGCACTTTTGACCGTAGAGCGCCTCATAAGGGGCCATCCGAATACTGGCATGGTAGCTGTTGTTGTAGGAAAACTCAATCAAATCGAGGTGCTCCTCCCACGATCCTTGCAAATCAAGCATGCAAACCCTCATCATATCCTCCAAAGTCTGTATGGTGCGCTCAGTCTGTCCGTCAGTGGCAGGATGGAAAGCCGTGCTCATCTTCAGCCTAGTGCCCAAAGCTGCCTGCAGTGACTTCCAAAACTGTGACAAGAACCTCGAGTCACGGTCAAACACGATGTCGCGAGGCACTCCGTGGTACTTCACCACCTGGTGTATGTAAGCCCTGGCCAACTGGTCCATAGTCCAAGTCTCCTTCATGGCGATGAAACGGGCTATCTTGGTGAGGCGATCCACTATTACCCAAATCTTGTCTTTCCCAGATCTAGTCAAAGGCAAACCTCCCACGAAGTCCATAGATATCGAATCCCACTTCCCTTCGGGTACTTCTAAGGGTAGTAACATTCCTTTAGTCTTGCACCTTTCCGCCTTGACCTTTTGACAATTCAGACATCGGCTTACGAAGTCAGCTATTTCCTTTTTCATATTCAGCCACCAGAACAGTTTCTTCATGTCTTTATACAACTTGTCGCCATCGGCTTACGAAGTCAGCTGTTTCTTTAATTCTTTACACGAAGCTGGTACGCACCACCGCCCCAGATAACGCAGACTGCCATCGGAATATAGCTCAAAAGGTCCCTTCTTGCCATTAACCATCTTGGCCCTTACTTTGTTCAACCGGGCATCGCCCGTCTGGCCCCTCCGGATCTCGTCGAGCCAAGCAGGTAAGATCTGCATGCTAAAGAGCCGAACTTCTTCATCCACTTGCCCTTCTTCCACCACAGCAATATTCATCTTTTGAAATTCCTTGCACAGGTCGTCTGCGAGTACCCACGTGGCATTGAGTGAATGGCTCGTCTTTCTACTCAGCGCGTCGGCCACTACATTTGCTTTTCCTTCGTGATACTGAATAATCAAGTCGTAGTCTTTAATGAGCTCTAGCCAACGTCTTTGTCGCATATTCAATTCTTTCTGAGTAAAGATATACTTTAAACTCTTATGGTCGGTGTAAATCTTGCATTGTACCCCATACAAGTAATGCCTCCAAATCTTCAATGCAAAGACAACAGCAGCTAGCTCCAAATCATGCGTGGGGTAGTTTTCCTCGTGACTCTTAAGCTGTCGAGACGCGTAAGCCACTACTCGGCCCTGCTGCATTAGTACACAACCCAACCCTTTCTTCGACGCGTCACTGTACACCTCAAATCCCTCAGTCCCGGATGGTAAAGTCAAGACAGGAACCGATGTCAATCTTTCTTTCAACTCTTGGAACGCTGCGGCACACTCACTGTCCCACTTGAAAGGTGTAGTCTTCTTCATGAGCTGCGTGATCGGTCGGGCTATCTTAGAGAAATCCGGAACAAACCTCCTGTAGTAACCTGCCAAACCCAAAAAGCTTCGGACTTCAGACGGAGTTGTTGGTGCCGGCCACTCTATCACTGCTCGGATCTTAGCAGGATCCACCGAGACTCCATCCTTAGCTATTACGTGGCCCAAGAAAGCCACACTGGTCTTCCAGAATTCACACTTGGACAGCTTGGCATATAATTGTTTCTCCCTCAGAATGTGCAACACGGTCCGGAGATGCTTTTCATGCTCGGCCGGATCAGAAGAGTAAACCAAAATGTCGTCGATGAACACCACCACGAACTCATCTAGGTACGGCTGAAACAGCCTGTTCATCAAGTCCATGAAAGCAGCTGGAGCATTTGTTAACCCGAACGGCATTATTGTGAACTCATAGTGGCCATAGCGGGTCCGGAACGCTGTCTTCGGGACATCCGCCTCCGCCACTCTAAGTTGATGGTACCCGGATCGCAAATCAATCTTTGAGAAGATACTGGCTCCCTTCAGCTGATCAAACAGGTCATCGATTCGCGGCAGGGAATACTTGTTCTTAACTGTTACCCGGTTCAGCTCTCGGTAATCAATACAGAGTCGCATGCTACCATCTTTCTTTCTTACAAAAAGCACCGGAGCTCCCCACGGCGAAACACTAGGTCGGATGTACCCTTTGTTCAACAAGTCTTGCAGCTGCTCTTTCAACTCTTGCATTTCCTTCGGAGCCATGCTGTACGGGGCTTTCGATATCGGGGCCGTCCCTGGCATCAAATCAATGGTGAACTCTACCTCTCGAGGAGGCGGTAATCCAGGAATCTCCTCCGGAAAGACATCGGGGAACTCACGTACCACGGGTATTTGCTGCACTTCATCTTTCGGCGCGCTAAGATCCTCGACTGCACATAAGAAAGCTTCATGTCCCTTGGCGACATATTTCTTGATCTTGATCATCGAGACCAACTTGACCTCGGGCTCCTTAGTCACCCCTCGATACGATACCCGCTTGCCCCCAGGGCCCTTCAAGACCACCTTCTGCTCGCTGCACAAAATCTGGGCCTTATACTGTCCCAGCCAGTCCATACCCAGCACCACTCCGAAGTCATCCAAGTCGAACTGAATGAGGTCGCTCGGAAAGGTCACTTCCTTGATCTTTATAGGCACGCCTTCGAAGATGTGCTCACACGCCTTGACTTCGCCCGACGCCACCTTGACTGCAATCCTCGTCGCTGCGCTAGGTACAATGCCCAGCTCACGGACCAACTTCGAGGATATGAAGGAATTAGAGGCTCCGGAGTCGAACAACACCAAGGTGGGGACGGAGAGTACCGGGAAGACACCGGTAACCACATCGCAGCTCTCGGCCTGGGACTTGTTCATAATGAGAAGCTCCCCCGTCGGAGATGGGACTCCTTCGTTTCCACTCACTCTCTCGAAGCCCGGGAGAGTCACTCCCTTACTACTCGAGCTGCTACCTCCCGAAGTCCTTGTCGTCTCAACGTCAGTCGCCTTCAACTTCTTGAGACGATCCAACATTCCTCCTCCCGTGCCTGGGGCTTCTTCCCGCTTCCTTGACGGCAGCATGATCGCTAAAGAGGGAGATACTAACAGAAAGCGAACAGAACTGCGGTCGGCCTTAACCAAACACGCAAGAAAGCAAGTGAGAACGAGCTCACAGCAAGCAAACAACAAACAACCTGCAAACATAAAACAAAAGCAAGTAAACGAGTCCTCACCGCGCGGCCTAGAATTCACACATCTTAGAATTCTTAAACATCTTAATTTCTACTAATCAAGTCCTAGAGTCTCAGATTACAACCCTAGGATCTCTACTTAGACCTCAACACAGGCTCTGATACCAGCTGTGACACCCCAACCTCACACAGGCTGAGATAGATAAAACTTAACACAACAGCTGCCTATCTCAACCAACAAACATAGCATAGCGGAAGCGAATTTAAAACTTAAGGGCGTCATGCCACATCTAGGTATAAAACACAGCCTAGATGCACAGGCTAACCATAAGAAACGAACTAAGCTGTCATGTATAAAATGAAATAAATCCCCAAGCCATAATCCACAATATTCAAATCACTAGTCAAGAGTATATAATAACTCAAAAGGCACACAGGCCCAAAACCAATGTCTAAACATCATAAAGCTAAGTCTAAGCGTCCTCATAGATAAGCTCTAACGCGCTCGCGCTCAGACTACTCCATACCTGGAAAACACGCAAAGAACCATTAGCAAAAGACTGCTAAGCAACCACCATTCACACCCGCAAGGAGATATAGACATACATAAGCTTGTAAATAGGTTTACACACCCATATAGAATATAAACGCCAACAAACTGTTCAATAGTTCAAAACAGATACTCAACAACAATAAGCTGAACGAATCATAAACCAAGACTCATCCAAACAAAGCCAATATCCAACAACGAAAGCATAAGACAACAACGAACCATAACCAGGATACCAACTGAACACAATCATAAGGAACAACCAAACATTACCGAGAACAATGAGATATCAACCGAATACACAAGAACTCACAAACCAAAGAACCGAGAAGAAACTCTCAACACCAACCACCAAACCACCACACCAACCATCATACCAAACCCAACCCCAGTCAGAAGTCAGGTACGCAGGGGTAAAAACCCAATCACGGGGACCGAAGTCCAATCACAGGGACCAAAGTCCAATCACAGGGGTAATGAACCCAATCACGGGGGTAATGAACCCAATCACAGGGACCGAAGTCTAATCACAGGGACCTAAGTCCAATCACAGGGGTAATCAACCCAATCACGGGGGTAATGAACCCAATCACAGGGGTAATGAACCCGAATACAACCAATAGTAGCACAGTTAGTTCACCCAACAAGCTCCAACGATACCAACAAACCACCATCTCATACTCATACTCCAACCTCAACCCAAAGCAACCAAACAAAGTGTTCATCTCAATTATGAACACAAGCCAACTCCCAGGTAATGAATTCAAGGAATCAATAGACCAAGAGTACAAAAAGGGAAACCAAAGACATGAATCAATACTCCAAGATATAGTATAATTACCCAACAAATGGCATGAATAAATACTCCAAAAACATGGTAAAATACCCAACAAAACAATCCAACAATGATCAGAAACAAAGGAGAAACAACAGACAACAACCTCACAAAAACAGCCACTGGAATCAGATTTCCAGAAGCCTAGCGGACTGCCCAGACGGAACACAGCCCACCGTCGATCTCCTCAGCACGAAGGGGGCGGAGCCCCTCGGCGGACCACCTCTTCCCGTCTCCTACCTCCGCCCTGGCCTTGCGGAACTCCCCAGCGGGTCACATTATTCCGCTGGGGACCTCCGCAAGGTCAGTCCCACTCCCAGAATCCAGAACCCAAAGCAGACACGAATGAAATCATTTCCAGAGAGCAAAATCAGACCAAATTACCCCAACATTGCATCAAATTATAGGCCAAAAACATGGAAATCCAAACCATCAATGATCATACAACACTAGGCAAGAGATCAAGATGAAATCCAACAAATAGATCCAACAAAATAGGGCTAAACACCAAGAATTTTCAGGA
>CP025659.1:40243820-40254385 GCA_003576665.1 Ipomoea trifida
AAAAAATTGTGAATGTAGAATATATGAATCGTGAATGTACAGTTATGATTGTGTGAATGTAGAGTTGCCCAGAAATGTGTGAATGTGAAGGTTTCAAATTGTGAATATATAGTATAGAAATTGTGAATGTAGAGTTATGCATGTGTGAATCTGTAATAGAGTTAAGAAGTTCTAGCAACTTGTAGTCCTGTAATGTGTGAATGTGAAGTTTTCAAGTTGTGAATATGGCGTATAGGACCTGTGAATATAGAGTTTTGAATGTGTGAATGTATAACAGTGGGTAATATAGTTACTAAACATATAATCTTGTAATGTGTGAATGTGGAGTTTACAAAGTGTGAATGTAGAGTATCATATAATCATGTAATGTGTGAATATAAAGTTTACAAAGTGTGAATGTAAAGTATAGTGTATGTGAATGTGGAGTTTACAATGTGTGAATGTAGAGTATAGTGTATGTGAATGTAGACCCAGGTCCACCTCCTTGCAAGGTAGACCTGGGTCCACGGCATAACAATTGATTGATAATACACTAGGCCTAGGCCACATGGACCAGCCCAAGAGTAACTGGATCAAGAATGACCGAGAGTGATTGTTGAGGTAGAGATCACAATAATATTTGTAGCGATCCCTACAGACGGTGCTAATGTTGATTTTATGACTTTTGGGTAGTCAAAGGCAGGCCAACACTACCTGTTAGAATACAACAAAGTGTCGCTTCGGGAAACATGGGTATTGAAAATCTTAAAAACCCGTAGGTTCCCAATTTTAAAGGAATTCCTGCCAAGATGACGGATCCTACCGTAGGTGCCTCTACATGAGCTTCGGGTAACCAAATATGAACTGGTACCATAGGCACTTTGACGGCGAAAGAGGCGAAAGAAGCAATCCATAGAAAGATTTGGCGCCGCTCACTAAATTCTGTGGTTAATGAAATTTGTAAATCGGTTGTTCCTGTTTGGAGAAGAATCAAGAGAATAGCTAATAGCATAAAAACAGATCCAAGTAAAGTATAAAGGAAAAACTGATATGCTGTCTTGATCTTTCTTTGTCTTGAACCCCATACCTCTATAATAATGGTAGAGAATTATTGTATTGCTCAAAATTGCTTCTCCATTCTCCATGTATGGAAGGTATATTTATACATATTTTGGGCCTATAGCCTTATAAGAAGGGTATATTTATACATATTTTGGACTTATAGCCTTATAGGGAATAAGAATCCTAGACCGCCTCATATTGGAGTCCTTGTTACATTACAAATAATAAGCCCTAATTCTACTTATATTATAAATACTAAGTCCAATCATTATTGAACTCTTCGGTAGCTCTGTACTAGGTCTCACTCTTGAGCCTTCTTGATCCAATTACTCTTGGGCCGGTCCATGTGTCCCAGGCCTAGTGTATTATCTATCAATATTCAACTAAAATTAGTAATTAGTGATTCGTTCATGATCAAATGCTCTTTAATATATACACAACAATGTACTCTCGGAGGCTAAACAATGTGCTTAGGAAGGCTCAACAATATGCACTTTAAGGCAAACAATATTCACTACGAAAGCACAATATTGTGCTCTAGAAGGCATAACAATGTGCTGGATAACATAACAATGTGCTCTCGAAGAATGAACAATGTGCACTAGAAGGCAAAAAAAATTGACTTAGTTACACAAAATTACTATAATGCCACCGCATTTTTTTTTAAGTTGCTTCATTCTGAATGTTGATATGAACTGAATCAAGGGATGAGATTACATCCTATTTCTCACATGCGACTTCTTTTTCACTTGATCTATGTCCCAAATGAGAACATGTGAACAAATTCAAATCATTGACATAGTAAATCTAACATTTTAAAATAAACAAACTTTGTAATATTTATGAAAAAGACTCCGCTCATTTTAAAAATTTATAATATTTATGAAAACGACATCGCTCATTTTTACTTGAATTCCTATCAATCAGATCTTATAGATCAATAGTTTGGGCTTGTCCACACATTCCCACCTGAAGAATAGTCTCATATGATTAGGATTATACATATATATATATATATATATATATATATATATATATATATATATATATATATATATATATATATATATATATATATAGTGAGCGCACACTAGTGCATTTGTTGATACACATATTATTTATAAAATTAAAAAATTGTTGATATGTATATAATTTATGAAATAAAATATTACCATAGACGTTTGTTCCCATAGTGGAACAAACGCCTATAATCAACTTTTGGCGTCTACAAACTGTAAACGCATAAAGTCTGACTTTTAGTGCCTTGTCCATAGGCGTCTGTTGTTGAACAAATGCCTTTTCATTTTACAACGGATGTGAATGGTTCTTTATGCACTAGTGCTATATAACAACATTTGAATATTTTAAGATCAAATTTATATAATTTTAATTGTTTGCATACTTCTTTTTTTTTTTGTAACGAGGAAAATCCACCTAATTGCCACTATCCAA
The DNA here is from genome assembly GCA_003576665.1 of Ipomoea trifida. Taxonomy (NCBI): domain Eukaryota; kingdom Viridiplantae; phylum Streptophyta; class Magnoliopsida; order Solanales; family Convolvulaceae; genus Ipomoea; species Ipomoea trifida. Next base: position 40,246,314 of record CP025659.1, read on the forward strand.
GGGTACTGTACACTAGGTAAATTCTAACTTGTGATCCTAGTCAACAAAGGACCACAAGGAGGTAAACGAATCTAGGTTGCTCATAGTTGACCGAAAATCTAGAAGGCCAATAGACTACTCCTACTAGGAGTTGTCAAAATTGAAACATTGCGGTTACCACATTAACACGACCAACTTAGCGGGGATAGTCCCGTTTGTATACTTATTTTAAACTTTTGAATAAATAACTTGATTTAATATTAAATTAGTTATAGTAATTTGATATAAAGCTTACAAATTAAAATTTTTGTAGGCGAACTTTAATTTTACATACAATATATACCCACCTAATTGCAAAAGAAAACATAGGGGTGCTTAAAGAATTTTAAAAGGTTTGGGGCTCAAGGCCATACCCAACCTTAGCTTGGGGTCTGCCCTTGGTAGATGAATTAGCACACAGGTTTAGTCATTCTTGTTTGTTGACCTCTTTTGTATTATTTGATTCACGTGTTACTTGGAGCCCATCAAAAGTAACTAGCTCACACACGTAAGGGAGTGTATCAAACATATAATATGTAAACATAAATTTGAGCCCATCAAAAGTAACCGACCCGCACACATAAAGGAACGTGTTGAACATATAATACATAAACATAAATGTTTAATCCAACTATCATAAACTTGTCATTTATTAAGCGATCCGTGAATCGAGTTATACTTATTAACTAGGCAATTCATTTCTATATCTGATTACTTGGGAATAGTTCTCCGACACTCCCCTACTATTTTTAATACTTTACTAATTTAGTTTCTGAAATGAACTAAGTCTATGGCTATGTTTGGTTCGCAGGAAGTTCACAGGAAGTGCTTTTCCACGGGAGGTGGGTTCCGAAATTGCTTTTTTTTTCTTGTTTGGTTCACCGGAATTTGTTTTCCGGTGGAACTTCAATTCCTCATTTTTGAGGAAAATAAAATCCGAGCTATACCCTGGGATTTTGTTTTCCGGTGGCGTTGGGGAGAAATTTTGTTTGTGAAGACTATTTTACCCTTGTTTTCTTCTTCCTCCTCTGCTCGGTGCCAACCGTTTGCAATTCGCTGGCCGCCTCCGCCTCACTCCGTCGTACCTCAGCCTCCGCCGCGAGTCCACGCCGCCGCCTCCGCCTCTGGATCTGCCGACTGCTTCCGCTTCCGCCTCTCTGGCCGACTGCTTCCTTCTCCGCCGTGAGCCCTCGACAGCGACGCCGCCGGCCCTCTGGTTTCTACCTCTCTGGCTCTGCCGACTGGAGATTAGCGCAACACAAACTGGAGAATGATTCAAAAGAGGATGGAGAAGACGGATAAAGAACAAAGAAAGTAGAAAACCTAAAGATTTGGCCCAATAATCTTTCAAAAAAATACTAATTGGGCCCAAAATTGAAACAAAATTTATTATTAATTTTATTATCATTATTAATACATAAGGGCATATATGTCTTTATACTCATTATTCCCATACTCTTTTATTCCAACCAAACAACAAAATTTATTTTCCCAGCAACTTCTTTTCCACTAACCAAACAACAGAATTTATCTTCCTGGTAACTACTTTTCCACGGAATTTCACTTCCACTTCCCTTCAAATATTTTCCGCGAACCAAACGAGCCCTATGTTTCTCAAAAAAAAATAATAAAAAAAAAAATAATGCAGGTGGGGCTGTCTTGATCCTCTTTGAAGTATGTGCATGGAACTAAAACTAATAGCAAAAAAACAAAAGGAATGCTCCCTCAGGACATAAAACAGAGAACCAAAAAGTTGGATGGATATATATAATATCCTTAATTAGTTGTTTTTCCCTTTGTTTTAGAATCCTCTGGGGACACCACCAGCTCATCATCATGCCTTCGCTCTTCCATGTCTATCTCATTATATTATAATGTTATGTCAAAAACATTTGAATGGATAGCTCTTCAAATCACAGATCATTGGGCTTAATATACGCATGCTCAACCATTGCGTGATTGTGACTATTTTGACTATTGCATAATTCAAATATAATTAAGTTACTATACATTCACTATATATTTTAGTATAAAATACACAAAAATTCAATTATAAAAATATTAAAAGTGGACTCAATATTCTCCTCTTGTATAATGTAACGAGTACTATAATATATAATTACAATTATGGCTGACACTACTATAAAACACTCTTTTAACATCGGTTATTTTTGACATACAATGTCGGTTGTTTGGCGACGTAGTTCTAGACAACATTGTAAATAAATGATACGACATCAATAATCGATGTCATATGTCATTTAAAAAAAAACATAAAGAAATGACATCGATTTTTCAAAAAAAAAAAAAAAAATCGACGTCGTTTATTTATTTAATTTCTTAAAAAAAATTGAGAAACGATGTCGGTAATTCCTAAAATTAAAGTTCATCATTTTTTGAGTACTAAAGACTCTATTAAAGCTCATCATAATTTTTAATACACAATAATTTCACAAACAAATACAAAAATTATCACCTATTATAAACAAATAATACGAAATAATTTAAAATTATTCATAACAATTCATAAAAATTTAAAAAATTAATTTGAAATAAATTAAAATTATTCTTTTCAAATCACAAAAATTCACAAATTAAAATAATACTTCAAACAAAATTTAAAAACTCACAATGAAAAACGAAGTCAGTGCTGGTGGCGGCAGCGGTGGACGACAGAGCGGCGACCATGGTGATATGGAGGAGAAGAAGAAGGTGGATCTAGATTTAGAAAGGATACAACGTCAAAAAACCGACGTTGTATCTTCATTAAAAATTTTGTAATAGAGGTATAACGTGACGGTATATCATCTATATTAATTATTTTTTTAAACGTTAGAACATACAATGTCGGTTCTTCTAAGAACCAACGCCGTATGTTCTATTTAAAAAAAAAAAAAAACTAATATGATGTCGGTTCGTCTAGGAACCAACATCGTACGTTCTAATTTTTTTTTAAAAAATAATAATACAAGATACGATGTCGGTTCGTCTAGGAACCGACGTCGTAACTTGCATTGAATTAAAAAGAATAGCACATACGACGTCAGTTTTTTCAAATAACCGATATCGTAAATAATATAATTTATTTTTACTTTATTTTATTAACATATTACGTCGGTTAATAAAAAATCGACGTTGATTGGGTGACGTACGTAGTATCCCTTTTCTGTAGTAGTAGTGTAAGTACGAATATATACGACAGTACAATTACAACCTCGCGTGTATTAATAACAATTGCTAACAACAAATTATAACAACTCTTATATTGATGGGAACTATGAACCCTTTAAATTGGGATCAACATTAACAATTGAGAAATACTCCTAACCATGCTTATGCTGCGTTATTTACTTTAATTCTCTAGTTTTCCTTTATTCTATTTTTCGTTCTCCATTATCTTTTTTTTTTTTTTAAATTAGAAAAAGATACATGTAAACGCATTTTTTGTTTTTCTTTTTCTTTTTTTAATTTTCTATTTCTAAAAAGAAATAGAGAATATTTTTTTGAGTTAATTCCATTTTTGGTCCTAGATTTATATGTGGCAATCCACTTTTAGTCCCTTTTTATTAGAACATTCACTTTTGGTCCTAGTATTATTGTGGCATGACCATTTTTTTGTCCTTTATTAACAAATCAGTTTAAATATCGTTAAATACAAGGGCATTTCGATCTTCAATTATGAATGTTTTCAAATAAATAAACATAAAAAATATAGCGATTCAACATACTTTGTATAAAAAAAGATTGTAATGTCTTTGTATTTAACGATATTTCAACGATTTTGTTGCTAGAGGACTAAAATTAGTCATGCCACGATAGTACTAGGATCAAATGATGATGTTCTAATAAAAAATGACTAAAAGTATATTGTCACCTATAAATCTAGGACCAAAAATAGAATTAACTTTTTGTTTTTTTCATTAATAAACGCACTTTTTTTTTGAAAGGAATAAACGCACTTTTAGATCTTAAGTTAATAGTTTCTTTCTAGGTTAAGAAATAAGAAGTCATTGTCACTTTCAAAAAAAAAAAAAAAAGAAGTCATTGTCATCAATATAAGGCTATCCTTATCCCTCAATACTCTTTCACTTTCAAAAATGGATCCCACTTCCACATCACCCAATTTACAAATCATTTACTATTCACACTACATCCCTGCAAATCCAATCAACTTTTAAAAGTTGGCCCCAATTTCACATCATATTAAACAAATTAATACATTGACAGCCAAAAAAAAAAAAACTAAAAAGTCGCGTCTGCCAGCCGCTTTTCTGCCATTTGGCAGAAAAGCTGCCATTTAGCAAACTTGCAGCAGATGCAAGTTTGCTAAATGGCGTGGCAACTATTTCAATAAAAAAATAGTTTCTTTTTTGCCACCTCACCCAACAAGTACATGCAATTGTTGGGTTGAGGTTAGCCTAAGGGAGTTATTTAACATTGTAAATGGTTGGTGGAAATTAAGACTAATGACCTTAATCATGTTAAATTTAGTGCATTTATTTTGGATAACAACGTTGTATAATCAAGGATAAGAATGAGAATATTTTGTCCAGACCATTGTGTTTTTTTCCGCCGATTTGCAAATTGCAAGTATATGTAGGGATCACCTTGATCATCAAGTCCATGGTACGTTTGGTTCGCGAAATAGGTCTGGAATGAAATAACATTCACAGTTATAGGCTTATTCCTTTATTTAGTAAAAACTCCTATTCCCATGAACAATGTTCATTGGAATGAGATTCCTAGCTACCAGGGGAATCTTGGCTTTGTAGTAATAAATGGAATCTTGGATTCCTTTAGTCTTGGCTTGAAGGTTAGTTTTCCTCTTGAAAATGTTCTCGAACAAATCTCTATTCCAAATTAAACTTGCTTCGTGACTTCTTTAATAGGCCCAACGACATCACCATCATTAATCCCGATTTCTTGAATTTTATAATGCAAACCTTTAATTTTCACTTTGAATCATGTATAAGGAAAAGGGTCAAATAGACCATTCAACTTTACTCAAAAGTGCAATTAGGCGCTTGAACTTTTAAAAAAAATGCAATTAAACACTCAAACTTGTCATTTTGAGGCGTCTAAACCCAGTAGCCGGTTATTCACCTGAAATAATCGGCCGTTTAAGATTCCGGTGACACTCCACCGAATAAAAATTCTGATGACCATAAAAAAGTTATAAAAAAAAATCAGGTCGCCGGAGAAGCGAACCTCTAGTCGTCTTTGTCGATCATAGGTCTGGTCATCACCGATTTTTTTTAAGGGTGGTGAACAGTGATTAACAGCGGTAAATGTTGGTCAATGTCGTTCATTTTACCGGTAACCTGTTGGACCAGTCTAAATTAGATTTATTTTTCCCTCATGTGTATATTCCTTAGCTTTTGCAGTTGTGGATGAACTAGAGTTTTAATTCCTCCTTTGTTGACACATAAAATTTGCTAAATATTGTTATTTTTTTAATATTTAATATTAGTATATTTAAATAGATTTTGGATAATATTGATATTATCTAATTTGGTAATTAGATAATATCAAAAGAGTTTGAATTTATCAAAACTCTTTATCCTATAGCTATAAATAGAACCTTTTATTTCTATGTATTCATCTGTAGAAAAACATAGAAATAGCTTTGTAGCTTATTTAGAGAATTAGATATCATGATTATGAAAATAAAAGCCACATGATCCTAAATATGAAAATAAAAGTCCCATGATCCTAAATGTAAAAGTTCCTCCTTGAAAATCATGCTTATCATGTTGATCCAAACCTCCTGAAATCAAACCATTTGAAATCTGGAGGCCCTTCAGAAGAATAAGCATATAAGTTCTTCTCTCTTCTCTGAAGATCAAACCATTTGAAATCCGGAGGCCCTTCAATGGAGCGTTCAAGACATGACTGAAGAATCAGAGGATCATATATCCAGAGCTTGTACCCACACCTCATATTGATATACTACATGTAACCCAGGCCAATTTTGAATTCCCATATATATATTCAAAATTTTGTGTTCACATCCTTAATTGCGATTGATTATTTTGACGTAGTGCGTGGTAGCAGATCCATGATGCTAAGACATGTTGCGGCATGATTATTGGAGTCGGAAGGCTACATGTGAAATGGCATTTTATTTGCAGGCAAAGCAGCAGCTAAGCATGTTCTTTGGAAAAAGACTAGCACTACTCAATTACCCAATGCACTAATCACAGTTAAATCCTTAATTTGACTAATCAATCACGTGATGAGGAGGGAATCAGAAACTTATCTAATCATTTTCTTTTCTGTTAAGTATAATTAACTAATCTGAAGGAATATATACGATGCCCACTAATAAATAAATGCCAACTTGAGGATGAAGATGAAACTCATGAAAGATCAAGATAATTTTGCGTGTAAGAAATTGAGCCAAGAATGTAGCTAGGTCAAAAGAAATGAGTAACACGTAATACGCTTACAACACGTTTGCTTCACGGAATGAATTTAAGGTGTGTTTGGAAACCCGAAAAATAATTTCTGGAAATCATTTTCCGAATTTTTGGTGTTTGAGAAGAAGGGGGAAAATAGAGTCAATGGAAATGAACTTCTTGGTCAATGGAAAATAAGCTCAATTTTATGGAAAATGACTTCCCCTTATTTTTGGAGGGAAGTCATTTTCCAAAGTTTGCTTTTTCCTTCTCCTTTGTTTCTTCCATCTCCTTAGGCCTCCTAAATGCTTTAACTTTTTCATCTTCATCCCATCTTCTTGACATCTTCAACTTTTTCTTTTTGTTTTTAAGTAATAATTTTTTTTTTATGAGATAGATATTATGAGTTTTATTTTTTTTATTTGACAAACTAGTCGACCACTTTTATTTTTTATTTTTTTTATGAGATAGATATTATTTTGTTGTGATTTTTTTGTGATTATTTTATTTTTTTGGATTGTATATTTGTTATAAATGTTGTTACATTTAAACAAATTAATTAAAATATTCAATTATATAATTCTGTTCATTTTCCTACCCATTTTCTGGAAAATGAGCCAAACACACCAACACAGTTTTCTGTTCTCTGTTCTGCAGCCAAACACAAGAAAGGAAAATATTTTCTGGAAAGTGACTCATTTTCCAGAAATCATTTTCCAGAAACCATTTTCCTGCTTTCCAAACACACCCTTAAAGGGAATATGAATGTTATTCCATAGGTAATGAAATAGGGGAGGAATAGAACAAGAATTGTATTATATTGTTTGGTTCGCTAAATGAATAGACTTTAGGAATTGTATTCAGGTTGGTTAAAGGAATAAAAATATATAGAATAAGGTTTAGCCATTAGGGTGCGTTTGATTTATGGGTTTACACACCAGGAATGGGAATAAAAAATCAAAATCATAAATAGTGTTTGGTTGACAACATTTTAAAACACAACTATAGAATTTGATTACCTCTTCAATTAAAAAACTTCATTCCCTAATTAAAAATGAGTATCATTACATCTTATTGGTAATATAATTTTTTAGTTTAGATTAGTACTTTTAGATTTTTGTTTTTATTTTTTTGTTCATATTTGTGCTTTGGATGTCATCATATCTTATTTTTTGTATTTTTAAAATCGTTATTCCCATTATAAGGTCATACATAACTAAACATCAATATTGGTAATAATTTGAAGGAATAAGGTTCAAATTGGCCACTGAACGTAACCTGAAAGTGCAATTAGGTCATTGGACAAAATAAAAGTGCAATTGTGCCACTGAACACTCCAAATGCATGCAATTTCACCCTGATAGCAAGTTACCTCCCATTTCACACTTACATTAATGGTGAGTTGGCATTTTAAATTATTTTTTAATAATAAACTTTAGGCTAAAGTGTCATCCCACACCATGAACTATATTAGATTATTCATGTCACACCTTGAACTTTCATAAGGTTTATTTCAATACATAAACCATTAATTTTTTTTTCGTCTAGCAATTTTTACAAGTTACCTACAAGTGATAGGTAATCTATGCTGACTTGGACATTTTTTTTGTTTTCTTCTTTCTTTTTTTTTTTTTTTGATTTTTTTTTTGGTTTTCT
>CP025659.1:40261063-40271473 GCA_003576665.1 Ipomoea trifida
GAGTTGGTTGTAACTATTTTCTTAACAGAGTCCATGCGTGTAGCGCGCAAGGTGGGCACCCCCGCCGGGGATACCCCTTGTCAAGGCCAGCCCGAGGTTACGTCTCACCAAGGACACCTCCCTCTGAGGCTACCTCTCACCAAGGCCACCTCCCGCCGAGGTTGTCCTAGGTCGAGGCCTCCTCCAACCAAGGCCGCCCCTAGACGAGGCCGGCCTAGGCCGAAGCTGCCCAGCTTGAGGTCGCCCTCAGCCCGGGTCGTCTTACGGGTTGCTTTTCAAGTCGCCTCTCTCCTCCTCCCCGAGTTAGAGCTCGTCTCCAATATATCCATTATTAGTCCCCCACTCTCTGAGCTACGAGAATTCGTTAGCGAAAGAGAGTACTCATGCTCCGACCTTCATCAACACGGTGTTATCCCCTTTTACGTGCCTCATGTTTGTTCCTTAGCTTCGTGTATGAACCTTCTAACTTATGGGTTTACTTTACTCTTTTTGCTCTTGCGCATTCTTGATCCTTTACTTTCTTCTTGGCATGCTTGGCCGAGGTCACCCCAGCTGGGTTTTGCCCCTAGCTGGGGCTGCTCAGGCTAAGGCCGCCCTAGGAGGACTAAGCTCGAGTCACCTTGTGCCCTACTTAGGTGTGCTTGACTACACTTAGTGACTAACTTCATTGCTTTGGCCCAAGCCCAAGGCTTAGGCTTCGGCTCTACTTGGAGGTCGGACCTCCCGCCATGGACTAACTTTATCAGTTTGACTGATTTTTTTTCTTCTTTTTTTTTATGTAGCATGTAGTTGTTTGGCCAAGGGTACTCCAGGTCAAAAAACTCTTATGTTGGGTAGCTAATGAGGTCGGACTTCTTATCCCCTTAGGGTGATAGCCCTTCAACCCGAGTCTGTAGACACTAGGCCGTTAGGCTCTTCCGTCAAGGTTGGTAGCAAGGTCGGACCTCATGCCCTCTTAGGGTATGATAGCCTTTCGATCCAAAGTCCTTATTCACGGGCCGTTAGGCTCTTCCGTCGAGGTTTATATGTGAGGTTGGACCTCGCGCCCCCTTAAGGATTGAAGGGGGCGAGTAAGTACCCCCCTCCCTCCTAAAAGTAGTGAAAATGAGTCCATGGAAAGTTTTTACTACTTTTATTAGAGTTAAGGGGACAGGCCACCTTACAAGAATGGGATTATTGGAAATATCTGAACAAGTGCTCGGAGTTCAATACTCTATCTATCATCTTTCCTTTTGGTGTCTTGAGTTTGTAGCTGTTGGGGCTGACCACAACTGCTACCACGTACGGGCCTTCCCACTTCTTGGCGAACTTGCCCCCCTCCTAGGGCTGGCTTACCTCATGCCTCAGCAAGACGTAGTCGCTGACTTGGAAGTAACGAGGTCGGACATGTTTGTAATGGTAAGCATTGGCTTGTCGTTGGTAATTCTCGGTACGTGTCACTGTTGTTTCTCTACTCTTATCAATGAGGTGGAGGTCGGTCTGGTATTTGTCCTTGTCGAGGTCAGGGTCGTACTCCTCTGCCCGGTGGGAAAGTATGGCTACCTCTATGAGACCTCGAGCTTCAAAGCCATAGTATAAGGAGAATGGGGTCTCCTAGTGGCTCTCCTCGGAGTAGTGCGGGCATGCCCATAAGATGACATCTAGCTCTCTTCTTGCATAGTCAGTGCACTCCTAGGCCAGAACCTTGTAGGATTTCCCTCCTAGCCATGGTGTAGGCCTCTTGGTGGGATGTACAGGTGCCCTCGTGGACCTCCTCTATGAAGAACCTCGCCTCATCGAGGTATAAGCAGCGCAGCAAGGTGCTGTTGTAGGACCTCTTGTAGAGTATGTCCTTGAGGAGTAGGTAGGTTGGAGCTCTCCTCAATCAAGACAACCACCGGACCGACCTCCACCTCGTTGATGAGAGGAGAGAAGCTGCAGCAATCCATGCCGAGAATTACCAACGACAAGCCAAGGCCTACCACACAAGCGTGTCTAACCTTGTTACTTCCAAGTCGGCAACTATGCCTTGCAGAGGTGTGAAGCAAGCCAGCCCCAGGATGGGGGCAAGTTCGCCAAGAGGTGGGAAGGACCGTCCGTGGTAGCAGTCATGGTCCATCCCGACAGCTACAAACTCAAGATGCAAAAAGGAAAGATGATAGATAGAGTATGGAACTTTGATTACTTGCTTAGATATCTCCAATAATTCTATTCCTATAAGGTGGTCCTTCCCCTTAATAACTCCAATAAAGGTAGTAAAAATTCATCGTGGACTCATTTTCACTACTTTTAGGGGGAAGGGGGTACTTACCCGACCTCTCCAATCCCTAAGGGGGCACGAGGTCCAACCTCGCATACCAATCCCATTGGAAGAGCCTAATGGCCCGGTGTTTAAGGACTCGGGTTGAAGGGCTATCGTACCCTAAGTAGGCACGAGGTCCGACCTTGCGTACCAACCTCGACGGAAGAGCCTAACGGCCCAGTGTCTAAGGACTCGGGTTGAATAGCTATTGTACCCTAAGGGGGCACGGGGTCCGACCTCGCGTACCAACCCCGACAGAAGAGCTTAACGGTCCGATGTCTAAGGACGCGAGTCGAAGGACTATGACCCTAAGGGGGGCAAGAGGTCCGACTTCGTTCACCACCCAATGGAATAGTTTTTTTAGCTAGAGTACCCTTGGCCAAAGAACTATATGCTACCCAAAAAAATAAAATCAAACTTCAAAAACTAGTCCATGGCGAGAGGTTCGGCCTCCAAGTAGAGTCTAAGCTCCAGGCTTGGGCCAAGGAAAGGAGAAAAATCACCAAAGTATAATCGAGTGCGGCGAAGGGAGCCACTAGGGGACTCAAGCCCAGTCCCCTCAAAGCGGCTTCAACTGGGTAGTCCAAGCTAGAGGCGACCTCGGCTAGGGTGGCCTCAGTTAGGGGCAACCTCGAGCCCGACAATCCCTAACAAAGGTTGCTACCTCATAGACCAGCCCAAGGCGAGGAACCACGCCGATAAGGAGCTAGATGATCAAGTAACGATGCACGGAAAGAGTAAAGTAAACTCATAAATTAGAAGGTTTATACGCGAAGCTACGGAGCGAACATGAGGCACATAGAAGGGGATAACACTGTGTTGATTAAGGTCGGAGCAGGAGTACTCTCTTTCGTTTATGACTTCTCGCAACTCAGAGAATGGGAAACTGATGATGGATATATTGAAGATGGACCCGACTCGGGGAGAAGTGGAGGGAGACCTGGGCTAGTGTTGCCTTAGTGAGAGGTGGCCTCGGGGCAGCCTCAGCGGAAGGTGGCCTCAGGGCGGCCTCGACGAGAAGTGGCCTTATGGCGGCCTTGGTGAGAGGTGGCATCAGGGCAGTCTCGGCAAGAGGTGGCATCAGGGCAGTCTCGGCAAGAGGTGGCCTTGGTGAGAGGTAGCATCGGTGAGAGATTGCCTCGGGGTGCCCTTGGTGAGAGGTGGCCTCGGTGAGGGGTAGCCCCGGCCGAGGTACCCACCTTGCGCGCTACATAGGGATGGCAACGGGGTGGGGCGGGGGCGGAGCGGGAATTATACTTCCCGTCCCCGAAACCCCGACCCCGTCCCCATCCCCAACGTGGAATGGAAAATAATCTCTGTCCCCGACCCCGTGGGGAATTAGGCCCCGTCCCTATTCAATTCTTAGTCAAAATTTTAAATTAATGTAATTTTAATTTTAAAAAATTATATTTTTTTTGAGTACTACTGACTCTGTTACAATGTAGTATCTGTTCATAGCTACTTTCTCAACCTAATGAAGAACAAAGAGTCAACAGTTGCGAGTCAACAGTTGCCGCCACTGAGGCTCGAACCCACTCCCATCATCCATGTGGGAGTGTAGGAGGAAGCTTTAGTATGAAAAGACTCATTATTGTCTTGATTATGACATCATCTTCTATTACCATCTCTATTGTCTAAATACAAATACTCTTGTAATGATCTTACAGCATTACTAATACAAGAATTGTTTCAACAACATTTATTCATTGTCTTTTTCTATCGAATCATCCTTCGGTAGCATTTTCTTTAATTATCAGGTTTATTGATTCGGTCTACCTGGGTTAATTAAATATATGAATACTCTACTATTGTAATTTTACTATAACAAAGGGTGTTTGGTTTATGAATTTACACACCAGGAATGGAAATCAAAATCATAGTTATTGTTTGATTGACAACTTTTTAAAACACAACTATGAGATTTGATTATCCATTTAATTAAAAACCTCATTTCCTAACTAATTAAAAACCGATATCATTCCATCTTATCTCTCTTCACTTGTCACCTCTCAATATGTCACTGCATCCCTCATATTTTTGTTTTGATTTTTTGTTCACATTGGTGCTTTGGATGTCATTATATTAGGATAAATTGCTTTGATTTTTTGCTTTTGTATTTTTAAAATAGTTATTTCCATTATAGGGTCATACATAACAAAACATCAATATTGGTAATCATTTCAATTCTACCTTACTACCAAACATGCAAAATAATTTTACCAAAACTCATTACCGTTACCAAGTATTTGATTTTCATTCTCATTTCGATTCTCTTATGCAAAACAAACACACCCAAAGTTCTATTAAAAGTAATATTATAATTTTTCATTATTTTCTCAACCAGTAAAAATTTACCTATCATCAAAACCCAAATTTTAAATTTTAGGTAACTCATTGACCTAAGTTTAAGAAGTTATTAGCTGGCCGGATATATATACACATATGACATATACACACAACATATAATTTGTCGGTATATATTTTAGATGTTTTTCATATCTTGTTGCTTAACAATAAATAATTAAGAAATAAGCGATTAAAATTGTAATTCATCCATTTTTTCCCCTTTACTTGTTCTCTGTCTTCTTTAGTATGTACATGCTTTACAAAGTCAAATGAACAATAGGTTATGGTTTGCATTAATAATAAAATATATAAACTCAGTCAAAAAGTATCGAATAAAGTTAATGAATGATGGGTACACTATATTGTGCTTTAACCCGTATTTTTGAATTACCCAAAAAAAAATGAAAATAGGAAGAAGAGAAATATGAATATATATATATATATATATATATATATATATATATATATAGGGAGGGTTCAGGTGCGGGTGGGGACTTCCTGTGCGGTTGTGCGGTTACGCACCTTAAGTACACAAACCATGCACCTTAAACTAAGAACACAAATCACACACCTAAAGATTTTAAATGGTGCACCTTCAGTACACAAACTACGCACTTTAAACACACAAACAAAGCATCTTAAGTACACAGACCACGCACCTTAAGCTAAGAACACAAACCACACACTTAAATTTTTTAAATGGTGCACCTTCAGTACACAAACTATGCACCTTAAGCACACAAACAAAGCACTTTAAGAACACAAATCATTCACCTAAATTTTTAAAATGGCACACCTTAAGTTCAACACTGACGCACCTTAAACATACAAATCACGCACCTTAACAAGGAAAATAGCACACCTTCAAGAAAAAATCATGCACCTAAAGCTTTAGGTTAACGCACATTAAGTTTCAACACTAACGCACTTTAAGCACATAAATCACGCACCTTAAGAAGGAAAACTGCACAACTTAAGAAGAAAAACCACACACCTAAGCAACCACGCAGGAACCCGCACTTTAAGCACATAAACCACGCACCTGAGCAACCGCACAATTGCACCGGAGAAGACCAACCGCACAGGAACCCATTTATATATATATTGTGAGAATATAATAGAGGTGGAAAACTGATGATTATATTCATATATCACAACCCTTTCTATACAGGAAGAAGGTGATAACAACTAGCTATCTATGTGCAAACTAACAGAAGAGAAGACTAAGGAGAGCCTAAGGATTTAAATACAAGAAGAATAAACAATATTAATCAGTAATAATAATAAAAAATATTGATCAGTAATAATACTATTCCTTAATACGCCCCCGCAAGATGGAGGAGCCATCAGAGACTCCCATCTTGGACCGAAAATGCTCAAATGAGCGTCTTCCCAACCCCTTTGTGAGAATATCAGCAATTTGGGAAGTAGTCGGAACATGCTGCACACGAAGTGTACCATTTACAATATGATCTCGAACAAAGAAGTAGTCCAACACGAGATGCTTCATTCTTGAATGATACACTGAATTTTGACAGACATGCGTAGCACTCAAATTGTCAAAATGCAATACTGCAGAATGAGGAATAAGTTCTGTACCCAAATAACCTAAGTTGCCGCATTCGCTAAAGCACGATATTCCGCTTTTGTAGAAGAACGAGCTACTGCCTTCTGTCGCACCGAGCGCAAAGAAATTATATTGGACCCCAAAAATAAAACATAGCCAGTCGTAGACCGGCCACCATCATGAACACCACCCCAATCGGAATCTAATAAAGCCGTGAGATGTAACTGAGTGTTACGACGAAGAAAATGCTTGTGTATAAATTGTGAAAGGCGGTTTATGACATAGCCAACATCGGGGCGAGTAATTGAAAGGTATTGTAAAAGACCAATTACCCTTCGATATACTGTAGCATCAGTAGCAACAGCGGATTGTTCCTTCGGCCGGAATAAATCAACAGAAGACCCAATAGGTGTATGCACAATCTTGGCTTCATGCATGTCAACCTCTTTCAAGATATCAATAATATATTGTGACTAAGACAAGAACAAGCCACCGGGAGTGGGGATTACCTCAACACCAAGGAAATGATGCAATGCCCCCAAGTCTTTAACCGAAAATCGCTGCGCTAAGCAGGAAATAAAATGATCTAACAACTCAGTGGAATTTCCTGTGACTACAATATCATCTACATACACCATAAAATAAATTAAGGCATCATTAGACTGATAAATGAACAAAAAATAATCGGCACGGGATTTGCGAAAACCAAACTCAACCAAATATTTAGAGAGCTCCATATACCATGCCCGAGGCGCTTGCTTGAGTCCGTACAAAGCCTTTTTAAGGAGACACACAAAGGTAGGACACTAAGGATCACAATACCCCGGCGGCTGCTTCGTATAAACCTCTTCAGACAAGGTGCCATGCAAAAAAGCATTATTAACATCCAATTGCCGTAGTGGCCAATTGTTGGCTAACGCCAAGGTAAGGACAATACGTATCGTAGCAGGTTTTGCCACGGGACTGAAAGTATCAAAGTAGTCCCTCCCAGATTCTTGCAAGTATCCTTTAGCAACTAGGCGAGCCTTGAATCTATCAATTGTGCCATCTGGTTTTCGTTTAACTCTAAAAACCCATTTGCAACAATTTGGATGCTGTTTCAGTGGTGGTACCAGTTCCCACGTACCATTTTTGAGTAGTGCAGCGAACTCATCATCCATGGCTTGGCTTAGGTGGCTAAGGTTAACTCAATTGGTTCTGGAATGGGGTGATTACTAGTGAAATTGATGGTTTTATAATCAAAGTACTTGGGGTTTGGTTTTCGAACTCTATTTGATCGTCAGACTTGAGTAGTTGATGGTTGGGTAGGATTATTATGATGGAACGAAGATTGCGGCTGGTCAACAAGGGATTGTTGCAGTTGGGCGGTGGTAGATTCTTGCAGCTGGACAATGGAGGGAGGAGGCGACTGGGCAATGGATTGTTGGCTCGATTGGACGTTGGCAGGTTGATGCGGTTGGAAGTTGGTAGTTTGATGTGGCTGGACAGCGGAGGGAGAAGGTGGTTGTGCAGGAGGTAGCAGTGCAGGGATGTCGTCGGTTGGTTGAGTGGAGGTAGCGGATGGCTGAGCAGAAGATGATATTGGCAACTGATTCTGACACGCATCAACATATGGAACAAAAATGGTTTGTTGACAAGGATTAAACTTATCAATATGCAATGAAGGATATGAGGCACTTACAGAGGGAGGTTCGATTGGAGTTATACGAGCTTGGCTGTACGGAAATACATGATCAATAAATCGGACATGCCGAGATACGTAGAGTCGCCCTATTTTTGGATCAAGACATTTATAACCTGACTGAGTAATAGAGTACCCTAAAAAAACACAAGATAGTGATATTTGCTGGAGTTTAGAGTTGGTGTATGGCTTGAGCCAAGGAAAACATAAACACCCAAAAGATTTTAATTTTGATAATTCGGTGCCATTCCAAATAGAAGTTCAAAGGGTGATTTATGCATGAGTTTATTGTTGGCATACGATTTATAAGATAGACAGCTGTTTGAAATGAATAAGACCAATAAGTATGGGGCATAGCCGCAAACCTAAGTAAAGACAACCCAGTTTCTACAATATGTCGATGGCGTCGTTCAGCTAGCCCGTTATGTTCTGGTGTGTGTGGAGGACTCGTAAGATGTGTAATCCCACAGGAAGTAAAGAAAGGTTTCAATTTAATAAATTCCCCACCATTGTCTGAAAACGCAGTAATAATTTTTCGGTTAAGCTGATTTTCAACTAGTGACTTGAATTGAACAAATACATCATAGACATCTAACTTTTTCTTTAAGGGATAAAGCCAAATATATCTCGTAAAGTGATCGACAAAAATAATATAATAGTAATAACCATCAATGGAGTTTTCAGACGTACTCCAAACATCAGTGTAAAGTAATTCAAGTGGATTATTACTAGACAAAGTGTTCTGAGCAAAGGGAAGTTTGTGGGACTTATTTAACAAACAAGATGAGCAATAAAAATTAGCAAGAGAGGTAGTAGGAACTTTATTTTGTCTTAGCAAGGCACTGAAAGCTCTGTTGGAAGGATGCCCAAAAATGTGATGCCAAGACGATAAAGAGGGTGTAGTGAACGTATTTATTTGAGGAGAAGAAGGTAGCCAAGCCCCGTAAACATCATGAACGTTCATCCCTTGCATTAGTGGCGCCCCCGTGAGACGATCCTTCACAAGAAAACAAGAATCAAAAATTCAACCGACACATTATTAGTTTTGCACAGCTTGAAAATAGAAATCAAATTTTTTTGTAACTTCGGGAAACAAAGAACACTAGAGAGATGTAAATGACAAGTTGGTGTAGGGATAGCAGTGTGACCGGTGTGAGTAATTGGTAGAGTTTTACCGTCACCAAGTTGGATCTCGTTAGGGCCACCATAGTCAAAGATTGACTGCAATAACGAAGGTGATGAAGCAGCATGATGGGAGGCACCAGAATCAAATAACCACTGCTGTGAACCAATATGCGGCATTGCTGTAACATTGACCGTGGCCGACTGTTAACCAAAGGTGTTCATGTTAACATTATTTTCACGAAGAAATCGAATAAGCTTTCGACAGTCTCGCACTTCATGGCCATAAATGTTACAGAATCTGCATGTGACATTTTTACAGCTAAATTTATTTGTATTAGTTAAAGACTGAGTCGAACGAGGACCATTTGTCCCAGCATGCTGATTTTGGGAGTTTTGACCGCTAGAGTTGCGGTTGGCCTGATATTGTCAGTTAGAGGATTTTTGGGTGGCATTTGCTGTAGCAAGGAGAGAATTTTGCGCCTCAAATTTTTTCTTTTGCTTATGCTCAAAAGCTGTTAATACATTTTTAAGTTCAGAGAACGTAATAGGTTCCGGGCAAACCCAAATAGCTTCAACAATAGGTTCAAAATCATCTCCCAATTGTGCCAAGGAGTTCACCACTAAGTTTTCCTCGCTTACTAGACTTTGCGCAAGGGCAAGTGCATCGGAGATAGCAAACATATCATCTAAAAATTCTTAAATGGAACGACCATTAATCGGATTGGATGCTAATTTTGATTTTAGCGAAACAATCCGAGTGCGACATGGGCTTGCAAAGCTTTCCTTCAAACGATCCCAAGCTGCTTTTGATGTCAAAGTAGAAGAAATAGTTGGTTGAACAGAGTCGGTGCAGCTACTGAGGATGGCATTCAAAATAACATGATCTTGCCTATAGAAGGCAAGATAGGCTGGATTCAAAGTGGTTTGAGCAGTGTCAGTATATTTTGACGGAGCCTTTGTGGTGCTATCAATATAACCTTCAAGGGCAAGACCAATCAAAGAAGATTGGATTTGTTTTCGCCAAACTGAATAATTTGAGGTTGTGAGTCGAATGGGAAAATTGGCAGGAGCAGTTAATTGAATGATGGGTGTAACTGTATTTGTACTAGTGGCCATGAATAGACAAAAGAATAACCCCCAAAAGAAAAATATATATATATATATAGGAAATAGATTTCGCTAGAAATTTCTGGCTCTTGATACCATGTGAGAATATAATAGAGGTGGAAAACTGATGATTCTATTCATATATCACAACCCTTTATATACAGGAAGAATGTGATAACAACTAGCTATCTATGTGCAAACTAACAGAAGAGAAGACTAAGGAGAGCCTAAGGATTTAAATACAAGAAGAATAAACAATATTAATCAATAATAATAATAATAAACAATATTGATCAATAATAA
>CP025659.1:40284375-40304504 GCA_003576665.1 Ipomoea trifida
TGCCTCTTTTCTACCATTCCTAAATCCAGTTCCAAACCAACAAACACAACTGTTAGTTATTGACAACAACCATGTTCTACAACATTTTGATGCAATCGAGGTTTGCATCACCACATCAACTACTAGTATATATCCTAATATCCTAATTCCTATTATAACATTATATAGGATGGGCCCCACACTCTGGTCCGCAAAATTGAACAAGGATAAATCATAATAATGACTTAACTAATTCCAGGTGAGATTTGACTATTGGTCTCTTGGAATAAATTTCGTGACCAGTTAAACTACCCATGCGACCTGTTATTATTATACTATTATTACTATGAAAAGAGGAAAGATTGATTGGATGAAGATTGCGGTGATGGCACAAAGCTATGGTGTTTTGGTAATATAACTATGTATATATGGTGGAGTGTCCAAAGTAGCTAGTGGACAAATTCAATTTTGTACAGTATACCTTTTGTGGTCAGATTTGCAATGACCTGATTTCAGCCTCTCATCCAATCTTTCCTTGGCTTCTCTAGCGGCGGCACCTAGCTTCTCATCTTGGTTCGCCTTCCCAATCGTACTTCTTTGCTGCTAATTCACCCCAAAAATCGATAAACACAACCACAAATCTTCATTCAAAATCGGGTTTCAAAGGACAAAACAATTAAGATCGATGGGATAGATGGGTACCATGGATGAGGAGGAGCTTGAGCTGAGATGGGAATCATGGTTGCTTGTGTAGAGGCAAAAAGACGACCTTCTTGTGGAGGAGGAGGTGGTGGTGGAGGCGGTTGAGTCCGACCAGCCGCCGCCCTGATGAAATCTCCGGCGCCGAGCACATTCCACACCGGGGAGCATGCCGGCCATGTCTCAGAAAATTGAATAAATTTTTGAAGGAATTAAGAAATGAAGATGTTAGTGTGCATAAAGAGGCGATTATAGGAAAGGCGTGTTGTTAGGAGTTATATATATATATAGAGAGAGAGAGAGAGAGTGTGTGTAAGAAAAGTCTGGAAGAGGGAAGCTTCTGTGAAAGTGAGTTTGTTGATGAATCATTTATATCTTTGAACAAATGGGAATAAATATTATTTTGCCGGGAGGCACCCAGGAAAACTTTTGTTTCTAAGCTGACGCCTGACTAATGACTAATGGTCAATTGAAATTAGATTTATTTAGCTATGTATGTTATTGCCCTTGAAAGTTTAATGAATTATACATAATTTTGTGTGTGTGTGTGTGTGTATATATATATATATATATATATATATATATATATATATATATATATATATATATATAGTAATAATTAAATGAGACCGTATCTTCTCGTAAGTCTCGTGAGACCCATCGTAAATATGCACAAGCTACTACGCGAATGTACACTGATTGGATTATGTGCAATTCGTTTCGTATGAATGCACACAATTTCTGTGCATCACTGTTGCAAAAATCGGCTTAGGCGGCTGCCTAGGCGTTAGGCACTCTTAGATCGAGCCGAATTACGTAATACGTGGCCGTCTAGGCGGCCGGTCACCTAAGCACCCAACTCAGCTGAGTTGGCGATGAACTCCGCCAAGTTAACTCGGCCAAGTTAGCCGAGTTAACTTGGTCGAGTCGGCCTTTCTAATTGTTTTTAATTATATATATATATATATAGTCTAGTTTCAGTGTGGCCACACCTTGAAGTGCAGTCGGTGCGGGCACACCAATAGCTATACATAAAAGCACCAATAATGTTATAAAACACACAACAAAGAAATGCAACAATGCACCAAAAAAATGCACCATATACCTCATCACACCTAATGGTGTGTTTCTAAACACTATGTGGTGTTTTTATGCGTACCTAATGGTATGTTTTGTGGAGATGCGTACCTAATGGTGCTTTTTTGGTGTATTAGCGCATTTCTTTGTTTTGTGTTTTCTAACACAATTGGTGTTTTTTTACATAACTAATAGTGCGTCCCCGCACATTAAGACATGACCACATTTGAGTTAATTAATAGGGTCGGTGGATTTTTTTTTAAATTCTGGTGGTCAATATTGTTTTTTTTTAAAGGTAAACGTAGCTATTCCATTAATTCATAACATAAAACGTTTACATCAACGATCAATGAAATCGTAAACCATTCCTTACAGTCAGACATAGAAACAACTTTTAAAATTCTGGTGGTCAATATTGTTAATTATGGTCAATTTTTTTAAAAAAAATTCTGGTGGGGATAATTTAACAATAATTAACTTATTGATGTTAATTATGGTCAATTTTTTTAAAAAAAATTCTGGTGGGGATAATTTAACAATAATTAACTTATTGATTAGCTACTTACCTCCACTGAGACTCAAACTCACTCCCATCATCCATGTGGGAGTGTTAATCAGGACACCAAATGCCACTTGACCACAAGGTCTTTGACTACGGAGTACGTATTTAAGTCCTCTAAGTATTGATTTTGTATTCTATGCCTCTAACATTTAAAAATGATATACATAGCACACTGTACTAACGATTCATATTCAATCTTAATGAATTTTTTTTTTGAATATTATTGACTCTGTTACAATGTAATATCTGTTCATACATACTTTCTCAATCTACTGAAGCACAACGAGCCAACGCTTCCACTGGGGATCGAACCTTGACCTCTCACTTGGGAAGGCCACAACTAAAATTAGATGTATCACTTAAAATACCTCCCCAAAAATTTTATGTTTCTAAAATTAAAACCAAAAAATATATAAATGTGGTCAATCTATAACCAAGGGAGTTCAATTAATTCAGGTTTAGTGGTTGTCAAAATGGATGGTGGGACATTTTTATTTTAATTTATTGAATTACTTAGCTTGAGCGCAGCCTTGAGCTTTCATTTTCAGCTTTTAAAATGGCTGTATTATTGAAACCACTTGTTGATGGTTGAGTTTTGACTCAGTATTGAACCCAACAATTTTAATTCTCATCTTAATTAAATTTCTATGAAATTACGCATTATTTTTTAAAAATTTAGGTAATCTCAATTTCGTTGGATTATTCCAAACTAATAGGGTTCCACTAGAGCAAATGCATATAAAGATAAATTTTGAATAACGTAATTAATTCATCAATTAAATCATAATTTTTATGTACAAACAAAATACTCATTCTAAATCTTTTAATATCCTTGGAACTTTTTTCCATACGTAATTATTCATAATGGTGCTTTCATCGTAGCCTCTTTGATGAAGTGTCTTTTATCTAGAACAATTCACCTAGATATTGTCAACAATATTTTTGAGGTCCCCCAATTTATAAATAGTATATGGACTACTTATGGAGTATTATTTATTATTTTTTTAAAAAGATGTACATCCCCAATTTATAAATAGTGTACGGAGACGGAGTATCCTTTATTATTTTTTTTAAAAAAGAATGATATGGAGTATTATTTAGGAAACTAGAGTGCTTACTACTATATAGACTCTATTTGGCATACCTAACTTATAAGTTAGTAGCTATTAGCTTATTTTGAAACGTTATGTTAAACAATGTTTCAAATAAGTTATTACTATGTATTATTTTAAACTCTACCTGCAATGTTTTACTAAACAAAACATATAGCTTATTTGTAAATTAAAATAAACTATAAATTTTACCAAACATAGCCTATAAATAAAGAGTACTTATTTGATCATGGATTGATTGCCACTTTCAAAAGGCATATATGAGTTAGGAAGTACTTAAACATAATGGTCCTGTTTGGTAAATGGATGTTGGCTTATTGGATTGGCTGTTTGGGTTAGAAGGTATAATTTTTTGATAACATTAGCTGATAACATAACCTGCATGATCTCAATCACAAACTGCTAAAAAATAAGTCAAGGTAGATGATCATGACAAGGATAAAGAAGTGGGTATACTAACTAGACAATTGCATGCTAAATAAGAGTTTGAGACACCTAAATTAGATTTACCATCTATATTCGAATCAGTACACAACACAGGAATGATAGACCAACGAGAACCCCATAGAACCATCCATTGGACACAAATCACACAATCATAGGTGATCCTACAGCTCGTGTCAACAAGGAGGCAAAGAATGTCCAGTTTAGATTAACTTGCTTATTATATGTGTTATACTTGAATTGGTAAATTGAGCTTAAAAATGTGAAGGAACAATTGTTGGATGAGAATTGGATTACCCATTAGCATGTTTCTTTACCTTGTTTAGTTGTTTTGCTATCCTCCCTACTATTGGATTCAAATTCTTTAGTAATTATAAAATCTATTACTCATCTCACCCATACTTTTGAACAGTGGAATTAATAATAAGAAAAAAATAAAAAGGTCATTGTCCATGCATTAAATATGAAATTGTAATATATATACATTTGTGTTTGTATTATATATTTATTTATTTATTTTTATTTTAACTATTTATTTATTTATTTTGATTTCATTTTCTATTTATTACCGAACAAAGAAACTTCTTTTACTTGAACTCATTACCATTACTAATTTAAGTATTTGATTTCAATTACCATTCCGATTTCAATGTTTGAATTAAACACTCCATCAGTGGTTTTCAAAGAATTATAATGGCATAAAAAAATGGTAGGACATTTTATTCAAGAACAATGCTAGATGTTTCTGCAAAAATAACTCCTTTTTTTGTGACTCCTTATGTCACGGTTTATAATAAATTAAGATTTGAAATTTGAAAAAAAAAATTAAAATTAACTATACAAAAATAGAGACACTAAGGAGGGACAAAAATTATGTTATTTTTATTTTTCGTTCCCACTGAAAAAAATTTCTAGATCCATCCCTCCATATATTAAATTATTTAGCTTGAGGCTTGAGTTATCATTTCCAGCTTTAAAAGGGCTGTATCTGTAATATGGCCGTTGAGTTTTAACTTATAATTCGTCCGAAACTGCTCCTAATTTTAATACTATATATTCATCATGCTGCTTTTCATTGTACCCCCTGCCCTCTTTCATATTTCTTTTCTTTTCTTTTCTCTACAACAATCCACCCCACATATTGTCTGCGATAAGTTTACTTTGAGGTCCCCAGCCCAATTTGTCAACTCATTAATGACTTGAGGCCATCCAGTTAAGGGTAAACAATAACATGATACTTACGTGTCTGGTTTTATGTCATGTTAAAAAGTCGTGCCGCAAATTGTCAGATATAATATATATTATGTAGTAATTTTAGTAAGAAAAATGGTATTTTTCATTATAAAAATACACTTATTTTTTTTTTTAAGGATATATATCTCAAAATGGATGGTTTTTTAAAAAGATAAATAAATAGAGAGAGTAATTATTTTTGTATTCAAATTAAATTTCAAGCAAACTCTAACACTTATGATATTTTAATTTTACTATTTATGAATAATTATGGAGTAGTATTTACTTTTTAAATTTTGATATAGTTACATGTGTTATGTGCAATCTTATGCTAAAGGAAATGTTTCTTGTTTTCCTTTGCAGTAAAACTTGTAGCTTTCATAACTAGCTACTTTGTTTTCGAAAAGTAATTTTTGTGTGGATAATATTTATCTAGACATGCCTGCTTTTGTTAGTACTGTGTCCCAGAGTTTGGTATTAATAAATTGTGATAACCCCTACGTTGTCCATTTTAGTTGTTGGTTGGTAGAAGAATTTTAATTTTTGGCTTTCTTTTATACTTATCATATTCGTATTAATTTATTTCTTTCAGTTCGTTCTTGCATCATTCACGTATTAGTCCCTATCCCATTTGCATAATAGAATTTGAAGTGAACTTTTTATTATATATAACTCTTTATTAATTATTGTAAGGTTAATTTTAATAGTTTTTTTAAGTAAAGATTTTGAATTGTTGATTCATGTATGTCATAAAATTTGTGTCCTCAATTTTTTTTAATACAAAAATAGGTATGGGATAAAATTTTTGCATTGTGGATCCTAGTCCAAAATGATATTCAAATTATATGCCTGCAATTAACATATGATGCAGCTATAAAAAAAATTGAAAGTACATAATTTATTAACAGTAGACGTATGATATGTTAAGTACAATTACATAATAGTCATGTTTGGTAACATAGCTTATCAATCAATTTTAATTTTTTGATCACTATTAGCTGTTTGACTTGGTTAAACAGTCAACATGAGTGTTTGGTCAATCAATTTTTTTGTAACAAATTTTTTCCCCCAAAACGCTAAAATTCAAAAAATTGTTTACAGTAGTTTTTTCGATAAACTTTTTAAGAAAATAAATTATTCCCTTAAATGTCATTTGCATGTATTCAACTATCAACTAACAAATTAAATAATTTACCAAACATATTTCTACAACCAACTAATTAATGTTATTAGCTAGTCAAACCTACTAACCCAATCCGCTAACAGCTATTTGCCAAACACCTACAATATGTTAATCGTAGTAGGTACTAGGTACAAAATTTATTAACTAAATACACATAATATATTAATTGCAGACACATAATCTTAATGTTGTTTTGGACCAAAATTTATAATGTAATGCGAACCATAATTCATAGTATAACAATTGACAGTATAGGAATAATACTCTTTAAAGGTTACGCCGTTACAGCACTCGCCACAAATCATGTGAAGTAATACAAAATATAGCAGCTCAACTGGTCCCAAGGGTGAAGTTTAGGAGAAGAGACTAGAGATTGAGTCTCACCAACAAAGATATAGCATCTGTGTTCAATTGAGTTATCATGATTTATATTCTCCCAGACGTGGGATTCAACTTTTTGGAAGAAGAAAAGTAATACAAAATATATATAGTTTGGTTTGATGCAGGTAGATATGCGGCAATTTTTAGAGTTGATACATTTCCCTTTTCGTTATGGTGGGAAACTACTCACCTTTGAATCTTTAAGGAAAGTTTGGCATTGCAAGATGAAGATAAGATATTTAATTGAAAAAAGTAAGGAAAGGGAAAGGTAGGAAATGCAAAGATTTGATCACACTATGTTGTGTGCACAAATTAACGTAAGAAAACACACCTCATAGATGCTGTGCTAATTAATGGGCCTTTTTTTTTTTTTTTCTTTTTTAACCAAAAGCATGATTGTCCCTTCGTGAATAATTTATGAAACCAAACGCGGTGGATTGACCAATTTATATGAAAGTACGTACATTATATAAAAAGATTTATTGCCCTTTTGAATGTCGCAAAAGTTCAAACTAAGTGGCTAGTTTCCCTGCCAAATTAAATACGTACATATGCACACACTTATAGAGAGGATGAAATGATGTTTATGGCCATGTTTGGTAAATGACTGTTAGTGGATAGCTGTTAGCTGATTGGGTTAGAACGTATGATTAGTTGATAACATTAGCTAATTATAGAAAAGTGTTTGGTAGCTGTTATGTGATAATTGTTTGATATAATTTCTTTAAAAAAAAAACTAATTGAAAAGGTTGCTTTGAGTAGTCTTTTGAATTTTAGTATTTTGGAGTTACAAAAAGATTATTAACCAAACACTTATATTGATTTTTTAACCAAGTCAAACAACTAATAGTGGTAAAATAAGTCAAAATTGATGGATAGACTAATTATTTACCAAACATGGCATATGTCTTATTAGTCCAATAGCATATGCTTACTTTATGGTAAGCATATAATATATAAAATTATAAATATGTAGTCTAATTATTAACTTACACTTTTAATAAATAGTGATATGGCTTATGCCATTTTCGTTTTTGGAATGAGTAATTTTACATTTATTCATATTTCATATTCTCATTTTCAACTCTCTATGATGTGTCATGTTTTAATTGCCTAGTAAAATAGTGGTAGTTCATAATTTTTATTTATTCTCTATCTTAATCCAATAAAATTTAAACATTTGGTTAGAATTATACTCCATAGAATACATCTACCATGAGGGTAAATTTTAGGGCTGCATGGGATAGCCTAAGACATTGCAATATTCATATCATAGAGCAACGTGGGCCCGGTCAAAAATTTTATCTCTCGTACAAAATTAATGTATAAAAATATAAATTAAAAATTTTAATTAAAATCTTTTAAATAATACCTATATTGATTTTTTGAAACGTTTTGTAAGAATAATTGAATAAATCAACATATGTATAAAGTCATTACTCATTACTTTAGGTATATAAATTGGCAAAAACTTATGTGAGACCGTCTCACTGTGAGACGGGTCAAATCAGGATGAAATGTAATACTTATACGCACAAATGTCATACTTATATGCTCAAATGTATTACTAATCGGGAATAAAATTTTTGTTACTTATAAGGGTAAATGTAATACTTTTAAGTGAAAATACAATACTTTTACATTTCGATTTAAAAGTATTACATTTTTCCTCGAAAGTATTATATTTTCCCTTATAAGTAAGGGGCACTCGTCAACATTACTTATTATGGAAAATGTAATACTTTTTCTTTTATAAGTAACAAAAATTGTATTCCTGATTAGTATTATATTTGAGCATATAAGTATGACATTTGCATGTTGCTTCGACCCAACCCGATCCGTCTCACACAAGTGTGACCCATATAAATTCACTATTGTAGGTATTAATATTCACTTTTGTATGTACAAAAATTTACTAATGTAAGTATATAGATTTATTATTGTTTGTATAATTTTCATATACTTGCAATATTATTTTTATATGCACATAGATCTACCTTTCATGATGGATTATTATTAAATAGCTCTTGTAGCTCAGTTGGTTAGAGCACTCGTTTAGTAAGCGGGAGGTCTTGAGTTTGACTCTCAACAAGAGCAATTAATAAACAAAGAATTTGAACTATTTAAAATTGTGATCTACAATATAATTTACCAAGGCATTGTATTTGGGCTTCAAGAACTTTGCAAATCAAAAAATTAGATATTCTTATGTGGGCCTAAGGATTTTTAAAGTTATTAGTCTTTAATTATCCTATTATCAGCTTTGCATTTGAAATTATGGGCCTAGCCTCAATTTATTGAACAAAAAAATGTTGAACAACCCAAAATTGATATTGGATTGTCACAAAAGGAGATTTGATTCATCTTTCAAAATCTTGGTCCAAATAGTCAACGAAAGATTCATCTTAAAACTTCTTTTCCACTATCACAATTTACCAAGGCTGAGGAAACGTGATTAGTCTCTCTATTAAGTGAACTGGTGTTTCTTCAACGGCTGCTCCAGTGTTGTGGTGTAATAACTTGGGAGCTACTAATTTTTGTGCTAATCTTAGTTTTCATGCACTAACTAGACATTATAAGATTGCTTATCACTTTGTCCGGAAAAAATTGTCTCCATTCAGTTACAAGTTACTTCGTCTCTATTAAAGATCAAATCGCTGATATTTTTACTAAAGCTTTAGTCTCTTCACATTTTCGTGTGCTCATGGTTGAAAAAAATCGTTAGGCGCTCCTCTAGCGCTTGGACGACGCCTAGGCGGGGATTAATCGGTGCCTAAGCGCCCGTGTATTTTTTATTTTTTTATTTTTATTTTTTAAAGACTAATAATTATAAACTATATAATACTTTACTAGTTAAATATTAATTATAACGAGTTGAACAATTTAGGGTTATTTTTTTATTTAATTATAAACTATTAAATATTAACCTAAAAAATATCTAGAGTTTGAACAATTTAGGGTTATTTCGCTCAAAACGATGTTGTTTTGAGTGAAATAACTAATTTAAAAAAAAAACGATAGTTAATCGGCCGGCTAGCCGGCCTAGGCAGTGCTTAGGTGGCACTTTGGCAGCCTAATCGGCTACCTAGCCGGCCGGCCGGCCGCCTAGACCACCGATTAAGGTGATATACGTTAGGCGGCGATTAATCGACTCCTAGACGGGATTTTTGCAACACTGCGTGTGCTACAAGACAAGCTTCGTTTTGCTTCTTTCTCTCCTTCAGCTTCAGTATTAGGAATACTAATGTATTAGAAAAATAGCATACATCAAGTGATTAAGTTTAATTGTATTTCCTAATTCCTACTAGGGTTTGTATTAGGATATGTACACATCTCTTATATATATATATGTACATATCATTGCATAACACAATTGTTGGGCGTCAGCCGGGTGGGCCAAGTCCAGCCCATGCTCGATCCGAAACATGGTGTTGTGATTTACCATGGAGGAATTTAGTTAAATAGTTATGTCCAACTACGGATCACCAATTGATTTTAATAGGATATGACAATCAGATAATCAAACAACTCTGTGGTTAAGCATGTTTGACCAACAACAATCTACAAAAAATTTCTTTCTACATATTCTCATAAGGGTAGGTGATGGGCTATATACTTATACTAGCTCTTTCGCAAGTTAGTCCATAAGTTATACTCTTATATAGGCATGACACAAAAGACGAATTGCCAAATATTAATAAATTAATTATTATAACTCATTATGTTTTATATTACTATAATAATAATTTAATATGTTTTAATATGACATTATAACTGTAATTAATTTTAATTTATTATTTATTATAATAATGTTACGTCGGATTTTGCAAAATCATGCAACATGCAAATTACAAAATATTATCCTAAAATTTCATACAAAACAACAAAGTAATAGGGTGGCCTTAAGTTGTTATTTTAATTACTCACCGAAAGAAAGTTTAGATAAAATTCTTTATGTGTTTATAAGTTATTTATTCAATCGTGATGTTTAATTTTTTTTATCTTATCACATTAACTTTTAACATTTTAAAATAGAGCCAATGCTACCACCCCTCCAATTTTTTTCCTTCCAATTTTCTTCTCATTACATTTTTTAATTTGACAGCTAACTTTCATTTTACCTAATGGTAGATAAGGGGCTAAGGGCACCAATATGTTTATAAGGAAAATTTTTGGAGGGGAAAATAACATTTTCTTTTAAAATATTTGACTCCGTACGTTATATTTAGATTGAAATATATATATAACTTGGGGCATTGCTCTTTACCATGACTCCAAAGTAATTAATTAAGAACACTACCTAATTAATTAAAGCATTTAAGCAGACATCACATGTCACTAACAACTTAGACTCCAACGTATCATCAGTAGATAATATTGAAATACTAAACGTATAAGAAATGAATTTTGTATTAGGTTTTTTTAACGCTAGTGTTAACAAGTTATTTGATGGTTTGGCAGAATTAGATATATTTTTAAATGCACTGCGGGCCACTACTCCTACATTTTGTTTTAGTACTATTGACTTTATTACAATATAGTATATTACAATGCAATATATGTTTATACATACTTTCTCAACATAAGTCATAAACTGGGGTTTAAATTAAACCTGTGAACTCCCATTTGGAAAACTCACAGAGGTGTCATTGACCTACAAGCTACTTGCTCTACTATGCTACATTAGAAATTGGTGAAAAAAGGTAAATGGCAGGATACGTCTCAATTAATTAGTTCACATATCCATAATAAAGTCATTCTATTTTTCATTTTCACAATTATGTTGGTTGCTAGCAAAGTAAATATATCAGCTTATTTTGAATTAATTAATCAATTGAGTTGTGTCTCGAGAGTGAATTAGATTATTTACATCATATGAAACATGCATGCATGTTTATCTTATAGTAATTACTTTAGTCTTATCGTGTAAACAGAAAAGGACGTATACTATACATTGATTTTTACGAAAGGATAGTCCGATCAAATGAGAGGTTTCTTGCACACTAAAGGCTTGATGTTAATTGGCGATCATAAATAAATTCATTGCGATTTGTATACACCTAAACGAAGTAGACATTTTCCTAAATCTGAATGACCATTTCTTCTTATGGATGCCAAAATAATGAGTGTTCCATGGTAATCACATTTTAAAGTCATATTATGTTTATTTTAGGAAAATTTACATTTTTGGTCATATTTAGTTATACATGTGATACAGACTTAGATAGTTAGATCATGAGTTATATCACTTATATGCGTGCCCATCTTTAATTCATTAGTTATGCACGCAGTGGCAATTTCAATCTCTTGAAGACTATTTCTGCCACCAATTTTTCACTTAATAAAGTGGATGATTTGGTTCTTCATGGCTAAAATCGTCATGGTGTGCATAACTTAAAGATTAAAGATGGTCACGCATATAACTTAGAAACTAAGTCTATATCATAGGTATAACACTATAACTGGAGGACCAAAAATTTAAATTTTCCTTTATTGTATTAATTGAAATCAATCATAGCTAATACTCACTCTTTAATGTGTTATGCTTCAATTCTTTGTTAATTTGTGATGACATGAATCAATTTATGAACTATCAATAAATTTACACATATAAATAATGACATATTATAGTTGAATATTAGCGAGAGTAGTTTTAATGGAAGATATAAGATTTTAATTTAATTTTAAAAGACACACTGATACACATTACATGCATATAAAGTCTAAACTCAGTACTCAAAAACAAAAACAAATTTTAAAAAAAAATGCTATTTGAATTATAGCTCATGCCCATATAGCAGTACGTGTACACTTTATATATGGAATGCAAGATAAAAATTTTAAATTGGAATGTTTAATGCATAATATGTGATATGCTCTCGTATCAAATAGCTAGGCACTATTTGAGTAAATGCCCACCCCAAGAAAGATAATAAAAATGAAGAACATGAGGGAGATAGAATATTGATGAAGATAAATAAAGAGAATATTAATTAAGAGAGACAGAATAAAGAGAGAAAATATTTATATATATATAAAAGACTATTGTATTATTATTCCTTTTATGGTCTTTTACAATACGCGAACCTAGTTACAGTATTATATATAATATTATATTACTAAATTCTAACTAATTTTAAAGTTCTAATAATCCTAACAATACAATAATTCATATTCTAATGTTTGTCTAATTCTAGTAATATAATAATTTCGCATAACTCTCTCTATCGCATAAGAAAACACCTTGTGCTCAAGGTGTACGTGGTGTGAAAATGAGTATAGCCACATGTAAATGGTACTACTAGCTTTGTTGAGTCCTTAGATGAAAAAATATACAACTTGTACAGTGATTTGCCTTGTAGGATAATTTTTATACTATGTGATGCCTCATCTCGGACTTTATAGTGAACAATTTTTGTTGTGAGAGTGACATCTTCCAAAGGCGCTAGTAATGTGAAATATAATTCTGTAGACAACTAGGAAGGCTTGATAGGCATGTTTAAACTTTCATCACCGCACAGTTGTTCAAGGCTGTCATTGAAAACTGTCAAAATAATCTTTGTACTATTTGCTTCTCAAGAATTAAGGGAATATCAATATCTACTAGCTCCCCAGCAACGAGTGGAATAACATGATCCACTTGCTCCTCAATAACCAATGGACTATCACGATCTACTTGCTCATCAACAATCAATGAAATATATATTAAGAGAGGAAGATGATGACACCGCTATTTAGGAAAATTCAGGGATGGTGATGACAATATGTTGGGAAATCTTATCTCCATAAAAACAACATTCATCATAAATAATAATAATAATAATAATAATAATAATAATAATAATAATAGGAAAATTCTAATGTTTGCATGATATACATGGAAATTGAAAGGAAATAAGTAGTATAAAATAAAAAATGCACATACTTATACTTATTATTATTATTATTATTATTATTATTATTATTATTATTATTATTATTATTATTAATCTTAAATAATGACAAGTATCTCTTGGACCGTATGCATATTCAGACACACACCCAAAAAAAAAACTTCGTAAAAATAAAAACATATAACCTAATTAAACATAATAAAATATTAAGCTTTTTAATTAAAAGCTTACATCTAAAAAAAAAAACTTTGGCCCTGTTTGGTAAATGCATGGTTGTTAGCTGATTGGGTTACAAGGTATGATTAGTTGATAACATTAGCTTATTGTAGGAAGTTGTTTGATAGATTAGCTGCACTGTTAGCTGATAGTTGTTTGGTATAATTTTTTTTTTCTCTCAAAAAGTTAATTGAAAATGCTGTTTTGAGTAGCTTTTTGAATTTTAGTATTTTTAGAGTTATAAAAAAATTATTAACCAAACAACTAATAGTGGTCAAATAAGCCAAAATTGGCTGATGATTATTTACCAAACAGGGCCTTTATAGAAAGGGTCCATCCCTTATTCAACATCCACATCCCCAACCTTTAATTTGTTACAAGAAATGCTTTTACCCATTCTAATCTTCGACGTGGTGAAAGGCTAAAAAACACAAGCATTTGATTTGGCAAGTCTTTGGCATTTTTTGTTGAAAGTTGAAGAAGACGACACACTATAATAATTAAGTAGAGGTTAGACATCAATTATATTTTAGATTAAAAAAATATGCGTAATTTTGTCTTAAAATTATCTTCTTTTTTTCATCCTAAAAATTAATAAATTGAAATACCAAAGGACACGGAATTATAATTCCATTAAAATAAAGTAATTGTAATTTTATGAAATTACAATTTGTTACAATCAAATGAAGAAATTTACTTGAAATTACCAAATGCCCTATCATTTGAAAGGATGGTAAGTAAAAAGGGGCCATGTGCAATTACCTTAAAAGAAAGGGTGAAGTTTGTGAAAAAAATAAAAAATGAAAGAGAAAAACCAAAATCCCAAAGAGACGAGGACAAAACGAAAACCGCCCACCATATAATCCATCCACCCCACCCAACACCCCATGTTTTCATCCTTTCCTCCTCCATTCATCCTTTACACCCACCCAACCTATATCACAATCCATCACTCTCTCCTCACTCCTCACTTCTCTTTCATCGCCCTGAGAAAATGGACGACGATCACTATTCCGAGCCCCAATCCCCCCCTTCTCTCAAACAAAAACTCAAACACTCCCTCTGCTTCTCCTGCTGCTTCCCCCACCGCCGCCGCCGCAACAACAACAACAATCACCTCCGCTACTACGCCTCTCCGCCTCCCATCTCCTCCGACGAGAAGCCCACCCTGATCTGGGTCCAGGCCGAGGATCCCCCGGATATCAAAGACAAGTGCCGCACCGTCTTCAGCTTCATCGCCAATGCAAACGTCAAGCAAAAACGCCCCTCCTCCGCCGAGTTCAGATACGACCCCCTCAGTTACTCCCTCAACTTCGAAGACGGTTACGACGACGATAACGACGCCGCCCCCTTGAGGAACTTCTCCGCTAGACTCCCGCCGTCCCCTCCGCAGCCTCCCGTGAAATCAGCGGTTGCCGTTACATGATGAACCGTTCTGTTCTAGCGGTGGTGGGCCCGCTGTGAGGGATATTTTGGGTATCTATAAATTTTGCTTTTTAATTTGTACAGGGATGGAACCATATGGATTTGAGTTTTCTTTCTTTTTATTAATTTCTTTCGTAAATTAAAAGCTTTGTATAATATGTTGCATTCGTATCTAAATCCCTTTTTTTTTCCGTGAAATTATGACGCTAAAAAACGTTAATTTATAGCAATGGGAGGCTTATAATTCGAAGTAATCAATTTATAATTTTATTTGCTCGACTTAAATAAATGCTTCTGTACTTTTATATTTTTTTATCGAAGCGACATTTTCCTAGGGACCATATATTAGATTATTACAACTTAGTACACTCAGTGATTGCCTGGACTATTTTGGAATTATATTACGGAGTATTAAATAAAATATTTATACGTTACACGGGAAATGGCATTTTCAACTTAACCTTTTTTTTTATATTTCTTTTTTCTTTTTTATTCTCTAAAATTGTTAATTTCATGTCATTATTTTTTTCTCCACAAACTGCACTTTTGACTTTTGAGATAACAATGCCACATCACGTTTTACGAGGTATTAAAATAAAATAATCTTTTCAGGAGCCTCGAATGAGCTATTTCAAAATCTTCTGCGATGGTTTTTTTTTTTTTTTTGGATAATATCAAAAAAGTTCTTTAAACACATAATTATATTTTATTATATGTACTCTGAGTCTTGGTTAATGAAGTTTGATTTGACATATTTATTATTTATTTTTTGTAATATTTAACTTAGTGTTAATATATATAATTTTTAAATACAAAATTTAAAATTTATCAATTATAAACACATAATTTTTAAATACAAAATTTAACAATTATAAAACTAATAATAAAAGAAAGAAAAATTGAATTCATTGTTATTGATTTTTTTTTAAGTTTATGTCAACAAATAATAGTATCAGTTTGTAAGAAAAAAAATTTGAATGGTCGCCAATTGACAACCACTCATCAAATCTTGCGCGCGTGAAAGACATTTGCCTACAAGGTGCGCAAGTTACACCCACGTGACCAAAAAAAAAAACAGATCCTCCACTTTCATCTATCATCAAACACTATTAGAATGTAATTTCAGAAGTTTATTCTTTTAACGAATCAAACATTAATATAAAATTCTTATTTTATTCCATCTCTAGCATGTACCTATAAAATGCATTTATATTTCTTTTAAAAAAATTCATAAACTAAATATGATGTGAACTTAAATAAAGAATTTCAATTAGCTAGTACTCAACCCACCAAATAACTAAAGCCTTTTCTTTAAAAAAAAAAAAAAAACTAAAGCCTTATTGAAGGATTTTTATTTATTTATTTAAGGGAAAAGGGTCAAATAGGCCCTCGAACATTTCATAAGGAGTCAATTAGGTCCACGAACTTTTAAAACTTGCAATTAGACCCTCAAACATGTCAAAATGAGGCAACGAAGCCCACGAACAGGTAATTGACCTGTTATAACAGGTCATTTGATTTTCCGGCCGCACAAAATTACTTTCGGCGATCGAAAAGTATCGCCAGTGGCCGGAAAAATCAAATGAATAACGGGTCAATTACCTGTTCGTGGTGTGCCATGACATGTAGCAAGTTTTAAAAGTTCGTGGACGAAATGTTCGAGGCTTGACCCTTTCCCTTTATTTAATGATTTTGGTGAAATTTAGTAAGAATCATGATGTGCATGACGTGGAGTAAAGTGTCCGTGAAGGGATAATAAAGTAGCAGACTAGCGGTAGGCCAGTTGGGGATATTGGGATATCATAAAAATAAATAAAAAACAATATCTAATTAGATATTGACCCCTCACTTATCCGTTCCAATCCCATGATTATAATTTTGGGTTTGATAATAAATAATAAATGTGATTGTAACTATAAATTTTCTTTTTAAAAACTGGTTATGTTTGGTAACATGGTTTGCTTTAATTTTAATTTATTTAATCACTATTAATTGTTTAATTTGGTTAAACAATCAAATAAGTTTAATTAATTTTTTGTAATAGCTTATTGTTCTAAAATGTTAAAATTCAAAACGTTACTTAAAACAATTTTTTCGATAAGCTTTTTGAGAAAATCATTTTGTATGTATCAATTATCAACAAACAGCTAATTTATCAAACATTTTTCTACAATCCGCTAATGCTATATCAAGTATCAATTAGTCAAACTCACTACCAAAATCCCCCTATCTAGCCAAAACAATATTTAGTTTCTTGATACAAATGATATATATATATATAACTTTGAAACTTTTCGTATAAAATCTTAAAATTTATAAAAACTGAAACAAGATTTGGTGGCATCTAGCCAAATAATGTGCAGTTCAATGTCACTAAATATGTTTTCTATACCCAAGAAAAAAAATCAAATTCACTGCAAAATATAATATAATACTTTTACGTCAAAATTTAAAATATTACATTTTTCCTTATAAGTAATAAATATATTATTTGATCAATATTACATATGAGCATATAAGTATGACATTTGCATGTTGATCCGACTCGTCTTATAAATAATTGGTCTCAAACAAGTGTGGTCATAGACTATAGTATTTAGTTGAAATTATTATTAAAAAAAAAAAAAAAAAAAAAAAAAAAGTGGGGCATGGTCCCACAGTCACCATAGGGCGCTCCAAGTCAATATTTCCATGAGTAAAGATTACTTCATTTGAACAGATGTGTGTATTTCCAGCCAAAGCAAGACAGGTTTTATGTATACAACTTTATCCAATTCCGGCTTTATACCCAAATCCCATACAACAAAACAACCCCATATTAAATACGTCACCCTTCTTAAAGTGGGTGTCACACTGTCACCTTACACCAACTTCACACTGCCTTCTAATTTAAATGACAAAAGTTCAAAGCCTAACTATATCTAGGATATACCTCATTTCTACACAATATAATATTTTTAAAAGCACTATATTATATATATGGAAACATTCAGGTGATAAGATACTCTCAAGTAAAAAAGTGATAATTGCTTCGATCCGTTCATTCCAATAGATCAACGGTTACTAAAAATAAAGGGAAAATTGGTATGATTAGTTTTATAAATATTACAAATATGAAAGTTTATAACAATTATAAAATTATTCTCGTATTTTTTTTTTTTTTGTTGAAACTCTAGATCATTGATGGACCCTGATGAGCAATACAGTTATGATCAACTCTCACTTAAGAGGACTATATTCTCATTTGAACACACACATATACAAGTTCCAGTGAGAATAATGTTTCATATAAAAAATGTGAATAATGAATTACAGTCAAAGATATATGCAAATACACTCTCAAGCTTTGCTTAGTGGATAATCAAAATTTGTATTAATTACAAAATTATCACTGTGTTTTTTCCTTTAATTTAGATGGTAGATCATTCCAGATAGACGAATGAGATTATTCCACATTTTTAAAAGGGACATTATTTTCATATAATCTTAATTATGCGCGTGTTTGATAGTGTTATTTGAGACATTGAAAAATTTTATCTAGAGAGAATATAAGATACCGTATCACTTCATACGTAAGGCCTATTTGGAAATACATAATTTTTTTAAGAAAATGATTTTGATGCATTTGCTAGGTTTTTTCCCCCCATTTTTTAGTGTTTGGCTGAAAGTCATAAAACACTATTCTTTTTAACCTAAAAGTCAAAAAATATTTTTTTTTTTCTGTTTTGTTCATTTTTTAAAAATGAACATAAACCATTACAAAGTTATTTCTTATAAAATATTAATTATTTAATGATGATAATAAGTATTCCCTCTTTCCCATTTTTACTCTCGTTTTTGTTGAAACTCTAGACCATTGATGAACCGTGATGAATTATATGATGAGAATTCTCAAATTCTACTCCGATTCATTAATTATATTATTTGACGTGGTAAATATAAATATGACATTTTCATCTTATGGGACTAAAACGAGTAATCTAAGTCTAAGATTTGTGAAAAGAGATAAAGTTGATAATATAATTATAGGAAGAATTTTCCTATTTAGATTGCTTTTAGGAGTGACTTCAAATCCATGTCTCATTCATAGGCAAATAGGGTGCATTATTGGGATGTGTGTTGTTCTCCCAAATAAGATGTAGTCCGGTACTTGTCTCAACAGGGAGCAATAGTGATGTATTAGGTGATATTCACGGGCTCTCTGCCTTTATGCTACCTAACTCTCTTTAAATGGTTCACTGATTCTGTACTACTATGCTATATTTTTCAATTTATTTTTCTCATTTAGTTTACACAAAATATTTCCCCGTTATAAGGATCCCCAATTAATTGAAATAATTTTAGGGTGTGTTTTGTAACCAACTTCTGAAAAATGTTTTCTGAGTTTTCTGTGTTATTTATAATTTTATATACCCTTTGAGGTGTGAATGAGATGACGTGAATCTCTCCCAATTTAATTAGAGGTCTGAGGAGTATTTTGTCACCATTGAAGTTAGTGTCAATGTGTGGCCGTTAGTAGAATGACACTCTAGCTGAGAATTTGAAGAATATATAAGCTTTCCTCTCTTATTCTTATCCAATATATGGGAAAACATATAGTTAATTTAAATATTTAGTAAAGGAAAATAATATTTGGACCAAAAAGAAAATTGTGAAATGATGTGATATGTAATAAGTGTCATAACATTTCAAGAACCAATTATTTAACAAATCTTTTGCCATCTAATGTATCTTTAACATGACTCATGTTAAAGGTTTAGCTAACAAAGTACCTCATTCAATTCCATTGCTAGAGCTATGGGTTATCACTTATCAGTCTAACTCACAGGTTTGGATTAGTAGTTCCTTCCTTTTATTTGTGATTAATTAAGTGATGATTTATGATTAATGAATGAGCTTAATGAATGCTTTTACCCTCAAAAAAG
>CP025659.1:40384270-40396208 GCA_003576665.1 Ipomoea trifida
AATTCGG
The DNA here is from genome assembly GCA_003576665.1 of Ipomoea trifida. Taxonomy (NCBI): domain Eukaryota; kingdom Viridiplantae; phylum Streptophyta; class Magnoliopsida; order Solanales; family Convolvulaceae; genus Ipomoea; species Ipomoea trifida. The sequence goes on from CP025659.1 coordinate 40,384,278, forward strand.
AATTGTTATCAAAGACAAGGGACCTTTGGTGAAATTTTTGAATATAAAAATATTTCACCCTGCATTGTAAAATTACTTGAAAATAAACCTATTTATAAAGAAAGTAAAGAAGCCAAAGCCAACAAAAACTGACAATTTACAAACATATCAGCCTTTCGATCTTCAAATCATTCTCTTCCTCCTCGCTAACACCCTGAAATCATTCATAGCTTCGACAATGGAAGAATGCGATCCACTCCATAAAATTTTGGTTCCTACTCTCCCTACTTTTAGTCCAAGCTTTTCATCCTTCTCTATGATTTCCATTCTTGCATTGGTCATTTTTACTCAAATAATGTCCTGATTCATATATCCTATCATTTTACTATTCTCTTTCTATCCTAATTTGTTTAATGGTCTCTCAAAATTTTCAGATATCATCATTAGCATCATAACAACATACAATGACGAAAATAATGCGGACTTTCATACTGCAATAGTTGATACTATAGCAACCGATCGATATTAACGAGCTAGGATGTAACCATAGGGTTGATAAAATATAATATGTAAGTATATATATGGTCTTTTTTTCATGTATATTATGTATGAAATATTTAGTCATCTCTATGATATTACACATGTGGACACAAGGTCTTTGGCATATTCTCTCCCTATCCTAATTTGTACTTTCAATTTCAAAACTTTTTAATTAAGCACAAAATTCTTTCTCGTTTTGGACAATGCGGAGATTCAAACCCAATGTAGGAGATTCAAACCCATGACCATTTACATGGTTCTAATACCAAATTAAAGTATATGCTCCATCTCAACTAAAAAACTAAACTGATAGTTAGACTGCACATATTATATTTATGCTCACATACGTTGCCAAAAAACTGCAAGAAGGTAAATCACTTCAATACAAAGTCAAACTCAGAATATTGTAGTTATCAAGCCAACTATCAGTTGCCCATAAAATATGATATTATTAACTATAACATTTTCCATTTTGTCATCGTGAGTCCCCAACCGTTTCCGATTGACTTCATTAACTGTGTGAGAACATGCATATTTCAATATAAAAAGTAAGGACTGATCTGATCAATCTATTTTGATAGATCATCTATTGAGAATTGCTAAAAATAAGGAAAAAATTAGCGAGTCAATTTTATAAATATTACAAATTTAAAAGTTTACAATAATTATAAAATTGACCCCACATTTTTTTTTACTAAAACCTCAACCATTAATAAACTCTGATGGTCAGTTGTGATCAGCTATCACTTTTTAGAGGAGGATCATGTTCTCATTTGAACCCTCTTGTATATATATGACTTGATTCACATGAGAACAAGGCTTTTTGTGAGAAGTGTAGACAAATGCTAGCAATTGATTTAATGGATCTAATGGTTGAAGAAAAAGAAAAAAAAAGTGATAATGTTAGTTTAATAAATATTACAAATTTTAAAAATTTTAATTAGTTTCATAAAATTGGTAATATTTATGAAATTGGTCTTAATCTTTGTTTTTTAACCTTATTTTCTACCTGTTGATCATCTAAAATCTAAATGAATGGATCATATTAATTAATTCATATTTCTCACTGGAATTCTAGTTTTTATTTCATCCTGATTCTATATAGAATCTATAAATTAATAAAACCACAAATATATAGAAACTACTTATTCTTATGTAATGAGTCAAATCAGTTTAATTATATTACACACTCCTGGAATGAATCAGTGAAAGCAGAATTTAATTTTGGTGAAATAATTCATTCCAATATTTCTTTGATGAGTATGCCGATTATAAAAAAATTTGACTTATAAGTCATCATGTTGGGACATAAAATTAAGGAGGTTATTTGTTAGTACTATTTTTATTTAAATATAAGTTTAATTGGATATTTTTTTTGATATAAGGAGATTAATTTTGTATATTTACATACTCAAAATTATTTGTGGGTGCATAAAAAAATATTTTTAAATGCATTTATAGAAAAAAAAAAAAGATAAATGTATTAATATTTTATTCCGCATTGAAAAATTAAGGAACAATAAATCAATTTATAAGAAAAATATGTAATGAAGCGTTGGTCATTGCATTTCCCTTGGTCATACCTCTTGAGAGTGACATAAAGCAATGTCTAGAGCAGAGTGTCACTCTCAAGAGTCAAGAGGTATGACCTCCCAACCCAGGGCCTATAAAAACTCAAGAATGAAAACAAGAAAAATTAAACTTATAACCATTTTCTTCTTCCTTACCCAAACCCCAAAATTGTGAGAAAAAAAAATCAAGTATGGCAGCTTTCAACCTTAAAATCATTTTCTTCTTCCTCGCTAACATCCTGAAGTCGTTCTTAGCTTCAAAAATGGAAGAATGGGATCCATTCCATTTACTCCGAAATTTTACACCTATGAAATTTTTGTTCCTACTCTTCTTTCTCTTCATATTTTCTTTCTTCTCTTTTACAATTCACTTTACGCGTCCTCTTAAATTTAAAGTCCAACATCAACATTTCTCAGCCATCTCTATGATTTCCATTCTTGCATTGGTCATTTTCCCTCAAATAATGTTCTGGTCCATATATTTCATCATTTTGCTATTCTCTTTGTATCCTAATTTGTTTATTGGGTTTAAAAATTTAGTACACCTTGGTCTCTCGAAATTTCCGGTTCTCATCATTCACATCACAACAACATACAATGGCGAAAGTAACGCGGAATTTAGCACTACAACGGTTGATACCATAGCAGTTGATATTAATGAGGATGTATCCATAGTGGCTGATAATAGTGTGTAAGACATATATGATTTTTTTTCATATATATTATGTATGAATATTGTTATGGTTTGTACGAAGTTAGCATTCCACTATATATGGAATTTGTAAAATATATTCGTAATGTTTCTTTGGAATTTGGTATGATTGTATTGATAGAAATAAAGTGAGTTAATAATATGTATTTTCTTTTGAGTTGTTATGCATTTTTGATATTTAATACTCAACTTTGAAATGGTCAAATTAATAAGGGCAAATTAGTCTTTTTTTTCTTTGTGTTTGTTTTCTCCATTGTAGCATCTCATATTCTTTATGAAGCTCGTAGCTGGATTGAAAACCTAAGAATCTTAGCAATGAGCGCTTTATTTTTGTGTCCCAAAATAAGCACATAGCACGCCCAATTTGATATTTGTAGATTTCATATTTTTGCTAGCTAGCTGATGATATTTGTAGATCTGAAATATGAAAAGAAGTTGCAGACCCAATTCAAAAGGATCTGTCTAGCTCTGCTTTGTAATTTTACTTTTCTAGTCCTCTGCTTTGATTAACTACATTGCCCAACCGCCTTCATCGACTGTGTCCTCTAATCTGAAGAAGACCAATCGAATCGTGTTCGTGTTCTTCCATTTGGTGGAAGAAGAACACCGTCTTATCTCCTCTGTTTGTCTTCCTGCAAATCAGCAGCATTATATTATATTATTGGGGAAATCTCAACCTATATATATATATATATAGTACAGTTATTGCTACTGTTATATTTTCACATATGCAGTTTCCTCACCATCAGTGTTCTCCAGGGAATGAACCTTTTGATTTTGGTCTGGATCTATTAACACTACCAGAATTTGCTGAAGTAACCACTTGAGATGTTCTTGATGGAGATGGAAGGGCAGACTTACCATTGCTGTAGGGCTCCTTTTAATTTGGTTTTGCGTTTTAGTGACTGTAAATTATAATACAGTTTAATTATTCTGTTACTCTAGAAATTAAAACTACTAAAATTAGGAGTGTATATTGCAACAGTCAAAAGTTAGGAACTAAAGTGGCTAGTAATGAACAATAATTGAAAAATTAAAAATAAATATTTTGTTTTAATAATTAGATAGCAAAATTGTTTTTTTTTTCTTAATTTGAAGACTAAAAAATGAAAAATGTAATAGCTGAGAAACCCAATTGAGTAATGAAAAAGACGATAAAAGAGGTAACCAATTGAGTAATGAAACAGACGATAAAAGAGGTAATCACCCTAATTAATTGACAAAATAAAATATGTTGATTAAGAAAATAATCAAATATCATAAATTATTAATTATTTAAACTGACTAAAGATCATACGTTAGTAGTGTTTGGTTGGAGACTTTTGTACCTTATTATTAGATTTGATATCCATTAGTATGTTTGTTTGTCTATTTTTGCTATCGAGTTAATATCATTTGTGATTCTTCGAGTACAGTGATTTTGTCACATTTAGTACTAAACTTTCAAATTGACAACCTGTGGTCTTTTCACTTTCAAGTTTAAGACTAAACGTTGTAAAATCACTATACTCAGATGATCTCATATGACATTAACTCTTTTAGTATTCTACTTGATAGAGGAAAATACGGAAATACAGTCGAAATACTCTTTTACTAATAAAGATCGAATACAAGATAGCGTACCCTAATGGAGTCCGGTCAACACTTTTATGGCAAGTAAATGTGTTATACTCTTTTATAAATGGCTATCATACACTCTTACACTAAATTGGACTACAAAATTAAGAGGATAAGTTAAAGTAAATTGTATGAGAGATGAAGCTAAGGAAAATGTGTAGAGTAGAGATACACATAACCAAAAATTTATATTTGTTAGAAAAATTTCATATTAGATATGCGCACATGTAAACTATATAGCTTATTAAATATCCTTCCTGGAACTTACCATATAAACCTTCATACACGGCAGCAAAATCTCCCACCCATTGACGCTATGATCTCCAACTCATTACGAGTTACTTGATGGTGTTAATTATAAATTTTTAAATGAGTCTGATTGTTCAATTAAAACTTTGTAATGTTCTAGTGTTAAATTGCACAATTTAGTATATTTCGAAGACTTATTTGATATTTCGATATTCTTTAATTATAAGTATGGTCATTTCCATAATCTAAGCGTGCTTGTGTGGTTGCAAATTGCATTTTAGCTATAAAAACATTATGAAATCAAATATAGTAGGTATAATATAATTTTAGTGAAAGAATGCATTCTAATTCTTTTTTTTTTTTTTAACGAGTAGACCTATTGAGACATAAATTTAAGAAGGTTCGTTAATATTTTTTTTTTTTAAATATGTGTTGATTTCAATTCTTTGATAGGAAAAGATTAATTTTGTATATCTATCCCATGCTCAAAATAATGAGAAGGTGAATGAAAAAATAAGTTTCAAGTGTAAATGAAAAAATGAATGTAAAAGTATTTTATCCCACGTTGAAAAATTACTTGACAATAAACTTATTTATAAGGAACTAAAGTAAACTGGAGAAATATTCCTCAAAAATTTTTTTACATAGACAATAGGAGTAGGGCTGTGCAAAACCAGTCCTACCTGAATTACCCGCCCGAACCCGAGATCTGATATCCGATCCGCATCCCTTATTTGAAGAAGGGTAAAGGGGATCGGGTAGGGTTAGGATATATATATATATATATATATATATATATATATATATATATATATATATATATATACTCCTCAGTCCTCTCACTTCTCTGTCTTGGATAGTAGTGAGTGTGGTGGTGTCCCTCGTTCTCTCTGTGTGGACTCTGGTGGTGGGAGCCTGGGATAGTGAGTTTTGTACTTTCCTCTCTAGTCTCTAGATCTAGTCCCTCATTCTCTTACCTGGGATAGTAGTGAGTGTGGTTGGATAGTAGTGAGTGTCCTCCATTTCTCTGATTCTCTAAGAGTCTCACTCTTTGAGACCTGGGATCCCTCGTCTTCTCTGTGTGGACTCTGGTGGTGGGAGCCTGGGATAGTGAGTTTTGTACTTTCCTCTCTAGTCTCTAGTCCCTCGTCCTCTCTTTGTGGACTCTAGTGGTGGTGGTGGGAGCCTGGGAGTCCCTTCTCTGTGCAAAACCCGTCCTCTGTAGTCTCAATCGCTGGTGGTCTAGGCTCGACGACGACGTAATCGGTTGTGGAAGCCCCTTGCACGAACCCTAATTTGAAGGCTTGATTGCTTGAAGCCCTCATTCTCGGAGGGAAAAATTGAGAAAACAAGTAATTCTAATTTATTTTATATGTTCTAGACTGATGTTGCATAGTTGCGATGCCTGTTAGTCTGTTTCTCTGTTAGTCTGTTGATACTATGATGTTGCATGAACCCTAATTTTTGGGGATTTTCATATGTGTGATGAATTTGTAAAAATTCTTATTTATGTTCGTAAATTTTGAATGTAATCGTATGAATAATGAATGTTGATGGTTGACTGTTGAGTAATTTTTGGGCATTTTCTGTATGAATGATTTTTATGCTGGAAGCCCTACTAAATACTGATATATGTCTGTAAATTTTAAATGTAAGCCATATTGTCCATTTGTCCGTATGAATGATGATTCTGAATTTTTGGTGGAAGCCCTATTGAGCCCTAATTTGTGGGCAATGGGCAGCTATAAGACGATGAGAATTCGAGAAAATGAATTCCTGATTATGGTTGATTGGTTGCAAACTTGCAACTTTCAAGTTTATGGTGAGAGGACCCTTAAATTGTGTATATTGTAATAACTTGTAAATGTATTGTAGTGTACTACTGTACAGTGTACTGTGGTGGTGGAAGTCTATTGTAAATTGTCAAATGTAATTTGTAAATATTAAATGTAACTGAATGCATTATGAATGATGATTGTTGATTATGGTGGAAGCCTTATCAGTGTTTATCTCAATTATCTGTTGATTATGTTGTTCTGTTCTACTGTGACTCTGAATTCTGATGCTCAATTACACATCTATATAGATGGAGAGCAATCAAAATATCAGTGGGTTTGGACCTCTTCCAACCTCAACAGTAGATGAACAAGGAGTTCAACCTCAAGGCATTGAGACAAATACTCAACAGCCTATGGTCACTCCTGTTGTTCCTGCTGCTAAAAAGAGGAAGGAAATAGGGACTATGTCTAAAGTCTGGGATCACTATGAAAGGACCCTAGATTCTGAGGGGAAATTACTTAAGGCCACTTGCCTTTACTGCAAAAAGATGTTTGCCTGTCAATCTAAAAAGCATGGAACATCATCTTTAAGGAATCACATTATGGCCTGTCTTAAAAATCCTCACTCAAAGGATACAAGGCAGTCCCTACTGACATTCAATGTTGTTTCCACTTCTGGAACAGATGCTCCTGAGGGAGTTCTAGGGACATGGGTGTTTGATCAAGAGGCCATTAGGAGGGCCTTATGTGAGATGATTATCATAGATGATGTAACACCCCAATTTTCAACTCTTACATCTATTACAAAATCCGTAATAAAACGCTGCGGAAGCTTACATCTTATCAGCAGAAAACTGGGTGTCACCGCCACACCTAGAGTGAATTTTATCACCTCTTTGACAAACTCCACTCTAAGTGCACAAGCTAAAATTACAACCTCAAAACACTACATTAACATCAAACTTAATACATTAACATCAAACTTAATACATATGGATGTAAGAGTTGAAAATTGGGGTGTTACAAATTGGTATCAGAGCCTAGGTTGAACCTTTGGGAATCAGGTCGAAGCCTAGGTTGTGATCAGAGTTTGATATGCTCTGTTACAGATGAGCTCCCATTTAGGTCTGTTGAGGGCCAGGGATTCAGGAGGTTTATTCTTGTCTGTTTTCCTAGGTTTCTGATCCCTTCTAGGTGGACAATTTCTAGGGACATCTACCAAATTTTCCTAGATGAGAGGCTAAGTCTTAGGAAGTTGTTTAGGGTGGGCACACAAAGAGTCAGTTTCACCACTGATACCTGGACTTCTGTCCAGAGGATTAATTATATGTGCATTACTGCACATTTTATTGATGACCAGTGGAAGCTTAAGAAAAAAATAATTTCCTTTGTCCCAGTTTCTTCTCATAGGTGGGAGTATATCGCAAAAGCCCTAGAGAGCTGTCTATTAGAGTGGGGGATTAGAAATGTGTTCACTATTACAATGGATAATGCCTCTTCTAATGATACAACTTTAGGATTTTATAAGAGCAAGCTGTTATCTTGGGGTTCTTCTTCTGTTAGGATGCAGTACTTGCACATGAGGTGCATAGCACATATCCTAAACCTAGTGGTCCAATATGGTTTGAAGTTTGCAGATGAGTCAGTTAAAAGGGTGAGTGATGCAGTGAGATGGGTTAGGAACTCACCTGCTAGGTTGCAAAAGTTTAGGGAACTTGCTGATTTGATTGGGGTGGAAGCCAAATCAGCCTTACATCTTGATGTCCCAACTAGGTGGAACAGCACCTACATCATGCTTAACACAGCAATTGAATATCAAAGAGTGGTTGATACATATGCAGAAACTGACCCCTCTTTTTCTGCTGATTTGTTTGGATGATGTCCCTTCTTTTCTGGATTGGAGTTATGTGGAAAGCTTAGTTAAGTTTTTGAAAACTTTTTATGAGTTCTGGTTCTCTCTATGTCACTTCTAACACATTCTTCTCTGAGATCTCTGATCTCAGTTGCATGCTAGAAGATATGGTTTTAGCTGAGCCTGAAACTGAAAAGGTAAATCTTTATTTTTTGCTTTCTGTTTCTGCTTTGTGTTCTATTTGAGTATTTGATTATTTCTCTTATGTTTTTTTTAATAATGTAATAGGTAATGGGGCAACAAATGAAAACCAAGTTTCATAAATATTGGGGGGATCCAGGAAAAATGAACTTTGTCAGCTTTTTATGCCAATATTCTGGACCCCAGAGATAAGGAGGAATACATGCCTCATCAGTTTGTCCAGCTTTATGGAGAAGAGAAAGGCAAATCTTTTTTTGCCAAGGTTCAATCTGCCATGTCTGAGTTGTATGCTGATTATGCAACTACCTATTCTATCAGTTCAACCCCCTCTGAATCCTCTACTCAATCTGTCCAGTCTGAGGCTACCTTAATTGGTAGGCCTCAGTCAAGGTTGAAGAGTCAGCTGAAAAAAAGAGAGGATGGAGGGTGGTGGTGGAAGCAGTAAGCAGACAGAGCTGCAAGTGTACTTGAGTGAAAGTATAGTTGAGGATGATGAATCTGCCACTTTTGATGTTTTAAAGTGGTGGAAGGGCAATAGTGAGAGATTTCCTATTCTCTCTAAAATGGCTAGAGATGTGCAATTCCTATTTTCACAGTTGCTTTTGAGAGTGTTTTTAGTACAAGTGAGAGGGTGCTTGATCCATTTAGGAGTTCCTTGACTCCTAAAATAGTGGAAGCCTTACTTTGTACCTAAGATTGGTTGAGATTACCAAATCAACCAATCACAATTGAGGAGAACTTAGATGAGGTTGAAAGATTAGAAAAATGTAACTTATTTATTACTTTTTTTCCTAGTTTTTTTAATTTTTTATTCTGTTTTTTTCTTATTTATATTTGTTTGATCTTGTTCTTTTTTTGTTTTGCAGAATTGCCCACTGATACGGTTACCCATGGAGCAGTAACCACCTCGCAGGGCCCTCACGGCGCTACTATAATGCCACCGTATCCACCCGTAGAGACAAACAAAGCTCTATGGCGATGCATCCGGAAGCAACACGACAACGCCAAGCGGACGATGAAATCACAAACCCTTCTCAGGTATTCACGCCGCGACGGCGCATTACTACCGAACGAAGCCGGCAACGATTGTCAGATGCGATCAAATCCAGCACCACCGAACGGAGTCGGCCACTGGTGACGTCGCAACAGACTAAACATTCCGAACTCCGGCAACCATCCGGAAGGTATTCTCCAATCTTTTTCGAAAAAAAATTGTATATTTTGAAAAAAAAAATAGCTTTCGAATTTTTCATACATTCTGAAAATAGAAGTATACAAAATACATAATATGTATATCAACCCAATATATATTGAAACCAGTATATATTACTCCATATGTTGCAGATCTATATATATTTTCGAAAATAATATTAATATATATAAACATGGATATGTATGCATTGCATTGGAACATAACAACACAATCAGTATTAAAATATATACATATAGACAACTTGAACAACTATGAACCTTAATCAGTAAATAAGGATACCGTTAACCCTTCTTCTCAACACTTTTGCTAGAATAATAACATCTTTATTTCTATCATACTGAAAAATATATTCATATACACTTAATTCATGTAGATAAACAAAATGCAAAAAAAAAATATATCCAATTGGTTCATATATGTATACTACTAGAATATAGATACCAGAATGCATACTAGCATATTATCAAAATTCACAGGCATACATATGCAATTTAGGCATTAAAAAAACTTATAAAATTAATTACCGTTCACCACGGTGTACTGAGCGTGCTGATAACGTGTTGGAAAAGATTTGTTGTGCCCGTTGGACATTAGCTCCTAACCGATTAACATTGTAGGTAAAGAGAAAAGAGGTAGAAAGAGAACAAACATAGGGAGAGGAGTTTGTATGATGTATTATGTAGGAGTTTGTATGATGTATGTATGTAGAGTTTGTATGACGTCATACAAGTACGTAGGCCATACACCTAGGATGTCACTCTCAAGAGGTATGACCTCCCAACCCAGGGCCTATAAAAACTCAAGAATGAAAACAAAACAAGAAAAAATTAAACTTTATAACCATTTTCTTCTTCCTTACCCAAACCCCAAAATTGTGAGAAAAAAAAAAAATCAATGACAACTTTCGACCTTCAAATCATTTTCTTCTTCCTCGCTAACCTCCTGAAGTTGTTCTTAGCTTCAAAAATGGAAGAATGGGATCCATTCCATTTACTCCGAAATTTTACACCTATGAAATTTTTGTTCCTACTCTTCTTACTCTTCATATTTTCTTTCTTCTCTTTTACAATTCACTTTACTCGTCCTCTTAAATTTAAAGTCCAACATCAACGCTTCTCAGCCATCTCTATGATTTCCATTCTTGCATTGGTCATTTTCCCTCAAATAATGTTCTGGTCCATATATTTCATCATTTTGCTATTCTCTTTGTATCCTAATTTGTTTATTGGGTTTAAAAATTTAGTACACCTTAGTCTCTCAAAATTTCCGGCTCTCATCATTCACATCACAACAACATACAATGACGAAAGTAACGGTGAATTTAACACTACAATGATTGATACCATAGCAGTTGATATTAATGAGGATGTATCCATAGTGGTTGATAATAGTGTGTAGGACATATATGATTTTTTTTTTCATATATATCATGTATGAATATTGTTATGATTTATACGAAGTTAGCATTCCACTATATATGGAATTTGTAAAATATATTCATAATGTTTGTTTGGAATTTTGTATGATTGTATTGATAGAAATAAAGTGAGTTAATAATATGTATTTTCTTTTGAGTTGTTATGCATTTGTGATATTTAAATTAATAAGGGCAAATTAGTCCTTTTTTTTCTTTCTGTTTGTTTTCTCCATTGTAGCATCTCATATTCTTTATGAAGCTCGTAGCTTGATTGAAAACCTAAGAATCTTAGCAATGAGCGCTTTATTTGTGTGTCCCAAAATAAGCACATAGCACGCCCAATTTGATATTTGTAGATTTCATATTTTTGCTAGCTAGCTGATGATATTTGTAGATCTGAAATATGAAAAGAAGTTGCAGACCCAATTCAAAACGATCTGTGTAGCTCTGCTTTGTAATTTTACTCTTCTCCTCTGCTTTGATTAACTAGTTGTTGAGATGGTTGTCCGAGCATCAGATATTGATGTTGCATCTGTTCTTGAATGAGCTTCCCTTCCCTTCTTACAGGTTAGTTCTTTGAAATCTGCTCAAATATGTTATCATCCATGGTTAAATTCAAGCAGTCCTATTTGAAAGATTTCTGATATCTCTATCTCTATATATAAAATAGCAACAAGAGCAGCATTAAATGCAGTACTAGCCAAATTCCCGCCCAAGCTAAAACAGTGTCGTTTTGAACATCTAGGTATTAGTTCGGATAAATAATTATGTTCACATTAGGTTATCAGACTTTTTTGTATTA
>CP025659.1:40427664-40448683 GCA_003576665.1 Ipomoea trifida
CCCATGAATCCTGCTACTTTCATGTTACCATGAAGATGCCTCACACAAAATCTGTGTGAGACATTAGGTAGAATTTCTTCAAAAGCAGGAAGGAACCCTTTCTGTTTGTCTGCAATTAAAACAGAGTGGTGTAAACAGTATGAAAACAGCAATGAAACAACTATTAAAACAGTATGAAAACAGCAATGAAACTTATATTAAATGGCAAAACAGAATGGTGTAAAACAGCAATGTTACCTGAGATAAAGGTTAGTTGTTCTTGTGCTTCCCTTGTGATCTCTAAATCTGTCCTGAGCAATGCCAAGAACCAGCTCTAAGAATTCTTAGTTTCTCCTTCAACGATGGCATACGCTAATGGGAAGATACTGTCATTCCCATCTAACCCCACAACAGTCAACAATTGACCTCCAAATTTGTGTTTTAAATGGCAACCGTCAACCCCAATAATTTTTCTGCAGAACTTGTACCCCTCCTTTGAAGCCTCCCAACTGAAGTACATCCTTAGAAATCTTGGTTTCCCATCATACAACAAATCTGTTACCTTCACACGATATGTAGTCCTTGGGTTAGTTCTCTCAATCTCCAAACAGTAGTTATAAATGTTGTTGAAATTTTGTATAGCTTCTCCTTCTAAGGCAGCCTTGGCCTTAACCATAGCCCTATATGCTTGCTTCTTACTAAGCTGAAATTTCTCATCCACCTTTACTTTCTTTCTAAACTGTGCAGTTGTCCATGAGCTATGGTGTCCAATCTCCTTCATCCATCTCTTTGCAACCCTTGTAGATTTTACCATCTTGTTCTCATAGATCCATCCACACCCATCATGTTCTTCATTAAAACTTGCAATTCTCCAAGACAATGCATTTTTTACCTTCCAGAGGTTTATTTTAAAAGGGCAGCCAGGTTGTGTACATCTCACGCACATCCTTTCCTTGTCATTTTTAGTGAACTTCAATTCCTTGCCAACACTATAAGCATAGTTGTGGACTGCTTCCCTAAATTCATTCTTAGTTCCAAATGTTAATCCAATAGAGAACTTAGGGGTTTGCATCTGAGATTTTGCACTAAAACTTGGCCACTTTAAACTCTCTTCATCCTCATCCTCTTTCCCACTATCATCATCGAAGAAATGCACACCATCACCACTTCCAATGACATTCTCATTCCCAATTCCAGTCACATTCTCATTGATATTTGCAGTTACAGTCTCATCCTCATTTCCTTCTCTTACTCCACCAAACTCCACATTAGGATCTATATTGGCCTCAAAATTTGTGTCATCATAGCCCACATTGTCATCACTAAAGTCAAAATATTCACCATCTTCATTAGACTGTGATTCACCATCACCATCACTATCACCTACACCCTCACCCTCACCAACCCCTTCACCTACTACCCAGACCTCAATTTTCTCAGGAAACATCCCCACATCACAAACAGCCCAACAGTCACTATCATTCCCTAGTTCAAATAAGGTACCAGTCCAGTAGTAGTGAAAAACTTAAATTTGTCTAACATGTTATACCCTAATTCCTCCACAGTTTCCCTTAAGGTTATCATCCCCCACAAATCTATGTCTAGACTATAACACTGAGTTACCCCTCCAACATATCCTATTCCATGTGTTTTCAACGAACCACCATGCCTTAACTTCAAGTTAAACTGGCCACTGTTTCTTCCACTATAATTACCTAACCATTATAATGTACAAATATAATGACAACATGAGGTAAAAAGTCACTAACTAAAGCAAATATTAAAATGAGGTAAAAAGTCACAACATACTGCACATATTTTATGATTCCCCTTAAAGGCAAAAAAATGTGGTCCGCACCATATGCATATAGCTACACAGAAATCCAACAACAACATAAAGGCTTGTGGTCCACACCTCAATAAGTACACATATATTAAACCGCAACCCCACCATTTGCATAAAAATATCCTAAAATTCAACACTTCTATATATACACAGAACATCACATTCTCATACATAAAGTGAAACATTCTCAGTTTCTCATTCCTGCTCTATAAAGTGAAACAACAACACAACAATACAACCAGTAGACAATGACAGTAGGCAAAATGTGAAGCATACAGCTTTAACTTTAACTTTAACTTCAAATCCATATACGCATAACTCAAAAAATAATATATAAAGGCATATATACATGTAAAATAGGGATTGCAAAGTTTAACATTTACGTATTCTGAAACCTATCACACATACAACTTTAACTTTAACAAATATTGAATTTTACCTAGGGTATTGTAGTCGCCTTCTCCTATCGGATCCATCTTCCTTGCGCCCTTAGTCCTAGCTTTCAACGATCAGCAATGGTGTTTAACTTCGGGTTACGAATTACGATTCGAATTTGTGTGATTTTGGTTCGGATTGCTTCGACATTTGGGTAGGGTTTCGTGGATTTGGTCGGGAGATTGTTGTTTGTTTGTCTAAGGCAGTGGGCAGTCGTCTTTCGTTTGACTAAACAAACCAACAAACGCTGATTAAGCCATGGACCTAAAAGGACGGAAATACCCCTCCATTTCACGGCTGCCAAACGGATTGCCTAACGGTGGACCAAAAGTGTCCACTTTTAGTAAAGGCAGGGCAAAATGTGGGCAAAAAAATAAATCCGGACTAAAACTGTCCAACGCACTATAAGTCTAGGACCAAAAAAGGAATTAACTCTCAGATCTTATAACCCATACTTCATAGTGACCTATACAAACAAACAGAGAAAAAATTTCGAAACGCCGGAAAATTACTATTGTCGGTCTTTGACCCTGCAAAACAAAACGGGTAGAACATCTTGGTGACTACCTAAGTCTGCATGATAGTCGAATCAGCAGATCCATTCCAAAATCAAGGATTTTAGGAAAAGATCTATGCATTTAACACCAAAAGTCGTGTATTAAGCTCTCCGACTAGCCAAAAGTGTAGAGAGAAGTATGAGAGAATTTAGTCTGAGCGAGCCTGTAGACAAACAGAAAAGATGAAAATGGCGAAGGTTCTCGATCCATTCCAAAATCAAGTATCTCGGAAAACAACTATGAATTTAACACACACAATTTGTGGATTAAGCTCTCTGACACTACCCAGAAAGCTAGAGAGAAGTTTGAGAGAATTCATTTAGAGACGAGCGTGGACAGACACAGAAATGATGAAAATGTCAAAGCTTCTACATTGACTAAGAAGTTGCTGGAGTCTTATTATTATTATTATTATTATTATTATTATTATTATTATTATTATTATTATTATTATTATTATTATTATTATTATGTAATAACAATATTATTTGTATTGTAGAGATATACAGATGATTATTATTATTATTATTATTATTATTATTATTATTATTATTATTATTATTATTATTATTATTATTATTATTATTATTAGCAATTTTAGTATTATTATTAAAAAAAATTCTTGGCAAACGTTATTATTATTTCTATTATGATTATTATTATTATTATTATTAATTATATTATTAACACTTTCTTTTTCATTTTTATGTTATTGCAGAAAATGAAAATATTTCATGTAATGAAAATGTTAAAACACCATCCATTAATAACATTAGTGTCATCAAACAAATGAACTACATGTATTTGGTGTATTCTAAAGTTCACTTTGTACACCTTTAAATGTTCTTACGAATGGTAAGTATACTATATTATACTTAGATTTTGTTCTAAATCAAGTAAAAGTTTTTACAATTAACATTTTTTGTTAACTACATGTTCTTCATGTGGTGCTAACCAAGGTACAAAGGTGTTGATACCAAGAATGTTGATGTCACCGTCTGATCCAAGGTTGCCATTCAAGTTCCAAAGAAGATAGTTTCCGTTGATGTTATCATATGCAATGACCATTAACAAAAGTCAAGGACAAACTCTATCAGTCTATCCCATGTTGGATTGTTACTTAAGAAACCTATTTTTGTAGATAGACAATTGTATGTTGCTGCTTCTCGGATTAACAATCCAGATGGTCTTAAAATATTGATTGCAAATGACTCAAATCCGGATTCTTCATCAACCACAAACGTTGTGTATCATGAAGTTTTAATAATTTATAATTTTCTTCAAATTTATTATTAGTATTATTATTATAAGTTGCATTTCTGTATTTTTGGTTTACCATTTCAATAAATTCATTTTTTGTTTGTTTTCTGAATATAATAAATTCAATTATTATTATTGCATCAAATTGGATAATAAGTTTTACAATTTTTATCCCGCGCATCGCACGGGTACTATACTAGTGTGTGTGTGTGTGTGTGTGTGTGTGTGTGTGTGTGTATATAGGGCAGGCTTGTAGACTTTGAAGGCCGAGCCTGGCATATATAGGCCTAGCATGTTTAGTTTAATAGGCTTTTGAAATTTGTTCAAGCCTGACCTTTTTATTAAACGAGCTAGGCCTAACTAGCCCTTAATTAGGCCCAAACATAGGCCCCTACAAGGGGTCTGGACTATTCCCACCCCTAGGTGGGGGTGGTGTATGGTGGGTGAGGTGGTTCGGTGTCATGCACACGGCGGGTATGGTTCGAGTTTTGGGTGTAGGGTTTGGAGCAGGTGTATTGTGTGCTTGTGTGCTGACGGTAATAATGTGTTACCAGGTATGTAATTTGAGTATTATTGATGTAAGATGGTACAATGTTTGAGTGCAATGCTCAGTATACAATTGAGTTCAACATGTGTTTTGTCTAGTAAGAAATGTGTCGTAAGAAGTGTCCCTCTACTTTGCGTTGTGAGTCCTTTTATTCCCTTCAGCTCAGTAGTGGAGCATTAATGTTGAGGAGCTGAACGTTGGTCATCAATGCTGAGGAGCTGAACGTTGGTCATCAATACTGAGGAGCTGAATGCTGAGGAGCTGAACGCTGGTCATCAATGCTGAGGAGCTGAACGTTGGTCATCAATGCTGAGGAGTTGGACCGTTGCGCATTGATGCTGAGGTGTGAGGTGTCTTGGATAGTTTGAACGACAACTGTCTTGACAATGTTTTGGGTCCTGCTAATGGTTCCGGGTCGGGTACCCAATTACCCTGTCACCAGCCCCCCACTCCCTAGCTGGCGAGAATGGCAACGGAGTAATAGCTTGGCACTTGTGCTGAAAATTTGGTATGTTGGATTCTAGAAGGAAATTTTATTGGATGGAATTTTTTTTTTTTACGTTGCGTCATCGGCACGAGGCCAGGTCTCCGTGCCGAGGCGTGACCTCGGCGTTGGCCGAGGTCACGATGGGTGTGACCTCGGCGCTGGGCCGAGGTCACGGTTTTGGACGTGACGATTTTGGTTTTTTTTTTTAGTCGCTCTGTGCGTGAGTTCACTTCGACCAGCCGTAGGCTCGGTCAAAGGTCAGCTCTCCCGTCAGGTAGCTAGCGAGATCGGATCTCGTGCCAGCCCTAGGGGACTAGAGTGTGGTGTTTTTGTAATCAAGCATCTGGCTTGACCCAGGAAAACACTCTCCCGTCAGGTAGCTAGCGAGATCGGATCTCGTGCCGGCCATAAGGGAATAGAGTTATTTTATTTGTTATCATTGTGGCCGAGGTGCGGGACCTCGGTCACAGTGGCCGAGGCACGGGGCCTCGACCACGGCCGAGGTGATGACCTTGGCGAAAATTAGCCAAGGTGAGAACCTCGGCAAAAATTGGCCGAGGTGACGACCTCGGCCCAAATTAGCCGAGGTGATGACGTCGGCATATTTATTGGTGACGCTGCTCGGGGAGGTGATGCCACTCACCGCTTGAGGAGGTGACGCTGCTTGAGGAGTAGCGCCGCTTGAGGAGGTGAACTTGCTCGAGGAGGGGACACCACTCACCGCTCGAAGAGGTGATGCTGCTCGAGGTGGTGACTTTGCTCGAGGTGGTGACGCCGCTCGAGCAGGTGACGCTGCTAGAGGTGGTGACGCTGTTCGAGGTGGTGATGCTGCTCGAAGAGGTGACGCCACTTGAGGAGGAGACGCTGCTTGAGGAGCATCGCCACTTGAGGAGGTGACGCTGCTCGAGGAGGTGACGCCACTCACCGCTCGATGAGGTGATGCTGCTCGAGGTGGTGACTCTACTCGAGGTGGTGATGCTGCTCGAGGAGGTGACGCTGCTTGAGGAGGAGCGCCACTTGATGAGGTGACGCTGCTTGAGAAGCAGCGCTACTTGATGAGTTGACACTGCTTGAGGAGCAACGCCACTTGATGAGGTGACGCCCGCTTGATGAGGTGACGCCACTTGAAAGGTGATGTTGCTTGAGGAGCAACGCCACTTGATGAGATGACGCTGCTTGAGGAGCAGCACCACTTGATGAGGTGACACCAGCTTGATGAGGTGACACTTGCTCGAGGTGGTGACACTTCTCGAGGAAGTGACGCTGCTCGAGGAGGTGACGCTGCTTGAGGTGTTGACACTGCTCGTGGAGGTGACGCCACTTGAGGAGGTGACACCACTTGATGAGGTGACACTACGTGAGGAGCAGCGCCACTTGATGAGGTGACACCAGCTTGATGAGGTGACACCCGCTTGATTAGGTGACGTTGCTTAAGGAGCAGCGCCACTTGATGAGGTGACACCCGCTTGATGAGGTGACGCTGCTTGAAGAGCAGCACCATTTGATGAGGTGACACTCGCTAGATGAGGTGACGCTACTTGAGGAGCAGCGCCACTTGATGAGGTGACGCTGCTTGAGGAGCAGCGTCACTTGAAAAGGGCGGATGCACTAGATGTGGTGACACCTGCTCGAGGTGGTGACACTGCTCGAGGAAATGACGCTGCTCGAGGTGGTGACGCTGCTCGAGGTGGTGACACTTCTCGTGGAGGTAACGCCACTTGAGGAGGTGACACCACTTGAGGAGGTGAGGCTGCTCGAGGAGGTGACTCTTCCCGATGTGGTGACACCGCTCGAGAAAGTGACGCTGCTCGAGGAGGTAACTCTGTTGCTTGGAAGTCCACGGCTTGGGTGAGAGCCGCGTTCACTTGGTAACGCTGCTTGTAAGTCCACTGCTTGGATGGTGGTGACCTCGGCATATTTATTGGTGACCCTGCTCGGGGAGGTGACGCCACTCACCGCTTGAGGAGCAGCGCCGATTGAGGAGGTGAAGTTGCTCGAGGAGGTGACACCACTCACCGCTCGAAGAGGTGATGCTGCTCGAGGTGGTGACTCTGCTCGAGGTGGTGACACCGCTCGAGGTGGTGACGCTGCTCGAGGAGGTAACTTTGCTCGAGGTGGTGACGCCGCTCGTGGAGGTGACACCACTTGATGAGGAAGTTCACGGCTTGGATGGGAGCCGCGTTCACTCGGTAACGCCACTGCTTGTAAGTCCACTACTTGGATGGGAGCAGCGTTCACTGGGCAACGCCACTACTTACAAGAGGTGAACGCACAAGTGAAGGAGGCGGATGCACTTGAGGAGGAAGTGCCCGTGGTTGTTGTTGAGTTGGCTACGGAGATCACCCTTGCGGCGATCTCCCACGCGGTTACTGTTGAGCTGTTTACGAAGATAACCCGAGGGGTGACCATTGAGCTGCCCACGAAGATCACCCGAGGGGTGACCATTGTTCACTCGATGAGAACCATGAGAGATGCTGGATCAGGGATGACCATTCTTCACTCGATGAGAACTATGAGAGATGCTGGATCCGGGATAACCATTGTTCACTCGATAAGAACCATGAGAGCTGCTGGATCCGGGATGACCATTGTTCACTCGATGAGAACCATGAGAGCAAGACTGGATCCGGATTGCACCATCGACAGTGATGAGATGAGCTGGGTGTTTTGTGATTTGTGAAAAGTGTGGCTTGATGTGCAGGAGGCGAACGCCACTTGATGAGCAAGACACTGCTTGAAGAAGGCGATGCCATAGAGGTGTTTGTGATGTGTGAAGTTTGCCTACGATATGATCTCGGCTCTCAATGAAAGCACCAATGACGGTAATAATGTGTTACCGGGTATGTAATTTGAGTATTATTAATGTAAGATGGTATAGTGTTTGAGTGCAATGCTCAGTATACAATTGAGTTCAGCATGTGTTTTGTCTAGTAAGAAGTGTCGTAAGAAGTGTCCTTCTACTTTGCATTGTGAGTCCTTTTATTCCCTTCAGCTCAGTAGTGGAGCATTAATGCTGAGGAGCTGAATGTTGGTCATCAATGCTGAGGAGCTGAACGTTGGTCATCAATACTGAGGAGCTGAACGTTGGTCATCAATGCTGAGGAGCTGAACGTTGGTCATCAATGCTGAGGAGTTGGACCGTTGCGCATTGATGCTGAGGAGTGAGGTGTCTTGGGTAGTTTGAACGGCAACTGTCTTGACAATGTTTTGGGTCCTGCCAATGGTTCCGGGTCGGGTACCCAATTACCCTGTCATGTGCATCTTAGAGGTTCCTCGCCGTGGGGTGTCAGGGAGTTACTCTTGTTGTGGATTGTTGGTGTGCATCTATGTATTTTGTTTTGTGCATCATTGATTCGTTGTCATCTAGCTTTTTTTAGGGCTGTTGTAGTACATGTGTGGTTGTGTTGCGTTGTATTTTGTTATTCATGTGTTTGGGGTGTGGTTTTTTTTGGGTCCCTTTGGTACTTTGGGTGTGCATGTTGGCTAGGGTTGGGTGGTGTAGGGGGTGTGGTTGTTTTGGTTGTGCTGGGTACTGGGCATGTATGTATCTTTTTATGTGCATGTGTGTTTGATGTGCTGTTTGTGTCGTTGTGGTGGTTGGGTATTGTTTTATTTGTTGTGTACGCATTGAGTATTATTTTGTGTGTATGAGTTTCGTTAACGTTTTTTGTCGTGTCTATTTTTTGTAGGACATGGTGATTCATCGGGTGGCTTACATGGTTGTGTTATGAATATTTCTCAGAGGTCTATGAAGTATTGGCTTTAGTGTGTGACCCCTTGATCAAGCCAGTTGTTGGTAGGGCTGAGCATCGGTCGGGTTCGGACGGATTGGATTCCCAATTCGTCCACCTGACCGGACTTCGGTTTTATGTTTGGAGACCGAATCTTTTATTTTTAACACGTTAACCCATCGGATATTGCAAACTCGAATTATGGATTTTGAAATTCAGATTTCGGATGTTATTCGGATATATATAAAGTTATAAACTATTATTAAAACCATTTTTATTAAAAAAAATAGAGAAAACTACTAAAAATAAAAACTAAAATATAATACTACTTAACTACTTTTTTACAGAGTGAAAACACTGCAAAAACTTACCTAACTTCATAGAATCTAAGTTAAACTTCTAAGTTCTAAACTGACTTATCTGCATACTTCAAACCATCTTGGACCACTATGTTTAGTATATGTGCTATTAGAGCCGTCAAAACGGGCTTAGCCCGCCGGGCCGCCCCGCCCCGCCCCCTACTTTAGTAGGGGCCCCCCTACTTTAGTAGGGGGCGGGTTTCAAAAAGTGAAGCCCGCCAAAGGACGGGCTTTTTTGGCCCGCCCCGCCAAGGCCCGCGGGCTACCCGCCTGTTTTTTTTAATTATATATATATATATATATATATATATATATATATATATATATATATATATATATATATATAAGTAATGTACTGTGTCACTGTGTGTATGTAGTAAATTAGTAACATAACTTTATATATATTACATACACACGTACAGTACATTACTTTTATTATAATTAAAGTAATGTACTGTACGTGTGTATGTAATATATAGGGAAAAGGAGCAGATAAGCCCTCCAACTTTACCCAAAAGTGCAATTAAGCCTTTCAACATTAGAAAAGCTCAATTAAACACTTAAACTTGTCAAAATTGATCAAATAACCCATGTTCACCGGTAACCAACAGGTTACCGGTTATTCACTGCCCAAAAAGTTTAGCTTACGGCCACTTTCGCCGGAAAACGATGGTCACCCCGGTCATTCTTCTCCAACGAAAATAAAGACGGTTCATCAACAGTGATTCCAGCGGGGTGTTGAACAATGAAGATTGCAGCTTCCACTATCCGCCATTGACGCCACCTAAATGCCACCAATATCCACGGGAGGCAAGAAAAAAGCAGGGAAGCGCCGATGGTTTCACAGGTAACAAAATCAATAAATCAAAGTTCAACTTCACAGATCTGCAATAAAAACTCTAGCACTTAAAGACGGTATCAGTGAATTTAGTTACCTCCAACTGGTGAAATAAAAAATGTGTTCTTGAGTTAAGAAATTTCATATCCAAGTTCACACCACCATGGTCAATTGAAATCCCTACCCCATCTTTGTCACAATTTAAAATCTCAAGCTTTAACAAGAACTATTAGCAGGGCTTAGGGTCAATTTCTGTTTTCATTTTGGAATCCATGCCTGGGTCCAAAAGAATTGGTAGTGTGTCAAGATCAGTACAAGGAAATATATATAAGAAAATCAAATCACCATGTGAACAAAGATGGTAGATGGATCGAAGAACATAATAGAGATTTATTTATTTTCCATCCATATGTAATATTCTTTTCTCTTCTCTTCTGAAAAAAATTTGCAGAGTGGAGAAAATACAAGAAAATGAGGAAAAGCGGAGGGCTACATGATCCACCAAAAGAAAGCTTGCGGAGATGGAAGACAAGGCTGTTGTTGCAAAAGCTTTAGCGACGAGGCAGCAGAAGCTCTTCTACTGTGTAGACGACCAATCGGAAAACGAGCAGATGGTAGAAGACAATCGGACGCCGGTGGTATGACGTTTGGTGGTCGCCGAAATATTGGACGGGAACTTAATAACCGGTTGTTCCAGGTGAACAACAGGTCATTTGGGTTTAAATGTATCAAAATGACAAGTTTAAGTGTTCAATTGAACTTTTCTAATGTTGAAGGGCTTAATTGCACTTTTAGGTAAAGTTGGAGGGCTTATTTGCACCTTTTCCTTAATATATATAAAGTTATGTAATGTAGTAACATAACTTTATATATATTACATACACACGTACAGTACATTACTTTAATTATATATATATATATATATATATATATATATATATATATATATATATATATATATATATATATATATATATTGTTTGCAATGTTTTATTATTGTTATGTTACTAATATGATTATATACTTATGTATAATCAATTATGTAATGTTTAATGTTTGATGAATTATGTTTTATGTGAGTTATGTATAAATTATTTTAATTATTTTTTTTATGTACAAATAACAAAATTTTTAAAAAAGAGTAATAAACTAACAATTTACAAAAAAAAAAAAAAAAAAAAAATTGGCGGGGCCCGCCATGCCCGCGGGCCTTAGGCGGGGCGGGGCGGGCCAACAAAATTCAAGCCCGCCACGAGGCGGGCTTTTTTGGCCCGCCCCGTTTAGGCCCGCGGCCCGCGGCCCGCAGGGCTTATGCCCGCCTCGCCCCGCGAGCCCGTATTGACAGCTGTATGTGCTATGCACCTCATGTGCAAGTAATGCACCCTAACAGAAGAACAACCCAAGATAACAGCTTGCTCTTAAAAAACCCCAAAGCTGTATCATTAGAAGAAGCATTGTCCACTATAATAGTGAACACATTTCTAATCCCCCACTCTAATAAACAATTCTCTAGGGCTTTTGCAATATACTCCCCCCTATGAGAAGAAATTGGGACAAATGATATTATTTTTTTCTGAAGCTTCCACTGGTCATCAATAAAATGTGCAGGTATCAATGGTGAAACTGACTCTTTGTGTGCCCACCCTAAATAACTTCCTAAGACTTAGCCTCTCATCTAGGAAAATTTGGTAGATGTCCCTAGAAATTGTCCACATAGAAGGGATCATAAACCTAAGACAACAGACAAGAATAAATCTCCTGAAACCCTGGCCCTCAACAAACCTAAATGGGAGCTCATCTATGATAATCATCTCACATAAGGCACTCCTAATGGCCTCTTTATCAAAGACCCATGTCCCAGAACTCCCTCAGGAGCATCTGTTCTAGAAGTGGAAATAGTATTGATGTGAGTATGGACTACCTTGTATCCTTTGAGTGAGGATTTTTAAGACAGGCCAACATGTGGTTCCTTAAAGATGATGTGCCATGTTTTTTAGATTTACAGGCAAACATCTTTTTGCAGTAAAGGCAACTGGCCTAAAGTACTTTCCCCTCAGAATCTAGGATCTTTTCATAGTGATCCCAGACTTTGGACCTAGACTCAATTTCCTTCCACTTTTTAGCAGGAGGAACAGTAGGAATGACCATAGGCTGTTGAGTATTTGTGTAAATGCCTTGGGGTTGAACTCCTTGTTCATCTACTGTTGAGGTTGGAAGAGGTCCAGACCCCCCTGATATTTTGATTACTCTCCATCTATATAGATGGGTAATTACTCTCCATCTATATAGATGGGTAATTGAGCATCAAGCGAGAGGTCGACGCCGCTAGCCGCGAGACATCGAACTACCTCTCGCGAGAGATCAACTTGATCTCTAAAAAATATAGAAGTTTTGGATTTGATTTGCACCCCTACGCGCGAGAGAGAGAGCATCTATGCCATACAAGTCAATTAGCTTTAAAAAGCCTCTTGTATTTATAGTGGGACAAATCTTCATTCCCAATCAATGTGGGACAAAGCTACATAAGTTTTTCCTCACATCAAATTCCATCTCAAATGGGTCTACTTTGAGAACCAATTTCTCATTCACCCATTATCCATTTTGAGCTTATAATATATCGATATCTTCGTCTAACTATGAAGAACCCGAATCCATTTTGACCCGACCCAAATCGGTAGTGGACCCCACATATATTTATACCACAAAATGACCACTTAAAATGTCATTTTAGTGCTAATTTTCTAACAATTTATTAGCGAGTTAATTATTGAAATGATCATTTGGCTGTAGTGAAATTATCAATTTTGTCTTTAACTATTTTTATTGACCAATTAAGTCTCTCAACTTTAAAATTCTTAACCAATTTGGTCATCCGTTTATTTTATCGTTAAGACATTCATTAACTCAGGACCAAATTGATAATTTTGCTATAGTTAAGGGACCATTTCAATAATTAACTTTTCGAAGAAAAACGTGCATGTGAGGACCGAAATGGTCCATTGACTATAGCAAAATTACCAATTTGGTCCTGAGTTAAAGGATGTCTAACGGCAAAACAAATGGATAACCAAATTAGTTAAAAATTTTAAAGTTGAGGGGCTTAATTAGTGAAAAAATAGTCAATGACCAAATTGATAATTTCACTATAATCAAAAGATCATTTCCATAATTAACTCTTTATTACCTTTGATTATCAATTTAATAAAAATAATATCCTTCTATATATAATGATGATATGAGCCCTTTAATACGATATTTGCTTATCAATTATTTCAAATCACTAATTTTAAACACTAACTTTTTAATACTTTGAAACGCATGTAGTTAATTAAAATTTTGTTAACAAAATTTAATAAAATTACTCTATTTATCTATTTTGTTTGGTGACGAGAGAAACTCGTAAAATTTTGTACAATAAACTCAATCAAGAGGATGTTAGCAAGAATCATTCACTCACTTTGCCAGTTTGCCACCCTTTTCAATATCTTTACGCCCTATTTTACGTATCATGTTTAATAGTCCCTTTATGTTGCTTTACTTGTCTTTTTTACTATTCGATGATTAAATTAATTTTGTTTTTGATTTTGTGTATTTAATAACACTTTTAGTATAATTTATAAATATATAAATTTTTATATACTAATAATAAATTTAATATATATAATAAAAATTTAATTATAAACAATTTCAATTAAATTTTGTTAATCAAGTCAGATACATAAAATGATATTAATGGAGTATTAAAAATAAAATATTATTTGTGTTCAATAATATATTATTAATATTATAAATGTTAAATTCAAAATAAACTTATAAGATTTTTGTTGCACTTTCAAGAAAATGTCAGACTTTTATTAAAAAGAAAATAATTGTAACTTGACTTCAATTCACCAGCTTCAGTGTAGGAGCAACCTCTTAAAGTGTGGGGACTCCTTGTGCGTAGAGCGCAGTAAACAAATGACTAGTATATGTGTTCAGTTGAGTTACCATAATTTACATTCTCTCGGATGCTTTGTTGGGTCAGATCGTGAGAGTCCTTGGGGTTGGGGATTCAACATTTTGAAAAAAAAAAAAAATAAAACTAAATGTAATATTGACTCAGAATAGGAAAGACGACAAGAAAATTGCTCCTACAGTGATTAGAGTTCTACTTCGTGTGTGTTTGTTTGTTTGTTTGTTTTTTTTTGTTTGTTTTTATATGGGAAAATGGCACTTTTTCCCCCTATGTTATGTGCATATAGCACTTTTCCCCCCTGTGTTATTAAAGTGGCAGTTTTCCCCCCTCAGTTATTTTAAAAGTGGTAGCTTTTCCCCCTGTAATGTTAAATTGACATGTTTACCCTTAAAATAATTATTTCATTTATTTTTATTCTCCAACCTAGTATTACTAATATGTATGGAAGATCATGGTTCGATACGAACCTAATCGAACACCGTAGCAATTGAACTTAAATAGTATGGACGGTTACGGTTACGATGCAGAACCGAAAAAATAAAATAAAATAATTGTTGAATTTAGACTATTTTTAAATAAGAAATAAAATTAATAAATAAATAAATAAATAAGTTTTGATTGGCAGTTCAAAATCGAAATTGGAATTGAACCGTACCGATTTATCAAAATAAGTGTTTGATCATTTTCACTATATATGATTGTGGTTCAGTTCCAGTTCACGGTTCAACAATTATTTAATTTTATTTTTTCGGTTATGAATCGTAACCAAAACCGACCATACTATTTCGGTATGATTGCTACAGTGTTTGGTTAGGTTCGAACCGAATCGTGATCATCCATACATATAAGTAATAATTTGTTGGAGAAGAAAAATAAATGAAATAATTATTTTCAAGGATAAAAATGCCAATTTAACATTTCAGGGGGAAAAATAGCCACTTTAATAACATAGGGGGAAAAAGTGCTATATACACATAACATAGGGAGAAAAAGTGCCATTTTCCCTTTTTATATTTATTTATTTAAATTTTTTATTATTTACTCCGTGTTAAATACGGAGTTTTATTTTTTATTTTTAAAAAGCCTACTTGAAGATTCTTTTTTCTTATTTTAATAAAGGAAAAATCATTCTTTTGGTTTTTCAATTATTTTCAACTTAGTCCTTAATTTTTAATTTTCAATTAATTTGATTATCGAATTGTTTAAAATTTCGTCAATTAAATTTCCCGAAGATTAAATTGACGAAAATTTAAAAATAGAGAAATCATCATTTTAATTATTTAAAAGGATTTCATTGATAAAATTTACACAATTTTAAAATTAAATTAGTTGAAATTGAAAATTAAAGACTATGTAGAAATAGTTGAGAGGATAAAATTGTGATTTTACATTTTAATAAATTAATCCATTTATCCATTCTTCTCACCTAAAAGGCTAAAAGCAAACTCTTCACCGCTATAAAAGCCTAAAAAGCAAAAGGAAAAAGCAAAAGCAATAGGGAAAAGCTTTCTTCTTTATTATTGACTCAAAACTCTGTGGGGGAAAAGAAAATCAGAAAAATCTCAAAATTAGTCAGAAAAAACCCCATATTGAATTGTTTATTTGCTGTAATTGATCTTCTGATCGATCAAAAATTTGGGGGAACTTTGATCGGAAAAAAATTGAGCCAGAAAAAATGGTGTCGGCGAACAGGGAAATGGCGGTGTATTGCTTTGATACCTTGGTCGCTCACTACAACAACGACCAAGCTCCCCCTCCTGCTTTCGATGAGGGTCAACAGTAAGCCTCTGTTGGCCTTTTCTTTTTCTTTCCTATTATTCCGGAGCTTCAAGCTTTGATATGCATGAATTTCTGTTTATGCTATTTTATTTTATTTTTGGTTTAACTCTGTTACTTTTATTAATAATTTGTGAGTTTGTACATATAGGAGACTTGGGTAGTAATTTATTTATGTATTTGTTTGTTTAAATATATGGGTTTTGTTCTTGTCCTGATTTTACCCAAAATGGTTTCACTTGTTTTGTACTCTCTCCTTTATGTTACAAGTTTCAGTAGTGTATTGGTATCCTTAATTTCATGTGGAAGTTTGAATCTTTGATGAAAACTTACACAAAAGATTTGCTAAGTTTGCTGTCCTTTCAAGAAGTGAGCTTTGTTGGGTAATTGATATATGAGTTGGGTATTTTGCCTTATTTCCTGCTAACTGTGGGGTTGGTTTGTTTGCTTTTTATTTTAGATTTTTTTTTTCACCTGAAGTTTCAGTAATTTAAGGTTAATCTTTGCAAATTTGTTAGTGTTCCACATCTTCTAACACTTTGGGATGAGCTGCACCTCTGTTATATATAAGCAAGCTCATTTTATGTTTTCCGTTTTCAGTTTAGTGCAAAATGATGAAATTTTTTGACCTTTTTATTCACATTTGGGCCAAACTGTTATCTCTGGTTTGCTGTTTGCAGCCCATTGTTTGTGACGTGGAAGAAAGTTGTGAATGGTGGTGAGCCTCGTCTGCGTGGGTGCATTGGCACTCTGGAAGCTCGGTGCATAGTTAATGGCTTTAGAGATTATGCTCTAACAAGGTTTGTTAGCAGTGGCATATCTATAATAATAAATAATGCTTCTTTTTATATATTTCTTTATGATTGCAGTACTAATTACCAGTGAAGTGGTTGGAATTGGAAATTGTTATTGATTCTTAGACTTATAAGTTATAAGAGAGATATCACTTGTCTGAGTTTTTCTGTGAAGTATAATTCTTTTATAACTCAAAAAACCTTTTTCTTGTAATCCAAAAACTGAGGTATGTGTGCAAGATACCTAAAAAGAACTCCGAAGGTGGCTTTCCACAACATTTTCTGTTAACCAATGGACTTTTCCCCGATGACTTTGAAAATCATTCTTAACTATCTACCAACTGAAAGTAAGTTTGAAATTCTCTAATA
Organism: Ipomoea trifida; assembly: GCA_003576665.1. NCBI lineage: Eukaryota > Viridiplantae > Streptophyta > Magnoliopsida > Solanales > Convolvulaceae > Ipomoea > Ipomoea trifida. The sequence goes on from CP025659.1 coordinate 40,444,598, forward strand.
TATTATGTTCGTTCTTCATGACTTTATAAACTCCATTCAACCATCAATTGCTTCATAGGCATTAGGTTATGTTACAAACTTCATCTATCAACAAACTTTTCAACTCTTCATTATCATGGAAGTTGCAAAACTATGACAGATTTTTTTATGTTATCCTATTGGAAGGTTTCTTTTCTATTGAGTTGACTCTTCTATTATTATTTTTTCCAAGTGCTTCTGCGGTAAATAGTTATCACATCCTGCTAGCAACATACCAATCTCTCGTCATCCTGATATATTCTGTGGTTCTATGTTTTTAATATGGTGCAGTGCTCTTAGGGACCGCCGTTTCCCCCCAATACAGGCTAAAGAATTACCTACTCTTGAATGTACAGTTTCCATTCTGACTAATTACGAAACTGCAGATAACTATCTTGATTGGGAGGTATTATTCTCTAGCCTTTTTACAGAAATTCATTTGCTTCATTTCCTTGTTACTTTGCATTATATTATTATACGATTACACATCTTCAAACTGCCAATCTCTACAAAATTGTTTGTTTAACAGAACTGCAGTATTGTAGCAAGTTGTGATACATGATTGCTCAGTTCGACTTTACAATATTCTAGAGTTCATCTAGTTGATGCAATTATCCTGATTAATATTTCAATTCCTCTATACTATGCATCCTATATAGTTGGTTCCTTGACTATTGATTTTGTTCCAGATTTGGTTTTCCGGTTAAATATTCATTTCATAGGCGTAAAATTTAATGGTAAACATGTAAAAAATATCTAGCAGAATCGCCTCTCCAGATTTTGCATATTTAAGGGTGTTGAAATAGATGATATAATTGCCTCAAATTTGGGACAGAGACTTATCAATAGTTTGGTCCAAATTGGCTTATGCATCAACTTATTCTTCACATTCCAATTAATGTTGAACCTAGTGTATGAAGTTTAAGAACCCAATTTGCTCATCTCAGTAACATGACAATTTTTACATTCTTACTCTTAAATTTACCGCTTACTAAATGGATATTTAACCGGAGGACCAAATCTAGAACAAAATAAATAGTCTAAGGGACCATTTATGGTCAAATTAAAAGTTGAGAATAAAAATTGGTAAATGTCAATAGTCAAGAGACCATTATTGAAATTAATATTAACATTCTTTTACAGTTTAATGTGTTATAACTGGACTAAAAAGTCTAGAATTTAGATCTGAAATCATTGGCTTCTTGCCAGTGGAGTGGTAGATTAGTTCAGACTCTGTATTTACTAATTACTTCTCGGATTTTATACTGAGTGTTTCAGTTTAAACTACAATTTTGTAGCTGGGGAAACATTGATCAGACATTAATTGGATATATTATGGGTGTGGGTAACGTGATATTGATTCTACTGTACAATTTCTTGTTTTAGTTGCGACTACCTGGAAGGAGAGTTAGTCTTACCTCCCCTCATTAGCTATAAAAGTGGTTTTTATAATTTTATTTTTGTTTATATAATTGTCGACAATTTATTTGATTCAGGTTGGTAAGCACGGAATAATTATTGAATTCACTGACCCTGACTATAATACAAAGAGAAGTGCCACGTACCTGCCTGATGTAGCTGCCCATGAAGGTGACTAGTGTTTATTTTTTCTGTTTACCGTTTTCTATCATTTTGAGTTTATCACTAACGGTATTGCAGTTGTCTTGTAACCTACTAACCCGTGTGAGAAACGAATTACGCAACTAAGAAGGGACTATTGGTGCCTCCCGTAGAATCACATTTCGAGGAATATGATTCCGGGAGATGTAATTTCATGGAATTGTGGCCGTGATATATGATGATCTAGCATTCGAGTATAATAACTAGTGTTTTAGCCAGGTCTCCCAGATTTGGGTCTGAGTGTTGTGGTTTTTTGCTCTCAGGCTGGACAAGAACTGAAGCAATCGACTCGCTGATGAGGAAGGCGGGCTACAATGGCACCATAACCGAGTCACTTAGGAAGAAGATCCGGTTAACTCGCTACCAAAGCACGCTGTTCACCTTACGCTACAACGACTATGTGGCCTACGTGAAGACGACCAGAGGCGCCACTCCGAGTATTAATGGGGTGAAGCCTGGCAATTGACTGTTGTTTACCCTTTTACTACAAGAAGTACTCCATCCCAAGAACACATGAAGTTGAAGAATCTAATTTGTTGTTATTTGTCACATGAAACAAACTAAATTTCCAAGTTCAGGTTAAATGTATGTGTGCACAAAGTTGAGGTTTCTCAGCTTTGCAAAAACAGCTGCCATGGTGTAAGACTCGTCATCCATTGTTTGTAATAAAACAATCTTCAATATTTTCTCATTGTGGCTACATCCTCTGTTAAGCCTACCGGCAATTGGATGTAGCATCATCTATATATTTATCAAAATACTACGTTTTATATGAAGTAAAAGTTTATATTGTCAATATAATATGGTGACATCATTTTAAAGTAGGTATATTGTGCGTGGGGTTCGTCAATAGCTCGAGACAATCCCTTCCCCAGAGAGGAGGGATGCGCCCGGACGAGAAGATTGAATAACAAACATGACCTCAGCGAGGGCTTTCACTAAATGGTACGACAATTTAACAATCGGTGTGAAATGAGATGAGGTGCGCTCTCGGTTGGAATTCGGATTTCTTTTCTCCTGATTCTGCCAAGCCCGTTCTCTTGGTTGTGATTTTGCTGGATGGTAGACAGGGACCATTTTAGTCTCAACCATAAACGATGTCGACCAAGGATCGGCCAATGTTGCTTTAAGGACTCCGACGGCACCTTATGAGAAATAAGTTTATATTGTCAATATAATATGGTGACATCATTTTATTGTGTTGGAGTTATGAGTGTTAGTGTGGATAAATTTCAAGATCAATTGTTCTTTAAAAAAAAAAAAAAGACACCTACGATCTTAAAAAATATGTACTGGAAAACACAAAAATGTGCACTAGAAGGCACAAAGATGTGAACTAATTATTGAAAATTCAACTTAATTAGTAATTAATGATTCATTCAAGACCAACGTCTCTTTAAAAAACATATGACACATACGATTTTTAAAAATGATCTTAAAAAATTTGCATGGGAAGGCATAACAGTGTGCATTGAAAGGCAACAAACAATGTGCACTCAAAGGAAGAAACTGTATGCTCTAGAGTCTAGAAGAGACAATAATGTGCACTAACAAAGAAAAAAAGTACCGAATGATAAAAAAAAAATTAACTTATAAAAAAATATCATAATGCCATTGTGTTTTTTTTTAATATCTTCGTTCTGGACCCTTTGATCTAGATTGGATCAATGGATAAGATTAAATCCTAATTTTCATCTAAGAGAACTTTTGCATATGATCCGTTTAGTTAGCGTGTTAGCTTGCAACTCGTGAGGGTTAGCTTGTGTAGCCCATTAACCTATGCGGGTGAAGCCAGTTAGGTCCATATTTTCGCAGGCAAAAAACTTTAGGTCCTAATTCGCCCTACTACGAGGCGGTTTAAGTTGACCTGCGGAATTCAGCCCACTTTGACACTCCTAATTAGAGTATAACAAAAACATGGTGTAAAAGATTTGTTGTTTAATTCATAATTATATTGAATAAATATGTTATTTATTTATTAATTTTGTGATAAGAGAAACTCATAATATATTGAACCTTCAGTACATTAAAAATGAACTTTAAACATTTGATATACTAAAAATAAATATTTAATATATTAACAATGAATCTTATTTCAATAGTCCACGATATAATAATTAAGTAAATTTTATTAAGTACATTACACATGAACTTTCAAAAAATGAATATTTGATGTACTAAAAATGAACATTCGATATACTAAAAATGAATATAATTTCAGTAGTCCACAGTATTATAATGGAGTAAATTGCATGAGGAGGACTCTATGTCAATACGGGAACTCCTATTTTTAAGCATGCTTAGGATACCTCGTGGTCTAACAAAAAAAAAAAAAAAAAAAAGGAAATTGTGACCTAGGGAATGCAGGGGAAAACTACAAAAAAGTCCTCTTTTCCGTTATCGAAGGGCGCTCTGCTATTTTGCTAAGGGTGTTCTCGTACTTTGCTA
>CP025659.1:40579399-40589801 GCA_003576665.1 Ipomoea trifida
AGGATTATAACTCGAGGTCGTGAGTTGCAGACCGTAAGGTAGTCCTACCTACCCCTGAAGCGGCTGCAAAGGAACAAGTTGGAGGTTGCAACCTCCAAAGCGAAGAAGATCGAGTCAAGTAGAAAGGAACAGCTGAACGCTTAAGATCCCCGAAGATAAGAAGAAACGCCATAAGCAAGAGGTGTATGGCTCCGTGAAGTGGACCTCGTGTAACCTTTTCGGTGCACCTTGAACGTGGTTTCTCGTGCAAGCACTACAAGGAAGTAATCTCGGTTTCTAAAGAACACTATTACCCATAAGTGAATCTCCTTTCAAAATCGGGCGATACCTTTCCAATTGAACCTATCTTCTCATGAAGCTTCCTCGGAAATCTCTCGTTCTGTGCCATCAGTCACCAATGGTTCATCGCCTTCGACATCTCCTGGAGCGATAAGGTTGTGCGAATTGTGGTTTGCATGTAGAGCATATCCAAATTCATATTCGGATCTCAGGTCCATGTTACGTGGGAAGCAAGGCAAGATCTATCAATCGTCGTAATCGAATCGTCAAGCCGTGGGAATCGTTTAGAGTTGAGAGACTTCCTATTCCTTTTAAAGCCGAACCCTTCACAGCTCCTTATAATCCTATGTACCATACCCGTTGAGAAATCCCTTCTATCTGTTGTAATCTTCGTTCCTAAATCCCTAGGGAAACCAAATTCTCCTCGGCTCCTCGAAATCCCAATAATCCTTCCATTGGGAAATCCCTTCTCTTTATTCCAATCAGTACTCCTATCTATTCTTGGAAACTAAAATTCTCCTTGTTTCTCGAAATTCTAAATGTCTTCTTGGTGAAACGTCCCTTCTATTTATTCTAATCTCTTTCTCATTTTCGCTCGACACTGAATTTCTCTTTTCCTTGAGAAAGTGCATACCCTATTGCTAAGGGATCTTTTCTATCTTATTAGATCGCCGTGCTATCGTCCCTTACATTCAAATTCCTCTCACTCCTGTGGAAATGGTATATCCTTCCGTTCAGACAACCTTTCGGTTTATTTCATTCTTCTCCCATTTCAAAATTGAATGTCTTTCTCCCCTTGACGAGTTGAATACCCTACCGTTGACAAATCATCTCGCCTTCCCAGACCCCACTCTTAATTCCTCTCGAAACCTAATTTCTTTCACCTCTCGGAGTAAGATAAATACCCTATCATAGAGAAAACGTTTCTACCTCTCTAAGACCTCGTTCTTAACTCCTCTAGGAACCGGATTCTCCCCTTTCCTTGAGCAAGTTGAATAATCTACCGTTGAGAAATTCGTTCTGCGCTTTCAATCTCATTCTTATCTTCTTTCAAATTGAGTTTCTTTCTTACCTTGAAGAGCTGAATACCTTATCATTGACAAACAGTTTCTGTCTTTCGAAACCTTATTCTTAACCCTCTTGAAATCTAATTTCTTTCTTTCCCTCGAATAAGTCAATACCCTAACGTTGGAAAACTTCTCTTGTGTTTTCAATCTCGTGCTCATCTGCTCTCGAAGCCAAGTTCTTTTCGTTCATTCTCTTTTGTTCAAAGAACTTGATACTCCCTTAAATTGAGAAATTCTTTTGACCACGGCGAACCTCGTTCTCTTCTCTTTCAAAGTCGAGTTCTTCTCTTTCCCTTAGAAAGCGTGGCACTTCCTTTTATTGAAAAGTCATTCTCCTCCTCTCGAACGTCGTTCTTGTTTGCTTCCTGAAAATATCTTGTGCAAGGTGACAACCTTACTTTCTAAGTTGTAACCGTGATAACTCTTGATTCTATTCTTAACCGACGTCGTTCTTAAAACCGTACACCCTAAACCTCTCCTTTCTCTTCCCGTTGGGTCAAATTTTCTAGCCGGGCGTATATATTATATAAATATTTTCCCTATATGTACTATCGTACTAGTTGTAACTCTCTGTCCCCAAACCGTTTTTCTGAGCTTCGGGGACGAAGCTCCTTTTAAGGGGGGTAGAGTGTAACACCCCGAAAATTCCTACTACTCTTTGAATACTTATAAGGGGTTATTTTCTTATTAAATAAGTATTTAAATAATTATAAGTATAATTATTTCCTATGGGCTTGGATTATATACTCTTGTATCTATATATATATATATATTTTATAAGCCATGATATTATTATGGGCTATGAACCCAAGAGCTATTTTAATATTAGATTATAAGAAAATGGTTTAATACCACCTAAGCCCATGAATTATAATTTTAATATATGCTTATGGTATCTACAAATTATCCTTGAGCCCAAAGATAATTGAGTCTTGACCCAACTACTATCTTTAGCCTTAGCCCAATCCATTTTTGGAAACCTACCCTAATTAGAAGCTTCCAAATAGGGAAAAAACAAACCTAGATGATCAGGCAGCATTCCATTTCTTGTTTTTCATCTCTCCGTTCCTCGTCTCTCTCACGTTTACCTTCCGGCGACGCAAGGATGAAGCTCCGCAGTCCTCTTTGCACCATCGTCCCGGCAGCAACCAACACCGACGGAAGCAACCGACGTCTTTGGGATCTCCGCTCTCCTTCTCATGATCTGTCAGTGGCAGGATGAAAAGCTGTACTCATCTTCAGCCTCGTGCCAGTGCTGCCTGCAATGACTTTCCAAAACTGCTGATAGAAACTCGAATCTCGTCGGACACGATGTCCGTGGCACACCGTGGTATTTCACCCCCGCTGTATATAAGCTCTGCCAACTGATCCATAGTCCAAGTTTCTTTCATGGCGATGAAGCGAGCCGTCTTGGTAAGGCGATCCACTATCACCCAAATCTTGTCCTTCCCGGATCTGGTCAAAGGCAAACCTCCCACGAAGTCCATAGATATAGACTCCCACTTCCCTCCGGGCACCTCCAGGGGTAGCAGCATTCCCTTAGTCTTGCATCTTTCGGCCTTGACTTTTTGACAGTTCAAACAGCGGCTCACAAAGTCAGCTATTTCCCTTTTCATGTTCGGCCACCAGAACAGCTTCTTCACATCCTTGTATAATTTGTCGCCACCGGGATGTACGGAGTATGGAGTGTAGTGACTTTCTTCCAATATCTGTTTCTTCAGTTCTTTACACGAAATCGGCACACACCACCGCCCTAAGAATCGCATACTGCCGTCTGGGTAGATCTCGAAGGGTCCTTTCTTGCCATTAACCATCTTGACTCTTACTCTGTTCAACCGGGCATCGCCCGTCTGGCCTCTTCGGATTTCATCAAGCCACCCGGTAGGATCTGCATACTTAGGAGTCGGACTTCTTCATCCACCTGCCCCTCTTCTACCACGGTAATATTCATTCTTTGAAATTCCTTGCATAGGTCATCGCGAGCACCCAAGTGGCATTGAGTGAGTGACTCGTCTTCCTGCTCAGTGCGTCGGCCACCACATTTGCTTTTCCCTCGTGGTACTGGATAATCAAGTCATAGTCCTTAATGAGTTCTAGCCACCGCCTTTGTCTCATATTCAACTCTTTCTGTGTGAAGATGTATTTTAAACTCTTGTGATCGGTGTAAATCTTACACTGCACCCCATACAAGTAGTGCCTCCAAATCTTGAGTGCAAAAACAACGGCAGCTAACTCCAAATCGTGGGTGGGGTAATTCTCCTCATGACCCTTAAGCTGACGGGATGCGTAAGCCACTACTCGGCCCTGCTGCATCAGTACACAACCCAAACCTTTCTTCGATGCATCACTGTAAACTTCAAACCCCTCAGTCCCTGATGGTAAGGTCAAAACGGGAGCCGATGTTAATCTTTCTTTCAACTCTTGGAATGCGGTGGCACACTCACTGTCCCATCGGAAGGGCGTAGTCTTCTTCATGAGCTGTGTGATTGGGCGGGCTATCTTAGAGAAATCTGGAACAAACCTCCTGTAGTAGCCTGCCAAACCCAGAAAACTTCGGACCTCAGACGGAGTCGTTGGTGCCGGCCACTCTATCACTGCTCGGATCTTAGCAGGGTCCACCGAGACTCCATCTTTGGCTATCACATGCCCCAGGAATGCCACACTGGATTTCCAGAACTCACATTTGGATAACTTGGCATATAACTGCTTTTCTCTCAAAACGTGTAGCACCGTTCGGAGATGTTTCTCATGCTCGGCCGGGTCAGGAGAATAAACTAAGATGTCGTCGATGAACACCACCACAAACTCGTCTAGGTACGGCTGGAATACCCTGTTCATCAAGTCCATGAAAGCAGCTGGAGCATTCGTTAATCCGAACGGCATAACCGTGAACTCGTAGTGGCCGTAGCGGGTCCGGAACGCTGTCTTCGGTATATCTGCCTCCGCTACTCTAAGCTGATGGTACCCGGACCGTAGATCAATCTTTGAGAAGATGCCGGCTCCCTTCAGTTGGTCGAACAAATCATCGATTCTTGGCAAGGGGTACTTGTTCTTAACTGTCACCCGGTTCAGCTCTCGGTAGTCAATGCAGAGTCGCATACTACCATCCTTCTTTTTCACAAAGAGCACTGGAGCTCCCCACGGCGAAACACTCGGCCGGATATATCCTTTGTTTAGCAAGTCTTGCAACTGTTCCTTCAACTCTTGCATTTCCTTCGGAGCCATACGGTATGGGGCTTTCGATATTGGGGCTGTCCCTGGCATCACGTCAATGGTGAACTCTACCTCTCGGGGAGGCGGTAACCCGGGATCTCATCTGGGAAGACATCGGAAAACTCACGTACTACGGGTATCTGTTGCACTTCCTCCTTCGGAGCACTGAGGTCCTCCACTGCACACAGAAAAGCTTCGTGACCTTTGGCAACATATTTCTTGATCTTGATCATCGAGACCAGCTTGACCTCGGGCTCCTTAGCCACCCCTCGGTACGACACCCGTTTGCCCCCGGGCCCCTTCAAGACCACCTTCTGCTCGCTGCACAGGATCTGAGCCTTGTACTGTCCCAGCCAGTCCATACCCAGCACTACCCCGAAATCATCCAAGTCGAACTGAATGAGATCACTGGGGAAGGTCACCTCCTTAATCTTGATAGGCACACCCTCGAAGATGTGCTCACACGCCTTAACCTCGCCCGACGCCACCTTAACTGCAATCCTCGTCGCTGCGCTAGGCACAATGCCCAGCTCTTGTACCAACTTCGAGGATATGAAGGAATTAGAGGCTCCAGAGTCGAACAGCACCAAGGTAGGAACGGAAAGTACGGGGAAGACGCCGGTGACCACGTCGCAGCTCTCGGCCTGGGACTTGTTCATAATGAGGAGCTCCCCTGCTGCAGATGGGACCCCTTCCTTCCACTTGCTCTCTCGAAGCGGGGAGGGACACTCCTTTGCTACACGAGTTGCTGACCCCTGCAGTCCTTGCCGTTCCAGCATCGACCGCCTTAAGCTTCTTGAGGCGATCCAGCATACCTCCTCCCACGCCTGGGGCTTCCTCCCGCTTCTTTGACGGCAGCATAGTGCAGAAGAGGAAGAGTACTAACAGAAAGAGGACAGGACACTGCGGTCGGTCTAAACCAAACACGCAAGAAGGCAAGTGAGAACGAGCTCACAACTACAAACAACAAACAACCTGCAAAGCATAAACGAAAGCAAGTAAACGAGTCCTCACCGCGCGGCCTAGAATTCACACATCTTAGAACTCTTAAGCATCTTAACTTCTACTGATCAAGTCCTAGAGTCTCAGATTAAAACCCTAGGATCTCTATTCAGACCTCAACACAGGCTCTGATACCAACTGTGACACCCCAACCTCACACAGGCTGAGATAGCTAAAAACTTAACATAAAAGCTGCCAATCTCAACCAACAAACCAAACATAGCGGAAGCGAATTTAAAACCTAAGGGCGTCATGCCACATCTAGGTATAATCACAGCCTAGATGCACAGGCTAAACATAAAGCGAACTAACTGTAATCATAAAAGTATATAAATCCTAAGTCATCAATCTCAACCCAATACAAATCACAAGTGTATAATCATAAATCTCATATGGCTCACAGGCCAAACCAACTAAACACATAAACTAGGCTAAGCATCCTCACTAGAGCTCTAGCGCACTCTCGCATAAGGCAAACCTGGAAAACACACAAAGAACCATTAGCAAAAGAATGCTAAGCAACCACCATTCACACCCGCAAGGAAGTATAGATATACATATAAGTTGTAAATAGGTTTACCACCCATATAGAATATAAACACCAACGAACTGTTCAACAGTTTAAAAGCCGATACTCAACAAGGATAAACTGAATGAATCAATAACCAAGACTCATCCAACAAAGCCAATATCCAATAAGGAAAGCATAATACAAGAATGAACCATAACCGAGACACCAATAGAATACTCAACCAAAGGAACCAATCAACCTTCAACAAGAACAACAGAGTATACAACGAAAACAAAGGACTCAAACCAACCAAAGAAGAATCCAACCAACCCCAAACCCTCAACACCAATCATCATAACATCACAATCGAAGCAAACCCGAAACCGTACCAGGGGTAAATGAACCCAATCACAGGGACCGTAGTCCAATCACAGGGACCGAGTCCAATCACAGGGACCGGAGTCCAATCACAGGGGTAATGAACCCAATCACAGGGTAGCGAACCCAATCACAGGGCAATAGCCCAATCACAGGGACCGACAGTCCAATCACAGGGGTGTAATCAACCCAATCACAGGGAGAATCCAATCACAGGGGTAATAACCCAAATAAACAATAGCACAGTAGTTCACAACAAATCTCAACAATACCAACAACCATCAGATACTCAACCAGATCCCTACACTACTCATACTCAAATCACAACCATCACTCAAGAGTGTTCATCTCAGACTATGAACACACAACCAACTCCCAGTTAATGAATTCCAAGAAACAATAGCTCAAGAGTACAAGAATAGGAACTCAAAGACATGAATCAATCTCCAATCAAGATAGTAAATACCCAACAAAAGGCATGGATAAATACTCCAAAACCATGGCAAAATACCCAACAAAACAATCCAACAATAATCAGAACAAAGGACCAACAACAGACAACAACAACAGAAACAAATCCACTGGAATCGAGATTCACAGTGTTCATGCGGAAAGCCTCAACGGGCCACTGACCTCCGCCGCTCCCCTCCGCAAGGAGGAGGCGGTCCTCCTCGACGGAACCCTCTCGCCCGTCACTCTCCTCCGTCACAGCCTTGCGGATCGCACCAGCGGGTTACATTGTGCCGCTGGTGTGTTCCGCAAGGTCATCCCATTCCCCCAGAATTCCAGAAACCAAACAGACACGAAATGTTCCACTTCCAGAGAGCAATTCCAGATCAAAATACATCAACATTACATCAAACTTAGAGGCCAAAGATAGGGAAATCCATAGCATCAATGATCATACAACACTAGGCAAAGATCATGATAAAATCCAACAAAATACATCCAAGAAATAGGCCAAAACACAAGAAATTTCAGGATTTCCAACACCAAGAACATCATATATAGAATAGGTGAATAAAATAGATTTGATGGACATGGATGGTTACCTCAAAGAGCTTTTCTCCAACCAATCAAGCCTCAAGATAGTCCTCTAAGCCCCACCTTCACCTTGATCATCTTTTACCCAAAGAACCCCAAAAGAACTTTATAAGAATAAGCATAAAGACTACTAAAAACACAAAATGCAAGATGAATCCTAGGTTAGATGCACTTACCCACTCCTAACCAAGCTTAAAAGAGCAACCTTTACTTGAAAACTTGTAGGGAAATGAAGATGAATTTTTGGATGAATTGGAAGGGAAAATGGCGTGAAAGGCAAGGAGAAAGGAGAAGGAGAAGTGTGATCTTCTAGGGTAATTTTAGTCTTCAAATCATATACCAATAATACATACAATAATTAGATTGTAAGACTTTAATTGGAATTGGGCTTAAGTATAAAATGTGATGGCTAGAAGAATTAATATTATATATCAAGACTAGTATTTGGGCTAATGAATTCATCCCTTATGAATTAAATATAATGATTAGGATAAGAAAGCCCATAGGAATAGTCTTAGGAATAATATGTGACATATATAATATAAGATCAATAAATTGGGCTTGTAGGAATATTTAGTTACAAATATTGTAAGGGTCCAAAGTGAATAAAAAAAATCCCTTACAAGATTAATTCAATTGGTTGGGCTCTTAATGAAATTAGGCTCATGAATATACATATAAATATATATATATATATTAAATTGAAAGGATTAGCCCAATTAGAATTAATTAAATTGCCCGAAGAATTAATTAACGATCGAAAGGCTCAGAATGAATTTACGGGGTGTTACACCCGTGGCCTTGCACCGCCGGAGTACGCCGCCACCGTTGCACTCATCCGCACGGAGAGGAGGAAGCCGACCGCTCCTGCCGCTGCTGGTCGTCGCCGAGAAGAGAGGTTCCATTCCCGCCGCTGTCACCTACCGTCGCCGTCGTCTGCTTGTATTGCCGGAAACAGGGGAAAGCCGCCGGGGGTCCATATCTGCTGCCTGCTACGTCTTCACCACAGGTTTACGAAACCACAACCGGAGTCCTCAAGACATCGTCGCTGCCGTGTTCGCCGAGCTCCATGAACTGAAGCGGTGGCCGTTGCGATCATGAGAAGGAGAGCGGAGATCCCAAAGACGTCGGTTGCTTCCGTCGGTGTTGGTTGCTGCCGGGACGATGGTGCAAAGAGGACTGCCGGAGCTTCATCCTTGCGTCGCCGGAAGGTAAACGTGAGAGAGACGAGGAACGGAGAGATGAAAAACAAGAAATGGAATGCTGCTGATCATCTAGGTTTGTTTTTCCCTATTTGGAAGCTTCTAATTAGGGTAGGTTTCCAAAAATGGATTGGGCTAAGGCTAAAGATAGTAGTTGGGTCAAGACTCAATTATCTTTGGGCTCAAGGATAATTTGTAGATACCATAAGCATATATTAAGAGTTATAATTCATGGGCTTAGGTAGTATTAAACCATTTTCTTATAATCTAATATTAAAATAGCTCTTGGGTTCATAGCACATAATAATATCATGGGTTATAAAATATATATATATATATATATATATATATATAGATACAAGAGTATATAATCCAAGCCCATAGGAAATAATTATACTTATAATTATTTAAATACTTATTTAATAGGAAAATAACCCCCTTATAATATTCAAGAGAGAGTGGTAGGAATTTTCGGGGTGTTACACTCTACCCCCCTTAAAAGGAGCTTCGTCCCCGAAGCTCAGAAAAACGTTTTTGGGGACAGAGAGTTAAAACTAGTACGGTAGTATATAGAGAGAAAATATTCATATACTATATATGCCCGGTTTTGAAAATTTGGTCCAACGGAAAAAGGGAATGGAAGGTTTGAGGTGTACGGTTTTAAGAACGGCGTTGGTATAGAATAGAATTCAAGAGTTATCAAGGTCACAACTTTAGGAGATAAGGATTGCCACCTTGCACAAGATATTTTCAGGAAGCAAACAAGAACAACGTTCGAGGGGACGAGACTGACTTTTCAATAAAAGGAAATGCCACGTTTTCTAAGGGAAAGAGAAGAACTCGGCTTTGAAAGAAATGAGGACGAGGTTTGCCGTGGTCAAAAGAATTTCTCAATTTAAGGGAGTATCAAGTTCTTTGGACAAGAGAGAAGGAACGAAAAGAACTTGGCTTCGAGAGCAGATGAGCACGAGATTGAAAACACAAGAGAAGTTTTCCAACGTTAGGGTATTGACTTATTCGAGGGAAAGAAAGAAATTATATTTCAAGAGGGGTTAAGAATAAGGTTTCGAAAGACAGAAACGGTTTGTCAATGATAAGGTATTCAGCTCTTCAAGGTAAGAAAAAGATTCAATTTGAAAGAAGATAAGAATGAGATTGAAAAAGCAGAATGAGTTTCTCAACGGTAGATTATTCAACTTGCTCAAGGAAAGGGGAGAATCAGGGTCCTAGAGAAGTTAAGAGCGAGGTCTTAGAGAAGCAGAAATGATTCCTCGATGGTAGGGTATTTAATTTCCCAAAGAAGAGAGGAGTTCATTCCCAACGAAGGTGAGAAGGAGATTTAGAATGGATAGAAAGGGGTGCCTTAATAAAAAGGATATGCAATCCCAAGGAATGAGAGAGATTCGGTTTCAAGGGTCGGTAATAATGAGGTCTAGGAAGATAGAAAGGATTCTTTAACGACAGGGTATGCACTTACAGGAAGGAAAGACAAATTCAGTTCCAAGCTAAGATGAGATATGGATTTAGAACAGGTAGAAGGGATGTTTCAATAAGAGACACTTAGAGTTTCAAGAACCAAGGGAGAATTTAGTTTCCAAGAATAGATAGGAATACTGATTAGAATAAAGAGAAGGGATTTCCTAATGGAAAGGTAATTAGGGTTTCGAGGAGTCGAGGAGAATTTGGTTTCCACAAGGATATAGGAA
>CP025659.1:40609622-40637062 GCA_003576665.1 Ipomoea trifida
ATTAGCTACTCATGATATGAAATGAAAGTAAGAGCTAATTCAATCCAAGAACAAGACAACTAAAATATAGAAATGTAATAGAGATCACCTAGAATGGAGAATGTAATAGAAGATTCTTCAATCCAAGCTTGTTGTCTTCTACAATGGAGATTGATCTAATCTAAAAACTAAGAAAAATGGAGAAAGCTCTCCAAAGAAAAACTAAGAAAGGTGAAGACTAAAAATCAGGAAAATCCTCCTCTGAAAATTCATCAAAGGGGTATAAATAGTCTCTGAAATGACAACCCTAGCTGAATTTCGTGCATCACGCCTCCACACCTCTCACACGCGTGTGAGCGTGCGTGGGGAGCTTCTGGAATGTTTTCACGCTTGCTCACACGCGTGTGGCCTTCCAGATCAGTCCTCTGGGGCTCTGCTTTTGCCTGGTTTGCTCTTTAAGCTCATCTTTTGGTCCTATATGCTCCCGGGGCTCCTGTTTTGCTTCTTTTAAGCTAAAAATAGCTTTTGTGCACCAGTTAGTAATTTTCAAGCATTTATGCATATAATTTGCCAGATAAGGATGCTATAGATGCGATAAATCACCCTAAAATATGCCTGAAATAAGGGTATCTCGGAGTCTTATCAGTAAGCTTGCACAAATGATGAGAACAATCGACCCAAGCTATACTCCCGAGTCAAAATCATTCCCTACTTCCCACCTAAACACCCACTACCCACTTCCATCACAAATCCACGAAGAAAACAATACTACCCATTTCTTTGAAACACCATCTTCTTTCCCATATAATACCCACACAAATCCTTATAATTCTATCCCACCGGCCTCGAACGAAATAGAAATCCTAAAAGCAAAAATATAAGAATTCACGAGGATGGCCAAGGAGGATACGGCTAAACTAAAAGCCGAAATCAAGAGCGAACTAAAAGACTATCTTGCTACCCTCCGGGAGGAAGGACTTCCACTAGAAGATGTTGAAACGAAGATGTTATCTATGATGGAGGAGCTTATGAAAATGAATGAGTCACGAGCTAACTCCACCATCATAGATGACATCCCCGCTTTGGAAGCCCATCCAAGGATTGTACAAGAGGTTGAAAAAGAAAATGCTAAGGAATAGGAGAGTTTCGAAGGAGAAGAGGATTGTTACGCCCCGGTGCTTGAAGAAGTTCCAATCTTCAAATTGGAAAATCAAAAGGAGGCAGAGATGGAGAGTGAGGATGACATTGAGATGGTGTGGGAAGATGAAGAGCCAGCATGTGGTAAAATTCCTAATCTTTCTTGTGCTAATATTTTTGAAAACACCCTTGACACTTGTGTGGATGACTCCCTTTGCACTAATATTTTCACTACATATGATTATAATTGTTTTAAATTTCGGGAGGATGATTCCACGGAAAGTTTTGATACATTGACTGATAATTGTAAGGATTCTATCTTGTTTGCTAATGATTATGATTACTTTAACTTTTTGGAAGGTGAATCCTTTGTCTTGGGTGAAAGTGAGTTGATGAGTGAGGGGGATGATACTTCCTTTTACTCATGTGAGAGTGAGAGTAATTTTTGGGAAGATGAGAGAAAGGAAGGTGAGGAAGAGATGGTAGAAAGTGATGAGACTCTCACATTTGATCTTATAAAGAAAATTGAGTGGAGTGATCTAACCACACTCGAGATTGAGGAAGGGAGTGAGGAGATATGGTTTGAAACAAATGAAAAAACCTTTAGGGGGAGAAGAGATAAGAAGGAAAAGGAAATGAACATCATCATAGAGGAGTTAAGGAGGGTGTTTGATACTAAAATTTTTCCAAACATGTTTGTTGTTCTTCCTTTATTTACGTGGGTATTCAAGGATGTTTCCCACCTTGGGACATTCCTTGAAGCAAAGGTTCACGGGACGCTTGGTAAGGTCCCTAAATCTGTGTGCCTTGAAGGATAGGTCACATTATGTCTGGCCAGGAGACATTAAACCATGGCGCACTTGGGAGGCAGTCCCAATGTTATCTTACTTTTTCTCGAAATCTCTCTTATTTTCTAAAGTATGTTTTACTTAGTTTTATTTCAATAATATTTCTATAACCTCGGTTAAGCTAACAAGTACAGATTCAACAACCGAGAGTTATAAATTGCCCGCAATCAATTGACAAACATCATCGCTAGCCAAGGGAGAAAGGGAAACCGAGGTAGGCTTTCGCACAACACACCTCCACGCCACCACCACACGTGTGGCTAGGCGTGGAAAATTTCCAGAGAGCCACCACGCCGCTCACACGTGTGTGAGCAGGCGTGGGAATTAACCAGAGAGCTCCCACGCCTACCACCACGCGTGGTAGTGTGCGTGGACGGGCACCAGACTTTTCGCGGATTTTCGCGCGAAGTGGTTTAAAACCCTTTCCTTGCTTCGTTTCTTCCCCACCACGAGCAAGAACTCTCCCAAGCTGAAAATATACACTTTCTAAGCATTTCCTTCCAAGTCTCTCAACTTTTCTCAAAGATTCTAAGTCATTTCTAAGGTATGAACATACTCTTCTTTGCTATTCACTTGTTTAATGAAGAACTTGTTCTATTTTGAAGAATATACCCATGGGTTTTTCTTGTATGACATTTTTCTTGAGATATATTGTTATGAGATGACTTGATAGACTTATATTAAGCCTACATTGCTTCTATAGACTAGAAATTTCATGTTTTAACATCTCCTTGTGACTAGATCTTGAATTGCTTGATTTGGGTTTTCTCTTGTCATGATGAGATCCTTGTTGATATAGTAAGCATGATGGGTAAAGTTTGCAACTTTCCTACTCTATAGGCACTACATAGCTATATTCTACTAGTTAGATGGTCCAATTTTAACTTTCATGAAACTTCCATTTTTCAACCTTGAGCTAGTCTAGAGGTAGAAGATGAAGTTGACCATGTGTTGACCTTTTGACTATGAAATGAGTGTGGAATGATATGAGCTAATTCTTGCATTTAAAGGATAGAATTGTTGATTGTAACACCCCGAAAATTCCTACTACTCTCTTGAATATAATAAGGGGTTATTTTCCTATTAAATGATTATGAGAGTGATCTCTTAAATATAATCATTTTATTACTGGGCTTGGAGCAATGTATTTTCGTTGGACTACCTATATTTATTATTATATTATATTAAAATGTTCTTAGCCCAAACACCCATCTATATATATATATGTATAATAGTATATGATTATATTATGGGCTAAGGACCCAAAGTATTATTTTAAACTAGATTACGGAAATGGTTTATAAAATAACACTAAGCCCATGATTATATTGTGATCATCCTTGACCCCATTTTAACTTAGCCCAAATCCAATACATAGATAGAGTTTTGACCCAACCTTCTAATTTTAACCTAGCCCAAAAAGGGAAAGCCAAACCTACTAAAAATAGATGATACACACATATGGGAATTTGTTTCAACAGCAGCCAATCTCTCTTTCGTGTCTCTCTCTCTGGCATCCCTCTCCTTCGTCTCTCTCTCCCTCTCGTCGAAACGCCCGAACGGCGACAACCAGTGGCGGGGCGGCGGCGGCAACGTCAAGCTTCGACAATAGAGGATCCCCGACGGCAATGAAGGGCTTCAACCTCCATTTCTCTCCCTTTTGCTTACTGGCCGACGACAACGCCATGCAGCAACGATGGAGTTCGGGCCGAAGTAAGCTTGGCGAACCCGCAGCATGGTGAGGCAATCCGGCGAGCTCCTCCCTCAGCGATGGCATCGACATCAGCAGCAAAATGAAGCTCCGGCAGCCTAGTTGGGTACCGCGGTGGAGTCTTCTAGCGGCAGGCTTCGGCTACCTCTCTCTCTCCCTCCTCGGTTCGTTGCGGCAGCGACTGACGAACCGGCGTAGCAGCGACAGTATCAGCGACGGTGGCTGGGAGCAGCTCGGCGATGGCGTGGCTCCACTCCTCTGTTTCCGGCGAGAACAGCAGCGTCGGGAGTGCCTCTTTCTCCTCGACGTCCACCATGCAGCGGCATGGAACTCCGGCGGCAGTGGCGAGGACGGTGCTCGGCGATGAAGCTTCCACCTTCCTCTCGCCTTCTTCCCTCTCTTCTCTGTTACTTCCGATGGCGGATGACGAAGATTGTCGAAGCAGAACAACAGCTCCTCTCCCTTCGTTTCGGCGGTGGATGGCAGCGGACAAGCAACGGAGGTTTCCCTCCCGATAGGCAGTAGCGGTGGAGGCCAGCGGCATCCTCTTCTCCGTTAAAGGTGACCGGGAGATCGTGCGAAGGGTTTTAAGCAAGCGGTCGTACACCTTAGCACAAGAGGCGTAGTGGCTTGGTGGTATTGTGTCCGTGTGTGGAGTTAAAGAACGTGGGTCGCCACATTAAGGTGTTATCCCTTTTAACCTTTTATATCAGTTTAGGTTTTAGGATGTAATTCTTAAGGTTATTAGTGGATGATTAGGATTACTTATACTATTATTGTGGGTAGTTAGATCACTAGATCATATCATTACTATTATGCTCACACATAGTTTAGGTAGTAACTATAAGTTGTATTGGGCCGAGTAGGATTAGTAGTATCCTTGATATTAATAGCTAGTGACGTTGTTAGAATTATAATGATCTTCAGGTTCGTGATTATGAACCGGGCTTTGAGTTTGACGTTGCTTTGGATTAAATATGCTTTTGGGATTAAATTACGCTTCAAAGGTAACCATCCATGTCCATCAAAACTATTTTATTCCCTTATTCTATATATATTGATTTGGTGATTGGAAATCCTGAAAATTCCTTGTGATTAGCCTATTTTGTTGATTCTCTTTGTTGGATTTCATCTTGATCTTTGTCTTGTATTGTATGATCAATGATGTTATGGATTTCCTTATTCTTGGACTCTAAATTGGATGAAATGTGAGTGGTTTTGGTCTGATCTTGTATTCTGGAAATGATGTGTTCATATCTGATTTTGGTCTCTGGAATCTGGGATGGGGGTTGGCCTTGCGGAAGACCCTAGCGTAATAATGTAATCCGTGAAGGCGATCCGCAAGGTGGCAGCGGAGGATCCGGACGGAGGGAGAGGTCCGTTGAGGGTGACCGGGCCGCTTCTTGCGGAGCAGTTCGGCGGAGGACAGTGTCCGTGAGTGAGCTCCGTTAGTTCTCTGGGAAACTGTTTCCAAAGAGCATGTTCTGCTGTTGTTGTCTGTTGTTGGTCCCTTGTTTCAGATCATTGTTGGATTGTTTTGTTGAGTATTTCACCATGTATTTGGAGTATTTATTCATGTCTTTCATTGAGCATTTGATGCCTTAGTTTGGAGTATTGATTCATGCTTTTGGTTTCCATTCTTGATGTCCTTGGTCTATTGATCTTTTGAGTTATGATCTGGGAGTTGGTTGGTGTTCATATTTGAGATGAACCCACGTCTTGGTTGGTTGTGATGGTGTTGGAGTATGGGTGTGATGGTGGATCATTGGTTACTATTGACTATTGACTTTGACTTCTGACTTCGGGCTGCGGCCTTGGTACGGACTGAGGTCCATGTCGTTTACTTCGGGCTGCGGCCTTGGTACGGACTGCGGTCCATGTCGTTTACTTCTAACTTCGGGCTTTGGCCTTGGTACGGACTGCGGTCCATGTCGTTAACTCTTGACTATCTGACTTCTGACTTGTGACTTGTGGTTTGACTTGGTTGATGGCTGGTTTGGTTGGTTGGGAGGTTGATGTTGGGATGTCTTTCTTGGTTGGTTCTTATGGGTTCTTTGGGTTGTTCGGTTGATACCTTGTCATTCTCTTGAGTTGGGATGTTCCCTATTTGGATTGTGTTCAGTTGGTATCTCATTTATGATTCGTTATGCATTATGCTTTCGTTATTGGTTATTGGCTTTACTGGATTGAGTCTTGGTTTATGATTCGTTCAGTTTATCCTTGTTGAGTATCGATTTGCACTGTTGTACAGTTCGTTGGTGTTTATATTCTATATGGGTGTGTAAACCTATTTACAAGCTTATGTATATCTATATCTCCTTGCGGGTGTGAATGGTGGTTGCTTAGCATTCTTTTGCTAATGGTTCTTTGCGTGTTTTCCAGGTATGGAGTAGTTGCATCGTGAGCGCGCTAGAGCTTTCCTTATGAGGACATTAGCCCTAGTTAGTTCTGATTAGACATTGTTTGATGGCCTGTGAGCCTTGAGATCTTTTGATACTCTTGTTCTGTACTTTGAGTATTTCCTTGGATTTTTATGGATAATGATTGAGGATTTGGTTGAGACTTTATGATATGACAGCTCGTTCGTTTCTTGTTTAGCCTGTGCATCTAGGCTTTGTTAATACCTAGGTGTGGCATGACGCCCTTAAGTTTTAATTGCTTCCGCTATGTTGGTTTGTTGGTTGAGATTGGCAGCTTTTATGTTAAGTGTTTAGCTATCTCAGCCTATGTGAGGTTGGGGTGTCACATTGATGGATATCAAAATGATGGTTGCATGCGTTGAATTCTTATGATTTCTCTTTAAAGATATGTGCAATATTGTTCATAATCAATATTTAAGTTTGGCAAGTGTTTTTCCTTGTGTTGCTTTGATTACCTATGATATAGGAAAAGATTTCTTCGTCATATGAGCTTGCACAACAGATTGCTCAAAGGCTGCAGAGAGGGAAAGCTCCCGCAGATGAAAACAATGCCAGGGACACTAACAATCGTTAAATAGAAGTACCCACCGGAACCCAAATTCTACTAATGACTGCTACCATGCTGGGACGGTATAGGCAATTATTAAACTATCCTATTGTGCAATGGAGGTATGTGGATTTGAGAGTACTGGAGGATTATGAGTGCAAATATGGACTAGAGAGGTTGATTGCAGAGCCATATTGGAACAACCTGCTAAGCTGGAGACAGGATACTTTTATCCCTCTAGTACATGAGTTTATCGCAAGTCTGAAAGTTGATGGAATGGCTGGAGATCTCTACAGCCCCACCATCCAGTTTAGACTCTTCAACCAAGACTACAATATTTCGGCCAACCAGTTGGGAGTTCTCCTTGGATTTTATAATGAGGAAGACCAGTCAAAGCACTGGTACAGGAGACTGAGGCGTGACTTTGGAGACAGAGATATACCAAGAACATATTGGTCGAAAATTGCAAGGCAGGGAGTCGACTAGGAAGGGTCAAGAGTGAGAATTTCTCAGATTGTAAGGTAAGATTTAAAGGTTTTGTGGAAAGTGATCGCTCATTCTTGGGAAGGAAGGCCTGAGACTTATGACCGAGTCTCAAAGGTGGAACTGTTCATGCTATGGAGTATGGACACCGGAAACTCTGTGAACATGAGCGCAATTTGTAGAAACTTGCTTGTTGCACAATAGCAAGAGTCAACTAGGGCAATCTTCATAGGCCCCTTGGTTACGAGGCTATGCGTTTCCTTGGGTAATCAAATGAAAATGAATTGGTTCGAATATCGACTTCCAGGAGCGCATGTAGTTCCTTTATC
The DNA here is from genome assembly GCA_003576665.1 of Ipomoea trifida. Lineage (NCBI taxonomy): Eukaryota > Viridiplantae > Streptophyta > Magnoliopsida > Solanales > Convolvulaceae > Ipomoea > Ipomoea trifida. The sequence continues at coordinate 40,617,077 of CP025659.1, forward strand.
TCCCGAGGACATTACAAAACTTCGCCTGAGACAACTAGCGCGAACAAGAATAGATGAGGAGATGGCGGATGACCACACTACCTCACCCTTGACGTCCCCAGGATTCACTCCTTCTCCGACGTCATTCAACTCACAGTCTCTTTCGGAGATGTACTCGCCACTAGACTCTTCAATGTATTCACCACCACCAAGAGAGCCCGGACCGTCCGTGCCCCCACCACAACCTGAAGAGCGAGACCCCAACTCCTCTACCTTCAACATTCCAAGCTGGTTCACCCCAGTAACTGATTGGAGATCCCTCGAGAATTTCCAATACCAATTGCACTTGGAGCAGATGCAAAAGTTAGATGAAATTTCAAGAGAGATCAAGGAAATCAGGAGAGCATAAAGGAAAGAAGAAACTGAAGAACAAGAACAGACAAATCTTGAAAAGATGATGACTTGTGAACTGTTAACTCTGAACAATTGATTGTGGACAATCTTTTTATTTTCTGTTTATAATTTTACCTGCAATTCTGTTTATGTTTTATTTTGCACCTTTCGTCTAGCCAAAGACGTTAAACGTGGCGCTTATGGGAGGCAACCCACAAATAAAAGAAGAAAGGTCCACTCCACCAACAAACCATGAAGACCAATCTTGAAAGGGCAAACTTAGATTGCAAAACTTTTATAAGGATACAAATTGTAAGTATTTCTTTTATCCTAATTCAATGCCCTGTTTTGGTTCGCTTTATTTTCTAGAATCGCAAATGAAGAGCTGCATGAAATTGTTGTGATAGATGTAGTTTGTTTGTTAGAACTGTTTAGCCCAATTCACACTTTTAAGTGTGGAAAAGGGACGTGTGTAGAACCCTTAAACATATATCCTTTTTCCTCCGTTCCATATGGAAACATCGAGGACGATGTTCATTTCTAAGTGTGGAAAGGGTGTATGCTTCTTGAAACAGTTAAGTGATTAAGTGATAAGGTATAGGAACCTAGAGGGTGTGTTATTGTCAATACTATCTAGGAGGGCTCCTAACCTTGTGCCAAGAATTGAATGTCTTAAATATGCTTTGGAAGTTACACTTGGCACCAATTTGCACAATTGACCCACAAACTCAAAATTTTTATGTGTGCTTGCATGCCTTCACCTTGTATTTTGTTTGGACCTTAGTCAAGGATCACTCGAAGTGGGAGTGTAAACCCCTTGAGTTTTAGAAAGATAAGAATTGCGAAGCCCGAAAATTGAACTAATCTTGCAGGACATGGGGCAAAACGAGAGCCTAAGTGAGCTTTGAGTGAAAACAATCCCTAATCCCTAGAAAAAGGCATGAGGGGTTGATATGGTGAAGCGTGAATAAAGGCTTTAAAAAGGGCCACTCCCAAAGATAAAATTTGAGGGAAGCCTTCTCGCTAAGAAGTGTTCAACCATAGTCTTCGAATGCTATATCTGGAGTCGGTTGTCCACTTTAAAATGTTCCTAGGAGAAGAGAAAATTGAGAGGAGGTGAGCCGCCTCGCTAGGATTCGGGCACCCATTGCACTGACCTTCGAAAAAGCATGGATCTCCATGAGAAGTCGGGTAGTTCGATGACGTTATCCTAGGAGGTGAGAAAATAGAGTGATCGCCCAAGCTATGGCGATGAGCGGTCCATGTCCCTGCCCTCACTTATTTTAATGTAAAGGGGCTTTGGCGTTAGGTGAAAGTTGGCTAGGGGGTGAGCATCGTTCCCACTAGTCGGATCGGCTAGAGGCCCCTAGAAAATACAAGGTGAAACCATTTTTTCACTTGCATGCTCGAAAGTGTGAACCAAACTTTTTTATGTTATACCTATCTCCTGAGACTTAACTTCCTTATGCATATTTATTACATTTGGTTGGCACGGGTTTAGCAATCTTGGTAGATAGTGTAGGGGATTTCACCCGCTCAATTCCGAACATCTACACATCACTTGATCAGTTTAACCGTTAGAGGAAAACTATCCTTGGTGCTTACATAATTAGGGCTTAGAAAAGTATGCTTGCTTGAGGACAAGCAAGGTTTAAGTGTGGAAAGTTTGATAAGCACCAAGAATAGCACTTATAAGAGGTCTTTATTAGATTAAAAATGCATCGTTTTGGCATCCAATTACAACAATTGCATGCATTTCAGCTCAAATGCGATCAGTTTCCTCTAACAACATTTCTAGAAAGAGTTTTGAAGCATTTTACAGGATGGAGAGGGATTTGAAGCTAAAATGGAGCAAAAAGATGAACAAGTCAGCATGCAGTAACGCCCCACGCCCCCTCACACGCGTGTGACTGGGCGTGGAATCATTCCAGAGAGCCCCCACGCCACTCACACGCGTGTGAGCAATCGTGGTCGGGCCAAGGGCTATTTTGGGAAAGTTGTCCCTTTTCTTTGTCACCTATATAAATCCCTTTTGTCCAAAACCTAGAGGGGAGCTTAGATCAGAAAATTGATAGAATAGGATAGTTAGATCTAGAGGGTTTTCTCCCCTCTTGGGGGAAAATTCTTTTCATTCATAGATAGAATAGATTAAGGGCAAGAAGGAAGATTGGGATTCAAGATCAAGGTTGTAAGGCCCCCTTTTCCAAGGGGTGGTAACCATTCTCTTTAATTTCTAATCTTATACTTGTTTCTTTGAATTTCCTTTTCCCTTTTCTTGTTTCTTATTATGCTAGAGTAGATTAGAAAGAGGATTGGTGGCCCCATGGTAGATATATGTGGATGTCTAATATCATTGCTATAATTTGTGAATTGCTTGCTTGTTGGATGTTGAACTTGTGTGGATGATGTTCTTTAAGCTTTGTGCCTTTTGTGGCCACATTAGGTAGCAAACCCAAAGGAAGTGAGTGTGCGCGCAATAGCGGCCACCCACGAGTCTCACTCACCCACATCTCCGCTCTTAGTTCGAAAGAACGAGATCCGAGAGGAGTGGTAGACAAAGTGTTCGATGAAATGCCCCAACCGAATGAGGATGTGGGAGTCCAAAGTGTGACGCCACTTGGTAATGTGCTATGAACTCCCTAGTTCGTTCCACATCTTGTATTCGCAAAACCTACCAAAGATAAACCACATGGAAAAGCCTAAAGCCCCAATCTCGACTTTACTTTTCTTTACTTTACACAACCTTTTATCAACCTTACCCTCTTTTACCAATGAATCCAACCCTTAGCAAATCGTGTAACTCTTTTCCTTCAACCTCTTAGATGCCAACACACTAATTCGGTTCCCATTCGCCATCCTTGAGAGACACGACACTCGGAGAATCTTCCTCGTTTTATCACTACCACCCTTCACCTTCACTCACCTCCCACTAGACCACGATCCGTCATCGGGCATGAAGAAGGATGTAGCTGAATTTGTGGCTAGATGTTTAAACTGTCAAAAAGTAGGATGGTTGCTCAATGTTTGGTATAACATTCTTATTCTTTGAGTTAAAGATCTTTTTGGGTGTTAAAAATTAAAAAAGTTTTGTCCGAGCCCAGAAAACACTTTTAAAGTGTGGAAAGGCGCTCCTTGTTAGTTAATTCTTTGACCCAACTCTTTCTCCACCGTGCCTCATGGCGACATCGAGGACGATGTCAACTTTTAAAGTGTGGAAAAGATGTTTTAGATGAGTAATCAGATGAGTTGATAAGATGTTAGGATAAAAGAGTGTGTTGTTGTCTGCACTATCTAGGAAGACTCTTACTTTTACGCTAAAACAAATGTTTGAAATATGCCCTGGAAGCTATCTGTGACACACACCACCATCAAATTTGAAAATTTTCGTATGATTGCATGTCTTTCTTCTTCTATTTTAGTGGGACCTTAGTCAATGATCGCTCGAAGTGGGAGTGTGTACTTTCTAGGTTTTAGAAAGATAAAAATTGCGAAGCCCGGAAATGAACTAAATCTAGCAGGACATGGGGCAAAAGGAGAGCTTTAAAGTGAGCTTTGAGTGAAAATAATCCCTACTCCTTAGAAAGAGGCATGAGGGGTTGACATGGTGAAACGTGAATAAAGGCTTTCAAAAAGGCCACTCCCTGAGATAAAATCCGAGGAAAGCCTTCTCGCTAGGAAGTGTGCAACCATAGTCTTCGTATGCTATATCTGGAGTCGGTTGTCCACTTAATAATGTTCCTAGGAGAAGAGAAAAATGAGAGGAGGTGTGTAACACCCCGAAATTTCCTACTACTCTATTAAATATAAAGGGGTTATTTCTTAATTAAACGATTATGAAAACGATTTCTTAAATATAATCATTTTATTACTGGGCTTGGAATAATGTATTTTGGACTACCTATTAATATTATTATTATTATATTACATTAAAATGTTCTTAGCCCAAAATACCTACTTATGTATATATATTCTATAGTATATGATTTTTGTTATGGGCTATGGACCCAAGGATTATTTTAAAAAAACTAGAACATAACTATGACTTATTGTAACACCCCGAAAATTCCTGCTACTCTTTCGAATATTATAAGGGGTTATTTTCTTATTAAATAACTATTTAAATAATTATAAGTATAATTATTTCCTCATGGGCTTGGAAGAATGCATTTTGGACTACCCATTATTATTATTGTTACTAATATGATATTACAAGATGTTCTTAGCCCAATATCTCTATTTGATATATATATATGAATAGTCCGTATCATATAAATTATTATTAAGCCCACATGAATCACATTTCTTAAAGATTATACTATAAGCCCATAGTTATGATTGTATAAATATATGTATTATAAGTATGGTATCTAAAGTCTTGACCCAATTGAGTTAGTCCAATTAAATAGCCTATTCCTAATATGTTTTAGCCCAACCTAGTTAAGCCCTTCCTAAAATGAGCTAGCCCAAATCCATTTTGAAATACTACCCTAATTAGAAGTTTCCTATTAGGGAAACCTAGATGATCACGGTGAACAAAATCCCATTCTGCTTCCAGAACATCGCATCGCCTACCTCTCCCACTCGACGGACTTCGAACGGCAACCGCAACAACGTCAAAGGAGGATCACGGCGGCTTGGTAACTTCCGGCGTAGCAGCGATGGTGAAGTGGCGGTGTTCTCCCCTCTTTCCGCCGTGAACAGCGAGCAGCTCGGTGGTTCTCCTCGGCCGTCTCCGAACTCGATGGTGATAGCAACAGATGATGATGAGGGTGCGTAATCGTGGTTGGTAGCAGCAGCGACGTCGCCCTCTCCGTGTGACTCTCCGGCGCCGCCCTCCAAGCAGCAGGCAGTAGTGGCAGCCTTTTTCCCCTGTTTTCCCCGGCGACGCACGGCAGGCAGAACGGCGGTACTCGAAGTGGCGGAGCATCGTGGCGGCCTCAACACCCCCGTCACCCTCTTCCGTTCGTCCAACAGATCGTCATAAAGCAGCGGCTCGCGGTGGGCATTGGCGGAAGCCCTTCCCTCTGTTAGGCAGAAGCGGAACTCGTCATCGGCACGGTCTCGACCGTCACCTCTCCCCGTTCGACAAACATGGTGGCGAGTCTCCCGCCGGCACGACGCGATAGCAGCGGCAACGAGCCATGGTGATAACGGAGCTTACGGCGGCAGGCGAAGACCGGCGAAATCCTTCTCTCTCCCGGCTGCGGTGGCGGATGGTCGCCGTTCCAATAGCAGTGTCGGCATGGCTCTCCTTCCGCAACGTCTGGATGATGGCCGGGGATCACCTAAGGCGTAATAGCCGGTGGTTACACAATAGGACACAAGGAGCAAAGTGGTGTAGCGGTGTGGCTCTTGGGCGCGGGGTTGGAGGGCATGGGTTCGATTCTCGGCTTAGCAAGTTTGAGGTAATTCTCCCCTGTTTAGTTTTCATAAATGTTTGGTCCACGGCTTAAGTTGGTTTAGTGCATTAGTTTAGTAATTGGTTTTAAGATAAGGCAGTGATCTTAATTACTCATTAGGATTATTATTAGTTTTATCTATGTTATCATGGTTTAGACTTGTAGCTCGTTATAATAATCATGTCACGTTAGCCTTTAAGCATGGATTATAGGTTGTAATGGCCCGACTAGGAATATTGGTATAGTTGTTAATAGTCAGTAATGGTGTTAGAATTATATTAATTCTTCAGGTTCACGATTATGAACCGAGCTTTGAGCTTAGGATTGACGTTGCTTTGGATTAAAATGCTTTGGGTTAAATACGCTTCAAAGGTAACCACTATGTCCATCAAAATCTATTTTTACTCTCGCTCTATATGATATTATTTGGTGATTGGAAATCCTGAATATCCTTGGTTATTAGCCTATTATTGATTGTGTTGTGGATTCATGGACTTGTGTCCTAATCCTTTGTCTATTGATGTATATGATCACTTGTTGGTTGGATTTCCATGTTAATTGGCCTCCGTTAAATGAATATTGGTGCATTGTGATATGATCTTTGTATTCTGGAGTATCTCTTTGTATTCTGAGCTGAGTCTGATTCGGTATGTGGGAATTGCTCTTGCGGGGTTCTCTAGCGTGACAATGTAAGCGCTAGGGTTTTCCGTGAGAGTAAGGTGGTAGTGATTGGTGAGCAATCCGTTTTGTTTCCTCCTTTGTTCTTGAGTTTATTAGAGTATTCTATTGGTTATGTTATCTTGATTCTGGAGTACTTATTCATACCTCTCAGTTCATTATATGAGTCTGTGTTTGATTGGTGGAATCCTTGATTATATTATTTGGGAGTTGGTTGGTGTTCATATCTGAGATGAGCANGGAGCTTACGGCGGCAGGCGAAGACCGGCGAAATCCTTCTCTCTCCCGGCTGCGGTGGCGGATGGTCGCCGTTCCAATAGCAGTGTCGGCATGGCTCTCCTTCCGCAACGTCTGGATGATGGCCGGGGATCACCTAAGGCGTAATAGCCGGTGGTTACACAATAGGACACAAGGAGCAAAGTGGTGTAGCGGTGTGGCTCTTGGGCGCGGGGTTGGAGGGCATGGGTTCGATTCTCGGCTTAGCAAGTTTGAGGTAATTCTCCCCTGTTTAGTTTTCATAAATGTTTGGTCCACGGCTTAAGTTGGTTTAGTGCATTAGTTTAGTAATTGGTTTTAAGATAAGGCAGTGATCTTAATTACTCATTAGGATTATTATTAGTTTTATCTATGTTATCATGGTTTAGACTTGTAGCTCGTTATAATAATCATGTCACGTTAGCCTTTAAGCATGGATTATAGGTTGTAATGGCCCGACTAGGAATATTGGTATAGTTGTTAATAGTCAGTAATGGTGTTAGAATTATATTAATTCTTCAGGTTCACGATTATGAACCGAGCTTTGAGCTTAGGATTGACGTTGCTTTGGATTAAAATGCTTTGGGTTAAATACGCTTCAAAGGTAACCACTATGTCCATCAAAATCTATTTTTACTCTCGCTCTATATGATATTATTTGGTGATTGGAAATCCTGAATATCCTTGGTTATTAGCCTATTATTGATTGTGTTGTGGATTCATGGACTTGTGTCCTAATCCTTTGTCTATTGATGTATATGATCACTTGTTGGTTGGATTTCCATGTTAATTGGCCTCCGTTAAATGAATATTGGTGCATTGTGATATGATCTTTGTATTCTGGAGTATCTCTTTGTATTCTGAGCTGAGTCTGATTCGGTATGTGGGAATTGCTCTTGCGGGGTTCTCTAGCGTGACAATGTAAGCGCTAGGGTTTTCCGTGAGAGTAAGGTGGTAGTGATTGGTGAGCAATCCGTTGTTGTTCCTCCTTTGTTCTTGAGTTTATTAGAGTATTCTATTGGTTATGTTATCTTGATTCTGGAGTACTTATTCATACCTCTCAGTTCATTATATGAGTCTAGTGTTTGATTGTGGAATCCTTGATTATATTATTTGGAGTTGGTTGGTGTTCATATCTGAGATGAGCAGTTTTAAGATAAGGCAGTGATCTTAATTACTCATTAGGTTATTATTAGTTTTATCTATGTTATCATGGTTTAGACTTGTAGCTCGTTATAATAATCATGTCACGTTAGCCTTTAAGCATGGATTATAGGTTGTAATGGCGCGACTAGGAATATTGGTATAGTTGTTAATAGTCAGTAATGGTGTTAGAATTATATTAATTCTTCAGGTTCACGATTATGAACCGAGCTTTGAGCTTAGGATTGACGTTGCTTTGGATTAAAATGCTTTGGGTTAAATACGCTTCAAAGGTAACCACTATGTCCATCAAAATCTATTTTTACTCTCGCTCTATATGATATTATTTGGTGATTGGAAATCCTGAATATCCTTGGTTATTAGCCTATTATTGATTGTGTTGTGGATTCATGGACTTGTGTCCTAATCCTTTGTCTATTGATGTATATGATCACTTGTTGGTTGGATTTCCATGTTAATTGGCCTCCGTTAAATGATATTTGGTGCATTGTGATATGATCTTTGTATTCTGGAGTATCTCTTTGTATTCTGAGCTGAGTCTGATTCGGTATGTGGGAATTGCTCTTGCGGGTTCTCTAGCGTGACAATGTAAGCGCTAGGGTTTTCCGTGAGAGTAAGGTGGTAGTGATTGGTGAGCAATCCGTTGTTGTTCCTCCTTTGTTCTTGAGTTTATTAGAGTATTCTATTGGTTATGTTATCTTGATTCTGGAGTACTTATTCATACCTCTCAGTTCATTATATGAGTCTAGTGTTTGATTGTGGAATCCTTGATTATATTATTTGGGAGTTGGTTGGTGTTCATATCTGAGATGAGCACAGGTTTGCCTTAAAGTCTATGCGTGAGCGCGATAGAGCTATACCCGTCTGAGGAGGCGTAGATAGTGGTTATGCTTTAGATTTATGCTTGGGCCTGTGAGCCATTTGAGACTTCATAAACTCGTGACAAGTGTTTGGATGTTTGAGACTTAACTTAAAGATTATCGTTTATACAGTTTAGTTGATTCTTATGGTTAGCCTGTGCATCTAGGCTATGTTTATACCTAGATGTGGCATGACGCCCTTAGGTTTTAAATTCGCTTCCGCTTTGCTATGAATGTTGGTTGAGATTGGCAGCTGTTATGTTAAGTTTTAGCTATCTCAGCCTGTGTGAGGTTGGGGTGTCACAGTTGGTATCAGAGCCTGTGTTGAGGTCTGAATAAAGATCCTAGGGTTGAACCTTTGAGACTCTAGGATTTGACTAAGTAGGAATTAAGATGTTTGAGAATCCTAGGATGTTTGAATTCTAGGAATCGCGGTGAGGACACGCCTTATCTGTTTATATTATTTGTGCTTTGTTAACCCCGTTGTTTTGCAGCTTGCGGCTCGTCTTCCGGGTAAGCCTTAATCGCTTTTAGTCAAGTTGCTTCGTTTTAAGCTTTAGTTAAGAGCCTGCTTTAGATTAGGAATGAGTAGTTAGTTGGTACGAGACAACGGATAGCACTGTGTGCGTCTAAGCAATCAGAAGTCGAGCGGCTCGTCAAAGAAGACTAATCTACTCGCGACTTGGGGTCAATGACAACAGTCTACGTTCTTCGGGAATTGGCGTCTTCGCGTATGAAGCATCGTCTGCAAGGTCTTCGTTAACCTCTAGACTTGAAGAATAAGTTCGTGCAGCTGAGGTTTGACACAAGATGAAGAAAGCAACTGGAGCTCGAAGACTGAAGACTCGAAGACCCTTGGCCTTGAGGGAACGACAATAGCTGGTGCTGGCGCGTCAAGAAAGAGTTAAAACACGCCAAGTAGGAATTGTCAGAGCGGCCATGAGGAGTCTCGTGTAAACACTCGAAGGAACGACGGCAAGAAGGAATTAAGGAATAGCGAGACAAGCTAGTAGAAGATCAAGTCGTCAAAAGATCAAGACCAACGGAAGTGAACCTAAAGACTATCTTAACTCTCGGGTATTCTAAGGAAGAGTTATCTATACTCGCGTTTCGTCTGAAGTAAGAGTTAAAGCACGCCAGGTAGAAGCTTCCGGATCAGCAATGAAGAGTCTCGTGCGAGCTGAACTCGGAGTTAACGTTACATGAAGAATTTTAACTCGAAGCCGTGATTCGCGGACCTTAAGGTAGTTCTACCTACCCCTGAAGCGGCTACGAAGGAACAAGTTAGAAGTTGCAACCTTCAAGACAAGGAAGATCAAGTCAAGTAGAAAGCGGCACTTGAACGCTTAAGATCCCCGAAGATAAGAAGAAACGCCGTAAGCACGTGGTGTATGGCTTCGTGAAGTGGACCTCGTGTAACCTTTTCGGTGCACCTTGAACGTGGTTTCTCGTGCAAGCACATCAAGGAAGTAACCTCAGTTTCTAAAGAGCACCACTACCCATAAGCGAATCTCCTCTCAAAAACCGGGCGATACCCTTCTAGTTGAACCTATCTTTGCATCAAGCTTCCTCAAAAATCTCTCGTTCTGTACCATCGGTCACCAATGATTCATCACCTTCAGCCTCTTTTGGAGTGATAAGGTTTATGCGAACCGTAGTTTGCATGTGGAGCTTATTCGAACCTCAGTTTCATGTTGCGTGGGAAGCAAGGCAAGATCCATCAATCAGCTAGAGTGTCGTAATCGAATCGTCAACCCGAAGAAATCGCTTAGGATAGAGAGACTTCCTTATCTTTCTTAAAACCAAATCCTTCACAGCTCCTTGCAATCCTAAGTACCATACTCGTTAGGAAATCCCTTTTATCCGTTGTAATCTTCATCCCTATATCCTTGTGGAAACCAAATTCTCCTCGGCTCCTCGAAATCCCAATAATCCTTCCATTAGGAAATCCCTTCTCTTTATTTTAATCAGTATTCCTATCCTTTCTTGGAAACTGAATTCTCCTTTGTTTCTTGAAATTCTAAATGCCTCCTACCTATTCTAATCTCTTTCTCATCTTAGCCTGAAACTGAATTTGTCTTTCCCGCTTGGAAAAGTGCATACCCTATCATTAAAGAATCCTTTCTACGTTTCTAGACCCCATTACTATCGACTCTTGGAACCGAATAACTCTCATTCCCTTGGGGATTGCACACTCTTTTATTAAGGCATCCCTTTCTATCCATTCTAAATCTCCTTCTCACCTCCGTTGGGAAATGAACTCCTCTCTTTTCGTTGGGAAATTGAATACCCTATCATGGAGAAAGCGTTTCTGCCTTTCTAAGACCTCGTTCTTAACTTCTCTAGAAACCTGATTCCTTTCTTTCCTTGAGTAGGTTGAATATCCTACCGTTGAGAAACTCGTTCTGCGTTTCCAACCTCATTCTTATCTCCTTTCAAATTGAATTTTCTTTCTTACCGTGAAGAGTTGAATACCTTATCATTGACAAACCGTTTCTGTCTTTCGAAACCTTATTCTTAATCCCTTTTGGAATCTAAATTCCTTCTTTTCCTCGAATAAGTAAATACCCTGTCATTGGAAAACTCCTCCTGCGTTTTCAATCTCGTGCTTACCCGTTCTCGGAGTCTAGTGCTTTTCGTTCATTCTCTTGTGATCAAAGAACTTGATACTCCCTTAAATTGAGAAATTCTTTTGGCTCTTTGAACCTGGTATTCTTATTGTCTTTCGAAGCCTTGTCTCCTCTTTTCTTTAAAGAACTTGACATTCCCTTTTTATTGAAAAGTCATTCTCATCCTCTCGAACGTTGATCTTGTGTGCTTCTTGAAAATATCTGGTGCGAGTGACAATCGTATTCCCTAAGTCGTAACCTCGATAACTCTAGATTCTACTCCTTACCAATGATCATTCTTGAACCCTAAACCTCTCCTCTCCCTTCCCGTTGGGTCAAAATTTTCTAACCGGGCATATATGTTCTATAAATATTTTCTCTATATGAACTATTGTACTAGTTTGTAACTCTATGTCCCCAAAACGTTTTTCTGAGCTTCGGGGACGAAGCTCCTTTTAAGGGGGGTAGAGTGTAACACCCCGAAAATTCCTGCTACTCTTTCGAATATTATAAGGGGTTATTTTCTTATTAAATAACTATTTAAATAATTATAAGTATAATTATTTCCTCATGGGCTTGGAAGAATGCATTTTGGACTACCCATTATTATTATTGTTACTAATATGATATTACAAGATGTTCTTAGCCCAATATCTCTATTTGATATATATATATGAATAGTCCGTATCATATAAATTATTATTAAGCCCACATGAATCACATTTCTTAAAGATTATACTATAAGCCCATAGTTATGATTGTATAAATATATGTATTATAAGTATGGTATCTAAAGTCTTGACCCAATTGAGTTAGTCCAATTAAATAGCCTATTCCTAATATGTTTTAGCCCAACCTAGTTAAGCCCTTCCTAAAATGAGCTAGCCCAAATCCATTTTGAAATACTACCCTAATTAGAAGTTTCCTATTAGGGAAACCTAGATGATCACGGTGAACAAAATCCCATTCTGCTTCCAGAACATCGCATCGCCTACCTCTCCCACTCGACGGACTTCGAACGGCAACCACAACAACGTCAAAGGAGGATCACGGCGGCTTGGTAACTTCCGGCGTAGCAGCGATGGTGAAGTGGCGGTGTTCTCCCCTCTTTCCGCCGTGAACAGCGAGCAGCTCGGTGGTTCTCCTCGGCCGTCTCCGAACTCGATGGTGATAGCAACAGATGATGATGAGGGTGCGTAATCGTGGTTGGTAGCAGCAGCGACGTCGCCCTCTCCGTGTGACTCTCCGGCGCCGCCCTCCAAGCAGCAGGCAGTAGTGGCAGCCTTTTTCCCCTGTTTTCCCCGGCGACGCACGGCAGGCAGAACGGCGGTACTCGAAGTGGCGGAGCATCGTGGCGGCCTCAACACCCCCGTCACCCTCTTCCGTTCGTCCAACAGATCGTCATAAAGCAGCGGCTCGCGGTGGGCATTGGCGGAAGCCCTTCCCTCTGTTAGGCAGAAGCGGAACTCGTCATCGGCACGGTCTCGACCGTCACCTCTCCCCGTTCGACGAACATGGTGGCGAGTCTCCCGCCGGCACGACGCGATAGCAGCGGCAACGAGCCATGGTGATAACGGAGCTTACGGCGGCAGGCGAAGACCGGCGAAATCCTTCTCTCTCCCGGCTGCGGTGGCGGATGGTCGCCGTTCCAATAGCAGCGTCGGCATGGCTCTCCTTCCGCAACGTCTGGATGATGGCCGGGGATCACCTAAGGCGTAATAGCCGGTGGTTACACAATAGGACACAAGGAGCAGAGTGGTGTAGCGGTGTGGCTCTTGGGTGCGGGGTTGGAGGGCCTGGGTTCGATTCTTGGCTTAGCAAGTTTGAGGTAATTCTCTCATGTTTAGTTTTCATAAATGTTTGGTCCACGGCTTAAGTTGGTTTAGTGCATTAGTTTAGTAATTGGTTTTAAGATAAGGCAGTGATCTTAATTACTCATTAGGATTATTATTAGTTTTATCTATGTTATCATGGTTTAGACTTGTAGCTCGTTATAATAATCATGTCACGTTAGCCTTTAAGCATGGATTATAGGTTGTAATGGCCCGACTAGGAATATTGGTATAGTAGTTAATAGTCAGTAATGGTGTTAGAATTATATTAATTCTTCAGGTTCACGATTATGAACCGAGCTTTGAGCTTAGGATTGACGTTGCTTTGGATTAAAATGCTTTGGGTTAAATACGCTTCAAAGGTAACCACTATGTCCATCAAAATCTATTTTTACTCTCGCTCTATATGATATTATTTGGTGATTGGAAATCCTGAATATCCTTGGTTATTAGCCTATTATTGATTGTGTTGTGGATTCATGGACTTGTGTCCTAATCCTTTGTCTATTGATGTATATGATCACTTGTTGGTTGGATTTCCATGTTAATTGGCCTCCGTTAAATGAATATTGGTGCATTGTGATATGATCTTTGTATTCTGGAGTATCTCTTTGTATTCTGAGCTGAGTCTGATTCGGTATGTGGGAATTGCTCTTGCGGGGTTCTCTAGCGTGACAATGTAAGCGCTAGGGTTTTCCGTGAGAGTAAGGTGGTAGTGATTGGTGAGCAATCCGTTGTTTGTTTCCTCCTTTGTTCTTGAGTTTATTAGAGTATTCTATTGGTTATGTTATCTTGATTCTGGAGTACTTATTCATACCTCTCAGTTCATTATATGAGTCTAGTGTTTGATTGGTGGAATCCTTGATTATATTATTTGGGAGTTGGTTGGTGTTCATATCTGAGATGAGCACTCTGAGTGATGGTTCTTGGGCTGAGTTGAGTATGAGTATGTGGTGGTGGATCTCTGAGTATCCCTTGGTGGTTGTCGGGTGACTTGACTGTGCTACTATTGGCTATTGGCTTCTGACTTTGGACTTCGGTCCCTGTGTACCAGTTATCTGGGTTTGGCTACTATTGACTATATTTGGGTTCATTACCCCTGTGATTGGACTCCGGTCCCTGTGATTGGGTTGATTACCCCTATGATTGGACCTCGGTCCCTGTGATTGGGCTTTTGCCCCTGTGATTGGGTTCATTACCCCTGTGATTGGACTTCGGTCCCTGTGATTGGACTTCGGTCCCTGTGATTGGGTTTTTACCCCTGCGTACCGGTTTTTCCGGGTTTGACTCTTGATTTGTGATTATGAGATTGGTTTGGTTTGGTGGCTGGTTTTGGGAATTTGGAGGTTTGGAGTTGGGATTCTTCCTTGGTTGGTTTGTGAGTCCTTTATGTTATTCGGTTGTTACCCTGTTGTTCTCATTGAGTTTGGTTGGTTCCTTTGGATGAGTATTCAGTTGGTATCTCGGTTATTGGTTCGTTCTTACGCTATGCTTTTGTTAGTGGATATTGGCTTTGTTTGATTGAGTCTTGGTTATTGATTCATTCAGCTTATTGTTGTTGAGTATCGGTTTTGAACTGTGGAATAGTTTGTTGGTGTTTATATTCTATATGGGTGTGTAAACCTATTTACAAACGTATATGTATATCTATACTTCCTTGCGGGTGTGAATGGTGGTTACTTAGCAGTCTTTTGCTAATGGTTCTTCGTGTGTTTTCCAGGTTTGCCTTAAAGTCTATGCGTGAGCGCGATAGAGCTATACCCGTCTGAGGAGGCGTAGATAGTGGTTATGCTTTAGATTTATGCTTGGGCCTGTGAGCCATTTGAGACTTCATAAACTCGTGACTAGTGTTTGGATGTTTGAGACTTGACTTAAAGATTATCGTTTATACAGTTTAGTTGATTCTTATGGTTAGCCTGTGCATCTAGGCTGTATTTATACCTAGATGTGGCATGACGCCCTTAGGCTTTAAATTCGCTTCCGCTTTGCTATGAATGTTGGTTGAGATTGGCAGTTGTTATGTTAAGTTTTAGCTATCTCAGCCTGTGTGAGGTTGGGGTGTCACACTTATAATACTAAGCCCATGAACCATAATTCTTATTATATGTATATGGTGTCTATAGATTACCCTTGAGCCCAAAAATAACCAAGTCTTGACCCAATCTTCTAATTTGACCCAAGACCCACAAGCCCAAAATGGAAACTTCCAAATGGGGAAACCTAGTTGATCGGCAATGAACAATTCCATTCCAGAGCCTCGCCTTCGTCTCTCCCTCTCATCTATCTCTCGAGCGTTCGCCAACTACAACGGCAAGAGGGGATCACCGGCGAAGTGCAAGCGACCATCGGAGGCAACTCCTCGTTCTCCGGTGGGCGGTGAGCCGCTGCGACGTGCGATGAACGAAGCGACTTCCTCTTCCGTCGAGCAGCTCCGTGAAGCAGCAATGGTTACGAAGTTCCGGCAGCTTTCCCCCCCCCCCCTTCTCTCCGACGTAATAGCAGCTTGGCGTGGCGGGGAGGGCTCTCTGTGTTTCTCGGCGGCGGCAGAACAGAGCACCGGATTCTCCTCCTCGTCCGGTGACTTGCGGTGGCACGATACTGCAGAGGCGGTAGGTTCCAGCCCCATCGACGGCGAACTCCTTCCAGCAGCAGCACGCGACGAACTTCCTAGCAGCTAGTTCCGACGTCATTCTCCCCTGTTTTGTTCGAAGAAGCTGAGCGTGCGGTGGTGGCTAGCGGACCTCCCTCTTCCGTTCACAGCAAGCGTAGCGGGGCGGTGCGGAGTAACAGGCGGCACAAGCCAACGGCCTTCGCCATTCCGTCTCTTCTCCCTTGCGGCTCCGTCGAAGTGGCCGGCCGTCTATTGAAGATCTTAGTTTGGTGATCGCATAATATGACACCAAGAGGCAGTCTAGTCTGGTGGTTTGGTGCTTATGTGTTGAGCCGGAGGGTGTAGGTTCGAACTCGGGATGAGGCAGCGTGATTAAGGTAATGTTTTGGTTGTTATTAAGCCTATAGTTTTAGTGTAGTTATAATATTGTATCCTAAGTATAGATTAGCATTATTAGTCATAACCTTGTTTTAGTATTAGATAGTAATTAGATTAAGTATAATTCATATGATCATATTATATTAGCCTTGAGTGTGGACTATAGGTTATAATGGACCAAGTAGGAATGTTAGTATCATTATTAATAGTCTTAGTAATGGTATTAGGTTATATTAATTCTTCAGGTTCACGATTATGAACCGAGCTTTGAGTTTGGTGTTGCTTTGGACCTAGCTTATGAGTAAAGTTATTGCGCTTTTGGATTAAATTACGCTTCAAAGGTAACCACTATGTCCATCAAAATCTATTTTTACACTCTCGCTCTATATGATATTATTTGGTGATTGGAAATCCTGAAATTTCTTGATTATTAGCTTATTATTGATCGTGTCTATTGGATTCTTGGACTTGTGTCTTGATCCTTTGCCTGGTGTTGTTATGATCATTTGTTGGTTTGGATTTCCATGTTATTTGGCCTCTGTTAGATGAATATTGGTGTATTGTGATATGATCTTTGTATTCTGGAATCTTTTCTTTGTATTCTGAGCTGAGTCTGATTCGGTATGTGGGAATTGCTCTTGCGGGGTTCTCTAGCGGGATAATGTAATCGCTGGGGTCTTCCGTGAGAGTAAGGTGGTAGTGGAGGTGAGTGATCCGTTGTTTATCTCCTCCTTTGTTCTGGAGTTTGTTGGAGTATTCTATTGGATATTTCACCTTGATTCTGAGTATTTATTCATACCTCTTAGTCCATGATATGAGTCTGTTATTTGGTTGGTTGAATCCTTGATTATATTACTTGGGAGTTGGTTGGTGTTCATATCTGAGATGAGCACTCTGAGTGATGGTTCTTGGGCTGAGTTGAGTATGAGTATGTGGTGGTGGATCTTTGAGTATCTCTTGGTGGTTGTTGGGTGATTTGACTGTGTTACTATTGGCTGTTGACTTCTGGCTTTGGGTTGATGACCCCTGTGATTGGGCTCTTGCCCCTGTGATTGGACTTAGGTCCCTGTGATTGGACTTCGGTCCCTGTGATTGGGTTCATTAGCCCTGTGATTGGGTTCATTACCCCTGTGATTGGACTACGGTCCCTGTGATTGGACTTCGGTCCCTGTGATTGGGCTCATCACCCCTGCGTACCGGATTTCTGGGTTCTGACTTCTGACTGTGGTTGGGTTTTGGTATGATGGTTGGTATGAGGGTTTGGAGGTTGGAGTTGAGATTCTGTCGTTGGTTTATGTACCTGTGAGTCCCTTGTGTATATCCGATTGATATCTTATGGTTCTTGGTTATGGTTGGTTGATTCTTTATGGTTGTTGTTCAGTTGGTATCTCGTTATGGATTCGTTGTTTTATACTTTCATTGTTGAACCTTGGATCGTTGGATGAGTCTTGGTTTATGATTTGTTCAGTTTATCATTGTTGAGTATCCGTTTTGAACTATTGAACAGTTTGTTGGTGTTTATATTCTATACGGGTGTGTAAACCTATTTACAAACGTATATATATATATATCTATACTTCTTTGCGGGTGTGAATGGTGGTTACTTAGCAGTCTTTTGCTAATGGTTCTTTGTGTGTTTTCCAGGTTTGCCTTAAAGTCTATGCGTGAGCGCGATAGAGATATTCCCGTCTGAGGAGGCATAGATAGTGGTTGAGATAGGCAGCTGTTGTGTGTTAAGTTTTACCTATCTCAGCTTGTGAGAGGTTGGGGTGTCACAAGGTGAGCCGCCTCGCTAGGATTTGGGCACCCATTGCACTGTCTTCGAAAATGCATGGATCTCCATGTGAAGTTGAGTAGCCCGATGACGTTATCTTAGGAGGTGAGAAAATAGAGCGATCGCCCAAGCCATGGCGATGAGCGGTCCGTGTCCCTGCCCTCACTTAATTTTCAGTACAAGGGCTTTGGCGTATGGTTGGAAAATTTGCCAGGTTGTGCACATCGTTCCCACTAGTGAGATCGGCTTTTAGGCCCCAATAAAATAGAAGACGAATCCCCAATAATTGCATGATTGGAAATGTGTGATTGTCATTTTTGAAACCTACACTTGAAAAGCATTTGCTTCCTCAGTATATTCCTTGCATTTGTCTAAGCTAAACTTAATAGTCTTGATAGATAGTGAAGGGAATTTCACCCGCTCCATTCCGATACACCTGATCACAAATTTTTGATTATCCTATCTTCATTTAACTGTTCTTGGCACTTAGATGATTAGGAAATGATAGAACGCTTGCTTGAGGACAAGCAAGATCTAAAGTGTGGAAACTTTGATAAGTGCCAAAAATAGTCTAATTGCGGGTCATGATTAGATAATATTTTAATGACTCTACACCCAATTATGATCACTTTCATGGATAAAATCTCTAATTAACTTCTATTTGATAAATCCAGCTCAAGAAAAATACTTCGAATCATTTCCGAAGGATACATCAAAGTTTTAGGCCAAAAGAAGCATCAATCAAAGAAATCATCATGCAGGAGGCTGCCACGCGCCCTCACACGCGTGTGAGCAGGCGTGGATTTTATCCAGAGAGCTCCCACGCGCCCTCACACGCGTGTGACAGGCGTCACGGCCGAAAGGCCGGATGCAACCACGGACGCGCGTCCGCTGCGCGTCCGTGGGTGCCCAGAATTTCGGAGTCATTGCCGAACGAGCGGACGCTGCGGACATCCGCGACTTTCTTCCGTTTTTGACCGAACTTTCTTCCGATGTTTTTGCTCCTAAATGTTATGATGTTTGGAAGGCGTACGGGGAACCGAATCAACTTTTGAAAGTTCAAATATTATTTTGTAATTATGTTCATCAATTTGGAGAAAACCGTGTTTTTAAGAAACAAGCGTGACCCTTATCACTTGGGAATTTTATGGCGAAAACTCATTTGACAAACATGAGTATTTTGGAAACATATTTGGATGAGAATAATTGTTTTGCGACATCCTGTGAAAAATACTAATTAAACTCAAGGAAAGGAAATAATGCTTTGAAAACCTTAGTTTCTGGACAATGTTGTTGAGATGTTTGACTTTACGGGAGGCTTGTGAGCCGTGGCCCAAAAGTTATTGAGATGTTTGAATTTACGGGAGGCTTGTGAGTCGTGGCCCGAAAGTTATTGAGATGTTTGACTTTGCGGGAGGCTTGTGAGCCGTGGCCCGGAAGTTATTGAGATGTTTGACTTTGCGGGAGGCTTGTGAGCCGTGGCCCGGAAGTTATTGAGATGTTTGACTTTGCGGGAGGCTTGTGAGTCGTGGCCCGGAAGTTATTGAGATGTTTGACTTTGCGGGAGGCTTGTGAGTCGTGGCCTGGAAGTAATTGAGATGTTTGGCTTTGCGGGAGGCTTGTGAGCCGTGGCCCAGAAGTTATTGAGATGTTCGACTTGCGGGAGGCTTGTGAGCCGGGGCCCGGAAGTTGTTAAAATGTTTGACCTGCGGGAAGCATGAGTGCCGCGGCACGAGGTTCTTGAAAATATTCCAAGAATTCCTTGCACTTATCCAGGGAGAAACTAAGTAAATTTTACTAACTATGAAAACATAGTTACTTCGTAACTATGTCGAAGAATAAAATGTCACGAGTCTTGGACAATAAAGTGTGTGTGTTGTTGAACTCTCTATTTTGAGTTAAATGATGGAAATTCTCGAAAAGGAAAGTATTATATGCTAATGTCACTTATATACTCTACTATACCTTCTTTTGTTGATAATCTGGTTGCAGAGAGATTTTCAACTTATGGGTAAAGCTTACAGCTTTCTAAAGATTACTTTTTTTCGAAACCT
>CP025659.1:40645028-40657844 GCA_003576665.1 Ipomoea trifida
TTTTTTTTGTTTTTTTGTTTTTTGTAAGAAGTATATTGGGCATCTTAATTTGCTTTAGGGTTGTTTTTTGCCTATACTTAAAAAAAAGTTTATTTGTACAGCCTCACCTTTTAAAATAGCCAACATATATATTACTATGGCTATTTGTTATAATTAGTTTCTTTGTCATTGGTGTTTACAAAGTTATGTGAAACATTTCATTTTGATAGCCCGTAATGATGACGTCTTTTATTATAATGAGTTTACTTTGATTGCATTGTGGTATAAATTATAAAATTCACTAATTTAATATCTATAGTTACTAGACAATGTCGAGTAGTGACCAATGTCGATGTACTAAAACTCTAAAGAAAATAGCCTATCACTATCCGCCACATCATGGAGTAAATTTGAGGAAGTAGATGTACTAAAACTCTAAAATATTTAAGGGTGTAGGGCCCTTAGGGTAGTGATTTGGCCTTTTGTGGCCAAAATATATATAATATTTAGTGAAAGAAAAAAATCAAATATAATTAGACATATTAATGACGAGATTCACTCTCACAAAAAAACATTGTTGTGACTATCGTCTTTAATTTTTTTTTTGAAGGTTAATTAAACTTCTTGTCCTTAAAAATCTTTTAAGTTGATTAATATTTTTTTTATTATTTAAGGAAGATTTTACCGCTCAGCGATGAAGAATTTATGCTCAAAATTTATAATGAAGATTAGCAATAATAATATATCATCACACTTCACTATTAAACTCCAATCTACTTAATTTATCAATAACATCACATTTTCAGCATTTGAACAGACATTTAAAAGCTGTGGACAGCGGGAGAAGAATGAGGAGATCCACGGAGTGCACGATAGCAGCGACGGCGCTGTTCTGAAGGATGCGGCGGAGGAAGCTTTAGTCCGCGGTGACAGTGAAATTTGACATGGGCTTCAGATAGGCCCACGCCGCCATCTTCACCAGTCGATTTCGGATGGAGATTTCAGAGCCATAGTACAATTCCCTGTGAGCCGCAGGAGTCATGGGCCTCGGGGAGTTGATGATGGCGAGTGGCAAGAGGTCCCTTAAGGAAATGTAAGCCGACGAATGGATTGATGGAGGAACCATAGCCACCGGTGATGCTCTTTCGCCGTCCAACATCCTCTAAACTAGCGGAGAAATGTAGTTTTGATAAATATAATTAGTTGTTTGAAGGAACGAAGAATTGCAGCGTATTTATAGTGTAGTTTAAGAAGCTTGCATTTCGTTGCAAGCTATAATCAGATCTGGCACTTCAGTTTTAAAGCGTGGATTCTGTAATAAAGGTGATCTCTTTTAATGTCGATGGTAAGTACAACAAAATGTCACGTTAAGTGTTCAGCTATCACGTGATTTGATGACAAAATATACAAAGTAATATTTTAGTTGAATTTTGAATTGCTTTTTCACGTTTTGAAAGAGTCTTTTGAGGTGTCGCATTCATAATTAAGATAATAATTCCAGTTGAACTAAAACTTGTGCTGCTACGAACATGTGAGGACATCTTAACACACATGCATACATATGGATGGGAGACCATGAGAATGGTGCTTGCTTTTAGAAATGAGAATAAATCTCATCCATCCATGAAAATACAATGGGAAAACAAAAGCAGAATGGTCCAATGTTTATGTGGGGGTAGCAAGTACCACTAATTTAATGAGTGCCGCCATTCCGTCTTCCTTACTATTTCTAATTGTCCTAAAAATTTCTATTTAATCTACAAATAAATATTCATCATTCAAAAAATGTATCATTATATTCTACTTCCTTAATTTGAAGCTTCTCTGATCTCTGTCATATCTTTATAAAGCCTCTTGCTAAAAATAACGTAAATTTTTCATAATTAAATTCATTTCTTGACTGAAAACCATAACAAATTTGTTAAGAATGCACTTACTAATTGTTTTTTCTTGATTGAATGCTCTTCCAAAGATAAGTGCATCGTGCAGGAAAAAAAAAAAGGTGAGTGATATGATATTTGATGAACTTCTTATCATCCTGACTCCACTAATATTTTAATCTCATAGAGTTAATTATTGCGTAAACAGAGCATGAAATCTATTACAAATAGAAAGAGAAACGGGGACAAGAGATTTCCTTGTTTGACAACCTTGCTAGGTTGAAAATATCAATATTAGTAACCATTTCAAGGCACTTGGCCGCATTATTTAGTCATTGCCTGGGTCCTTTAATTCGTTAAAAAAACAAAAAAAAAATAAAATTATTGACTTCATTTAATGTTACAACATTAAAATCTAGTTTAAAAAAATGATAATATTAACTTTTATTCCAAAGCCTAAAACTCTAAACCTAACTCAGCTTCATAGTGAAAATATGTGGGACTTTCATTGGAAGGATTGAACAAGCAAACACGGTTCAATTATTAGTTGCTATATCTGAGAACTTTGATATGGAAGAAAACCTTAAAGCGATCCATGAATCTAAGACTAAAAAGGTATATACAACTCTTAAAATCAAGCCTATGTTAGCAAGAACTTTATTTAATTTTATATATTTTCATTTATAATTTAGATTTATAATTGTCTTTCTTCATTTATGAGTTCTATTTGCCCTGAAAAGCTATATGTTATTAAGTTGTGACAAAGTATACTCCTATATGAGCGAATATGGTAAATGGTAAATGTGGTGAACCTGTGTTTGTTAGAGTGTATATATTACAAAATGGTTGAAAGTGCGTGATATGTGGACTCCACTTAGGCTCGAACCCACCACCTCCGGTATAAAAAAAAAAGAGTTTAATACCACTGGACCACAAGGTCCTTGGCTCTTGAATGCAAATATTTATTGCTTCATTTTATTTAATAGTTTAATCATCAAGAAACAAAGAAATAAAAAAGTTTGAGGGGAAAGCATCAACAAAAATAATTTCAACTTTGAACAAAGGAGAAAAACTTGATATTATATTCTACAATAATAGTCAAGTGTGAAAAAACCATCAATATTGGTCTAGACAATTAGGAAAAATCATGTGTGATCGAAATATTTGTCCAATGCAAGTATTTTTTTTGGGGGCGTCACACTTGTGTGAGACCGTCTCACGGATCCTTATTCGTGAGACGGGTCGAGTCGGGTCAAAGCACCATGCAAATATCATATATGTGCAAATGTCATGCTTATGTATGTGCTCAAATATAACACTAATCAAGAATACAATTTTTGTTACTTATAAGAGAAAAAGTAATACATTTTTCATAATAAGTAATGTTTACAAGTGCTCCTTACTTATAAGGGCAAATATAATACTTTTGTGGAAAAATGTAATACTTTTAAATCGAAACGTAAAAGTATTAGATTTACCCTTATAAGTAACAAAAATTTTATTACTGATTAGTATTACATTTGAGCATATAAGTATGACATTTGTTCATATAAGTGTTACACTTGCATCTTGTGATCCGGCCCGACCCCGTCTCATGGTGAGACGGTCTCACACAAGTTTTTGCCTTTCTTGGAAAGATATAAAAGAATACAGAAAAACTAGCACATGTGGGAAACAATAAAGGTATAAGTTAATAGTGTCACAGAAACAAAATTTTTCTTTGCATTAGTTATTTTACATTTTGAGAAAATTTAATAATTGTGTATTCATATCTAAATTAAAGGTTTTATGTTTTTCGTCAAATTGTTATAGGAATGTTTTTATAATCTCAATATGGAATTATATTGTTATGGTACCCTAGTCCCTTGAGCATACTTTTGAGGCTCAATTTGGGGTTGTTTTGTGTTTATTTAAAGTCCTTTATGGCTGATTTTTGGTTGCTTTGAATTGCGCTAATCTGCTGTCAAGCCCTATCAATTGTGCACTTTTAATGTTTTGAAGGACTTTTGAGGTAAAAAAGAGGAATTTAGGCATGAATTTGGAGAAGCTATGAACAAGTGCAAAGCAGAGGACAATACTAGACCTTGGCCAAGATTGTGGTCGGGTTGCGGTGGAGAAACAGAACCCAACATGAGCCCGCCCACAATCATGGGCGAGAACGTGGAACGTTTAAGTTCCCTCGCCATAATCGTGGGGATGATCGTGTTCAGGAAGCAGTGCACTGAATTTGTTTTTACAATTTCTTTTTTAGTATAAATAGATTAGTTTTAGTATGAAATGGGGGTTGGATTTCATTTGTAACATTTTCACTTTAATTGTACTTCTCTCTACTCAAGAAACTCTCTCTAGATTGAGGAAAACCTAGGTTGAAGAAGACTTGACTAATCTCTCAATTCTTGGTAATCTTTGATCTTCAATTGTATATTGACTTCAATTTTGGTAATCTCTCTTATTTTCAATTGCAATTTTATTTTTTCTTTCAATTGCTTTTATGTTGATCATGACTAACATGAGTGGCTAGTTACCTTTTAGGGATTGAATTGTTGCATAATGCTAGTGTGAAATCATATTGTCAATTTGGATTATTTGTGATGTTGTATTTATTATGTCTTGTTGTTGGAAATAGATGAATTTGAAGGTTGTCTTGTGGATTAGGGCCACATTCATGAGATGTCTTCGGACCCTTTACCTTAGACAAGAGATTTCTACGGATAGGTAGACTCTCTTCAATTTTCATTCCCCGCATTAGATCCAAGAGGACGTAGTCTGGGACAAGGCATAGCTAATGTGTTCGATGAAATGACTCAAAAGGATAGGGTGAAACTCGAGTGATCCCTTAAACCTTGAGAAGCCGTTAAGACCGGAATGACGACGGTATTAAGAAAACCTTGCTAGGAGAATAGTAAACACAAGCATGAATCCTACATTAAGAACACACTAGTACACTAGAAGCATCTGTGCAATGGATAAGTAATTTAGTTCCCTTTTCTTTGCATATTGTATCTTTACTTGCAAATACTTGCTTCCTACTCTTGTGAATTTTACACAACGATGCCTTGTGAATCTTGTACAACCCTCCTGGGATAGATCCCTACACCTTCATAACTCCAATTTGTCATCCTTAAATAATGACAATTTGGGGATAACATCCCTACTCCCACTTACATTCACACTCTTTCTTCAACCCATGCAAACATCGTAAATGAAATAGGCGTCGTTGCCAAGGATGACGGACGTTGTTAAGTTGTTAATTGTAGAGAAAGGACATCCAATGTTTTGATACTTGATTCTTTTGTTTTGTTTAATTCTTTGTACATTGTTTGTTTGTTTTTTTTTTCACCATAACTCCTAGCAACTACTTTTAGTTGTGAGAACACATTTGTGTTGTATTTTGTTTGAAGATTGATGCACACTAGATCAAAGAAAACTCAGCGAGCCATTCCTTTGAATCCGGAAATAAATCGAGCCATAAGAAGGAGGAGAAAAGAATAAACCAATCCACATCAAGAATAAGAGATGGCATCCACCCATAAATGAAGAAGGCTCACATGGGAGGCCTAGTCCTATACCCACCCCACCACCCGTTCACACCCGTACATAAGAGGCTTACGAAGGACACCAAATCCCCCATGATCCTAGGAAAAGAAAAATGCTCAATAATGAACCAAGGCAACATGATCTGTTCCAGAGGGATGAGTTCTTTAATGCACATGATGAGCAAAAGATGCGCACCATTGTGGAGTATATGACTCTCAAGTTGTTTCCTTTCTCCGTCATAGGGGAGGCAGCCAAGTGGTTAGATTCCGAAGACGAAAATCGTTTTTTGCTCATGGGCACAATTGCATAAAGAATTCATGAATGAATTTTTCCCTCTCACTAAGACAATGAATGTGAGAAAACAAGTGCAAGAATTCAAACAAGGTTCTTTGGAGAACTTGGGTGAAGCATGGAGAAGATTTAAGTCCTTGAAGAGGCAATGTCCACCCGACCTACTCCACCCTTAGGATGTGATAAGCTCCTTCTATGGAGGGCTTACGGATGAAAGCAATATGCTATTGGATTCTTCATCCCGGGAGCCTTAAATTGTTTCTTCACCTCTGGCGAAGGCCGAAGAGCTCATTGAGAAAATTTCCTTCAACACAACTTTTTGGTACAACAAGAGGGAGGCCAAGTCCAAAATCTATGAGGTGAAACAACATGTTGCTCATGATGCGAAAGTGGAGGCTATGGGCCACGAAATCAAGAAACTTCAAGCCATGGTGGAAAAACTTGGGGCCAAGGCCCAACCTTGTATGGTGTTGGCCTTATATTGCAATGTATGTAGTGGTCCACAAGACAACACAAAGTGTTCATCGCCAAGTTCCCTTGAGCAAGTGGAAGCCTTGGGCTTTCCACAAGGACCTTGAGAACCTAACTATAATTATGGGGGTAGTGGAGGCCACGAGTGGAAAAATGGGAGTGGATGGAGTGGAGGAGGTTACCAAGAGAGACCTCATGTTAACTTATGTGGCAAACCTATTTACATGTTTAATAAAGAGAGGGGTCAACTTACTTACGGTCTCACAAATAGAAATGGGGCTAATGCTCTCTATACGCCACATATTGTTCCCCATGGTGACCTTTATGTGCCTAAAAGTGAAGTGAGAAAGGTTAATGAGAGACTTACTAGATCCCTCCATGATATCAAAAGTGACTGTTTGTTGCTTAAACAAGAGATTACTCAAGAGGTCTAGTAGGAATAATTGCCCTCCATGAGGCGAGAATCTCAAGCCACATTGAAAAATATTGAGACTCAAACGTCTCAAATCATAAAGATTATGTCGGAGAGAACTTGGGGGGTACTACCTAGCACAATGGAAAACAACCCCAAAGAACATGTGAATGCTATCTCCGTGAGACCCTTGAGTAATGTGTGTGGAAAGGAGGATGCCAGTTTGAAGGATGGTGGAAAGAAAGTTGTGTTGAAAGCTCATGAGATTGAAGCCACCTCTTGTGGCAAGGCTAGCAATGGGGAGATGATTGCCTCTTGTGGTCATGCAAATAAAGGAAAGGAGGCTACCTCTTGTGGCCTAATTAAGCAATCAAAAGGAGGGCATAGTTTCTAAGCTGGTGCCACCCCGTTACTGGCCAGTTATTCCATTTCCTCAAAGGCTTACAAATATGGAGAGCTTGAAGGCCAAGTGTAAATTTAATGCTTTAATAAGAAAGTTGCATCTTGATATGCCTTTCTTGCATGCCTTGGGAGGAATCCCTAGGTATGCTTCTCATTTTAAAAAATTGCCAAACATAAGAAAGTGGTGAAAGATATGATAAAGGCTTACCTAAGCGAAAAATGCTCGGCCATACTTGATAAAGGGTATCCCCGAAAGGTGGGTGACACCAAGGCGTTTGTGGTACCAATGTACCATGCAAGGTAAAAGATCTTGATTTTGATAACGCTATGGATGACCTTGGAGCCTCGGTGAGCATAATGCCTTCATTTGTTTATGACCGTTTGATTTTGCCCCCATTGACACCGATTCAGCTCACCGTTTACCTTGTTGATGGGTCCATCCAGTACCCGAAGGGAATAGTGGAGGATGTGCTAGTGAGAATCAAAGATTGCATTATCCTGGTGGACTTTGTTGTTCTAGATGTAGGGAATGGGATCTTGGCATACCCGTGATTCTTTGGGACTAATTCTTGTAGGAACATGTTTTAAATCCCCCACAAAAAACACTCTCCAAGCACGAAGGTAACTCCATCTTTGTTTGATTTCTTCATTGTTTTGAGCTTCAAATCTTCAAATCTTCTCAAACAATCATCTAATCAAGGTAAAAAGCTTCAAATCCTCTATTCTCCATTGTTATGTTCATGAAGTTTTTTCTCTTTAGAATTTGCTTTGCTAGTCTACATTGCTATACAATTGTTGATATTCAAAACTTGTATATATTGATCTTCCTAGCATGATAGAACACTTTTTTTTATAGAAATTTGTGATTAATTGCTTTGGTTCTTGTGATTGAAACTTGAAGAACCCTAGCTATGAATTTGGGGATTTTGGTTATTGGGTTTGATGATAAGTGCTTGCATGTTGAAATTTGAAGTAGAATTGTGTTCTTCAATGTGTTTCATGAGCATTGATGAAAATATTTGCACTTTTACCATGCTTATTCATTCATTCTTGATAGTTTGTACTTGCTTGAATCCATTGTTGCATTGAAGAAGAAAGAGTTGACTAGTTGACCATGAATATGCAATTTGATTGAAAATTCTTTGTTTAAATATGATGATTGGCCCTTGTTTGTTATGGTTTAATCATGATGGTTGTGAGGTATGTTGTGAGAATTTTTTGAAAAAAGAGAAAATTTTGAAAAAAAAAGGAAGGGAATTTTGAAAAAAAAAAAAAAAAGAGAGGAAAAAAAGTGAATTTGAGAGCCAAGTCTTGTGTTTGTTGTTGAGAGTTGCGGTGAGAGTTTGGGAAATATTGTGCTTCATTGTATAATTGTGAGTCATGGAAAATGGATTTGCTTGTGAGAATTATAGGAACCATGCCAAGGAGTAAGGAATGCGCAAAGAAGAGAAAGCATGATGTGGCTAGCTCAAGCCATGAACCTAAAGATTGGGGGTGATTCGGAGGAGGATGATCAAGAAGACACAATTGCCAGTAACTGGAAACTATTTGAGTACCGTAGAGTTGGTCAATGTTGCCTACTTGAAAACCTTGAAGGTGTTGGGAGGTTGTTATTTTGACATGCCCTTGCTAGACTCATTTGAATGCCAAGAGGGGATGCAACAATTGCTTTACTCCTCCAATATAATATTGTGCTATAATATTGTGCTTCATTGTATAATTGTGAGTCATGGAAAATGGATTTGCTTGTGAGAATTATAGGAACCATGCCAAGGAGTAAGGAATGCGCAAAGAAGAGAAAGCATGATGTGGCTAGCTCAAGCCATCCCCCCCCACCCCCCCGGAATGGTCATAAGTTTTTCATGGAGGGGGCACACTTATAATCCTTTGGTATATGAACTTGTGGCCACATTGAAGACTTGGAAGGAAAACTACCATAGCTGACCATCCATCTCATTCACCCTATTCAACAAGAAATACTCAATTTCGGTGAATGATCTGAGTTGGGTGTCTGCTTAGGCTTATACAGTGAAGAAGAACAAAAGACCTCGAGATACTTGGGCTTGAAGACTGGTTTCTACAATGATGATGAGGTCAAGACCTATTGGAGGGAGATTTGGGATGATGAGGTAGCTTGGGACGCGGCAAGGTCGCATGCCAAGCATATCTCAAAGAATGCACATAAGACTGTTCGGTATGCATTAGCGGTAAACATCACTGGCTGACTTTCAAACATGCATAAGGTTTACCAAGGGGGCCTCTTTCACTTGTTGAGCATGGAGAGGGGTGAGACAATCAACATGGGCATAGTGTGCAAACGGTGGTTGGCTAGTCAAGGCCAAGACGTGCCACCAACATTTTCATAGATCTATTGCTTTATAGGCTTTGCCAAGGCCTAGGTTTGGAAGCTAAAATAGGAAGAAGAAGAAGATGCCCAACCCACTCCACTACTTGGTATGCCCGAGGTTCCTTCCCACCTCACTATGGTCCATGATTGTGAATCATTGCATGCCTTTCAATACCAACTCTATCTAAAGAAGAAATACACTGCCACGGTCAAGCTATTGAGGACCTCCAAGATCAATTCAAACATCATTTCCATCCATCATCCTTTGATGGTTGTGACATGTTATAATTAGTTACGTTACTTTGGCTTTGGTGTTTACAAAGTTATGTGAAAATTCCATTTTGGGAGCTACTGATGATGACGTCTTTTATTATATTGAGTTTACTTTGATTATATTATGGTAAAAATTATAAAATTTACCAATGTTGATTAGTGACCAAAAAATGTATTGGAAAAATTAATGTTTAACCAGAAGCAACAACAATGTATACAAAATATAAAAAAGACAAATTATTTGACACTAAAATATAATATTGAGAAATACTATATGTACTCTCTTTCGGTTTTCTCTACTCTCAATTTTTACTCTCACACTTCACATTTTGTGTAGACACATTTACAGAGACTCACAAGAAGAAAATAGCCTATCAGTACCCGCCACATTAGAGAGTAAGATTTGAAAATACATATACTAGAACTCTATAATATTTAAGGGTGTGGGGTCCACAGGAAAGTGATTTGGCCTTTTGTGGTCAATATATACTGAGTAATATTTAGTGAAAGGCAAAACCAAATATAATCAGATATATCAATAGCAAGATTCTCAGTCACAAATTCCATCTCAAATGGGCTACTTTGAGAACCAATTTCTCATTCACCCATTATCCATTTTGAGCTATAATATATCGATCTCTTCGTCTCACTACGAAGAATCCGAATCCACTTAGACCCGACCCAAATCGGATGTGGACCTACATATATTTATACCACAAAATGGCCACTTATATGTTTGTTCTTGGGTTGAGTTTGGCTAAATATGGAGTGGTGGATCATTGAGTATCTCTTGGGTTGTTTGAGGATGAACTAACTGTGGAACTAACTTTGGACTTCGGTCCCTGTGATTGGGTTATACCCCTGTGATTGGACTCCGGTCCTGTGATTGGGTTTTTACCCCTGTGATGGACTCCGGTCCTTGTGATTGGGCTCTTGCCCCTGTGATTGGACTTTGGTCCCTGTGATTGGATTCGGTCCCTGTGATTGGGTTTTTACCCCTGTGCAACTGACTTCTAACTTTCGGGCTTGGTGATTGGTGTGAGAGTTGGTGCTTGGGATTGGAAGTTAAGGTTTCGGTGCTTATCCTTGGGTTGAGGTCTGTTTTCTTTGTTGACTCTTGAGTTGTGTTGTATCTTGTTGATTTTGGTTATTCTTGGATATATTCTCGTTTGGTTGTTCTTTATGAGTATTCGGTTGAGTTTGTGATTCGGTTGGGATATTGGTATCGTTGGAAAGTCCTTGGTTTATATTTATTCAGCGTGTTATTGTTGAGTATCTGATTTTAATACTGAACAGTTCGTTGGTGTGTATATTCTATATGTGTGTGTAAACCTATTTACAACCTTATGTATATCTATATTTCCTTGCGGGTGTGAATGGTGGTTGCTTAACACTCTTTTGCTAATGGTTCCTTGTGTGTTTTCCAGGTATGCAATAAAGTCTAAGCATGAGCGCGATAGAGATATATCCGTATGAGGAGGCTAGACTAGTTTGTTATGCTTTTAGACTTATGTTTTGGGCCTGTGTGCCAAATATGAGATTCTATATACACTTGTTTTAGTTTTTGGATCTTTTTGGAATATGTTTGAGGATTTATATATTGTTGGTTTCAGTTTTGGTAAGCCTGTGCATCTAGGCTGTATTTACTTACCTAGATGTGGCATGATGCCCTTAGGTTTAAATTCGCTTCCGCTATGTTATGTTTTATAGTTGAGATAAGCAGCTTTTGTGTTAAGTTTTAACTATCTCTGCCTGTGAAAAAGTTGGGGTGTCACACTCGGGGAGTCTTGACTCTTCGTTTTATCACCTTCATCAAACCTTACACTAAAATTACACCTTCAAAATACACCTTTGAAAGAGAAAAATACAAAAAAAAAACTGCAAAAGTTAATCAAAATGGAGCAAAAATGCATGGAAAAGAGCACACGACAGCAAACCCGGGAAAAGACGCGCAAAAGGAGCAAAGACAGATTTGGTGACGTGGAGGCAAGACCATGGACGGGTGGTGTACACATGTGCATTACGCATTAGTGTGAAACTCCTTCCACATAGGAACTCTATGCTCGTGCCCTGTTAGTGCCCCCGTATGAGCAATGGCACACCTGTGCGAGGCTAGGGTAGTGCGCCAAAACCTTGGATTCGCTCTATAATAGATCTTTTTCCTGTTTTGGCTGGAGAAGGGACCTAATAAACAGTAGTTTGTATGGCAGAATTTCAAGATTAGGTCATTTCTATCTTTCCTTTTTTATTATTTTCTTACTTTATTAAGGTATATTTTGTGATTCTTAGCTTATATTATTTTATTCATGTGTTTATTGCTTTTATCTTGTGAACCTTTATTTGTTGAAGGATTATTTCTTTATCTATTTCCTTAATATATTGTTGGCTGATGTTATTTATGAATGTTCTTGTGTTTTTCATATTTATTATGAGTGATAGTTTTAGTGTAGGGGTTGGATAGTGGTATATTAGTGTTTGATGGTATTTGATGCATATTGCATAAAAGGGTTTGAAACTCAACCTAGAGTTCTTGTTCTTGTGAGATGTTTTGCATTATTATGTCGATGGATTTGTGCACTACCTTGTTAATACTTGTCTAGTATGAGATTGGCAACTGTTCGAGTAAGGAGTCCACGTGTTAGCATACCCCTAGTCTCGCTTTGAACAATCAAATTCTCTTAGACAACATCTCACATCCTTCATATTCACTTACAAGAGTAGGAAATGTTGAAGTTCAAGATTTCTTGAGCTTATTGAGGGGATTGATAGCATCACGAGAGTGAGACAACTCCCATGTTCTGATTTGGCGTAACATTGGATCACGAGAGTGGCGTGTTAATATACCAGATTGGTGTTGGCAATCTTTGAACCCGAAGTGAAGTTTCATGACCCTCAATCCCTTGTTCTGGCATAAAACCAATATATATCCATTACAATCCCTGCTTTAATTTCCCTACTTTTTATTTCACTATTTTTCACCAATATCATGCCATTATCTATCTATTTGCTTAGCATCCAACAAATACTTCATCTTGTGCCTAGCGATTCCTTTCGTTACTCCAACCCCAATCCCTGAGGATGATCTAAAATAAATTTATTTTTGTTTGTTCCGCAATCCACTTAATTGCATTACGATCAATACCCACTGTTGGTTTTTAACCAAGGATTACTACCAGGAATTTGAATGGCGAACGGCAGACCAACACTACCAGAATTGAATTTGA
>CP025659.1:40673330-40698458 GCA_003576665.1 Ipomoea trifida
TTTTTTTTTTTGCATTTATTTTGTTGTTTGGTGTTTTGTTTTGGAACTAACATTGCAGTGAAAGTAACTAAGGGGCTTAAAAAGTTCAATTGGGAGAAAAATATCAAAAGGGAGAGGAAACTCCCCTACCACGATCGTAATAGAGGTCGTGGCAACTTCTGGATCTCGACCACGAACGTGGGCCCGGTTGTGGTGGCTATTGGTTCCAGTCACGAGGGTGGCCACGATCATGACCGGGAGGGCGTACAGCCATTACTAGTACAGAAATAACCTATAATGTCGGACATATAACGTTGATTATATGAAAAACCGATGTTATAGGTTAATTAAATTTTAATTTTTTTAAACCATTTAAGGTCGGTTATTTGTTAATAACCGACGTTATTCATAACGAAAAAAAATAGAAAAGAGAACTACCAACAACATCGGTTATCAATAAAACCGATGTTGTAGGTTAATTTAAAAAAAAAAAAAAAAATCGACGAAGCAATACGACATTGGTTTGGGTTATAGCCAACGTCGTATGGCTTCATTATAAAAATTATTAACCTACGGTGTTGGTTGTTAGCAACAACAGACATTGTAGGTTTTCTTTTATTAAATTACAGATCAGACGGCTTCAACACAAATCAACCCTACCACACCATTTCTTTGTCTTCTTCCCCGAGTTGCACAACCCACCGCCCAGTCGCACAACCACGTCCTCCACCGCCGTCCAGTGCCGTAGTGCAGTTGCCTTCGTCTTCTTCTTCTCCCCGTTCGAACGCCAACTGACGCCGCAACACAGCTACACAGCACCGTCGTAGACACGCCAATGCCGCACCTTCCCACCGCCATTGTCGCACCGCACCTTCACGGTAAGTTTTTGCATTTTTTGAATTATTATTTCAATTGTTGATTTATTGGAGTTGAAAATAATTGTATTTGAAATTATTTATTAATGTATTTTGAATTTTATGAATTATTAGGTGTATATTTTGAATTTTATAAGTTATTAGTCAGTTTGTCAGTTATTTTGATGGGACATCAATAAGCTCATTCCCCATTTTCTTTTGAAATTCAAATAAGGGCCTCCCTCTCTAAAGGGAAAGAGGTCAGTCAATAGCATCTTCTTTGAATGAATTGTGATTATTAAATTTTGTTATTTTGATAGCACAATTCATTGGCTGAAGTTGACACTAGCAAACATATATGTTGAAGTTCTCGGTGGTGACGTTCAATATGCAAAAATTGTGAATGCAGAGGGCTCGCCAAATGGTCCGGTGAGAAATGGAATACTCTTCTATTTCTAAATATCCTCATTATTTTACCTTTCCTCTTGTACACTACTTGTGGACTATACTTTATTTGCCCATTTTATCTATATACAATTATATAGTTAATTAGGTGAAAGCTAACCTTTGTAGTAGTTCTCACCAAAAAACATTTGTTGTAGTATGTTATGTTGATTCTGGATTGGGCAAATCTACATTTACATAAATCTAATAGATCATCAAACTTATAATTTAGGAAGAATCTTTTCGTAACCTTAATTGATATGTGGTAACCTACTTCATTGGACGTTTTCATACTTTGAATACCTGCACAATTGATGGAAAACAATGCAGTGCACTATAAGCTACTTGAATTTTGTATTGTAAGTTTAGTATGATTTTTATTGTTGTGAAAAGGATCATCAAGAGGATAATGTTGCACATGAAAAGGATCATCAAGAGGATAATGTTCCCAATGACTTCAAGGAGCTGTGCACAAACAAAAGAAAGTTGAAAGGTAATGAAATGGTAAGCATGGGGGAAAATGTTTCAACTATCCTTCAGAAGAAATTAGCTCACAAGCGTAAAAGACCCAGGTATGTTTGTTATCCCTCGTAGGATAGGTAATGTTTATATTAAAAGAGCAATGTTAGATCTTGGACTTTCAATTAATGTTATGCCTCTTTTTGTTTACTCATCTTTGAATGTTGATTTTTTATAAGAAACTAGTGTAATTGTTCAACTTGCAGATAGATCGAATGTTTATCCTGTGGGGGTTTTAGAAGATATTTTAGTATAAGTTGATGGGTTAATCTTTCCTGCTGATTTTTATGTGTTGGATATGGAAGAAGATAATCCCCTTAATTCTTCATTGATCTTATTAGGGAAGCCATTTCTGAAAACAACTAACTTTAAAATTAATATGCATGATGGTACATTGACAATGGAGTTTGATGGTGAAATTGTTAAATTTGTTATATTTAATACTACCATAAAGCATCTGAACGGCATGTCATCTGTTTTTGTTGTGAATATTTTATTGCATTAAGATAATTCTCATTTGATTGGTGATGACAAATTGAATGTTGTGCAAAATAGAAATCCTAACTTTGAGGATGCGTTAGGAAGAAGATGGCGTCTAGCCAAAGACGTTAAAGAAATGCGTTGCTTGGGAGGCAACCCAAATGGAGTTTATTCTATTCTTTCCTTTATTTGTTTTGCATTTTTATTAATTTTCTTTTATCTTTACATTCTATTTAACATTGGGGACAATGTTAAGAATAAGTGTGGGGAGGAGATTTATTATTCAGTATTCAATTTTTTTTCAAAAAAAAAAACATTTTTTTTCTCTCCTGAAAAATTTTTCAAATTTTTTTTTTAAATATACTTTTACTAAAATTCATTACATAATTGAATAAATGGTCTTGCATATTATGATTATTTAGTTTAATATTTTGTTTGATATGGTGGCGGCTAAACTAAGCAAGCATGAACCTGTGAGATTTTTGAGCCTTTGACTGACATTTCAGTCCAATTGTTTTGTTCTTGTGTGATATTTTCCATGGTTTTGTATCTCTAGAACTTGCATTGATTCTCTTCAAAACTAATTTGATGCATGAATGATTTTATAATGTGTTTGAGACCAATAATGTTCATGAAGTGTTATGAGTTTTTATAAATTCAAGTTTTTCTTGAATAATGTTTTTGCTTGAGGACAAGCAAATGATTAGTGTGAGTAATTTTGATAAGCACTATTTTTATATTTAATTTAGATTATTTTTATAATAATTTAGTTTTATTTATTTATTTTTTTTTTGAAAACATAATTTAGTTTTATTTATTTTACACTTTATATTATGTTTTGAAATAATATATTAGTTATATGAATAATTGGGCTTAATAACTATTTTGACCTTATTTTGGACTGATTCTTTTATTTCTTTTACTTTGTCTAATTTGGACCACCAATATTTTATTATTATGCAGGACCGAAGAAACAACTCTGATCTAATAATGCTCAAATTCCTTTTATTAATTATATGCCAAGAATGCAGCAGAAGACTTGGCTTCCTTAATTCACTTTTACAGAGATTCTAAATCATTTGATCCACAACAAGAATGAGTATTGCATGGAGGTATTCATGTGGATAGTTTTGTTAAATTTCTGAATACTTTTCAATCATAATGCTCTTCCTTTGTTATTATAAAATAAAAAAAAGTTCTGAACAGTTAACTCTAAATTCTTGCAGGTTACACCCAAAACATTATATTGGTTGATGTAAAAGGTGGTACCCTAATTTCTTATGAAGGAAAAGTGCAGGTATATCTGGTTTATCTTTTTTAACTTCAACTCTTGGCCCGTTAATTTAATTCATCCTTGACAACAAACACTTTTAATCATTAATTTGTCAACAATATTATCTAATAGTTGCAATTCTCAACTCACCCTGGTAAATTGTAGTACCTCTAAAAAATTGTACTGTATTCTTGCCCATGCGTGTTGCCTCTTGGTTTTGTTCTTTCTCCTGTTGATCTTCTTGAATTACCATCTTCTGGAGTCTGGTATTTGATAGCCAACTAAAATAATAATTTAACTTTTTTAGATTTTACCCAAATGGATGTTATGCACCTTCACAGTGGCTATATCCCTCTTCACAGTGCCTTTTTTCTGCATATGCAACTAATTTCTTACCTACCTTTCTAGGTTGCCTTCTTTTTGGCTCACTTTTAAGTCCATTCCCAGTATTGTTGAACTGGATAGCTTAAAGCTGTCAGGGGATGTATGGTTTGGATCTGGCATTACTTTGAAGGTACTTAACATTAGCTTATGACCTTTTACAGCTGGCATTATTTTGACACTCAGGATATTCTTCCCTTCGCTTGCTCTTTTCCCGACTCTAATTTGCCTTTGTTTCCTCAGGGGAAGGTCACGATTACTAGAAAGCCTGGAAGTGTGGAAAGGGGAACCATGTTCCACTCATTCACCCACCTATTCTTGTTTTCACCCTTGCTTCCATGTGAGTGAACACTGAGGGCGATGTTCATTCAATCATTCTAAAGTGTAAAAATGTTGTACTTTGTGCTTTATTGTCATTCATTGAGGTGTATCTTGAGCTTTCATGTTTTCATATTCTTGATTGTTGACATGAAGAGGTTGTATGTTATTTTGAGTGTGTGATAGTGTATATTTCATTGTCCAAATATGCTCAAATGGTGTGTGACAAGTTTAACTCTTAGGATGCTTTTGAAGATTGCCTCTTTACACTTGTTTGCTTGCATAGAACCAAATAAGTTTACATTTTGTTGTGTGCTTGCATGAATTCTATCCTTCCACTTGGACCTCAGTATCTTGGATTATTTGAAGTGGGAGTGTGTGCAAGTGGGGGTCGTATAAAAGATAATTTGGCAAGACTCAAAATTGAAAAATCTTGGTGTGACATGGGGTTAAAAGTGAGTTTTGGTGAGCTTTGTGTGATTTTCTACCCCTAATGAAAAGGTATGAGGGGTAGCAAAGGAGAAAAAAGAAAAAAGTAAAAAGAAAGAGCCAAAAAGAGACAAATGGCCTCCCTTGATGGGAGTAAAAATAAGAGGAAAGCCGTCTCGCTAGGATTTTGGGCAACTATTGCATCGTCTTTGAAAAAGTGTAGATCTCTACATTAAGTTGGTTGTCCCAATGACGTTACCCTAGAAGATGAGAAAATAAGAGAGGAGGTGAGCCAGCTTGCTAGGATTCAGGTACCCATTTCATCGTCTTTAAAAAAGTGTGGAGCTCCACGTGAAGTTGGGTTACCCGATGACGTTTTTCTAAGAGGATGAGAATAAAAGAGAGTCACACTAAGCTATATGCGTGGAGAGACTCATGTCATACTTTCACGTTACGATACTTGTTGGGTCTTTTGGGCCAGTTTTGAGGCAAGCTTGTACACATCGTTCCCACTACTTTTCAGCTTTCAGCTACCTTTTCAGCTAGGTTTGCCAAACATAGCCTAAGACTCTGTTTGGCAGAGCTTATTTATGAGCTTATAGCTTATTTTAAGCTACTAATAACCTATAAGCTCTGTTTGGTAATGTTATCAAAATAAGCTAGTAGCTTAAAATAAGAGCTTATTTTGAAATACTACTTGGGGTAGCTTTTCAAAAATAAGCTAGTAGCTTTTTAACTTTTTTCCATCTTTATCCTTATTATTTTAAATAAATGACATCCTTTACCCCTCTCAATTAAACCCTTTTGACATTTTCTTTTCATTATGTTTGGTTGTAATTTCAGTTTGACATTTGCGTTTGAACATTAATTTTTGTATGAACTAATCTTATGAATTATAATTTTTTTTTTACTTTATATATTTTCAAATATATGTTATTACTTTATATTTTATTTAAATATATTGATTTCATTATTTTATATTTTAATATATAAACAAATCTATTTAAATTTAAATTTATTTAAATTGTATGAAGATATCATTTTTAGTCTTTTTACATTTATCAGCTTATCAAAAAGCTAATTTTACCAAACACTTTTAAGCATAACAGCTAGCTTAACAGCTCTTCAGATTTCAGCTTCGAGCTTATAGCTTTTCAGTTTTCAACTACTTTTCAGCTTTCATCTACCTTTTCATCTAGGTTTGCCAAACATAGCATAAGAATAAATGGAAACTATTCAAAGAATAACAATTTTATAAACTTTCATCTAAATAGACCTTAAAATTGCTTGAAAATAGGAAGAAAAAAAAAAAGAGAGATACAAGTTACATAGACACCTATGTTCTCCTAAGATATGTGTGCGCGCAGTTTTAAATGTGTAGCATAATTCAAAAAGTTTGATATTAGATCACAATATAATTAAAGTTCTACCTCCATTCTCAAACACTATAGCTATTAGTTAAACCAATATTTTGATTTTTTTTTTAACACTCTTAAAATGAAATTAAAATAAAATGCTCACAGTATTAAGTTTATGTGCATATTAAGCATGTCTTGTGTGTAACATAGGGATATGCTTAATATACACACATCATAATGCCTAATATGCATACTCGCAATTTTAATGGATCAGATGCGAAAGTTTTCTTAGGTGAAAAATTGGATTTAATCTCATTCGTTGATACAATCCAGATCAAGCATAATGAAGATCTTTTTTTTAAAAAAAAATGGGGTGGCATTATGGTAGTTTTGTGCAAGTTAATTTCTTTTTGTCTATCTGTGTATTTTTCCTTCTTCAAGTCCACATTTTCAGCCTTTGAGTGCACATTGTTGTGTCATGCAGTGCACATTTTTTAAGATCGTAGGTGTCAAAATTTTTTTTTTCTAAAGAGTAGTTGATCTTGAATCAATCACTAATATATGGAGTAATTACTAATTTGAGTTGAATTTTGTATTGCTCGTTTAAGATTTGTGTTGAAGATCTTGTATTGAATTTAGTCTTTTCAATAATTGATTCTTACAGTGCACATTGCTGCCTTCCTGTGCACTTTTTTATAGATTGTAGGTGTCGATTTTTGTATAAAAGAGCATATGATAATCTTGAATATAATGAATCAGTAGTTGAGATTTATCTGAATTTATCTCTTGTGAACTCTTTCGCTTTTCAGGTGCGGGGAAGGGTTCCCGTGCGGTTACGCACCTTAAGCATTACAATGACCCACCTT
Source organism: Ipomoea trifida (assembly GCA_003576665.1). Classification (NCBI taxonomy): domain Eukaryota; kingdom Viridiplantae; phylum Streptophyta; class Magnoliopsida; order Solanales; family Convolvulaceae; genus Ipomoea; species Ipomoea trifida. Next base: position 40,680,232 of record CP025659.1, read on the forward strand.
AAGTAAACAAACCACGCATCTTAAGCACACAAACAAAGCACCTTAAAAACATAAATCACGCGCAACTAAAGCTTTAGGCCGACGCACGTATTAAGTACACAAACCATGCACCTTTAAGTACACAAACCACACAGCTTAAGAAGACAAACAACTCACCTAAAGTTTTAAAATGGTACACCTTAAGTTTCAAAAAACACACGCACCTTAAGCATACAAATCATACACCTTAAGAAGTAAAATCACGCACCTTAAGCTTTACGTTCACTCACCTTAAGTTTCACCACTAACGCACTTTAAGCACACAAACCACGTATCTTAAGAAGGAAAACTGTACACCTTAAGGAAAACTACACACCTAAAGCAACCACAAAACTGCCCCGAAGAAGGCCATACATGTGTGTATGTGTGTGTTTGTATGCGTATAGTATATAAGGATGGATAGATTTATATGTATGTTTACATAATCATTGTTGTATAAATATATCTTTGCCACACAATCATTCACATATCGTATCATGCATTTGTTGTGACATTCTCGCACTCTCGCCATATTAACCGTACACCACTCATGGCACATTAGCATTATCAAATCATTTTCAAAACGAAAAGAGAAATCATATAAATAATGAAATATACATCATGATTAGCCCAAAATAATGCATTCAAACAAGCCCAGGCCTATTTCAAGAATATATAAAATTAAATATTGCTAATCATATTAATTAATGTATTCCGAGTGCATCCTTAAGTCCTAGTGTACCGCCTTATGGCTAGCGAACACTCATATTTTTCTGCAAAATAAAAAAGTAACAAATTACATCATACTCCTATTTTACAAGCTAAACTATTAAAAAAAATTGTAGTAAAGCTATAAATTAAACTTAATTACCGCAGAGAGAAGGTGCAGAATCGAGTAACGCCGTAAATCGGAATCCATCATAGTTTGTTAACTTACGCTTTGCTTTCTTTTCACTTGAACATTGAAATTATGAAATCAAACAAGTATGTAATAAATAGGACTAATAAGCTAAAAGCTATGAATTAAACATGCATGTATGCTTACCTGCCTAAAACCCATGTTAAGATTTTAATATAGAAAGTCAAATGATCTTCATCTGTTTCATCAGTATAGACGAGGTATTCTTTTTCATTGTCAGGGAACTTAGGAATTCCTGATTCTTTACCATTACCAATATCTTCAGTGTGAGCATAACGTATATAGTCACTTGCTGCAAAATATAAATTTAAATTGTTTATGAAATATTATTAATTAAATTTCAAGATTAAAAATCTCAGATCAGATACTGACTCGATAGAAAAAGATATTGATCATGTGTGATATTTGCTGAGAAGCCGTAGAAAACGTCCTCATAAATGTAATTCATTGCCTTCCTCGCTGCATCCTCACTTTAACGCAAATCATAAAATGAAATAAATAATGCTATATAGAAATTGTTTCAATTCTATTCTTTAAGCTCATAAATGGAGTTTTTTTTTTTTTTTTTTTTTTTTTTTATAAATTTTGCTTAGGCGACCCAATTACACTATCTACATGACTTAAGAGTTTAATTTGACCCTTATTCTTAAAAGATACTCCGTATAAAGTTTTAAAATGATGGGAATGATCGATTAAGATTTACGTGGCCGAATTAATTATAGGATAGTTTTATTTGGACTTAGTAGTGGGCTGCCCCGCACATGTTATGTATATATGTATATATATGTATGTATATATATATATATATATATATATATATATATATATATATATATATATATATATATATGTATATATGTATATATGTCTAACCACATGTTTATCCAATTAGGATACGTAAACAAGGACACCACACACCATTACTATTCCTGCTCATGATGGGTACGGGGTACGTATGACCTCAAAGCATGACAAGATTTTATCAAGAATTCCTTTCATTAAATTGGAAGAGACCTATGTCATCTCATCCACAATTCCACACCCACATAGATATTTTATAAATTATTTAAGTTACAAATAATTGCATTTATACCTGTCGAAAACTGGAGTTAACATTTTCATATAAAAAGGTAAAGGATCTCCATCAAGTTTTTTATAAGTAGTATCAAGAACATACTCCGTTGCATGCATTGCAGTACTTGCATTTACAATTAAAGAAAAGAGAAAGAGCATAAATATTGAGTTGGACAATGATTGAAGTCTAGCCATTAATTTTGATTTTGTACATACAGCAAGTTATAAGACGGACAATGAAGAAGAAATGGGTTAACTTGGATGGTACCAAAGGCATTTTGGAAGTTATATATATATGAATTTAAGGAGGGATCATATTGATTACCGTTTAAAGATATTAAATACAAAAGATTTATAACGTTAGGTTATTTACAAACGTATGGTACATAAGACCATTCATATATATAGAGGGAAACGTTAGTTTTGTTTTTTTTTTTTTTTTGGATATTTAGAGTAAATGGAAACTATTCAAAGAATAACAATTTTATAAACTTTCATCTAAATAGACCGTAAAAATTGCTCGAATATAGGAAAAAAGAAAAAAAGAAAAAGAGAAGAAGATACAAGTTACATAGATACCTATGTTCTCCTAAGATATGTGTGCGCGCAGTTTTAAATGTGCAGCATAATTCAAAAAGTTTGATATTAAATCACAATATAATTAAAGTTCTACCTCCATTCTCAAACACTATAGCTATTAGTTAAACCAATATTTTGGTTTTTTTTTTTAACACTCTTAAAACGAAATTAAAATAAAATGCTCACGGTAATAAGCCTATGTGCATATTAAGCATGTCTTGTGTGCAACATAGGGACATCCTTAATATACACACATCATAATGCCCAATATGCATACTCGCTATTTTAATGGATCAGATGCGAAAGTTTTCTTATGTGAAAAATTGGATTTAATCTCATTCATTGATACAATCCAGATCAAGAATCCATAATGAAGATCTTTTTTTTTTTTTAAATGGAGTGGCATTATGGTAATTTTGTGCAAGTTAATTTCTTTTTGTCTATTTGTGTATTTTTCCTTCTTCAAGTGCACATTTTCCAGCCTTTGAGTGCACATTGTTGTGTCATGCAATGCACATTTTTTAAGATTGTAGGTGTCAATTTTTTTTTCTAAAGAGTAGTTGATCTTTGAATCAATCACTAATATAATTACTAATTTGAGTTGAATTTTGTATTGCTCGTTTAAGATTTGTGTTGAAGATCCTGTATTGAATTTAGTCTTTTCAATAATTGCTTCTTACAGTGCACACTGCCGGCTTCCCGTGCACATTTTTATAGATTGTAGGTGTCGATTTTTGTTTAAAAGAGCAGCTGATAATCTTGAATATAATGAATCAGTGGTTGAGATTTATCCGAATTTATCTCTTGTGAACTCTTTCGCACCTTATCCTACCTAATCGTGAGTGTGGATGGGGGTGGGGGGGGGTGTTCACGTGCGGGGAAGGTTTCTCGTGCGGTTGTGTGGTTACGCACCTTAAATATTACAATGACTCACCTTAAGTATCAAACCACGCACCTTAAGCACACAAACAAAGCTCCTTAAAAACATAAATCACACGCACCTAAAGCTTTAGGTCGACGCACGTTAAGTACACAAACCATCTCACATTTAAGTATACAAATCACGCAGCTTAAGAACACAAACAACTCACCTAAAGTTTTAAAATGGTGCACCTTAAGTTTCAAAAAACACACACATTTAAACTTTACGTTCACTCACTTTAAGTTTCACCATTAACGCACTTTAAGCACACAAACCATGCACCTTAAGAAGAAAAACTACACACCTAAAGCAACCGCAAAACCGCTCCGAAGAAGGCCAACCTCACGTGAACCGATTTATATATATAATATAAAGTTCGCGAGTTTGCCCAAACTACATCATATATGACAACAACCCATATTGCACTATTGCGAAAAGTTGTCGAGCAATTTACAAAGGTAATTAGAAACCTCTAACTGTATCTTAAGCTTCCTTTTCTAATCACTATGTATGCTATGAGCTGAGAACTAAAAAATGATTTGACTTCATCTTAAAACTTCAGTTTAAGCTAATCTTGAAAAAAAGATGGCCAATGCTTTTCACGAAATGATCCATACTTAGCATTGTGCTTGTATTTTTAGTTTGTCTTTATTCGTATCTTTTATTTATTTATTTAATGTACATCGAATTCTAGTGAATTGAAGTTTATGCCCTATTAAATCAACTAGGTTTCTACGCACGCGTATTGCGTGAATGAGATAACGCCCAATATTTATTTTTAAATAAGTATTTCAAATTATATCAATGCAAGATTATATAGGAAATGTTTATGGATATTCAATTAAATGTTGAATTTGCTTATTTAAATCAGTTATTCAAAGTATATGAATACATACGCTCTATATATAATTGTATATAATTAATACATATACACAAATTAAAGAAATCTCAGTTGCACATTGGATTCCTCTCATTAATACTAATTAACTAATTAATGTAGATTTTTGCATGTGTTGCTTTATTTTTCAATTTTATTTATTGGTTAATTACCATAAATTAACTGACCACTTCTTACGTAAGTACGTAACATGATCTTTTAAAAAAATGATCTTTTATAAACTGACCACTTCAATTATATTTCAAATATTTATTCCTGTAACATGATCTTTTAAAAAATGAGATTTATCGTAAGGTTTCGCAAGTTGCATTGTAAATGATGGCCTCCCTTTAGATGATTAAATTAGTCGCCATGGTAGCTTTGAAATAGATTATAATACAACTTCATAGTTATAATAATATTATTATGAAAATATAATTTTAGTATCTAATTATTAATTAGTATAAATTTAATTTCATTTTTCCATTATAAAAAAATTAGAGAAAGTAGTTTGTTTAATTTTTTTAGGCGTATGTTCATCCAAGAAAAAGCTTATAGTAGTACCCTCTATATCAGTTTTCATATGGATCTTTTATGACTAATCGCATGATACTCAAATTATTGCATTTAAAATGTATACTTCTCATGGTGAAATAGGACTAGGTTAGGTCATCTTATTAATTTGTTTTAGCATCGGTTAATTTATGGGCATGTGATACAAATGTTTCCTTTCAAAGAGTAATAGATCACTAGTTAATGACTTTAGTGATAATAAAAAGGAATTTTATGTTGTGATCAAATTTGGTAGGTTAAAAGCAATTGGATTTTTTATTAATTATTTTTTCTCTTTCTACACATTCTTTATTCACATTTCTTATCACGATATTAATTTTGTGCATTGTTATTGCATCTAATTAATAAAATATGAACAAAGCTTTAGCAATCAAATGAGATGTAATATATATTCTTTAATTTACTAAACTCCAATTTGCTTCAACTACAATTATATTATTCATGTCAAATTCTAATATTTTGCTTACACATATTAAGCAAATTTTAGTGATATTTTTAAAGTTGTTTTATATAGGATTTTTTAGTGAGATATTTAGTTATGTCAAGAATTACATCTTTTTTCACTATTCAAAACCCATGTTTGTAAAGTGTGGATATTTTTTTTCTTGCAATAGTTAGTTTAAGTATGATTATATAGTTTTCATAGTCCTAACGTCAATTTGTTTAGGTATATTAGTGAAGTTTGCGGTTTTTTTTAATTTAAAAAAGACATATATTTATAACCAAAAACAAAAAAAACAAACAAACAAAGAAGCTATAAGGTCGTTCAAATCGAATAAATATTGCTAATTTCAAGAAACCCCTAATTTCAACTATTTCGACGGAAATTTAAAATTTCACCCACTGATTTGTCTCTTAATTGATATTTATAGAGATTTGATTTGTTGATTATGTGCATGAATTCAAGGTGTTGAATTTTAATCATAGATGTTGATCACTTATTTTTTATGGCTAAAATTTATCGATAATTTTTATTTTGGACAGTGTTCTCATATGAATACATGTGATATATATATATATATATATATATATATATATATATATATATATATAAAGACACACAATAAAACATTATGTGGCTTTGAAAAGAGTGACGGATTGTATGCATGCAACATAATTTTTGTATCTAAAAATTTATGAATTTGATAATTGTCAATACTCTCATAGTTGAGTTTGTTATAATTTTCATATAATGATATTAATTTTGTGTATGGTTATTGTATTTAATAAAATATGAACTAAGCTTTAGCAACCCTAGCCTATGAGATGTAATATTAAATACCAAACTCCAATTTGTTTCAACCCTAATTATATTATGCATGCCAAATTCGATCCAATATTTTGCTTATACCTATTAAGTAATTTTGAGTGATATTTTGAAAGATTATATTTAATGTCAAAAATTACGGCTTGTCAATTATTCAAAACCGATGTTTGTAAAGTGTAGATTTTTTTTCTTACAATAGTTGGTTTAAAAGGATGCCAACTATCTTCACCTATCTCCGCATCATCTTCACCTTTGTAGTCTATCTTCATTGTATATCTGTAGTTACAACATTATGTGTCTGAAGTTAATAAATTGTGTGTCTATAAATAAATTGAAGACACATAATATATTAATTATATATATACATAATATGTTAATTATAGTATACACAATTTTTTGACTAAAAGTATATCATAATTTGAATTTCGTTTTGGACCAAGCTAAGGTCCACAATGCATCATAGACCGTGATCCATGGTATAACAATTTCAATTCTTAATTTTACTTTGTTTAAAAAATAGAAAAAATAAATACATAAACGCATACATTTGCAATTTAAAAATAATAATAATTTGAATTTGTTTATTAATTATGGAAAAAGAGGTTTGGCCATAGCCAAAACTGAGCAATCTAAGGGATCAATTGTACATGTATATATTTGTTGGTTTCAATTGATTTTGATTCCACAGACATATTTATGTATGTGAACAAGCATTAATTGATATGTCGTTTTCTTATAACATATAATACATGATTAATAATGACAAACCACACAGTATAAGAATAATGTAATAACAAGTTATATATATCTTGAGTGCAAAAATACCTACATAGCAGTAGGTACATAGCTTGATGCATTGAACATAGCAATATACAGTACATGCATATATAGATGATTCTAAAATCACAATTACATGTAATATGGACAATATATCAATATAAACAGTACGCACATAACCAAGAACAGCACGTACATGAATTGATCACGCCACAATTACTTCATTAATATACTTTTATTTTAAGCACATTACTTTAATGTATACGTACAATACGCACATAGCCAAGAAAACATGCAAATCAATTTTTTTTTCTTTTAAATATATACAAACGGTAACATTAATCCATCATCTAAGTTACAGTACGCACATACGGCGCGGTAATCAACAAGCCCAAAACTAATTAAACCTTATAATTAAAAATTCCAAAATATCATGAATCCTAATTGTAGTGATTAATCAATTTACAAGCAGGCTCTGATTAATCAAATTAATCAACTAAACAATATTCACGATCATGGATCCTTAATTAAAAGAAGAATAAGGATAAAGACTTACTTGGTTCTGTGTAATCTCTAACTTGAATAACCAATAATGCTTCACATCTCTAATCTGTTTCCCTGGTTGAGCCCTTAGAATTGTGTAGTCACCATGTTTCTCGAGTTCAGAGGAAAGTACGAAGCTTTTCCGTATCGATCCCCACAGACGGCGCCAATGTTGGTTTTATGACTTTTGGGTAGTCAAAGGCAGGCCAACACTACCTGTTAGAATAGCGAGAATATAGGAAATATGTAGGAAAATATAGCGGGAGAATATAGGTATTGTATTGCTCATAATTGCTTCCCCCTTTCTCCGTGTGTGGAGGGTCTATTTATACATATTTTGGGCCTAGAGCCCTACAAGGAATAAGAATCCTGGACCGCCCCATATTGGGAGTCCCTGTTACATTATAACTAATAAGCCCTAATCTTGTTAATATTACAAGTGCTAAGTCTAATCCTTATCGAACTCTTCTGTAGCTTTGTGTTGAGGGTCCTTCTTGGGTTTTCTTGATCCAATTGCTTTCTTGGGCCGGCCCATTAAGCCTAGTGTATTATCCCTCATCCAGTCCCCCACTTTCTTGAAACTTTGTAGATACGAAGTCTGTAGAAAGTATACTTGCTCTCTTGGGCCGGTTCATGTAGCCCAGGGCTAGTGTATTATCCATCATACATAATTTATTAACTAAAAATACATAATTTGCATGTCATTTCAGAACATTATTCACAATATAAATTCTAAATCCATTTCAGAACATATGAAGTTTGATTAAATCCAAAATTATCAATTTTTATAGAATATTAATTAATATTCACGAAACGCCACTATCCACAGTAATTAATCACCTTTAAAAAAAAACTAGTAATTAATCACCTTATATCTCAGTTTATTAATTATTCATGCATCTCATTAATTCTATTTATTAAGATGTTATTACATTTAATTTAAACTTTAAATAATTTCTAACAACTTATCCATAAATACCTTACTTTTATTATTAATATTAACATAAAATTAAATAACCCTGACCTATGAGATGTAATATTAATAAAATATGAACTGAGCTTTAGCAACCCTGACCTATGAGATGTAATATTAAATACCAAACTCCAATTTGTTTCAACCCTAATTATATCACTGATCTCCCTCTGATTTGCCTCTATAAATACTTGCACATACCTACACTTTACACCCAAAATTTCCTCCACTCTACGGCCATCCTCTTCTCCTAATCACTCCCCCACCAAGCCAATTAAACAGGTATTCAATCTCCATTAACATGAAATCTTCCATTCTTCTCGCCTTCTTCCTTTTGGCATTCACGGGAGCCGTGAATGCTGGTACAAACCCTAAGTCAATTTTCATTTTGGCCGGTCAGGGCAACATGGCCGGCCGTGGAGGGGTTTATGGGAAATGGGATCAGTATATTCCACCCCCATGTCAATCCAACCCCTCGATCCTTAGGCTTAACGCCGACCTGGTTTGGGTAGTGGCAAACGAATCACTGCACCAAGACATAGATATTAAGAAGGTATGCGGGGTAGGACCTGGGATGTGCTTCGCAAACCAGGTGTTGAGGCAGCGATCATCCTCACTGGGTGTTATAGGCTTGGTCCCCTGTGCTGTAGGGGGGACGAGCATAACCCAGTGGAGCCGCGGCACGCCATTATACAACAGTATCTTGAAGCGTACCGCAGCCGCTTTAAGGTCCGGTGGGAAAATTGAGGCTCTCCTCTGGTATCAAGGAGAGTATGAAGCCCAAATGGGCGTCGGCTCTTTTGAAGAGGATGTCCCCAAATTTTTCACTTCAATCCGGGACGACCTTCATATGCCCCAACTTCCTATAATTCAGGTGGCAATACCACCCAACTTAAACCCTAATTTTACGTTTGCACAAGCCATAAGAAAAATACAATTAAATATAAAACTTCCTTTTGTAAGTACGGTGGATGCACTAGGCTTGGAGCTGAAAGACGATCTTGTTCATATGACATCTTCAGCTCAAGTTACACTAGGGATAAAAATGGCTTTGAACTTTTATAATATGCTCCACCATTAATCAGCTAGATTGGTGGAGTACGTAGTTTGTCATCAGTTGTTTTTTTTTTTTTTTTTTTTTTGAATAATTTAGTGTATGTAGCATTGTAATAATGATTATAATGAAATGAAACTATATATTTGTGTGTTTGCATTTATTAGTGTTTGCTCCTACTTCAATTAGTGTTCCAGAATAGCCAGCTAAGAAAGTTTAATTAATTTGCAGCTTATTACCGATACTACAGTAGGTGTTCTTTCAATTCACCTTTATCTAATTTTAATAATTAAAAAAAATTAATTTGTAAAAGTTGATGATAAAAATAGACACTAACTAACAATTATGTTTATAAATTTATACGAAGTAAAAATAATCATATTATAATTAAAAATAAAATTTTTAATTAGATATTATATCATATAATCATAATATATAGTAAATGCGTGCAATTTATGACCTAAAGTTTTCAGTACATTCTATTCGAAATTTAATTTTTAGACCAATTAAACCTTTAACCAACTTCCTTGCTAATATGAGGTGACAAGAGGCATTAATGGATTTGGTTCGATCCATGCAAAAAACGTTAGAATTGATATTTACCAAACATAATGTGATGGTGCAAATAACAAATTGTTTTATTCAAACATTTGTGTAATTGAAGATTGCAATTGTGGATTCAAGTTTGGTAATTCTTCTTCTTCAATCATTAATTTCGTATCTTGATTTCTCCATTGTCATCTTCTCCATTGCTAGATTTGATTTCCTAAAATTGTGTTTTTAATTCATCACGATGGTATGCTAGATCTTCTAGGAATTGGTTAGGAATCGTTCTTGATTATGCATTATATTCTAATTCTTAACTGATTAATGATGAGATTTGGTGTATGTTGACATAGCTTTGTTGTGAGTGAGTTTTGATTGCTCCTAGCTTGATTAAGTGAAAGTGTTGAACAAAATATTATATTAATATATTGCCTACAATAATTGGACTTGAAGCAGATGAATGAATACAGTTCAAGCAGCGCAACCTAAATGCAATAAATTAAAGTTATTGGTCCAAACCTTGTCGGAGTTCACCTTAAAATTAAAACTTCACATTTATCTCACCATAGTCACAAGGCTATATATAATTGTATTTAATTAATACATATACACAAATTAAAGAAATGTCAGTTGCACTTTGGATTCCTCTCATTAATAGTAATTAACTAATTAATGTAAATTTTTGCATGCGTTGCTAAATTTTGCAATTTTAATTAGTTATTCGTTAATTACCATAAATTAATTGACCACTTCTTACGTTAACTAAAAAAGTAATATATTTATATTGCCACATTGGGTGGTGAAAATATATATCCCTGATCTTTTAGAAAATGGGATGGCTATTCCTATAGATGATTAAATTAGTTGCCATAGATTATAGTACATCTTCATAGTTATAATAATATTATTATGAAAATATAATTTTAGTATCTAATAATGAATTAGTACAAATTTAATTTCATTTTTCCATTATAAAAATAAATTAGAGAAAGTAGTTTTTTTTTTTTTGGCGTATGTTCATCCAAGAAAAAGCTTATAATAGTACCCTTTGTATCATTTTTCATATGGATCTTTTATGATGAATCGCATAATAGATATTTGCATGTGTTGCTTAATTTTATAATTTTATTTATTGGACACAAATTAAAGAAATGTCACTTGCACTTTGGATTCCTCTCATTAATAGTAATTAACTAATTAATGTAGATATTTGCATGTGTTGCTTAATTTTATAATTTTATTTATTGGTTAATTACCATAAATTAACAGACCATTTAGTTCTTACGTTAATTTACAAAGTAATATATTTATTTATATTTCCACATTGGGTGGTGAAAATATATATCCCCGTAACATGATCTTTTAGAAAATGGAATTCATCGTAAGGTTTTGCAAGTTGGAATGTAAATGATGGCCTTCTTTTAGATGATTAAATTAGTCGCCATGCAATGGTAGCTTTGAAATAGATTATAGTACATCTTCATAGTTATAATAATAATATTATGAAAATAATCCGTATAATTTTAGTATCTAATTATTAATTAATTAGTACAAATTTAATTTCATTTTTCCATTGTAAAAAAAATAGAGAAAGTAATTTATTTTTTTTAGGCGTATGTTCATTCAAGAAAAAGCTTATAACGGTACCCTTTATATCATTTTTCATATGGAGCTTTTATGAGGAATTACATAATAGTCACATTATCGCATTTAAAATGCATACTTCTCATGGTGAAATAGGACTAGGTTAGGTCATCTTATTAATTTGTATTAGTATCGGTTAATTTATGGGCATGTGATACAAATGTTTCTTTTCAAAGAGTAGCATATTACTAGTTAATGATTTTAATGATAATAAAAAGTAAGAGAATGAGTGTGCATTATATGATTTTTAATTGAATCAATTTCACAAAATATATCCAAATAGTTATATACTCCGTATGATTTATTGTAAGGTCCAATAAAGCATTATGTGGCTTCAAAAAGAGTGACGGATTGTATACAACATAATTTTTGTATCTAAAAAATTATGAATTTGATTATTATTGTTAATACTCTCATAGTTGAATTCATCATAATTTTAATTTTTTATAATGATATTAATTTTGTGTATGGTTATTGCATTTAATAAAATATAAACAAAGCTTTAGCAACCGTATGAGATGTAATATTCTTTACCAAGCTCCAATTTGTTTCAACTCTAATTATATTATGCATGCCAAATCTGAAACCCTAGAAGGCTCCTCATTCTCTCTAAACTCTTCGCTTCTTCTTCTCCTTGGTCTGGCAGCCACCGCCTCCATGCTTTGCGGAGGCGGCGTCTTCTCCTTTTCACGACTGTCGTCTTCTTTTGTCCTTTTTTCTCTGCCTCTCCTCTCCATTTTCAACTCCCCCATCGCCGTCCACCACACCTACGATCTCGCACTGTCGCCGCCCCTTTTCCTTCCCTTCCGGCGTTCTTCCTCTTCCCTAGCTTCGGATCTCTCAAGAAGTACATCACTATTGAATAAGGAAAAGAAGGTTTTGGGTTTTGCAAAAGGTGAAGTAGGAAGGAGTGGTTTTTTCTTGATACAAAGCAGTGCTGTTTTTTTATTAGTAAGCTTTATTGCTATTATACCTTTCGTTTATTTATTGAATTTGTTGCTTCTCGCATCTTTAGCAAATTTATTCCCTCTCGCTTCTTTTGCGAGTTTATTCCCTCTCGTTTTTTTGGGCGAGTTCTTGTTATAAGCGTAGAACGATAATTCGTCATGGCATATGTGAACCACAAAAGAATGAAGATTGATACGCAGGTGGTGTCAACGACTTTTGAACTAGAGTATGCCATCGTTATGTTTGACCAAATTACTATTGACAGTAAAGAAGCTTGGAGTGCTTCTGTCGACTGCAGCTTCAAATTTGTGAAACAGTCTGCGATTCAAGTTTTCGATAACATTGTTAGGAAATTTGTTTCTATGTCAGACTGTAAGGAATGTTTGTCCATTCCTTTAATCTTTCATGTAAAACGTTCCGCTTATGATTCAATGAATTAGTCTCGAGAGATTGTTATCAAAAAAAAAATATTATGCATGCCAAATTCCAATATTTCGCTTATACATATTAAGTAATTTTCATTGATATTTTTAAAGTCATTATATTTAATGTCAAGAATTATATTACAACTTTTCCACAATTCAAAATCGATGTTTGTAAAGTGTAGATTCTTTTTTTCTTGAAGTAGTTGGTTTAAAAGGATGAACTACTTTTTATGGTGGCCGGTATATATACTTGAATTCATAATTTTAACTACATTTTCTAGTTTCTACCCTAAACTAGTTGGCTAGATTTTTGGCTATAAAACCTTCTTATATTTTTTTTGTTACCCACAACAGATGAAATTTCCTTGTTAACAGGTCACCATATTCCACCCCGACATGATACTGAATGGATAAATTAGGGTGACATAGCAGCTCATTATGTGAGAATCAATGTTTGATACTCTTTTATATTCTTTTGTGATGGTGGGCAAGTGAAAGAAAAACAAAAGTTATGTGAGAAGTGATTTTAAACTCTTATTGGTATAATGTTTATTAAGAATATAATAATATTTGATTGGCACCAAAAGAATATGCAACAGGTAATAAGAGAGTTATGTTAGATTACTTATTATTAATCAATGTATTATGTTTCCTAATGAATTAGTAAATGTGGCTTCCGAATTTTCTTGGCACATGTTTCTTTTTCTATGAAATAATTGATTTAGAACATGTCAAGAAAATTTGCATTAAGCATTTAAGCAGTATACATTTAAGTCACCATAGTCACAAGGTTTTTTATTGAAAATGGCACTGATGTAACGTCATATAACTTTACTCATATATACATACATTTAACATATTATTTACATTCAATTAATATATAAACTATGTACTATATGTTTTTTTTTAAAAAAAACACTATGTACTATATATTAATTTTAATAGGTATATAATTTAACTGAAAGTACACAATATGTTAATTATAATATGTACATAATTTGTTAACTAAAAATACATAATTTGCATGTCATTTCAGAACATTATTCACAATATATATTCTAAATCCATGTCATCTAGAAAGTAATAACTCAATAATAAGAAGAATAATAGAACATATGAAGTTTGATTAAATCCAAAATTATCAATTTTATAGAATATTAATTAATATTCACGAAACGCCACTATCCACAGTAATTAATCAGCTTTAAAAAAAAAACTAGTAATTAATTACCTTATATCTCAGTTTATTAATTATTCATGCATCTCATTAATTCTATTTATTAAGATGTTACATTTAATTTAAACTTTAAATAATTTCTAACAACTTATCCATAAATACCTTACTTTTATTATTAATATTAACATAAAATCTAACGATTTCTTCTTCAGTGTCTAATGATGTCCCGCATAATTTTCACATTTTTGCTATTTTCTCTTATTATAAATGTAACAAAAATAATGGCATTTACATCACCGGTAAATACTTCAGAAAATAAATTACTATTTATCTTATATGTTCCCAGACCACCCGGTGATCCTTACAAGTTTTATACTAAAGCATTAACCCGTGATGCAGGCAGGCATGTATAAATATAATTATAAATATTGATATTCTAAACATACAACTATTGCAGCTTTCATTTAATTAATGATGATTTGTGTTTGATGATTGTATTGAAGTGAGGAAGCAGCAAAGAAGGCAATTGTGTCCTATGGACCTTCGTTCACAGCTAGTCTTACAGATTCCGAATTTGCTCGCCTTATTAGTAAGTTTATATTTAGGGTACCTTATTATTGAATTGGATCACACTAGCTTGTGTGAGACCGTCTCACGGGTCTTTATTCGTGAGACGGGTCAGGTCGGGTCAAAGCAACATGCAAATGTCATATTTGTATGTGCAAATGTCATACTTATATGCTCAAATATAATACTAATCAGGAATACAATTTTAGAGAAAAAGTATTACATTTTTCATAATAAGTAATGTTGACAAGTGCATCTTACTTATAAGGGAAAATATAACACTTTTGAGAAAAAATGTAATACTTTTAAATCGAAATGTAAAAGTATTGTATTCTCTTAAAAGTAATACATTTACCCAAGTAACAAAAAAATTTATTTCTTATTAGTATTATATTTGAGCATATAAGTATGACATTTGTGCGTATAAGTATTACATTTTCATATTGACCTGATCTGACCCGACCGGTCTCACGGTGAGACGGTCTCACACAAGTTTTTGTATATTGAATTTAATTAATTTCTGTTACTATAGGCTTCTTAAGTTTATATTTAGGTTACCTTATTTTGTTTTTTGAGAAAACCTCCTCATGTGAAAAGTGAGAATTGATTATAGCCATTTATCATGATTAATCAATGATTGAGGATTATAGTAAAAAAAAAAAAAAAAATATTATCAATTTTATAATAATTGCATGCTTTTAAATTTTGTAATATTTATAACTTAAATCTTCCCTCGTTTCATATTATTTTTCAGCAACACTCAACCGTTACGTATTTTTAGTATTTTAAAAATTTGAAATTCATTAATTATCAATCAATAATTAAAATTTATCATTTCGCAGCACATCCAAATGTGATATCCGTTGACAGCAATGAGTGGAAGGATTATTAGGAATGTAATAAGCAACATTGTTTTGATATGTTCAGAGTGGACAAGGGATAAACTCTCCACCAAAATGTTACTTTTACACAGTATTCTTTCAATTTATGTAAATTGAATTTACAACACATTTATTATTGCAATCTGATACTTTTTATATATATATATATATATATATATATATATATATATATATATATATATATATATATATATATATATATATATATATATATATATATATACAAGGTCATATCTGAGCATGTCTAACATGTGCGATCGTACAGGGTTCCCAATTTTTGGGGCCCCGTATTTAAAAATATATGTATATGTATATATAATTATCAAAAATTTAGGTTAAATGTATGAAGATTAGACCAATTTGTGACCAGATAAAATTGAGTCCAACTGATAATTGCTTTTAAAAACCATATATATATATATATATATTTCCTAGTCCAAAAATATTTCCGATTCCGTTCGGCAATTATATTTCATAAATCATAGTCACACATCTCAATTAGACAATTAGCAAATTCTCAATTTCCAATCCTATAAAATATCGCAATACCATAACGAAATTCGACAATTTCCAATTCACAATTCGGTAATTTCGTAGATCGCAGACCGCAACTCAATTGATTCTTTCGTTC
Organism: Ipomoea trifida; assembly: GCA_003576665.1. Lineage (NCBI taxonomy): Eukaryota > Viridiplantae > Streptophyta > Magnoliopsida > Solanales > Convolvulaceae > Ipomoea > Ipomoea trifida. The sequence continues at coordinate 40,696,648 of CP025659.1, forward strand.
TTCTTGATCACACAAACTCTCAAGTCTCAAGTTCTTCAATTCTCTTAACAGGTAATTAAAATTACATATTTTTCATAATTTTTGTTTATTGTTTTAAGAATTTGTTTCGTGATTAATTATTTATTTATAAAATTTCTAAATAAATTCTTTTTTTTTCCTTAGGATTTTGTAATGATATCTTCTAGAAAATATACATCTGCGTCTAAGAAGCGTAAAAAGAAAAGAAGAACCGAGCAACTAACTCAATCTAAAAAAGGAGCTCTTGAAAAATTCATTACAAATGAGCTTTTGGAAGAAGTTGATATCAAAAGTTTGATTGATGATTTTGCGTCTAAATGTGCACGACACATGTCACTTTTGAAATAAATTTTATATGTATTTTTATACAATATTTATATTTTGATACAACTTTTTGAATGCCTATTATTTATATATAGAAATTACTCGAAAAAAGGGCTCAAATTAAAATATAGCACAGGGCCCCAATTTTTATTGGAACGGCCCTATATATATATATATATATATATATATATATATATATATATATAACCAAGTTCCTGTGCGGTCAGGCCTTAACGTGCGGTTGGTACGCCTGCACTACTGCACTATTAGGTATGCAAAAGCGCATCAATATTGTTAAAAAACGCACAACAATGAAATTTACCAATGCACACAAAAAAAACGTAACACAGCGCACCAAAAATGCAACATACCTTACCACACCTAATTGTACATTATATTTCTGGACACTGTATTATGCATTTTGTGATGCATTAGTGCATTTCATTGTGGTACATTCATTAAGGCTTGACTGCAATTGAGCTTACATTCATTAAGGCTTGACTACAATTGAACTTACATTCATTAATTGTTTTACTTGTTTTTATAGTTCCTATATAAATGTTAGAGACGAAGTTAATCTATGTTATTGAATAGATATCTCTAAATTTATCCACAAAAACATATTATCTTTAAAGTATACCTTTCTGCTTGTATAGCATAAGCCAATCTATACGCACTATGTGCAAATCAAAGATGGCAATAAAGTAGTGCAGAGTGGCAATTTAGTCATCCTTTTGAAATATAATTGTTTATGCACAATTTGAATTGAAATAATTCATTGCGGATGTTCCGTATATTTTGTTCTAACTTTTTAATTCACCTACAATTACATTAAAAATGAACATAACAACCAATTGAAACCTGAATAACAAATTTAGGATGGGGTTTAAGCATGATCACGGTTCAGTTCAAATCAACTCATTCGAAATTTATGGCACACTATAGCAACAAATTGAAACCTGAATCTTAATATAGTTCCGGTTACGGTTCAAAATCGAAACCCAAAAATCTTTTTTTTTTTTCGATTTATTAAAATTGAGAATCGAAACAGTCGGTTCTAGTCCGAAACCCGTCAATTCTGATTCTGAATTTAAAAAATAAAAAATAAAAATTTGGAGGTTAAAAAAATAGACAATAGAAAATAAAATTTAAATTTAAATTTAAATTTAAAAAAAAAAAGTTTCGAACTGGTGATTCAGAATTAGAATCGAACCGCAGTCATATCTAGTGTAGCCTTATGCTCTTTTGAGTGAAATTTGACAATATGAGATTTTCTCATTAACCAATTCAATTTTACATTGATTTTCTTATGCAAAAAATAAATAAATAAATTTACAATTATATTTGAAAATATAAAAAATTCTAATGTGTCAATTAAGTGCCTCTTACATTCGATGCAACCCCAAATTGACGTCGTTTTGATTAATGAAACAGACGGATGAATTCGCGCCACTCACTTTCTTTTCATA
>CP025659.1:40699458-40725732 GCA_003576665.1 Ipomoea trifida
TAATCATGAGTAGTTAGTTTATGGGCTTGAGTTAGGGTTGTATTATCTATTTGGATGCTTAAGTTATGATTATTGTGAAAAAGGGGAAGAACCCCAACCTAGGGTTCTTGAGTTTGAGTTGGATTTTGATTTTATCTTTCAATGATTAGTTGCGCAATGATTGTTGTTTGTCTTTGGAAAGTCTTCCATCACAATGGGAATTGGATGGGAGATTTGAGCCAACCCAGTCTCAAACCCATTTTCTCTTCTATGGAAATAGGGGTAGATTTGGGGCTTAAATAGCTTTTGTTCTTCAAGAACTTAGGTTGATACACCATGAATGGGGCAACCTTTGTTCTAATCCTTGTGGAAACTTGGATTTATTAGTGCTAGCCTCTAGAACCTAGGTAAAATGTTCTTCCCCCAAACTTAAGTGTTAAAGCATCTAGATGGTAATTCCCCTAGCTTGAGTCATTTTTCTTTATTTTGCACTTATCTATTGTTTATATGTGTTTGTTCTACCTTGTTATAATTTGCTTAGCTTCTTGTTGATTTCCTTGTGCTAGTGCCTAGTTTTGTGATTGCATATTGCGTGCCATAACCCCCAATCCTCAGCGGAACGACATTTCATACCCGTACACTCACCATCACTCATCTTTGCTACACATCAAGTACCCGTTGCCGAGGATCGATGATTTGTTTGATCAGTTGAGAGGAGCGGGCGTATTTTCAAAGATTGACTTACGATCAGGGTATCACCAAGTGCGAGTTGCAGAGAGAGATGTGCCTAAGACGGCATTTCGAACAAGATACGGACACTATGAATTTATGGTCATGCCATTTGGAGTAACTAACGCTACAGGAACCTTTATCACTAGTACAAAAAAGGGTATTTGCGTCTGGAGTTTTGGACTTTTTGCGTCTGGAGTACACCAGACGCATATGCCAGAGACGCAATTGGTCCGGACTATCTGCGTCCGGAGTTGCCCCGGACGCAGATAGTCACCAGCTGCGTCCGGAACGGGGTAGTTTCGGACGCAGCTGGTAATTTTTTATTTTTTTTAAATAGACTATCTGCGTCTGGAACTGACCAGCTCCAGACGCAGATAGTCATTTTATTAAAAAAAAATAAAAAATTAATTTCATAATAATAAACCACAGAAAAAAAATCAAAAAATTGGGATTACATCATAAGGTAGCTTATTAAACTATAGGGAATAACAGAATCTCCAACACTCATCAGTTGAATATCTCTTGAATTTTTCAAGAATTTAACAATGTTCATCACAACAATTTTCATAGCAGTCGAAGTAAATGTTTGTTAACGTTCATAACACATGTATATAATATTCATTAAGGCCATATGTAGGCCAGAGTTCACAGTTTATCAATTGTCTTCCAACAAAGAATGTTGAATAGTTAATGTCATAGTTTTTTCCTATTCCTAACTCTCATTTAGACTTGTTTCACAAATAAACTAGAAAAATGTACAAAACAAATATGTTTCTTGGAGAAGGGCAAAAGGCAATTGAAAAATACAAGAGAAATATATATTTTCAAGCTCCCGATAGCTAATGACATAGCTTTCTTGTCATTCTATTCTCATTTAGAATTGTTTCACAAGGAAATAGGGAATATCCACTATCATTGGGAATTAATTATATACTAAAGGAACTTTATGAATTAATTCTGCAAAGCACGAAACTTAAACTCACCATATCATAGCACCAGCTGCAACAACTTTGCCAAGCATACAAAGGCACTCAACCATGGTCTGCAGATACTTCACGTGAAAGGGTGCTTCACTCTTTCTCGGTTTGCTCTCTTGTCCTGCCAGCTCCATATATCAATCTACACAATGAGATAAAAACAGTAAATCCCATGATTCAATGTTCCCTATCCATTCACTATCAACCAGTTTACAACTCAAGAGTTTGGATTGCAATACGGCAGAAAAAAGAGGAGTTGCGTTGCTGACTTGCTGTCCATCAGTTGTCTGAGTTATGAGCTTAAGAGATTTGGGTCTTTATCTCACAGACTAGTGGCCCCTGATTCTTTTCCTGTTATATCATTAGATCATCAAGTTTATGCAGTTCGATCTTTAAATAATAATTCAACCATTAAAGGTAATGATAAGATTGCCCAACAAACTAGTTCTAAAAAAATTCTTAAATCAAGAATACATGATATCTATTGGTGCATTCAATTTATATTTAGACAGATAGCAGGCCCTAAGACAATGATTTAAACCATTAAAAACTACAAGTGTATACTGTTTGCATCTCACTATATCAAACCAAATATTACAGCAAAAGAAGTAGTAACAGAAATGAAATACTGTAAAAGGGTAAAAGGTAAAAATACAATAACCTGATTTAGTGATCAATCAAATGCTAAGCAAGCCTATCCTCTCTCTTCATTTTCCCTCTCCCTATCTGATAAAAAATCGATTTTCATCTCGACATCCGACTCACTTCAAACAACTGAATAAAGAAGCTAGCTTGACTTGACATAGCTCCATCGCACCACCTATAAAATGAAGGCTTGCAACAAAAAGAATTAAGAAAGTCTCTGTTAACGGAATCAGTTCTCTCCTCCCCTTTCTTAATAAAGCAATGGTAGTTTGGTGCTTACTGATCAAATAAATAAATAAATTATGATGAAAGAATGTAATGAGCAAAACACAAGGTGCACATCTGAGGAGCATGACTGCATGGCTAATGAAGAATGTCGATATTTTACCACCAATTAAGTAAAGGCAAAGCACAAAACTTTCTGAACTCCATTCTTTTGCTATCTTTTACAGAGGATACATCATCTAACCAATCATTGGAAGAGGATCCAAGAAACTGAATCATAGCCAGTTATATTTGAATAGGAAACATAACATGAAACATTCACTTGAAAGCTTAGATAAACAGTCCGTTTAAAATTTATCAGAGTTGCAGTTTTCACCACATAAAGGATTGTATATGTTGTATGCTGTCTTTGGCATTAGGTAAGTATCCTAGACATGATTCTTAACACTTGCTTCTGTGAAATTTATTTAAGACAGAAGAAAAACAAAATGAAGCACCTATCAGTTCTGGTACGTAGACCAAATAATACAATGCAAGCAAAAACTCCTAGATTCATGGAGATCTAGGACTAAGTGGCATTTTTTTTTAATGCAAATTCAAGTCTTGAAGAAGATTACCAGAACTAAGTGGCATTAGTGACACACTAACACAAATGCAAGTTGACAATGGTAGCAAGAAATATAAACACTAAATGCATGGAGTAATTCTTTCATGTTCATCTCTCTTTCAGAGATGTCCGAAGAAAATATGAGATCCCTTACTGATCAACAACATATCATATCCTAAAGTAGGAGCTTAATAAGATGAATAAACAATCATCTCTTCCGTCATATTTGCCTAAAAATTACTTGTGATCTGTTTCAGCCATAAAAAACATAAGCATATATGTCAAACAATGTAATCTTTAGAAATTTGCAAGCACTAGCCTGTTAATTATGCAGAGTACTTGCATTTTACTTCCCTTGGTAGAGATGTTATCAGCAACAGAACTTAATACAAAAAAGGCTATCACTCTAATCAGCCCTAAAAGGGAATAACAGAAAAGAAAATTATTTATGAATCCTATATTTCACACAAGCAAGATGCATTTATTAGAAGAAAAAGAATAAAATTTAATCAGAAACTTTACATTGTTTCTATTTCCTTATATACATATTCCACTACCATGTTAAATTGATTTCAGACTATCTTCTAAGAACTAATCATCCTTACAGAAATTCAAATTCATCCAAGAACTAATGAAGACAAGAAATACAATATTGGGCTTAATTTCTTGAGCTATTATTGGCTTCTCAAGATTATGGGGAAGTATTTGCCCAATCACTTCTCCTTTTGAATAAGTTATCAGTTTACTCTTTCTTAGCCTTTTTCATTTTCATTTGATAGATATTCCTCCAAATCACGTCGGAATTCACTTTTTAAAAAAGAGATAATATATTTAAAATTGTAGTAAATGTCAAGTTTTCCACAAACCTGCTGGGGCAGTACGTGGACGGCGGTGGCTGGGGCAGAGGCGGTGGTAGCGTCGGCGTCGCAGAAGAGCCGATGGTTGCGTCGCGGTGGTGGAGATCTCGACGAAGCAGATCGGTAGGGGAGGCGGCTACTGCTCCGAAACAACGTAGCTGCAGATCAACGAAGGGCTGTAGGACGACGTCTTTGTGAGGCGAAGATGGAGCTGAGGGCGACGGGTCGGAGCTGGACGGCGAAGGAGAGGCGTGAGGCGACCGGCGGCGATGCTGGACGGAGTGGAGACCTTCCGAAGGATTGCAGTAGCGGCGGCGGGGGCGTGGGCGAGAGGGTGGAGACGGCAGCGGCGTTGGGCATACGGAGACGGAGATATGGTGGCGTCTTCTCAATATAGTGGGCAGGGGTCGAAATAACCCTAATAATCTACTCCGTTGCGTCCGAAGAACCCTACTTTGGACGCAGATCGTTGACGGCTTATTACCAACTGCGTCCGAAGTACCCTATTTCGGACGCGGTTGGTCCGGCATTTAAAAAAAAATTAAAAAATTTAATTAAATAGTGAATTTTTAATTACAAAAATGCCACCGCATTACTTTACGCGTCCGGTGTTACAACTCCGGACGCAAATTGTCTTATATTTATAGTCATTTTTGTACTAGTGTATGGACATGATGAATCGAATTTTTCTTCCATATTTGGATAAATTTGTTGTGGCATTTATAGATGATATCTTGGTCTATTCAAAGACACCGGAGGATCATGCGGAACATCTTCGAGTAGTGTTGCAAACGTTAAGGGAAAGGAAACTCTTTGCAAAATTGTCAAAGTGCGAATTCTGGAAGAAAGAAGTCGCTTTTCTTGGACACATAATCACAAAAGAAGGGATAGCGGTAGATCCAGCCAAGATACGAGCGGTGATTGAATGGGAGGCGCCCAAATCAATTACAGAAATCCGCAGTTTCTTAGGTTTAGCAGGTTATTACCGAAGATTTGTTCAAGATTTTTCCAAGATAGCTAGACCGCTTACAAACCTGCTCAAAAGGACGACCAAGTATAATTGGAGCGAAGAATGTGAACAGGCATTCCAAGAACTTAAGAAAAGGTTAACAACTGCTCCAGTGTTGACCTTACCTGTTGGAACAGAAGGTTATGAGTTGTACACTGATGCATCTCATAAAGGACTTGGATGCGTCTTAATGCAAAATGGAAGGGTAGTAGCTTATGCTTCTCGTCAATTAAAATCCCATGAAAACAACTACTCGACACATGATTTAGAACTAGCAGCTGTGGTGTTTGCTCTCAAAATTTGGCGACACTATCTCTATGGGGTCTCATGCAAAATTTTCACGGACCACAAGAGTTTGAAGTATATCTTCACTCAGAGAGACCTTAACCTAAGACAAAGAAGGTGGTTAGAGTTGATTAAAGATTATGACTTGGAAATTCAATACCACGAGGGTAAAGCAAACAAGGTGGCTGATGCTTTAAGTCGAAAATCAAACCACGCTCTTTGGATATTACCCGAACAACTATGTAAGGATTTTCAAAGACTCAATCTGGAGGTAAAAATGAGTGGACAGGTGGAAGAAGAAATGAAATTATATTATATGTCTGCTACTCTAACATTATTTGAAGAAATTAAGCAAGCACAAGTAGAGGATGATTGGATAAAGAACATCAAGGAAAAGATGGTAGATGGAAAACATGGTTCATTTGAATTACACCCAGATGGGAGTGTCAGATTCCAAGGTAGGTGGATAATACCAAAATGGTGTAAGAAGATAATGGAACAATTAATGAAGGAAGGCCATAATACACCCTATTCAGTTCATCCTGGTGGGGATAAACTATACAAGGACTTGAAACAGAACTTCTGGTGGTCAGGCATGAAGAAGGATGTAGCTGAATTTGTGGCTAGATGTTTGAACTGTCAAAAGGTCAAGGCGGAAAGAAGTAAACCAAGGGGATTACTGCAGCCATTGGAGATTCTGCAATGGAAGTGGGATTCAATCTCGATGGATTTCGTAGGAGGATTGCCTAGAACCAAGTCTGGAAATGATCAAGTGTGGGTTATTGTCGATCGACTGACCAAAACAGCAAGGTTCATCGCAATGAACAAAACATGGTCAATGGAAAAGTTAGCAAGAGCTTATATTAAACACGTGGTTAAATATCACGGAGTAGCGCAAGATATCGTTTCAGACCGAGACTCACGATTTCTATCATGTTTTTGGCAAGCGTTGCAAATGGCAATGGGGACGCAACTTTTCACCCTGCCACCGATGGCCAAACGGAACGAACGATACAGACATTGGAAGATATGCTTAGAGGTTGTGTACTTGACTTCCAAGGTGCATGGGATGAGCAGTTGGATTTAGTAGAATTTTCCTATAACAATAGCTATCATACAAGTATAGGAATGGCTCCTTATGAAGCGCTGTATGGGCGAAAATGTCGAAGTCCTCTGTGTTGGAGTGACAAAAGCGATGTTGTTATACTTGGACCTCAATACCTCCAAGAGACTACTGAAGCAATCAAAATGATCCAAGGAAGGATGAAAATCGCACAAGATCGTCAAAAGTCCTATGCCGATTTGAAACGACAATTCACCGAACATCAAGTTGGAGAAAAAGTGCTATTAAAAATCTCACCAACTAAAGGAGTCAAAAGATTTGGAAAGAAAGGGAAGTTGAGTTCTCGTTATATAGGACCATACGGAATCTTAGAAAGGATAGGAAATTTAGCCTATCGACTGGCCCTACCGATTGAGCTTGTCCGGGTACATAATGTATTTCATGTTTCTCAACTCAAGCAGTATGTGCCTGATACATCTCATATACTGGAACCTGAGGAGTTGGATATAGATGATTCGCTAACATACGAAGAAAGACCAATATAATTCAGATCTTGGATTTTAAAACTCGAGATACGAGGAGAAAATCGGTCAAAATGATCAAAGTCCAATGGTCGAATCATAGTCCGGAAGAAGCCACGTGGGAATTGGAAAGTGTTATGAGGAAACGCTATCCAGAATTATTTAATTCAGGTGCGTAGGAATTGATTTACTTATGTCTAAAACTATTTCTGCATGCTATAGCTAAGTATGTTAAGAATCCATTAGGTGTGGCAAAGGTGAATAGAAGTTTACTTAAGAACCAAGGTTAGTGAGAGTAAGTTTCGAGGACGAAACTCTTTTTAAGGAGGGTAGACTGTAACCCCTCACCTATTCCGATAATTTTTGAGTTCGAGGAATAAATATTTTTATTTTTATTTTAAGCTATAATATTTATGAGATGAACCCTGGTACTTTCATAGAATTTTTTTTTAAAGAATAGTTATTAATAAGTTACGATCTACGTACCAGGCTCGAACCGTGAAAATTTTAGGGACACAAATTTGGTTCGAATTTCCATAAGAAATGGATTATATTGCATAATGTGATTAATTATGAACATCTTACTTAGTTAAGATTGATACTAGATGAGTTATAAGGATGGAACTTGTTACGAGCCTGCGAACCGCTAAATTTCGCGATGTACTGAAAAATTCGTAATTTGGGTGATTAATATCGGGATTAATTTTAGAATAATTTTGGTATTAAGAATTTCCCGAATTAAGCTATTTTCCACCAAAGATTTATTTGATTTAATTCCTAACTGTCTATAAAATCCATTCTTCAAAAATATCATAAATTAAAATAATAATTTCCTTTGGATAAGATCATTGTAACTTAGCCTCCAAGATTTTTGTAAATCTTCCCCTCTTGGCTGAAAATTATAAGGAGAGGAGAGAGAGTGTTTCTTCATCCCCATTGTTGATCTTCAAAGGAAACTCCATAGCCTAAAATCCTTCAAGTTCTCAACACTAGGTAAGTTATTGAAATATTTGGTTTAATGAGTTAGAACTTTTTCTAAGATTTAATCATAAGCTAAGAAATCTTGGAAATGTTGTTATTATGGTGAAATTGTTTAGGACCTTCGGTGAATTTTTGGGAATAAGGAACTTCAACGTTTGCTTCGGTTCTAAAGCTTCTAAAAAGGTAAGGAAATTCCTTAAGTTGGCTAGTCACTTGAAAATGGACAATTGTATAGGTATACATATTATGGAGTTAGAATTTAATATGAAAAGCTATGTGTTAAGCTTTAACTTCTTAGTTAATTTCTATGCAAGAATTTGTGTTTTGAACTTAAAAATATTTTTGGTGTGCATAAATTTAACGTATGGATGCATGTATATACTATGTTTATGTCCATATAAAATTATGTTGAAGAAAAGGTGGAAAAATAGGAGTTTTTACACTGTTTTGCTGCCCAGAAATTTACTGCCGTATGAGTGGACGCGCGTCCACCATGCGTCCACTGGTGTCTAGTTTTTTTTAAGGCACGCCGTAAGTGTGGACGCCCTAGTGGACGCGCGTCCACCGTGTGTCTACTGACGTCCAATGATTTTCGGAAAATAAGAGAAAAAGTCGTAGGTGTGGACGCCAAGGTGGACGCGCGTCCACCATGCGTCCACATGCGTCCAGAATGTTCTGTCCAGTATTTTTCAGTCCAAAAAGTTTGGGTTTGATGTCAAGCTATGTCTAAGTTATTTTCAATCGTATTATTTTTGGTTAAATGTTACGTATGCTCGTGTTATAATTTTTGAAAAGCCTATGGGCAAACAAGCTTGATTTTTGTTGACATAAATGTTTTGAGAAATGAAAAGAAAATACTAATTACGTACATGAAAGAATGTTTTGGAAAATCTTAGTTTCTGGATATGTTGCAGAGAATTTGAGAAAGGGACCTACGGGAGGGCTTAACTGCCATGGCCCGGGGTTGGAACAAGGTGGGGACCTACGGGAGGGCTTAAATGCCATGGCTCGGGGTTGGAATAAGGGTGGACCTACAGGAGGGCTGGAGTGCCATGGCCCGAGGTTGGGATAAGGAGACCTATGGGAAGGTTGGAGAATACCATAGCCCAAGGTTGGAAAAAGGGGAATTGAGAAATGTTCATAAATGATGCCTCATGCATATCCAGGGGGAAACTAAGTAATTATAAAAACTATTGTTACTGAGCTGCGGTTCAGGTAATTGGAAGAATTAGAGCTGCGGTTCTAATTGGAAAATGCTTAAATTCTTGAAATGGGAAGTTTATTTACTTGTCTAGAATATACGTATTTATAACTTGGAGTGATTAATATGTCCTTATATTTGATATGAAGGAAAAGTTTATGTGATCGCCCTTATATATATGCTGTTATACTATGCTATGTATTGTTTGGTTGCAGATAAATTTCCAAAGCATAGGTAAAAACTTTATAAGCTTTTATATTGCTATCATGTTTTAAAACCTTTGTCTACGCTTGAGTGGCAATGAATTTCCTTACTTAGCCGTCGTGCTAACTACACTTCATTGTGTTTCTTATCAGATGTTGTCTAGTGTGGGCTCGTGCAGCCCAGAGAACTCTAATAATTCATTAGAGTTCATGTTTCCCCTCCTTGACTATGAAGACTATACGCACTTTCTGACGGGTGATGACCCGTATGCTCCGGGCTACGCTCCAAATCCTCCGGCTCCAGTATATGTTCCAGACCTTGTCTACGCCCCTGACCCAGTTGATGTCTTTGATCCGGTTCCTGATCTTGAGCCCGTGTCTGCTACTGACTATGCTTTTGTTTCTGATTTACTGACGGACCCTGTCATGCCTTCGTTCCCTAGTAGCCCGCTGACTTTCATTGATGCTGTTCAGGCGAGCTATGGTTTTTACCCTATTGAGATGGTAGAGGAGAGTGACCCTCTAGAGTTTGTCGTACGTTACCCTTATCCGTGAGACCCTAGTCCTCCGGAAGAGTGGGATGAGTGGATGATGGTGATTACCCCGTGCAACTTCCTGGACCATATCACCTGGTTTGCGGGTGAATGGCATCTTGTCTGGGGAACATTCTGTGGCCCGGTATATCATCTCCTTGGGTAGGTTGTCTCTGTTTTGAAGGAAATCAGACTCTTTTTGGTGTATATATTTTTGATAGCCATGATAGATACTAGATGGCTAGTGCGTTCTAGTTTATCTTACGTTAACCCTGCTAAACTTATGTAAATATTACTAGTTGGTCGATATATATATATATATATATATATATATATATATCTTTTGATGTTTATAAATGTTGGGAAGTGTATCTTCTGGTAAACCTTAGTTGTGTGAATCTAACTCTTCTTTAGCCTGTGCATTTAGAACGAATTCTATTAGGAAATGATAGACTTCTTTCTAAGTGTGGCGGTAATTACTCCGGATGTACGGTATAGCCGAGCCGGGGTGTTACAAGTTGGTATCAGAGCCCTAGGATAGAGCCACGTCGGGTCAGCTTAGGTTCGTTAAGATTAACCTAACCTCGTTATTATGGAGCATAACTGTGGAGCAGGACTGGAACGGAAGCCGGGCGGCATAAAAAGGCGGTATTTTATTTCTACTCTATAGAATCTTATGATTCTTATTGTTGAATAAGCATGCACAATATTTGTGATTTTCTACATGTGTTAATCCTTGCTTAGGATTATTATAAGTTGTTAGCATAATGTGCTGATTATCATTGTAATGTGATAAGTTTAAAGAAATGTTAGGAAGTACGGTATAGAACTTGAGTAATATCTAAGTTGCTATACTAATTGTTTAACTAGTTAACTTTTAGAGCATCTTGTGTGTGGACGCTAACTTGAAATTATCATTCAGTGAGAATGCCACCGCGACGTAATGTACTCGTTGGTAACGACGATAATATTTCGGCGATAGACCGCATGGCCCAAGCAATGGAGCGAATGGCTGAGTTCATGATGGCTCAGCAATGTCCAGAACCAGAACCAGGGACAGCCACGGGTCGACATCGCTAAGTCTATAGCAAACCGACAACCGCCATACTACGCCGGGGAAAAAGACCCAGTGATCTTAGAAGAGTGGATTCGGACGTTTGAAAAGTTACTTAACGCAGTGAATTGTCCTGCGAATCAGCGAGTGCCTTCTGCAGTGTACTACTTGACGAAAGCTGCTGACAACTGGTGGTCAACAATTGGACCTGATCTATTACAAGACCTAGAGTTTGGCTGGGAAGAGTTCAAAGTGGAATTGAGGGGGCAATTTTATACTGAGCGCATAAAAGGGATTAAATGCGAGGAGTTTCTTCGACTGAAACAGAAGGGTGCAACAATTCAAGAGTACTATGATCAATATGTGGAACTAATGCGTTTTGCTCAGGAAATTGTACCTGACGAGGCAAGCAAGGCAAGAAGGTTGTTCGGGGATTGGACTGGAGCAAAAGAGGAATGATCGCGCCGTTCATGTGCTCTACTTTGAAAGAAGCATATGATAGAGCCTCGGATCATTATCAGGTGTATCTGGATCAGCAGGAGGTTTACGGCCGAAGCAAAAGAAAGGCTGATAATAAACCACAGAGGTTCTCGGCAGTAAACAAGAAGGTGAATCTAGGAAGTTTTACTCCAACAATCGGCAGGGGAAGGGAAGGAATCAATTGGGGGAATCGTTCTACTTGTCGATGGTGCGGAAGAATTCATCCCGGGGAAAATTGTCAAGGGATGAAAGTTAAATGTTACACGTGTGGTCTTTTTGGACACAAGTCTTTTGAATGCCAAAGACAAATAGACAGCCCACAGAAAACTCTGCAAAATGTGAACCAAGGGAGAAGATTCAACGGGAACAATGGTCAGAAGCCTACTGGGACAGAAATGAGACGAACTAACTTCCAACCGGCAAATTTGGGAAGACCCATGAACACCCCACCGAGCTCCAATCATAAAGGAAAACAAGTGACGGGAGAGAGCAGTACTGGGAACCAAGGTAGAATCTACGTCGTCAACAGCACTCAGGCTCAAGCTGGCGACGCCGTAACTGGTACATTTTTTGTAAACTCAGTACCTGGACTAGTGCTATTTGACACAGGAGCTACCAACTCGTTTATATCATCTACATTTGCTGATAGATTGAATTTAAAGCCTACTATTGAGTTAGATCTAAATGTCAAAACTGCCTCAGGAATAATAATAGCCTGTAGATATGGTTACGAGAACATTAAAATAGAAATAGCCGGATTTAATTGTCCCAGAAACCTCGTTCGTTTCGAACTTGAGGGCATTGATGTAGTGCTCGGGATGGATTGGTTGAATAAGTACAAAGCCCAGATCTTGTGCAACGAACGAAAGGTCGTTCTACGAGGACCGAAAGGAAGGAGAATAACATATCGGGGAATTGACAAGCAACCTGAGTCAAGCTTGTTGACGATACAGAAATTGAAGAAGTACGCACACCAGGGATGCGAAGTATATCTTTGTTTAGTGCAAGGTGTCGAGGGAGAAGAACTAGAGATCGATCGAATTCCGATCGTGTGCGAATTTCCTAACGTATTCCCTAACGATCTTACGAAAATGCCACCAGAGAGAGAAGTGGAATTCACCATCGATTTGGTACCAGGAACCTCACCTATCTCGAAAGCGCCTTATCGAATGGCACCTAAAGAGATGGAGGAATTGAAGGCACAATTGGCGGAATTATTAGAAAAGGGATTTATTAGGTCGAGTGTATCGCCTTGGGGTGCACCGGTGTTATTCGTTAAGAAGAAGAATGGGAGTCTTAGACTGTGTATCGATTATAGAGAACTTAATCGGGTCACAGTAAAGAACAAGTACTGATAAGTGCTCATTTATCTATATTTTTCTCCCTTTCACTAAGTCTTTTTGTTTATAGATCATTCCAATTTTCATGAGAATTAGTGCTTATTTGTGTTATTTTGAAAGGATTTTGGTTTGGAAAGCATTGGAAGCAAAGATGATGATTTTCATGCATTTTGGAGTCAATGGGAGTCAAGGAGAAGCTATGGAGATGAGTGCAACACTTCCAAGGGAGCTTAAGACTTGTATTTGCAATGGTTTTGGTCATTTGGGCAAACTAAAACAAAAGAGAAGCAAAAGATGAAGGTGTTGAAGTTTCTGCACGTCGACATCTTAGTAATTGGATCATATCTCAGCCTAGGAATGTCCAAATTATGTGATCTTTGGATCATTGGAAAGACGACTTCAAGGGCTACAACTTTGCTAGAAATACACATTTCGTAATTCCGAACGGAAAATGGTGAAAAACAGCCTAGAAGTCAAAGAAGCTGCACAGAGTTCGAAAATGCAATTTCTGGAGAGCTGGCATACGGCCACCCATACGGCCACCCATACGGCCGTATGCATGGCCGTTTGTTTTAGGCCGAATTACAGTGCTAAAATGATGTTTTTGAAGAGGAGTCATATGGCCACACAAACGGCCGTTTACCAGGCCGTTTGGGACTTGCTCTGCTCACTATTTAAGCTCGTTTTGAGCATTTTGAACACGGTTTTGGCCAATGGTTGAACCCTAAACACTCCCATTCACTCTCTTTCATATTTTTAGGTTAGATTAGGCTTAGATATATGTATTTTAACACTTTTGGAGCTTGTAATCTTGGATTTGAAGCTTGGATTTCAAGATTCTTCCTCCCATTTCAATAGAGAAGTTTTCTTTTCTTTATCTCTTTTCTTTTGCAAGATTTATGTTTATTACTTGTGTTTTTGTGTTCTTTATGCTATTTAATCATGAGTAGTTAGTTTATGGGCTTGAGTTAGGGTTGTATTATCTATTTGGATGCTTAAGTATATTGCTATCATGTTTTAAAACCTTTGTCTACGCTTGAGTGGCAATGAATTTCCTTACTTAGCCGTTCGTGCTAACTACACTTCATTGTGTTCTTATCAGATGCTGTCTAGTGTGGGCTCGTGCAGCCCAGAGAACTCTAATAACTCATTAGAGTTCATGTTTCCTCTCCTTGACTATGAGGACTATACGCCACTTTCTGACGGGTGATGACCGTATGCTCCGGGCTACGCTCCAGATCCTCCGGCTCCAGTATATGTTCCAGACCTTGTCTACGCCCCTGACCCAGTTGATGTCTTTGATCCGGTTCCTGATCTTGAGCCCGTGTCTGCTACTGACTATGCTTTTGTTTCTGATTTACTGACGGACCCTGTCATGCCTTCGTTCCCTAGTAGCCCGCTGACTTTCATTGATGCTGTTCAGGCGAGCTATGGTTTTTACCCTATTGAGATGGTAGAGGAGAGTGACCCTCTAGAGTTTGTCGTACGTTACCCTTATCCGTGGGACCCTAGTCCTCCGGAAGAGTGGGATGAGTGGATGATGGTGATTACCCAGTGCAACTTCCTGGACCATATCACCTGGTTTGCGGGTGAATGGCATCTTGTCTGGGGAACATTCTGTGGCCCGGTATATCATCTCCTTGGGTAGGTTGTCTCTGTTTTGAAGGAAATCAGACTCTTTTTGGTGTATATATTTTTGATAGCCATGATAGATACTAGATGGCTAGTGGGTTCTAGTTTATCTTACGTTAACCCTGCTAAACTTATGTAAATATTACTAGTTGGTCGATATATATATATATATATATATATATATATATATATATATCTTTTGATGTTTATAAATGTTGGGAAGTGTATCTTCTGGTAAACCTTAGTTGTGTGAATCTAACTCTTCTTTAGCCTGTGCATTTAGAACGAATTCTATTAGGAAATGATAGACTTCTTTCTAAGTGTGGCGGTAATTTCTCCGGATGTACGGTATAGCCGAGTCGGGGTGTTACAGATTCTATGAAAGTTTACAAAAACTCTACAAAAGTCAATTAAAATCCATCACTTTAAAAGTATTTAAAAGTTCATGAAAGTCGTGATTGAATACACCCCCCTTAGTCTAATAAGAAGAAGTAACATTCAATTTGACTTTGTGAGAAATAATAGAGAAAGATATTCAAGAGACGGAAACATAAAAAAGAAAATGGATAAAGTACAATTAAGCTATTGTACTATTTGGGAAAAAGCAATTAGGCCATCGAACTCAAATAACCTCCAAATAAGCCATTGAACTTAGTAAAAAAGAGCAATTAATATTTTTAACAAGTTAACTTAAAGTACAAATAAGCCACTGAACTATCTAAGAAACATCAACTAAGCCATCAAACTCAAATAACTCCCACTTTTCTTTTTTTATGAGTTAATTTCATTTTTTGCCCTAAATTTATAGGTGACATTTCAGTTTTAGTTTTTTTTTTTTTTTGAATACTTGAAGCACAAAGAGTCAATTTCGATATCTCCTCCACTGAGGCTCGAACTCATGACCTTTCATTTGAGGGAGGCCACTACATGCCATTTGGGCACAAGGTGCTTGGCCAGTTTTAGTTATTTTTTATCTGAACATCCTTATTTATTATTATTATTATTTTTTTTATGAGTTATGGCCAAATATTTATTTAATAAAATAAAAAAATTTAAAAAAATTAATTTGCCCCTGGGCAAATTGCGAACTAATTCGTCCAGGGGACTAATATAAATAAAAGAAAAGTAAAAAAAAAATTAAAATTAAAACTAGTCCCTGGGCGAATTAGTTCGCAATTCGCCCAGGGGCATATATCAATTTTTTTTTTTTATTTTTCTTATTTGATTCAATAAATATTTGACCATAACTCATAAAAAAAAAAGAAAATAAATAAATAAGGATATTCGGAGAAAAAATGACTAAAACTGAAATGTTACTTATAAATTTAGGGCAAAAAATGAAATTAACTCATAAAAAAAAAAGTAAATAAAAAAGTGACTTATTTGGGAGTTATTTGAGTATGATGGCCTAGTTGATGTTTCCCAAATAATTCAGTGGTTTATTTGTATTTTAACCTGAAGTTAACTTATTAATAACGTTAATTGCTCTTTTTTACGAGTTTAGTGGCTTAATTGCTCTTTTTTACCAAGTTTAATGACTTATTTAGGTGTTTTTTGAGTTTGATGGCCTAATTGCTATTTCTCAAATAGTATGATGGTTTATTTGTACTTTATCCCAAAAGAAAAAGGTAAAAAAAAAAAAAATAGCCATAATTGTAAAAAAAAAAATGGAACATGAGTCGTCCAGTATTGACTTTCTGCTTAACTATTCATAAATGGTTCCTCACATAAATCAAAGCTATACTAGCCAGTAGCCACGGTCTTCTAGGAGTATTATATGTTGAAAATTATTAATAAGTGAATGAAAATTTAAAATTTTGTTTTCCAAGTATATTCATGAAATTATGGGTCTGTTTAGTTTACAAAAAATATTTGAGAGAATTAAAATTAAAATTTTATGAAAAAGAAATTATAGAAGATTAATTACATTATTTGGTTAGTAAAAAAGAAATTACTGGAGAATATTGATATGATAAGGAATAATGTGTATATTGATCAATATACCTCTACATAATAATAATAACAACATCAACAACGTAACAACAACAACAACAACAAGTGTGTATCACGGTCCAATATATATTTTTATAACTCATAATTTATATTATTTTAATACATAAAGTGTATTATTATTACACATAATATACATTATCTTATCTCAAAATTTTCATTATTCTATTCCATAATGTACATTATTCTAATGCGTAAAAAATATTATTGTAACACATAATATACATTATCTTACCGCAGAAGTTTTATTAATGTAACACATAATGTATATTATACTAACACATAATGTACATTATTCTAATTCATAATGTACATTATTCTAACTCATAATGTACATATTCTAACTTATAAAATTTAACGAAGTTATTTTGTATCGTGATCCACACAGTTGTATGGACTACAATAATTTACCCGACATTTTGGTCCCAATTATATTGTTAAATTTCAAATAAAGAAAATGGAACAAGTAAGGAAAGACGTAAATTGTTAATAATTCAAACTTAAATGTTAAGATTTGACTGAGTCCAAGGATTGCATATTCTTTGACAAAATAAAAGAGCACATCCCCATCGTAATATTCAACCTCAACATCATACATATCTATTACGTCATACTCCATCGTTTAATTTCTCTACTTTTCTACTTCTAGTATCGATTATCGCAAGAGAAGAGGATTACCGTAATCGAGAAAATGACAAATGACAATAACATCGTTATAGAAGAATAATGCTATTGTTTTTCTTAAATTTATTCTTTTGAGTTCATCTTTTACATGATAATAATTTTTTTTAAAAAAATTCATTGAATATTCATGAATTCGTTGGTCCATCATGAGTTTAAAAATAATAATAATTAGAGCTCATTTGTTTGATGAAAAACAATTAGAAAGAAAATAAATTTAAATTTATTAAAAAGAAACCGTACCGTTTGAGATATTGATTCTATTATTTGGTTTGTGAAAAATACGTTGTTATAAATAATTAGTAATTTATGATGCTCATATAGTCATATATAATAAAGATAGTGACGATAATATAGAAATTCATGTTATATCTCTTCTAAAAGATGTGGAAAATAAAATGTCAAAAGAGAGCAAGGACGGAATTCATTTTTTTATTGGAGTAAATTCTTCATCAACCAAATTAAATAA
This sequence comes from Ipomoea trifida, assembly GCA_003576665.1. Lineage (NCBI taxonomy): Eukaryota > Viridiplantae > Streptophyta > Magnoliopsida > Solanales > Convolvulaceae > Ipomoea > Ipomoea trifida. The sequence goes on from CP025659.1 coordinate 40,716,943, forward strand.
TGTAAAATCTATTTTTATTTTTATTTGTTCAAATTTGAGGAAAAATTTTATAAAAAAAAAAAATTTTCTGTAAACCAAACATGCCATTAGTAATAAAATAGAAAAGAAAATCCAATCAAATATACTTTGTCAAATTAGGAAGGAGAAACTTAGATGGGGATGAGAGTTTAGCATAACTTGTTACATAATCTCACTAGTAATTGCACCCGTGATATGCATGGACATATAATGTTAATGTATACTAAAGATTAAAAGTAGTGTAAAAGAGAAGTAGAATATAATATGAAATAAATAATGAAAAACGGTTTGAAATTCAATAATATTACACATTATTGAAAACTTCTTTGTAAACTACATTTTTAGTTGTACTTACAGATGGTAAATTGTCCCACAAATCAAAAATTTTAATCCCCTAGGATTACTTACTCTTGAGACTGCTAGATACATTTGACCATGATTAAAAATCGACTTTCTAATAAAAAACAAACCCACATGTGAAAGTGTTTGGCCTTGACTTTTATTGATTGTCATCGCATATGATAACATCAATGGAAACTACTTTCTTTGGAACTTGAAAGGCAATCTTGTATCCGAAGGTGTTAACGACATCCGAGGAATTAGAACCTTTGTTCATGCTTTCGTTCCAGACATTATTAGAGCTTCCAAAACATGATCAGCCAACCTTGTAACAATTAACCTAGTACCGTTGCACAGTCCCAATGATTGATCAATATTTTTAAAAAGCATGACTTTAATAGTCAAACAATGATTCGGTATTCCAGAACACCGTAAACCATTTAGGAACTCTGGTGTGTGCAAATCAGATAGCATATCTCCTGATGCATATGCTTTACTAATTATTTCACAACTTAAATACGTCCTACATTCTCCCTTGTTCATTTCACTCATATAATCGTTGATGCTATCTACAACATCAAAAGTTGGAGCCAAAATAGCACTGTTAAGAAGATAATCTGGGTTATTGTCCGAAGTTTGAAACTTAGGAAATGTGCTCCCAACAATTGCACCACCATGATCATCGGTATAGTGCAGTCTGGAATACTATGTTGGTCCCGATGGGTTTCAAAGTGAGTATAGAGGGGGGGGGGGGGTTGAATAGACTCACCAGGGTTTTTGAAAATTTCTTCATAAGTAAATACTCTTTCGAGTTATTACTTGATCAAAGCGTTTTGCAGCGGAAATATTTGTTACCCAAATTTTAATTTTAACTTTGCACGGTTTTGATAATGTATTGAGAAAAACATTAGGCTTGGTCTAATGATAAGCAGCGCAAGAATAATAAAGAGCGTAAGTAAAAGAGAGAGAGATCTAAAGAGCGTAAGTAAAAGAGAGAGAGAGATCTTTATAGTGGTTCTGCTGTTAACTAAGCCTATACTACTCCACTATTTTCCACAACATGTGAAGGATTGCACTAATGTCTCCTTTCGTAGTACAATAACTCCTCAACGTGCTCCCTTGATCACCAAGCCAGGCAGTCACGCTCTTAGGTTTTTCAACTTCTCCAAGTTTACTCCGCCTCTTTCTACTTCTTCACTAAGTAGAGATTGTTGTTAATGATTTAAACTTTTTTTCTCCAACTTGAAGTCTTGGCCTTAATGTTCTTGAATGAACCCTTGGAGCTGCACAAGATTTCTTGAAAGCTAGATATACCTTTTGAGTTTTTGAATATTTGCACACTAGATCGCTTGAGAGTTTTTGAGCATAAAGATAGCAGTATCACTTGTAGGCCAACAAATCCTTTTGAGTGAGTGTGAGTGTATTTATAGGTGTGAACTTTTGTGTCCGTTGGAGCGAGAGACAAAAACTCAAAACCTTTGTCCAGTGTGTAATATCTGCCGGGTATATGAGCCATGTGGATGTCAGTACTAATTAGCCGTTTGTCCAATAAAGCGTACAGACAATTTGTCTTTTCGTCTTAAACTAAAAGACATGTCATTAAATGCACATTGGGATTGGTTCCTAGGACTTGTTTGTCCAAGGTTGATCACCCACGTCTTTAAGGTTTCAGACAAAGAGAAGTTCAAAGAATGTTCTCTATCTTGTCCCCACGAGTGATTAATGGCTCAGCTTGTATCTTAAATGCTCATAAGAATGATTGATCTTATCGTTCTTCCAAAATCTCCTCGAATGATTTACCTTAACCATTTGCCTTCTTATTCATCAAGAAGTGAGCCCTTCCATGATTCGGACTTAACAACCTCTTAGTCTTCTTTCAGCTTTGCCATGTCTTCGGCTTTCAGATCTTCTATCTTCAATGTCTTCGTGCTTCATCTATTTGTCCTAGTCATTGAGCAAGACTAAGTAGCATTCGACCTAATCTATTACATCAGATCGGCCATGAACTCGGCCTATTCTAACGTACACAAGATGAGATCAAAAATTGGGGGCCTCTAACATACATACTGGTATCATCAAAATCTAAGAGCTCGAGGTTCCTAACATACTAAGATCATCTTCATCATCAATGGATTTACCAATGACCCCATCACCAATATCAGCAATGCACTTTACAAATTGATCAATTTGTTATTATTCTTCCTTTGATTGGATTCCTCTAAGACGTAGATTTTTTGTCAGCCCAAAAACCTTACAATTCCACCATAAATAGGAAGAGTTGATAGTTGCCCCAACTATATCTTACCTTGTGCCCTTTAGAATAACTGGAAGGATCTGTCTAAATTAAAATCTCCACCAAGAACAACTGTTTTCCCCAAAAGGCATGTCATAACTATTTGGAATTTTTTTTTGAGAAAATAACTATTTGGATTTTTGAACCTTAACAAATCTCTCATTGTCTTGTCTAAAGTCTCAAAACAATACTTATGCGTCATCGGAGCTTCATCCCATATAATCAATTTGCAATAAACAATAACCTCTGCCAAAGGACTGCCTTCACTCACATTGTAGGTTGAATCTTCATTAATAGAGATCGGTATCGCAAACCTTGAATGGGCAGTCCTCCCCCTCCCCTCGGTAATAAAAGTGGCGCTATGCCGCTTGACGCCACATTTAGAACTATATCTCCTTTTGGCCTTAAATAGGAAGAAAATGCTCTCTATAAGAAGGTCTTACCTGTTCCACCGTAGCCATATACGAAGAACAATCCACCCGCCTTGTTGTCAACATTTAAAAGGACCTCATCATATATTGCCCTTTGTTCTTCGGTAAGTTGGCTAACCAAAACTTCATTCTCTACCTTTTGACCAGCACGGTCATAAGATAATTCCTCTTGTATGAACTTATTTGCTTGTAAGTTGTAACTTTCCACATTCAACAATGGCATATTAGGAAAATTTTTCAAACTTTTTCTCAATGTTGAAAGAAATTAAGCAAACCCATTTGCAATTTCATGAAATTCAAACTAGGGTTCTACATTGCAATTCAATCCATCAAATTATTCACAATCAATAAAGGAAATCAATGAAACAATGTTCTATGATGCTATTCTAACCAATATAAACAAACAAATCATTATAAAATTCACAAGACAATGTGCTATGCTTTTTCAAGATTTTCAACCTAAAAGCTTCATAATAACCATGGAGATGATGTTTTGGAGATGTTTTTACATTGTTGGGATGATTTCTACCTTGAATCTTGAAGAAAAATGAAGTTTGATGAAATTTTTACTCACTATTGCGTGGGAGAAGTGCTTTGCGTGGGGGAAAAAGCAAAAAAATGGAGTTTGGGAGTGGGTTGGCGTGGTCTCGGCCAAAATCCCGTCAATCACCGATCCACGTGGACGCCACACGTGGAGGGTCCACATGGTGCCATACTGGAATTGGTCCACATGGACTCCACGCGTGGGATGTCCACGTGGACCAGCACTGGAAACAGTCCACGTGTACTCCATGCATGGAGGCCATGTGGCACAGTGTTGTAGGGATTTTCCTCCATTTCCCGGCTTTTTCCTTCCGCCTTTGGTCAATTTTAGCTCCAACTTAGCACCGTTTTGGCCACCAAACCCTGCAAATTAGTCTTCAAAAACATACACTAATAATCACTAACATGCTTAGATTAATGCCTTAATCTTCCAAGAGATTGGTCAAAAACTCTTAGAATTCAATCAGTACTACAATTAAGAAACAAGAATAAGAATTCCAATTATAGCAATCAATTTCCACAATTGAGAATTAAAGATCAACACTAGGCATTACAACTTTGCACAATTCAATCCCTATAGAGAAATTAGTTACTCATTCTATGAATTGAAATCACAAAACCTAATTTCATGCAATGAATTAGAATTGCAATCAAAGTTGAAATATAAAGTAGGATAGAAATGAAGATTACCTAGGAGAATTCAATTACAAGCTTCAATATAAAATTGCTTCTTCAAACTTGGATCAAATGATGAAAATCTCTAGGATCTCTCCTTTCTCTCCCTACAATGCTCTTCAAAGTAAAATGCTAACACTAGTACAGAATTGATAAAAAAATATAGGACAATTTGCGTCCGGAGTTTAAACTCCGGACGCGTAAAGTGATGCGGTGGTATTTTTGTAATTAAAAATTTAATATTTAATTATTTTTTCTTTAAAAAAAAAAAACAAATGGACCAGCTGCGTCCGAAGTGGGCACTTCGGACGCAACTCGTCCGTAGCGTAACAATAGCTGCGTCCGAAGTGCGAACTTCGGACGCAGCTGCTTATTTATTTATTTATTTATTTATATTTAGTTTTTAGTTAAAATCTTTAGATCTGGATCTCAATCTCACCGCACCATCTTCAAAGTCCAAACACCTTCCCGACACAGCCTCCGCCCAGCCGTTGCACTCCGTCGCCTCACGCCCTCTCCTCAAGCCCAGCCGCCGCTGCACTCTGTCGCTGCTCTCCACTAGCCGCCGCATCGCCACTGCTCCTCGCCGCCGGACGCAACTGCCGCACCTCCCCCCACTCCTCGCCGCTGCTGCTCGTCGGGGCCGTCTCAGGTACGTACGTTATTAGTTTATTTTATTTATTTGTTTTGTATTTAAGAAATATTTATTATTGTGTGGACGTTATTACTATTGATAATCTTGTGAAAGCGTTTGGTTATATAGGTCAAGTGGATTGTGATAGTATATTGTATTCAAGTTCAAAAAGTTCTTTGACATCCATTAGTGGAGGTGGTGTTTCATCATTTATTGAATTTCAACCAAAAGTGAAGAGTGGTTTTGTGAGGTCTGAGAAATACACAAAGGGGATGGCTGAGAAGAAGGATTACTATGAGCCGGGCAAACTTTGTTATGCGTGATATAGTCTGGGCAAAATGTGGAAAGAAGTGCCCTGCTTGGCCTGCCATTGTTATTGATCCACTATGGCAAGCACCTGAATCTGTTCTTAGAGCTTGTGTTGCTGATGCAATTTGTGTGATGTTCTATGGGTACTCCAGAAATTGACAAAGGGTAATGTGTGTGTGTGTTTTATTTATTTATTTATTTATTTATTTATTTATAAATTTGAATAGTAACTTTTCCAATGCTTCTATACCTCCTTAATTGCACTCATGGAGATAAAATGGGTTGTCTTAAATTGTCTACATATTTCTGTGGATTTACAACTAAGGGAACAAAAAGCCAGGTACCTTGATTTACATGACATATGCTACTGCACTTTCATTTGGCCTCAACATTAGTTTACTTTTTGACTTGTAACTTCCTCAATCCTCATTGAAATTTTCTGGCAGCCTTTCAAGCAGGGCTATGGAAAACAATAAACAAACTGCAATGCCTGAAAAGGTTGAAGTTGTCTGCATGGGTGTTTGAAGGAATTTATTACCCAAATCTTCATTTGTATGTTCTTAAATTGAATCAAGGAAAAAAGAAAACTTCCTATAAATTTCTTAGTCTATAAAGGTTACTGATTGTGATCTTGAATAATTCGGTCAAGTCATCCTCATCCCTCTTTTGATTTAATTCAAGTCATCCTCATCTCCATTCTTGAATTGATTTTCGGCCAAGTCAACCTTATCTCCACACTTGATTTAATTTTCGGCCAAGTAATCCTCTTTGAGCTAGTCATCCACATCTTCAACAATTAAAGAGGCAAGGTCATCCTAATCACCAAAAATATCTTCATTGCATGAGTTAGCCTCTAAAATATTTTGTGAGGGAACCCATTCGAGATTGACTTCAATTTTGACTTATAATTGCAACATCTTCATCACGAATTAATTAATTCTTCCAAAGAATTAATTCTTGCAATTTGATCCGTTGACTTGCTTCGGGATGTCTTCGAATCTTGATCAATCTTCCAAATTCTCCTCAATTTGTAAAGTGGAAGCGAATGACTTATAAAAATTTATACTATTATAATTTCCGCTTAACCGATTCGGCTTGTGCTCGACGTAATCCTATACTAGACTCAAAATAAAATTGGGGGTCTAATATTACATATTTGGTTCATCAAAACAATTACAATATATTCCTAACAGGTTTTACAACTTACGTTATACTTGAAATAACAACCAAACATTGTGTTAGACTGCAGTGACAACCAACTACACCACGAAACCATCTGTGTTTTTTGGGCATTAACTAATTATTTGTACAATGATCCACATCATATGGATGTCAGAGCAATGCATTACTAGATAAGATGTAAACTGTAATGAACAATATTAGAGAAATTAGTTCATTGCTTTTCGTAAGTTTAATTTATACTTTATATCTGCAACTCGTATATTCAAAATGGCTCTAAAATGGATCAGTCCTAAACCATCCATCCTATATCACTTTTAGCATGTGAGAATGGGGGATATATGGTTAAGAAATGGCAGATAAAAAAAAATCGATTCAGCCAGTTGAACAGTACAAGATTCAAAAAAAGAAAAAAATATTGAGTTATACAAATTTTTCAAACCTATCTGATTAGATGAATCTATATTTAAAACAAATTTTTCGGTCAGGTAATTCTAATAACTACACTGGAAAACTTGTTTAGCATTTACCATCATACATATTTAAATAATCAATATTAAAATATTAAAAATATATAAATTAATTGCATCAATTATTTTAAGTATATTTTTTTAATCAACCAGTAAATAATGTAGCACAAGAAAAATAAAATCACAAATTGAGGCACAAAAACCTTGTTACATAATCGATGGACTCGGTTAGATTTATTGTTAACTGAGAACCAAAATGTGAGTTATCCAATAGTCAATGAACATCTTTTTTTTAGAGTTAATCAAAGCTATGTTCCTCTGACTATATTGGTTTTTCACAATTAGATGGGAACAGGAGGAAGAAAAAACTTAGAATATGAAAAGATAGTTTTAGCCCTTTCTCTGATGACCAAATAACAACAAACATTGGCGAACGAAGAGGAGGAAGAAACCTAGCTGATTAAAGTACGGTTTTACCCTTTACGTCACACTTGAAATAACAACCAAACATTGGAAACATTTTGATTGATCAGAATTGACATTTCTACCAATGGAGATTAAATTATTTCTCGTTTGGAAATGGCTTAGCCCGGACTCGAACCGGAGCCCTTTTTAATATCAAAAAAAAAACTACTCATTTTATAATGGCTTCGCCCGAACTTGAACCGAAGACCTTCAGTGTGTTAGACTGACGTGATAACCAACTACACCACGAAACCATCTGTGTTTTTTGGGCATTAACTAATTATTCGTACAATGATCCACATCACATGGAGGTCAGAGCAATGCATTACTAGATAAGATGTAAACTGTAATGAACAATATTAGAGAAATTAGTTCATTGCTTTTCGTAAGTTTAATTTATACTTTATATCTGCAACTCCTATATTCAAAATGGCTCTAAAATGGATCAGTCCTAAACCATCCATCCTATATCACTTTTAGCATGTGAGAATGGGGGATATATAATTAAGAAAAGGCAGATAAAAAAAATCGATTGAGCCGGTTGAACAGTACAAGATTCAAAAAAAGAAAAAAATATTGAGTTATACAAATTTTTCAAACCTATCTGATTAGATGAATCTATATTTAAAACAAATTTTTTGGTCAGGTAATTCTAATAACTACACTGGAAAACTTATTTAGCATTTACCATCATACATATTTAAATAATCAATATTACAATATTAAAAATATATAAATTAATTGCATCAATTATTTTAAGTATATTTTTTTAATCAACCAGTAAATAATGTAGCACAAGGAAAATAAAATCACAAATTGAGGCACAAAAACCTTGTTACATAATCGATGGACTCGGTTAGATTTATTGTTAACTGAGAACCAAAATGTGAGTTATGCAATAGTCAATGAACAACTTTTTTTTAGAGTTAATCAAAGCTATGTTCCTCTGACTATATTGGTTTTTCACAATTAGATGGGAACAGGAGGAAGAAAAAACTTAGAATATGAACAGATAGTTTTAGCCCTTTCTCTGATGACCAAATAACAACAAACATTGGCGAACGAAGAGGAGGAAGAAACCTAGCTGATGAAAGTACGGTTTTACCCTTTACGTCACGCTTGAAATAACAACCAAACATTGGAAACATTTTGATTGATCAGAATTGACATTTCTACCAATGGAGATTAAATTATTTCTCGTTTGGAAATGGCTTAGCCCGGACTCGAATCGGAGCCCTTTTTAATATAAAAAAAAAAAAACTACTCATTTTATAATGGCTTCGCCCAAACTTGAACCGGAGACCTTCAGTGTGTTAGACTGACGTGATAACCAACTACACCACGAAACCATCTGTGTTTTTTGGGCATTAACTTATTATTTGTACAATGATCCACATCACATGGAGGTCAGAGCAATGCATTACTAGATAAGAT
>CP025659.1:40730870-40742612 GCA_003576665.1 Ipomoea trifida
GCGATTCCCTTCCTCCGGCGATTCTTCACCATTTCTTCACCATTGTTTGCGATTCTTCACCATTTTGCCGGCGATTCCCTTCCTCCGCAAGAGTTCTTCACCCTTTCCCGACGTAATCGCCTGCGCTTTGCCGTTTTCCGATTTCAACGCCGATTCCCTTCCTCCGCAAAGAGCATTTCGCCGTTTTCCGACATACTCTCATCGCCGACGATTACTACAGCACTCGTTCCCGGAAATTTTTGCATACTATCAGCAGTCTTCAGCAGTCTTCACACTACGTAACAGGTATTTCTTCACATTTTTTATATTTTGGGATTTTAGTTCAAAAATTTTACGTTTTATTCAATGTTTTGTGATTCTTAGTAGTTTAATGAGTTTCTCTGGAGTAGATTTCTATTGTATATAATATACAATGTTAATATGGAGAATATGAAGCGTGAAAATGGAGTTTTGAATGTCTAAATGTATAACATTGATAAATATAATTACAAAACATATTGCCCTTGAAAATGTGTGAATGTAGAGTGTTCAAACTGTGAATATAGACTACTGCTTCTGTGAATGTAGTGATTTGAGTGTGTGAATGCATAACAGTGTTGATATAAGTACTAAACATGTTGCCCCTTAAATGTGTGAATCTAGAGTTTTCAAAATGTAAATACACAGTATATGGTATGTGAATCTAGTGTTACGAATGTGTGAATGTAAAGAGATAGTAATAGGATTACTGAACAATTATCACTGAAATGTATGAATGTGTTGTTTTCAAACTGTGAATATAGAGCATTGCTTCTGTGAATGTAGTGATTTGAGTGTGTGAATGCATACCAGTGTTGATATAAGTACTAAACATATTGCCCCTTAATGTGTGAATCCAGAGTTTTCAAAATGTGAATACACAGTATATGGTATGTGAATCTAGTGTTACGAATGTGTGAATGTAAAGAGATAGTAATAAGATTACTGAACAATTATCACTGAAATGTATGAATGTGTTGTTTTCTAACTGTGAATATAGAGCATTGCTTCTGTGAATGTAGTGATTTGAGTGTGTGAATGCATAACAGTGTTGATATAAGTACTAAACATATTGCCCCTTAATGTGTGAATCTAGAGTTTTCTAAATTATTCAGTGGTACAATTGGCAGCAATGGTGAACACAAGAGCTATACTTTCTTCTCAAGCTGTAGAGGCAGACAGTTCAGACTCGTCTATCCCAGCCGAAATAAGAACAAAACAGCGTAATGATAGGCCCTCTGCCGCTGAAAAACAAACGGGAAAGAGGAAATCAGTGGAAAAAGGGGAAGGTGGTTGCGCTGAAAGAGCAACAAAGAGAAAAACTGCAACAAAAGATGAGGATGAAACTGTGGACAAACAACAGAAGACATGGAATACAAGAATGAGCCCGAAAATCGTGGCGGAGTTTGTTCAACAGCTGACTGCTGAACAGAAAAGGGCCGTGGAAGAGATTGGATTTGGACGGATATTACACCTCCAACTAACAAAGAGTGAAGGCCCTCTAATGAAGTACTTGATTAGGCAGTTCGATGTTTATCGCTCTGCAATCCAACTTGAAGGGGGTGAATTGCTGCTTATAGAAGAGGATGATGTTCAAAGAACATTGGGGATCCCGCAAGGGAGCAACGTGGTTGAGGAGGCCACAAGATTTGAGCATCTGTCAGAAGATGGTGATAATGCAGCATATGCCAACCTTGTGGCATCATGGAGGGAGCGATGGGGGATTGATGGCAAATCCCCAATCACAACATCAATGCCCGGGCAGATACTGAAAAGAGGAGACCATGGAGATATGTTTAAACGCGACTTTGTCTTGTTTATAGTCTCAGTAATGCTGTGTGGCCACCAAGATAGGTGTTGCAACTTTAGGATTCTAAAATCCTTGATAAACCTTGACCAGATCAAGACCTTCAATTGGTGTGCCTATACACACAAGTCCATGGTCGACTCCATTCAATCTTTTCAGAAAAATGACAAGCAATTCTTCACTGGACCCGTTGCATTCATCCTAGTAAGTTCACTTTATTTCGATTTTTCATTACTGTTTTTATAAAATAATGACTTATTTGTTTGTGAATCTAATGTATTTAATCTGTGAATATATGGATATGAATGTGTGAATCTATAACATATAGTAATATTGTAACGCCCCGTAAATTCCTTTCAAGCCTTTCGTTCGTTAATTAATTCCTTGGGCAATTTAACACTTTTGCACAAGATGTTTTCAAGAGAGCAAACAAGAACACGTTCGAGAGGATGAGAATGACTTTCCAATAAAAGGAAGGCCACGTTTTCTAAGGGAAAGAGAAGAACTCGGCTTTGAAAGAAAATGAGAACGAGGTTCGCCGTGGTTAAAAGAATTTCTCAACTTAGGAGAGTATCAAGTTCTTTGAACAAAGAGGATGAACGAAAAGAACTTGGCTTCGAGAACAGATAAGCGCAAGATTTAGAACATCGAAGGAGTTTTCAACGATAGGGTATTTAGCTTATTCGAGGAAAAGAAAGAAATTTAGATTCAAAAGGGATTAAGAATAAGGTTTCGAAAGACAGAAACGGTTTGTCAATGATAAGGAATTCAGTTCTTCAAGGTAGGATAAAGATTCAATTTGAAAGAGATAAGAATGAGGTTGAAAACGCAGAACGTGTTTCTCAACGGGTAGGATATTTAACTTACTCAAGGAAAGGAGGAATCCGGTTCCTAGAGAAGTTAAGAACGAGGTCGTAGTAAGGCATAGCCGCTTTCTCTCAGACAGGGTATTCAATTTCTCAAAGAAAAGAGAGGAGTCTATTTCCCAACGAAGGTGAGGAGGAGGTTTAGAATGGATAGAAAGGGATGCTTTAATAAAAGAGGGTGCAATCCCCAAAAGGGAATGAGAAAGATTCGGTTCCAAGAGTCGATAGTAATGAGGTCTAGAAAGATGGAAAGGATTCTTTAACGATAGGGTATGCACTTTTCCAAACGGAAAAGACAAATTCAGTTTCAAGCTAAGATGAGAAAGAGATTAGAATAGGTAGGTAGACGGGATGTTTCGATACGAGGGCACTTTAGAGTTTTAAGAATCAAGGAGAATTTAGTTTTCACAAGGATATAGAATGAAGATTACAACGGATAGAAGGGGTTTCCTAACGAGTATGGTACTTAGGATTTGCGAAAACTGTGAAGGATTCGGTTTAAAAGAAATAGGAAGTCTCTCAACTCTAAGCGGTTTCTTCGGGTTGACGATCTGACCACGACATGTTGACTGATTGATAGACCTTGCCTGCTTCCCACGCAACACGGAACTAGATTCGAATAAGCTTTACATATAACCTACGGTTCGCACCACCTTATTACTCCAAGAGAGGCTGAAGGCGATGAGTCGCTGTTTGACCGATTGGTGCAGAACGAAAGGATTTTCGAGGAAGCTTTATGAAAAGATAGGTTCAATTAGAAAGGTATTGCCCGATTTTGAAAGGAGATTCACTTATGGGTAATAGTGATCTTTAGAAACTAAGGGTACTTCCTTAAGCTCTTGCGCGAGGGATTACTTTCGAAGGTACACCGAGTAGGTTACACGAGGTCCACTTCACGGAGCCATACACCACTTGCTTACGGCGTTTCTTCTTATCTTCGGGATCTTCAGCGTTCAGGTGTTCCTTCTACTTGACTTAATCTTCTTTGTTTGGAGGTTGCAACTTCTAACTTGTTCCTTCGTTGTCGCTTCAGGGATAGGTAAGACTACCTTAAGGTCTGCAACTCACGACCTCGAGTTATAATTCTTCGCGTAAGGTTAACTCCGAGTTTAGCTCGCATGAGACTCTTCATGGCTGATCCGGAAGCTTCCACTTTGCGTGTTTTAACTCTTTCTTGACGCGTCAGCACCCGCTATTGCCGTTCCCTCAAGGCCGAGGGTCTTCGAGTCTTCAGTCTTCGAGCTCCAGTTGTTTTCTTCATCTTGTGCCGAAGTTCAGCTGCACGAGACGTGTTCTTCAAGTCTTGAGGTTAGCGAAGATCTTGCAGACGATGCTTCACGCGCGAAGACGCCATTCCCGAAGAACGTAGGCCGTTGTCGTTGACTCAAACCGCGAGTAGATTAATCTTCTTTGACGAGCCGCCAGATCTTCTGTTTGCTTCGACGCACGCGGTGCATCCAACGTCTGTATCAACTAACTACTCATTCCTAATCTAAGGCAAGATCTTAGGCAAAGCTAAAACGAAGCAACGTAACTAAAAGCGATTAAGACTTACCCGAGAAGACGAGCCGCAAGCTGCAAACAACGAGGTTAACAAGCACAAATATATAAACAGATAAGGCGTCGTCCTCACCGCGATTCCTAGAATTCACACATCCTAGGATTCTCAAAACATCTTAATTCCTACTGATCAAGTCCTAGAGTCTCAAAAGTTCAACCCTAGGATCTCTACTCAGACCTCAACACAGGCTCTGATACCAACTGTGACACCCCAACCTCACATAGGCTGAGATAGCTAAGAACTTAACATAAAAGCTGCCAATCTCAACCAACAAACCAAACATAGCGGAAGCAATTTAAACTAAGGGCGTCATGCCACATCTAGGTATATCACAGCCTAGATGCACAGGCTAAACATAAAACGAACTAAACTGTCATATCATATAACTGAATCAAAGTATACAACATCTCAAGTGGCACACAGGCCAAAGCATAAATCTACAAACATAACCACTATCTAAGCTCCTCACACGGGTGTATCTCTATCGCGCTCACGCATAGACTTTAAGGCCAACCTGGAAAACACACGAAGAACCATTAGCAAAAGACTGCTAAGTAACCACCATTCACACCCGCAAGGAAGTATAGATATACATATAAGTTGTAAATAGGTTTACACACCCATATAGAATATAAACACCAACGAACTGTTCAATAGTTCAAAATCGATACTCAACAAGGATAAACTGAACGAATCACAAACCAAGACTCAATCCAATAAATCCAATAACCAATAACGAAAGCATAATGCATAACGAATCATAATCAGAGATACCAACTGAACACAATCCAAAAAGGGAACATCCCAACTCCAGAGAATGACAAGGCAACAACCGAACAATCCAAAGAACTCATAAGGACCAACAACGAAAGACATCCCAACATCAACCTCCCAACCAAGTCACACCATAGGTTAGAAGTCAATAGTCACGAGTCAGACGGGGTGATTAGTCCCACTCACAGGGACCGAAGTCCAATAGTAACCCATAGTAACCACAGGGGTAATCAAACCAAAGCACAGGGGTAGCGAACCCAAAGCACAATAGTAACCAATAGTAACCAATAGTCCACCATAGTAACACCATAGTCCACAACCAATAGTAACCAATAGTAACCAATAGTAACCAATAGTAACCAATAGTAACACCATAGTAACACAATGGTCCATCACCACAACCATACTCCAACACCAACTCATCCAACCAAGACGTGGGTTCATCTCAAATATGAACACCAACCAACTCCCAGATCATAACTCAAAAGATCAAAACCAAGGACATCAAGAATGGAAACCCAAAAACATGAATCAATACTCCAAACTAAGGCATCAATTGCCCAATGAAAGACATGAATACATACTCCAAATACATGGTGAAATACTCAATAAAACAATCCAACAATGATCAGAAACAAGGAACCAACAACAGACACAACAACTCTGAACAGCTCTCTGGAAAACAATTCCCAGAAGCCTAGCGGAAGACCTCAACGGAACTCACCCTTCCGCCGCCCTCCTCCGCAAGGAGGAGACGGACCCCCTCCACGGGCCAGCCACCTCCGCCCATGCACACCGCTGCCACCTTGCGGATCACGTCGACGGATCACATTATTACGTCTCAGGTCTCCGCAAGGCCAAATCCCACTCCCAGATTCCAGAATCAACAACAGACATGAACAAATTCCCATTTCCAGAACACAATCAGACCAAAGACACTCACATTTCATCCAATTTAGAGTCCAAAAATAAGGAAATCCATAACATCATGATCATACAACACAAGACAAAGATCAAGATGCAATCCAACAAAGAGAATCAACAAAATAGGCTAATCACAAGGAATTTCCAGGATTTCCAATCACCAAAAATCAATATATATAGAATAGGGAATGAAATAATTTTGATGGACATGGATGGTTACCTGTGAAGCGCAATTAATCCCAAAAGCATACTTAATCCATAGCAACACCCAAACTCAAAGCTCGGTTCATAATCGTGAACCTGAAGAATTAATATAATTCTAACACCGTCACTAACTATTAACAACAATACCAATATTGATATTCCTAATCGGGCCATCATACTTATCACCCGGGAGCTATAATTAATCACTAACGGACTATAGGTTAAATAACATTAGGCATAGGGTAGCAACCTATTAATATTAACATAATTACTAATCCATAACAATAGTCCTAATTAACCTCAAAACATAACATTGCCGTACTTAAGGCTGAAATAAGGATTTACCTTAAAACCAATATGCTGTCTACAGGATTCGAACCCGAGGCCTTCAACCTAGCACAAAGCACCCTACCACTACGCCACTTCGCCCGTTCGTGCTACACTACGCGACTGACAGCCCAAGTTCTTCCCACGGCTTCCGGCCACCAGCAACCGAATCGGAGAAGAGAGAAGATACGCCGCCGTCGCCCCAAGTCATCAGCCACCACCGTCGGCCTGACCGGTCCTCGCAATGTCGCTGGAAAGGAGAAACCACCGCCACTTGTTGCGTCGCACAACCGCCCCGCTACCGTCTTTGTTCTTCCGGCCTCCCTAGACGGCTGAGGGCATTCCGTCTTCGAGCTCCGTTACAGTTCTACGGAGGGGAGACCTCCGCCAGCTACTACCGTCGAGAAGGATCCTCGCTGCCGTTGCTTGTTGGAGAAGGGGAGGAGTATCGCTGCCACCGTTCACCAACAGCCGCCACTCCGTCGTCCGCCAGCTCGCTCACGCCACCGGAGAGACGGGAAAGGAAGACGAAGATGCTGAAGTGGCCGTTCCTACTTGCTCTGCCAGACGCCGTGGCTGCGGTAGCCGTTCACCAACGAAGGGAGAGGATCGCCGAGTTGTGACTCTGCTCGCACCGTCGGAAAAGGAGAGGGAGAGATAAGGCCGCCACTTGCCTTCACGGAACCATCAGCTCCGCCGTCCTCTTCCGCCAAGCTGCATGCCGAACATCCACCTCTGCCACAGCCCCGAGCCACCGTCGAGGAGGAGAAAACGCCGTCGAGAGCTCACCCGTGTTGCCGGAACAGGGGAGGAAGCCGCCCCTTAGCTCACCGGGAAACATTCGCTGGCCACCGTTGCGTCGAGAGAGAGAAAAGGGTGATCGGAGGGAAAGCTTTGCTCCATCGCTGCCGTGATGCTCCGCCCCAACACCGTCAGGGTCCCTTGCCGTCGGAGATGGAGGTTCGAGCTCGCCGGTGTGTTCTTGTTGCCGTCGCTGGTCGCCGGCGTCGAGAGGGAGAGAACGACGAGAGGGAAACGAATGAGGAGAGGCAATGAAGTTTTGGCTGCTGAACATCTAACTTGCCCTATTTGGAAGCTACTAATTTGGGTAGGTTTCCAAAAATGGGTTTGGGCTAGATCACAATTAGAATGGGCTAAAATAATAATAAGGATTGGGTCATTTAATCATAGTCTATAAAATATAAATAATAACTCATGGGCTTAGTATATTCTTTAAGTAAATATAATTTGTGGGCTCAAGGATAACCATAGATATAATTACGGGCTCACTAATAATATTATGTAGGGATATATATATATAACTATAGAAATATTGGCCCATAGACTATTTATATTAATTATATCAATAACCTATATATATACATAGATACAAGAGTGTAATCCAAGCCCATAAGAAATAATTATACTAATAATTATTTAAATAATTATTTAATAAGAAATAACCCCTTATAATATTCAAAAGAGTGGTAGGAATTTTCGGGGTGTTACACGAGGAGACCCCCAAATTTTTCTTTAGTGTCTTAAAATAACCTTTGCTTATTTATGTCTATTCAGTAAAGCAAACGAAGTCTTAAGATATCCAAAGTTTCGGATATCACCAAATCTGTAAACAGAGATATGTTTCTCTCGAAGACTCGAAGACTTGAAGACTCGAAGACTTGAAGATTTGAAGACTCGAAGATTTGAAGATTCGAAGACTCGAAGACTCGAAGACTCGAAGACTTGAAGACTCGAAGACATGAAAACACGAAGACATGGATCTTAGGTCAAAAACGGGAAGGACCAAGTTTCCATAACCGAGCAATCAAGGAAGTGATTGACTCGAGGAGTTAAAGAAAGAATGATAAAGTTAATCATTCTCTCGACCAAGGCAAAAGACATTCTCTGATAAGTTGCCTTATTTATTGCCTTGATGATGGGTATAACTGAATGTCATTTTGGGTCCTATGCAACGATCCCAAGGAGCATTTAATGATTGTCACATTTTTAGGGACAAAAAGTACTTTGTCCTTTTCTAAAGGTGGACAAACGGCTAGAAAGTACTGACATTCTGAAAAAGGAGAAAACATTACCCATTAGATAATACTCACTGGACAATAGGTTTTGAATTTCGATCTCCCTCCAACGGATCTGAAATTCCACCTATAAATACCCTTGTTCCATCTCACTTTGACAAGGTTGAATTGCGCGAAATATTGTTGCTCAAGCGAAAGATTTCTAGTGTGATATTCACAACCGTACTAAGCTTTATTTAGTTTTATTTGGAAATTCTTGTGAGCTTAAAGAAGGAAAGCTCAAGAATTCCAAGTTGGAGATTTATCTACTTATTCAACCATCTCTACAAGTGAAGTAGAAAGAGGCGGAGTAAACTTGGAAGAAGTTGAAAAACCTACCACAACATAGCTGCCGGGCTTAGTGATCAAAGGAGCTTGTTGTAACGGAGATTGTACTATAAGGGAAATATAGTGCAAACCTTCACGTGTTGTGAAGAAGAGTGGAGTAGGCTTTGTTAACAGCCGAACCACTATAAAAACTCTCTCTCTCAGTGGAAGGTTCATATTCACACATTTCAGTGATACTTGTTCACATATTTCAAAAATTAAAGTAGTATCTGTTATAGATTCACACATTCATGTCGATATATTCACACCTTCAATACTATATATTCACAAACTGACAAGTATATATTCACAGATATCATTCATTATATTACTATCTGTTATAGATTCACACATTCATATCCATATATTCACAGATTAAATACATTAGATTCACAGTTTGAAAGATTCATATTCACACATTTCAGTGATACTTGTTCAGACAGATTGTGAACATAGAGATAACAAGGTGTGAATATATGGTTCTATATTTGGTAAGCATAAGCTTCTATTTTTTGTTGACTAAATACTTCTATTATGTGTGTAACACCCCGATTTCCTGTTCTGACAACTATTACAATATGCGTAATATAACGCTGCGGAAGCTTACCCTTTAGCAGAAAACCGGGTGCTACCGCCACACTTAGAATGAAGTCTATCACCTCTTTGATAAAACTTTCACTCTGAGTGCACAGGCTAAAAGAAATACACTCAACATCAACACCCCAACATCAAAATATAAAATTCTAGGCATATATATATATATTAATGTCAAAGATATCTACAAGAGTTTGCCCGACGGGCTGTCATTACAACTTCGGGTCCTCCACAACCTAATAGATTAGAGTCAGCCAAAACTAAGGCAACCAAAAGATATTTACTGGGTTGACTGGGGTTGCTAGAATATAGTGAGGGGATGCTGGAGTATAGCCTGGAGAGCCTGGAGAATAGTCTGGAGAGCCTGGAGAATAGGGGTCTCTGTCCGACGTGTCATGCAAAGTCTGACCAGCAAAAGTAGGTCCCGGGCAAACATGATCAAGAGTGTTTGCCGGGCTACAGGATCTCTCACTGGATGACATCTGAAATGACGTACACGGTGAAGTGTAGTTAGCACAACGGCTAAGTAAGGCAATCCATTTGTCACTTCCATCAGGTATAAGGTTTGACAAATAATTCATAAAGATAAATACACATTACCAAGTATGGTGTCTATGTCTTTCATGACTGTAATCAACAGTTAATGCCATATAATCACCAGAATATAATGAGAATATAAATCACAACACATTTTCTTTATTCAACTTCCTAGTTCATCAGACTATGTTGCCTTTGACTTTCTTTCAAACAGGATAGGTTTTCAGCACTATCCATGTCTATCGCATATGTCAATGCCACAATTATGACTTCTAGTTGTCTTTAAGTACGAAAACGCTACTTAGTTTCTGACTAGAAGCAAGAGACCTTATAGAGAACACAAGTGTCTTTGACTAGACCGAAATCGGATCTGGACATGGGGATTACGGTCCTGCCCCAAGTCTCGTTCGTGATCCCTTGGACGAAGGTTCATCATTATGGTCCCTAGTTTGGCCCCACCTAGGTCCATAAAGCTGATACCAACCCGAAAATGACATGAGTATCTATACTTAAGTGTGCACACCCCCACGGCCTACGCCTGACTGAGTGATATAGAAAACTCCTCTGCGCCTGACTGAGTGACGCAGAGCCTCCCTACGCCTGACGAAGTGACGTAGAGACTTGGCGAATATTATAGAAAAACTCCCCTGCGCCTGACTGAGTGACGCGGAGACTTACTACGCCTGACGAGGTGACGTAGAGACTCCCTACGCCTGACGAAGTGACGTAGAGACTTGACGAATAGATTTCGCTTCATATATGAATAAAACCTGCGCCTGACTGAGTGACGCAGAAACGCCCTACGCCTGACGAAGTGACGTAAAGACTTGGCTAATATTGCCATATATATATTGAAGGAGACCATCGGTCAATAGCCCGAGGTAATATAAATGTCAAGGTCCTCTTTAGCTTCTGGAAACTAAGGTTTGAAAACATTTTCCTTCCTTTCTCATCTCTTTGAGTCAAAACCATTTTTGGACATAATCAAGTCCTCATTTTGAAATCAACTACCATTCTCAACTTGGTTCCCAAGTCACCACTCTCAAAACATTTTCTCAAAATATTTTCCATCCTCACACTACACCTATGTATATAAGCATACCACATAATATTTTCCATATAATTATGCATAGTCACTTAAGGTACATATACCAAATATATACATACTACAACACTTTATTTAATTATACATACATACTCATATATGCACATATATATATAATATAAACACACACACAACACATGTGTATACATATACATAATACACATACATAACATATATACACAATTATACCATACATATATACATTACATACACCTACATATATACATATATACTATACGTATATACATACTAAGTATATATACGTAATCTGTCTAAATATATATATATATATACTACACGCACATACATAATATATATATATATAATGCGTATATAGATACATAAACACATACCATATACTATCCACAAAATGTGACATTTTAGTTATGCATACATACCCCTATATGTACTCATAAATATGCAACCTTTATACATATACATAATTTATACACATAATTGTATACATCCACGTCATTCAACATATATACTCACACTTTATATATATATATATAATACTAACTTATACTATATACATATATATATATCACACTCACACAGCCACGTCAGTACATATATGCATATATATATTCTACACATATACTCACACTTTATTTATATATAAG
>CP025659.1:40775003-40786646 GCA_003576665.1 Ipomoea trifida
AAGTTACCCGGTTACATTTTCGCTCTTAGTTTACTTGTCGAACTTACATTGATTCCTATCTTTCGAGACTTAGGGGATTCTGATTTACATTTGGTATCATCAAAACCTATTACATAAGGTTCCTAACACTGACCAAGTAACAAGCAGATATTGCAGTAACCCAATTAACATGCGGTACCATGTGGCATCGACCACCTGACTAGAATCACCACATGACGCACCATCAACAGCCATAGGAGTGGATACTAGCTTAGCTCCGTCCATGCCGAATTGAGTTATAATGTCAACCAAATAATTCCTCTGTGATAAGAAAACTCCAAGTGAAGTGGAAATCACCTCAACACCTAAGAAATAGTGGAGAGGACCCATGTCTTTTAATGCAAATTTGGTGGCCAGAGTTAATACAAAATCATCTAGGTACTTAGCATTATTCCCAGTAAGAATAATTTCATCAACGTAAACCATGAAGTACGCCAAAACACCATTGGAGTTATAAACAAATAATGAAGTATCTACCCGGGAACGAGTAAAGCCTGCAGAAATCAAAAACTTGGATAGTTCTAAATACCAGGCACGAGGTGCCTGCTTCAATCCATACAACGCCTTACGAAGTTTACAAATAGAGGAAGAGTATTGTGCATCCCAATACCCTGGCGGTTGTTCCATATAAACATCCTCGTACAAAGTTCCATGAAGGAATGCGTTGTTAATATCTAGTTGCCGAAGGGACCACCTGCGACACGAAGTAATTGTTAAAATAACCCGAATGGTGACGGGCTTCATGACAGGACTAAATGTTTCAAAACAATCTCGTCCTGATTCCTGCAAGAAACCTTTGGTCCGTGCCTTATAGCGGTCAGTCGTACCATCCGACTTCCGTTTAATGCGGTATACCCACTTGCATCCAATAGTTCGATGACCATCTCTTGGAACTAAAACCCACGTATGTTCCGTTGTAACGCTGCAAATTCTTCGTCCATGGCAGTACGCCATAGTGGATCTTTTAAAGCTTGAGTGATGGTGGTAGGCTCAAGAGAACTAGGTAGTGGATGAACAATAACATGATTCACAAATTTTTCACCATAGTATTTTGGATTTTTGTTTCAATGGCGTTCTGAACGACCCGGAACAACAGGTAGCTGGGAATTTTTGCTAGACTTTGGCCGGTGGGTGGTAGACTTTAGACGGTGGGAGGCAGACTTTGAACGGTGGGAAGCTGGGAAGGTTCGGAGGTAATCGGTTGATCTGGCACGGTAAGTTGTTGGGAAATTTCGGAGGTGGCCGGCGGGAGATGTTGGGCAGTAGGTGATGACACTAGTAGATTGCATGTAGAATGGTGTTGTGGTGACGAGGAGGATGATGCCTGTGTATGTGTTGGTAATGCATGGTCTATGGACTGGGAACTAATGGCAGAGGGGGTTGGTTCATGCATTGGGAGTGAAACAATAGTTGACATGAGATTAGCAGGAGGATATGAGCTTAAATTGGCATGCATGCATAGAGGTTGAGTAGGTGATGTAGACGGAAGAAGTTGACAAGAAGGAAATTGACTTTCAACAAATTTAACGTGCCTAGAAATATACATACGGCTAGACTGAGGATCCCAGCATTTGTATGCTGCTTGGGATGTTGAATAGCCTAGGAAGATGCAAGGTATGGACTTTGGTTGTAATTTGGTTCGTACATAGGGTCGCAACCAAGGATAACAGAGGCAACCGAAACTTTTGAGACGTTTAAAATTGGGTATTTTCTGGTACAGACATTCAAACGGAGACTTATTTGCTAGAATTGGCGTGGGAAGACGGTTGATAAGGTATACAACATTTTGGACTGCATGAGACCAAAATGATACTGGCAATGACTCACTATGCAATAGAGATAACGCTGTCTCCACTATATGCCGGTGACGGCGTTCAGCCATCCGGTTATGTTTAGGAGTATGTGGAGGTGTGGTGAAGTGGGATATTCCATATGAATTAAATAATGGAATTAATTTAATGAATTCATCCCCGTTGTCAGAAAAAATAGACACAATATTATGACAAAAAAAATTTCAACAAGCCGTTTGAATTATTGGAATATTAGCGATACGTCAGACTTCTTTTTAAAAGGATACAACCAGGTGTATTTTGTTAAGAAGTCTACAAAAATAATGTAATATAAATACCCATCAACTGACTTGTTCGTAGTACTCCAGACATCAGTATAAATTAATTGTAAAGGCTTGGAACTAGTTAGGGAATTTTCTGCGAAGGGTAGTTTATGACTCTTATTGATGTTACAAGATGAACAATTAAAGTTTGTAACAACTGAAGATTTAATCCCTAACTTGTACCGATTTATTAGCTTCTGCAGAGTGTTATTTGAGGGATGGCCAAACCGATGATGCCAGGCTGTGTCAGCTGACAGACCCGTAACATTTATATGTGGACCATGGTTAGCGTGAACATAATAGACATCATGAACGTTCTCCCCCTGTAGAACTGGCGCCCCCGTGACTAGATCCTTCACCAAAACAGAAGATGGAAAGAATTCAACAGATACCTGATTAGACTTACACAACTTGGACACAGAACCATTTTAGTGCGTAACTCTGGAACACATAAGACATTATTAAGGTTCAAGGAACGAGTGGAGGTGGGAAGAATGGTATGTGAAAGTTGCTTTTAGTGGTGATTAAAAATTAAGAGTATCATTCTCAAGGAATGGCTTAATGAGAGTTTGAGTAATAAGGGGTTAAACACGGGTTCATGCAGTGTTTGAAAGCTAACCTAAAGATATTTGAGTAGTTCATGTTCAAGAAATCAATAATGAGAGCAAATAAGGGGATTAAAAGATAATAACTGAAATAGGGATTTGAACCAAACATCCTTGAATAAAATCCCGTTTATGTCTAAAGTTTAAGTTATGCAAGTCAGATGATGAACTTGGGGAAATGGTTTAAGTGCCAATGTCACTCTCGTGATCACTTGGACTATCAACTAATCCTAAGTCCCATTCTCATGGCAACTTGGCTAGAAGAGGCAATTTAACAAATACTTTGTGTGCCTATTTCCTTCAAACTCCCTTTTCTCAAAGGTGAGTAAGAAATATGGGAGGTATGGCTATAGTGTAGCCCTATTCTCATAGGTGGAACACCAATTCCAAATATCTCTTGCATAATTTGGCCATAATTATGAAGAGTCAATTCAATTCTACCCAATTCATAACCAAGTTCAACATTAAGACAATACAAAACCTAATTTTGCAATTTAATTCATATTGGGATTCATACATCAAGGAAGTTCAATTCAATTCAAATCCTAAATATGTTTAACTATTCATATTTGGAATGTAAAGCAATAAGCAATTGAAATAATAAACATGGAATTCAAACAAACTTTAAGAAATATAAATGCACAAATATGAAATAAAAAACTTAACTTGATAATTTAATGGAAGGAATAATCTGAAATTAATATTGAATGTTGCAGTTCTTCCTCTAAATCTTCTAATAAAATGGTAGATTACAAGTGTGGGAAGTGTTTTCTAAAGTTTCCTAGAGAGAAAAACTAAAAGGGGAACTTAGAAATTCAAAAGTCATTACAAAATAACCAAACAAGGGTATTTATAGTCTAATTTTTGCGCCATTTTGCACCCTTCAGGACTAGAAGTCACGGTGGGACTCACGGTCCGTGAGTCTCACTGATCATATTCTGATTTGCACACTCACGCTGAGACTCACACCGTGAGTCCCTTGATTAGAAACTCTGGTGTGGACTCACTCTTACACTCACGGTGTGAGTGTCAGCGTGAGTTCTTCTAGGCAACCTTCACACTACTTTTTTGTTCCTTCGTTTCTCGGTGTGCCCTTGGGTGTTTTCCTTGTGCTTTAAATCTTTATTTTCTCCCAAGATTAGCATCTTTTCATGCTTGCTTGCCCGTTACTCGATCTTTTCTTCCTTTAAACAAAATACACCAAGTTAAGCACTACTCCACATTCCTTTACATAACATTTTAATAAAAAGCAAGCATAAATGAGCACAAAAATAGGCTATTTCATGACATATTAGTATGGCCAGTATGAGTAATAGGGAGAGTCTTACCATCACCCAAGCTAATCTCATCAGGGTCTCCATAATCGGTAAATCCATGCAAGTTAGATGTGCTGGGTGTTGTGTGATGAGATGCCCCGTTGTCAAACATCCATTGAGGCGAGGTCACCGGAGGCGAGGTAACTGAGTTGGCCCCCGGTTGCGAATTTCGAGTACTTTGCACGTCAATAGACTGACAGTTGTTGTCACGCAAGAATTGTGCCAGCTTCCTACAAAATTTAGTATCATGTCATGGGAAATCACAGAAGTTACAGTATCTACCTTGACGATTGCTAGTGTTGTTCCCACGACGATATGCAACGCCACGGCCCCTGCGGAAGTTCGAGTTAGAAGCATGTTCACGCGAGGTGCTTGCCCTAGACTTGTTGGTCGAGAACTCCTTAGGGAACTGCCGTTGTGTAACATTTGCCGTAGGCAAATATGTAGGTTGATCTGTAGATTGTTTCACCGTGCGTTTATATTCCGTGAGAATTGTCTTAAGTTGAGCGTGGGTGACAGCAGTTTCACGAACACTGACTGCAGCAACGATGGGATGGAATTCATCACCTAATTGGGTGAGAGTGTGAACTACAAGATCCTCATCGGAAACCGGATGTTGCGCTAACGCGAGTTCATCATCAACAAACTTCATGTCTTGCAGAAATTCAGACACTGATCGGGAACTTTTAGGATTTTTGGCGAGTTTTGTTTTAAGAGATATTACCCTTCCTCTAGACGAGCTGGCATAGCTTGACGTGAGGCGAGCCCAGGCGTCCGCGGCTGTCGTGGCTGTGGAGATAACGGGCTGGATTGTATCAATGTAACTACCTAGTACTGCTGCACGAATAATTTGATCTTGGCGCATCCACTTCACATGTTCAGGGTTCACAGTCATCGATGCAGTATCAGTAAATTTGGCAGGTGCTTTGATAGTACCATAAATGTACCCCAGTAAACCAAGGCTGATAAGCGTCGATTGGACCTGTCGTTGCCAAACTGGAAAATTGACATCAGTTAGGTGAATTGGGAAATTGGTCGAGGCAGATAATTGAATGATGGTCATAGTAGCTGAAACAACCATAGGATCGATGAAAAAGGGAAAAGAGAAAAAAAAATCTCGTAAGAGTTAGGCTCTTGATACGATATTAAAAACGAGAGAATGTATTAATCACAAGAGAAGCACAGTACAATACAAGGTTTAAATAGGGAAGGTCCTAACAGCTCTAGACCAAAACTACAGGAGAGAAAGTATAACAGACTAGACCAAATCAAATAGAATAAATATAATAAAATATATACAGATACTACTCCTTAATACGCACATGGAAAATCGGATTTGCAAACATGTATGTAACACCAAGATCACCATAACTTGGGAACATAAATATTAAGGATATCGATCTCACGTAGTAAAGACAAAATCCAAATTACTTCAGCACAAACATCTGCTAGTGCTTTGTTCTCAGCCTCAGTAGAAAATGTAGCAACAATTCTTTGTTTCTTACATACCCAAGACACAAGATTGAACCCAAGAAACAAAGCATAACCACTAGTTGACTTTCGATTTTCAGGACAGCCTACCCAATCAGAATTAGAAAAAGCATGCAAATCTCTAGATATTGACTTTCTTATTCGCAGACCATAAGTGATAGTTCCCTTAACATACCTCAATACTCGTTTAAGTTGTTCCGAATGTGAAACTATAGGAGCATGCATATGTTGACACGGTTGGTTGACTGCAAAGGATAAATCCGAGCGCGTGATAGTCAAGTATTGTAGTGCCCCTGCCAAACTCCTATATTGGGTAGGATCCTCGTACAAGTTTGCACTGAAAGGAATAGATTTCAAAATAGAAATAGGAGTAGATAATACTTTGCATTCTGCCATTCCAGCACGTTCCAAAATATCAGTCATATATCTCTATTGTGAAAGTATTATCCCATAATCACATTTAACTGTCTCAATACCAAGAATTAAACTAGGTTCACCAAGATTCCTAATCTTAAAACCAGCAAATAACTTTGATAATAAATGAGTTACAAGATCTGGATCACTCCCCATCACAAGTATGTCATCAACATAGACTAAGAGGTATACATAAGTAGAATTTTGTGAGTAATAAAACAGAGACACATCTGTTTTGGATGCTTGAAATCCAACAGAAAGTAATTAAAAAGGAGTGCATACGATTAAACCAAGCTCTAGGAGCCTGTTTTAAGCAATACAACGAACGGTTAAGCAAGCAAACATGAGTGGATACTGAGCATCAATATAACTAGGGGGTTGCTTCATATACACAGTTTCAGACAGATTGTCATTTAGAAAGGCATTATGGACATCAAACTGTCTAACAACCCAACCAGAGGATATAGCTAAAGACAATAATAATAATAATAATATGACAATAGTGGGTTTGACCACAGGGCTGAATGTATCAAAGAAGTCTTGACCTAGAACCTGATTAAAACCTTTTATTAATAACTTGGCCTTCTTGTGTCTCTCAATTGTACCATCAACCTTTCGTTTTGTGCTAAAGACTCATTTGCATCCAATGACATTCATATTAGATCAAGAAGGAACAAGACACCATGTTTGATTTTGAAGAAGAACACTGAATTGTTACTCCATTGCGTCACGCCATTTGATGTGCTTAACTGTTTGAGTGTAACAAGTGGGTTCAATAGGATAAACCTGAGCAGTTAGAGTTGTAGGGGGAGCTTGAGACTGGCTCCGAGTAATCATGGCGTGAGTATGAGTTGATGACCGAGCAGATATGCCACAAGGGCGAGGAGCAACTGTAGGAAGTACGGATGGTGATGGTGTAGCAGGGATGTTAGACTTCATCACAGATTCGGCTCACGGCGTATTGCAAGTGTGCGACACCACCTGTAAGGGAGATTTAGTAGCAAAGGGAAAAACCCCTTCATCAAATCTGACATGCCTGCATACATATATAGATTTTATTAGACTGTAAGTCCATGCACCTATGCCCCTAAAAGATTTTGGGTAACCTAGAAAGACACAAGGAGATGACCTATAGTCCATTTTATGACGATTATAGAGCCTTAAGTGGGGATAACATAGACACCCAAAGACACGAAAAAAGAAAAGGAAGGAGGGGATTTGTGCAGCATACGATGATAGCTGAAGTTATTTAACACAGAAGAGGGCATTTCATTGATTAAATATACAGTCGTCTCAAACGCATAATCCCAAAACATAGATGGAACAGAGGCATGAGCCAAGAGTGCTAGAGCAGTTTCAACTATATGTCTGTGTTTTCTTTCGACATGACCATTTTGTTCATGAGTATACGCACAAGATTGCCTATGATGGATCTCTAACTGAACAAAAGATTGATGTAACTTTATGTATTTAGCTCCCAAATCAGATTGAATGGATTTTATTTTTCGATTGAATGATCTCTCAACAAGGGTACGAAATTTATCAAAAATAACATAGAGATCATATTCTAGTTTCATGGAAAAGAACAAAGTGTAGCGAGACTAACCATCAACAAAAATGACAAAATAACGATAGCCATTTGTAGACAATAAAGGAGCTGGACTCCAAATATCAGTGTATACTAAATCAAGAATATTCAAACTAGATAAATCAACACGTGGCAAAGGAAATCGCGCAGATTTTCCCAATTGACACGCATTACACAAACTAGAATTATCACGAATATTATTTCTAGACCCACTAACTGAACATTGCATGACTAAAGGACACGACTAAGGCCACGATGATGAGGATGACCTAGACGGTTATGCTAAACAGACGCTGAAGTACGAGCTGATAGAAAAACATAAGGAGAGGAGATTGGAACAGGAAGAATATAGAGCCCCCAGAGCTACTGCCCTGCAGAAGGATTTCCTTGATGGTAATATCTTTCACAACAAAAAAGGAGTGAAACTCGAAAAACACTTTATTATCTTATGCAAACTTTTGAGCAGACAATAAAGAAGTTGACAAACCAGGAACATGGAGAATATTAGATAACTTAAAAGACCTAGATGGGGTATCAAAAGTAGCATGGCCAACACAACTAATAGACATGCCCATACCATCATCGACACGTAAAGAGTCATTGCCAGTGTACTTCTCTGAGATAGAAATGGTAGCTATGTTCATAGTTATATAATTTGTGGTTCCAGTGTTCGGTAACCAAGTCTGAGAATTTGATGAGACACCCAAACTATTCTGAAACACCAAATTAGCCTTAGGATCTGAAATCCTTGAACGACGCCAAAAACAATTGACTGCCATGTGTACGAAACTATAACAAATGAGACACGATTTTTCAAAGTGTAGAAAACAATTGGCTGCCATATAACCAAAGTCATTACAAAGTTGACACGGAACATCAAAGCGACTAAAAAAATTGGATACCATGTGACTGTAACTATAACACATAAGACACTATTTTTTTAAAGCGTAGAAAACAATTGGTTACCATGTAACCGAAATCATCACAAAGTTGACACTCAACATTAAAGTCGCATCCGCCATGCTATTGACCACAGTGCGGACTGCCACCGCTTCTCTGCCAATCTGCCATATGTTCTGGTCGAAGTTGTCCGTCAAGTTCAGATCCTCTAGAATGCGACGATGTTCTTCCCCTTTATTAATTACATACCTAGCCGCCAGTTACATAAGGCAGTGATGGTGAACCTTGGGTAAAATATTTTGTTTGGTGAAGCTGGTCTTCGGGGGAATATACTGGGTTTTCCCCTCTATCGTTAGTTCATTGTAGTTATTTAAGAACTTCATTTTTTAATTTTCATTTTTTCATTGCAAATAAACTTTAGTCATTACAAACTTTCTATAACTTAATGAAAATTAGTGTGAGAAATTAAACATATTTTGTTGTTTTTTTTTTTTTAGAAAAACAAAGTTATAATTTCTTTTATGACAACATCTATAATATATAATTTTCTAATTTTATAACAATTAAGTACAAAATCTATATATATGTATATATATAAAGTTTACCAAATAAAGTCATTACATGTATACATAAATCATTAATGACTTTATTTGGTATGCTTTATATATATATATATATATATATATATGGTCATGTTCACGTGTGGCCGCGCCCTTATGTGCGGCCGTGCGGTTTACACCACTCAATGTTAAGAAATGCACCACTCAATGTTACGAAAAGCACCACTCAATAACATTGAGTGGTGTATTTCAAATACTTTTATTTCGTTGGTGTGTGCATGAGTTTTGTAGTGTCAGTGCTTGTTTTCTTCGTTTTTTTAGGGTGGGAGTGTGGTTGTTGATTTGTATGTTTCGATGGTTAATGTTGATGTTCGTTTGGTGCTTACAGTGTTGTTCTCTCATTGTAGTAGTAATCTTTTTTTTTTTTTTTTCACGTCACTGTGTGCATATATGTTTTTGGCTGTGTGTATGTGTGTTCTCCTATCATGGTGTCCATTAGTTTTGTGATTTTTCGGCTGTGTGATTGTATATTGTTTGTGAGATAGTTTGGTTTGTGGAATCATTTGTTGTGGCATTTCGAGGTATTGTACTTTTTTTACCGGATTTTTCACCATTCATGTGTGTTTTTCTTTATGTTGTTTTTATTCTGGCTTTGTATATATATAGGTAAGTTCAACAATTATGCCAACTCTGATTTGACTCATCTCCATCCCCTTAGGAGCAGGGATCAAAAATCCACTAAACTGGGAAGAAATTGCCATCACTGTTTCCATGGAATGCAAAGTTTCTTTATGAAAAAAGGAATTGGTAGAATGTGTTCTTGAATGGGCTTAATTTGGGAACATTGTCAAATTTAATCGTAGGATGTATTTTTCTTTAAAAAAAAACTAAAAAGGAAAAAAAAAAAACTTAGAAAAAGTCTCAGTGGCACAAATAAACTAACATTTTTATTTTGCATATTTACATGTTTTCCAAATGTTTTTAGTCATATTTACAAAAAGTGTCTTTTTACTCTGTAAGAATGATAATGGTAAGGTACCTCTCTGTTAAGTTCTTCCTGTACCTAAATCCAATTAGCTTGACCCGTTTAATATATTTTAAAATAAGTTAGCGTCGGTTTGGAAATCCATCATTTCTCGGATTCTCAAGTGCTTCACAATCAAATGAAAATGAAGTTTTTTTTTCTCTTTGAAAATAAAGTTAATGAAAAATATTTATTCTAGTCAAAAGAAAAATAATAAAAAATTTTCTTAAATTTATATTCGGAAGATATTTTTTAAATTTATTTCACTTTCAATTCTCTCTCTTTGAGTGGTGCTAAATGGGATGATTGGCGCAATTTATGCCGTGGACTCGGGTGCACCTTGCAAGGTGCACCTGGGTCCTTAAACGACGTCGTTTTACTATTTAAAAAAAAAAATTGTTCATTAACGGCGTTAACGGAGGCAGCAGTTGGTTGTCCCGTTCATCATCGCTCTCCAGTCCTTCACGATTGCCGCTCCAGTCATTCATTATCGCCGCTCCAGTCCTTCACCATTGCTAAGCAATTCGTCATTGCCGCTCCAGTCACTCATCATCGCCGCTCCAGTCATTCACCATTGCTAAGCCAATTCATCGCACTCCAGTCATTCATCATCGTCGCAATTCTCGGAATTCACCATCGCCGCAATTCATCATCGCCTCATTCACCATTGCTAAGCCAATTCATCGCACTACAGTCATTCATCATCGTCGCAATTCTCGGAATTCACCATTGCCGCAATTCATCATCGCCGCAATTCTCGCAAAACGATTCATCGCCTTTGTTTGATTCATCATTGCAGTTCTATCATTCACCATCGTAATTCTTCTTTGCAATTCTTCTTCAATGATGGCAGAGGCAGTAGATTCATGTTTGGATTCATCTTCGATTGCAGGTTTTTTTCGAATTTAGTATTCATGTTTGGATTCACACTTATACAACTATAGATTCACAGTTACATAGCGATAGATTCACACCTTATGAACTACAGATTCACACATTATGAACTACAGATTCATACCTGATACTCTGTTTTGCAGTGATGGGGTATTCATGTTTGGATTCACACTTATACAACTATAGATTCACAGTTACATAGTGTTAGATTCACACCTTATGAACTATATATTCACACATTATGAACTACAGATTCATACCTGATAATCTGTTTTGCAGTGATGGCAGAGGCAGTAGATGAACTAAGTTTACACGTTGATGGCTCATCTTCGATTGCAGGTTTTAAGTTTGGATTCATGTTTGATGAATTGTATAGATTTATGTTTGTTTTGTTCGAATTTAGGATTTATCTTTAGATTGATTATGTAACCATGTATTTGAGTTTTAGATTCACACTTATACACCTATACATTCACAGATACGTAGTTGTAGATTCACACATTTAGAACTATAGATTCACACTTATACTCTGTTTTATTTTTTCATATTTGTAGTGAATGCAGATTTAGTTGTTGGCTCAACAAGCAATGATCAAGGCTGTATAAATGCTGAGGATTCTACTTCAATTCCAGGTTTTTTTTTTTAATTGTTTTTTAGAGTAAAATTAGTGATTCATATTGATTTACGATTTTTATGTGT
>CP025659.1:40787646-40804339 GCA_003576665.1 Ipomoea trifida
ACCGCAACCAAGCTCTCTTACGTGTTATTATACATATACGTGGGTATATCTATCTATCTATCTATACAGTACATTTAAGAAAATTTAGCCATCTATATAGGATTGTCTGATGATTTTCGATTGGGTCCTTTATTTTGATTTTGATTTTGCTGTTTGGGCTTCTTGTTCACAGAAGTTTCGACGGCGGAGAGGGTAAAAAAGTCTTTTTTGGTGTGAGTTTTCATGTCACAAATACACAATTAATTCCTTTAATTATTGAAAATATTGCATTTTTACATTTAATCTTACAATCAGAAGTCTTTTTTTTTTTTTTTCAAATTCATTATTGCTGCGTTTTAATTCTTTTGGAAGATATTGAGTATGTCTCACATAAAGTAATATGAGTAGAATGAATTAAGCATATAGGTGTTTTCCACTCTTTTTGTACTCGTACATGTTTAGGGTTACATATGAATATGATGCTTGTAACCTTAGGTTGATTGGGAGGGTTTGAAGGATTGTGTGGCATGAACTATTCGATTATGCCTTGCAGATAGAGTTGTTTATCACGTTTTGACATTGACAACTCCAAAAGAAATTTGAGAAAAATTGGAGTGTCAGTTCATGAAAAAATTTCTAACGAATAAATTGTATATAAATTAGAGGCTTCACGAGCTTAAGATGTAGGGGGCTTCAGACTTGGTGTAACATATTAATGTTTCCAGCAAGATAATCTCATATTTGGCCAGGTTTGATGTCAAGATTGAAGATGAAGACAAGATCAGACGATGATCTTGCTATGTTCACTATCTCTTTCTTTGAGCATCTGGTGACTACTCTTACATATGGAAAAGTCACGATTAAATTCAATGAGATCTCCGCAACCAAGCTGGCTCATAATCAGCATAAGTATAATGCATGGGAGGGCTCTATTGGTGATAGTTTGTATGCTAAAGAGAGTCAAGATCGTGCAAGGAATCAAGGGAATGATAACTTTGGGAAGATAGACTCTAGGTCTATGTCCAAAAAGGCAAGAAAATTTGACACTACAAGTGCAAGGAGTTTGGGCATATGAAAAGAGATTGTCCAAAGTTGAAGAAGTAGCAAGAGGCTACAAACGTGGTACAAGCTGATAACTCAAATGATAGTAAAGGTGATATTCTAGCAGTTTCATCGAGTTAGTTGTTAGATGCTTGGATTCTGAACTCGGGATGCTCCTATCTTGGTAGTTTGCACGCCAATGGTTTTATTCATAGATCTTAGTGATAGAAAACCCATTAAAATCAGTAAGGGTGTTGTAACTGTGTGATGAAAGGGAAAAAGACAACAAGGAACATTTATAGGTTGTTGGGCAATACTGTTGTAGGTGGAGCACGTTCGGTTGAATCTAGTGATGATACTACTAGGTTGTGGCATTTACGTTTGGGTCACCTTGGTGAACGTGATTTGTCTGAACTACACAAAAGAAATCTGTTAAAGGAGTTAAATGTTATAAGCTAGATTTCTATGAGTTCTATGTCCTTGGAAAACATTCTAGAATCCATTTTTCTACTAGGAAACATAAACTGAAAGGATTCTAGATTATGTGCATTCTGATATTTGGGGACTTACCAGAGAACCTTCGATGGGTAGCTCTCGATATTATGTTACGTTTACTAGTGATTTCTCTAGGAAAGTTTGGGTGTATTTCTTGAAATAGAAATCTAAAGTTTTTGAAGCATTCAAGTTATGGAAGCTTGAGGTTGAGAACTAGACTGTAGAAAAATTATTGAGAATCAAATTGTAGAAAAATTAAGTACTTGAGGTTTGACAATGAGACATAATATAATGACAAGGAATTCAATAAATTCTATGCAGATCATGGAATTCAAAGGCATTATACAATACGTAAGACACCACAACAAAATGGTGTTGCTAAGCGACTTAATAAATCCATTACTGAGAGAGCAAGGTGTCTTAATTAGATTGAATGTTGGGCTCTCTAAGTGTTTTTGAATGGAAGTAGTGAACACGACTTGTTATTTGATCAATATATCACCACAAACATCGCTTAGTGGTAAGATTCCTAAGGAGGTTTGGTCAGGTAATCTTGTGAGTTTTAATCACTTACGAGTTTTTGGTTGTCCTAGCTATGTTCTTATTCCAAGTGATGGGAAATCAAAATCAGATTCCAAGTCAAAGAAGTGTATCTTTCTGGGATTCAAGAAAGGTGTAAATGATACAAGTTTTGGGATCTTGTAACCAAGAAGGTGACGATTAGTAGAGATGCAGTGTTTGATTAGTATTCTATGCTTCAACTGAAGAAAGGAGGCGCACTAGTTAATGGTTCTAGCAGAATAGAAGTGGATATAAATCGGGTTCTTTTGAATGAGAAAGTAGATAATCCACCTACAATTGAGACTCAAGAAGTTGCAGATTCCACATCTACAACAAGTTTGAGTTCAAAGAATTTACAAGATTATTAGTTAGCCAGAGATAGTTTGAGACGCAACAATGTCAAACCACCTAGCAGGTATGGGTTTGAGGATATGGTCTCTTTTGCACTTTTTGTTACTAATAATGACCGAGTTACCTTATAAAATGATATTTCTAGCCAAAAGAAAGATAAATGGATGGCAGGTATGACTGAGGAGATGGAGTCTTACATCAGAATCATACTTGGGAGCAATCAAAACTTCTTTAATGCAATAAGGTTATAGGGTGCAAGTGGGGTCTATTAAAAAAAAAAGAGGGGGGGGGGGGATTCCAAGCTCGGTTTGTTACGAAAGGGTTTTCAAAACATAAGGAGGATATATTATGACGAGGTTTTCTCTCCTTTTGTTAGACATACTTCTATCAACTTAGTACTTGCTTTGGTAGCTATTTGGAATTTGCATTCGAAGTAGATGGATGTGAAGACTGCTTTTCTACATTATGATCTAGATAAACAAATTTTTATGAATCAACCTAAGGGGTTTGTTAAACCCGGTGGTGAACATATGGTTTATAGGCTTAAGAGGTTATTGTATGGGCTAAAATAGGCTCCACAATAGTGGTACAAGTAGTTTGATTCTTACATGATTCAAATTGCCTACACACGTTGTGAGTATGATTGTTGTGTCTATGTTAAGAGCCTTGGTGATGGTTCTTTTATTTTTCTGTTATTGTATGTGGATGGTATGTTGATTTCTTCTACGAGTATGAATGATATTAGTGCATTGAAACCTTTGTTGAGTTGGCAATTTGATATGAAAAACTTAAGAGTTGAACGGAAAATTCTTGGTATAGAAATTTTGAGGGATAGAGGTGCAAGGAAGTTGTGGATAACTCAATAGAGTTATATTGAGAATGTCCTTGACAGGTATGTGATGAGTAAGTCTAAATTGATTAGCACTCCTTTGGCTAATCATTTTAAGCTCTCATCTAGTTAATGTTCCTAAACAGTTAATGAGATTGAAGATATGACAAAGGTTCCTTATACTAGTGCAATTGGTTGTTTAATGTATGCCATGGTTTATACTGGACATGATTTGGCTCAAGTTGTTAGCCAAGTTAGTAAGTACATGTCTAAACTTGGGAAGCGACATTGGGAAGAAGTTAAGTGGATTCTCTAGTACTTAAGGGGCCCTATGAGGCATAGTATTGTATTTGGAAGTCAACAGAGTGAGCCTATACTCATGGGACATGTGGATGATGATTATGCTGTTGATATGGATAACAAATGTTTTATAATGAGGTATGTATTTACTCTTGGTGGTGGTCTTGTTTATTGGAGGTCATTAGTTCATTCTGTTGTAGCTTTGTTTACAACTGAGGCAGAATACATGGATGTAACTAAGGTAGCTAAAGAGGCCTTGTAGCTTTCAAGTTTGATTAAGGAATTTGGTATTAAGCAAGGTGGAGTTCAGTTACATTGTGATAGTCAAAGTACCATCTTTTTAGCTAAAAATCAAGTATACCATACCAGAACCAAGCATATTGATGTAAGGTTTCATAAGGTTAGAGCGTTGGTTGCTTCTGGTGAGATTTTGTATCAGAAAATTCATACAAATGAGAATGCAGCAAACATGTTGACAAAGATATATAGTTACCACTGGCAAAGTTCAAACATTGTTTGGACTTGTTGGGTGTTTTCAGATGTTAGGTGAGCATGATTACCTCGACCCATGGGTATATGTGAGATAGGTCTATTCTCCTAAGGGGCATATTCACCAAGGTGGAGATTTGTTGAGTATCTCGCATATAAAGAGAGTTAATACCCATTTTGGTCTCTCGACTATAACATAATACTTGATTTTGTCCCATAGAATTAAAACTACCCAATTTAGTCCTCTAACTTGTAAAATTATGCTCAATTTGGTCCTCTGTTACAATTTACATCCACCAGCCATTATATAGAGGGGCAAAACCGTCATTTTCAATAGTCGAGGGACCAAAATGGGTACATAATAGTCGAGGGACCAAAATGAGTACTACTACTACTACTTATTATTATTATTATTATTATTATTATTATTATTATTATTATTATTATTATTATTATTATTATTATATTTAATATTTAATATTGTGACAATATCTCTTAGTTTAGTTTTGTATATCAATACTAGGGGTGTGTAATCTATTAATCGAACAATTTTAACCGAAATTTTTAAAACTTTAACCGTTAATCGAGCCGAATTGAAATTGTTTTCGATTAATCGGTCGGTTAACAGATTAACCGAACTTTTAAAAGCTAAAGTTTTAAATCCTAAAAATAATACCTATTATAATAAATCTAATTAAAATAATACATATATATATATATATATATATATATATATGCGATGACTTTGTCGTCTAGTGGTTTAACACCCCAATTTTCATAACAAATTTTACTTGAATATATTCTCTTTCTTAATTCAAAATTACTACAATCATAGCGGAAGCATTAATATTCAAAATGAAATCGGGTGTTACCGCCACGCTTAGGCATCTTTCCTATACCCAAACGCTAAGGCTAAGGCCCTGTTTGGTAAATAATCAGCCTATCAGCCAATTTTGGCTTATTTGACCACTATTAGTTGTTTGATTAATAAGCTTTTTGTAACTCCAAAATGCTAAAATTCAAAAGGCTACTCAAAGCAGCCTTTTCAATTAGCTTTTTTAGAAAAGAAATTATACCAAACAGCTATCAGCTAACAGCTAATTTATCAAACAACTTTCTACAATCAACTAATATTATCAACAAATCATACCTTCTAACCCAAACAGCCAACTCAATCAGCCAACAGCCATTTACCAAACAGGGCCTAATACTTACAACTTACAACTCTCAAATACATCAAATCCAACTCAATACATAATGGAAATAATTATACAACCAAATAATCTTCAAATAATAAATCTTCCAGGGTGTCTATTCTTAAGATAGACTAACTCGTTCTCAACTTGAATCTTTATTCATGTTCACCTGTAAAAACATTTAATACAAAAACAGAGTGCAGATAAAATTAGCATAAGCTAAGTAAGAAACACTTCACCCCGTAAAATATAGGCTTGGATTTTATATTTTCAAAAATTGTGTACTTTTATACTTTTCCAATATACATATGTGGAGGTACACATTTCATAGTATAGAGAATTAATATTTATAAATGGAGAATTAACAATCTCATCAAATCCACTTAGAATCTGGACCAATACCTATGTGTACACCCCCAGAGTATTCCAAGCCACTGGGTAGTATATGATCCAAGTAGCACACCGGCTACCCCACCACTACTCAACCAATTTGGAAACTGAATCATAACCTATGTGATACACCCTCGTGGGATTCCAAGCCCAATGAGTAGTAATTAGTCCAAGTGAACAATAATTACTTTTACTGAACACCACACAAAATAATGGTTCATCTAGAATAAATTATTTCTCCACAAATAAATACTTTCTCCACAAAATACAATTTTCTCCAACTTTCTCCACAAAAATATAATTTCTCAAAAATACATTTTCTCCACATAATTTCTCAAAAATAAATATTTGATCCAAAATAGTGTTAATACAATTTCACCATATTAATATCTATAACACCAAAATTGCCAAACCACACATTTACACAACACACGGGTTTGACCCGTCAAAATTCATTCTCAATAATTCGAGAATCACACACATAATATGCAACATACTTGTGATCACATGGACGTTATATAATGCACATACTTTTCTAAAACACATAATTTTGATATCATATCATACAAATATATTTGTAAATATTGGGGCAAAATATTTAATTTTAGTGAACATGATATCTTACCATGAAGTCCAAAACTTCCTAGCAACACTTAATCTTAATCACCTGAATAGAAACCTTTGAATCAAACCATTACTAATTTATTTAACAATACTAATATTATTATTATTACTACGTATCAGTACTGCCTTGTCCATCAGTTCATCTGATCTTCTCCCATTATCATTCATACGACGAATCTTTCTTAACATTATCATCAATTTCCTCATTAGTTATATATAACATTTTACCATTTCTAAGATGCCATCAACATCAATATCCATTTTCCAGTTTTCAATTCACGTTGACTAAAGCAGTAGAATTATTCATAACCATTTCCTCATCAGCAAACCATTTTCATTTCATTATCTTCATCATTTCATCTTCTTCACTAACCAGAATCCATATATTCTATCATTATTAAAATCACTATCAACATCATCTTTATCTACCAACAATAAACTCAAATTAAATAAAAGAATTTAGAGGGTAGAAACAATTACCGGGAAACAAGACTTGGATGATGATGGAGGAAGAGAAAATTAACAGTAGAGGAGAAGGTTGTAGTGAATTATGTTTGTGTGTGGAACCAGAAAGTATAGAAGTCTTTCTTGTATAGGTACATGGATGGGAAGAAAACAATAAGCATTCACATGTATAATATAGGCTGAGTGAGGGAGGCTACGGGCTGCAAATTTGTCTCAAATCAGCCAAGAGGTGAAGAAAAATAATAGAGAGAATTAAGGAGACTATTTTCGGCTAATTGCCTCCTAATTGGACAGCTAATTGTCTCACTATCAGCCAAGAAATTAAATAAGGGAATAGGGTGGCTAATTGCCTCTTAATAATGCAATTGCATTAATGAAAAATCAGGATAGAAATTTACTAGCAGCATGTTACGAAAGTTATTGAGAATTTTGGGTAAGATAAAATGGTTCCAATTTTTTCAGAGATGTAATAAAATAAGTCTAGAACCTACATAAAAAATTTCATAACGATCCGAGTAGTAGAAGTATAGTTTTCGAATTGTTTTCTAAAACCGGTCCAGAGAGAAAAGAATTCTGGACAGCACACTGCCAAGGGCAAAAATATAATTTTCTGTGTTTACTCGAAGCTCAAAATGACCAAAATATTTTATGGATATCAAGTACTATAAGTTAGGGTTCTATCATAAAAATTTCAAGTAAAACGGAGTTCGGGAAGTATTTTTACCGAATCAATCTTTCGGACTGCGCTGAGCTGAAATTTTTCTGAAAATGAATGGTTAGAAGAATTTTGGCTAAAATTTAAATTTTGTAACAAAAATGGTGACGACAAAATTTCGGGGTGTTACAAGTGGCAATCGAAAAAGTTCAGTTAAAAATAGTTAATTGACAAGTTCGAACCCAATTAACCATTAATTGAAATTTTAAAAAACCTTTAACCATTAACCAATTTTAAAAAACATTTAACCATTAAACGAATCGAACGGTTAACCATTGTTTAACTGAACTTTTTCGGTTGGGTTAATGACTAAATGTTTTTTTTTTAAATTTCTGTTAACGGTTAACTGGGTTCGAATTTGAGTTCGGTTAATGGTTCAAGGTTTTCTAAAAATTCAATTAATGATTAATTGGGTTCGAAAGTGTCGGTTAACCATTTTTAACTGAACTTTT
Source organism: Ipomoea trifida (assembly GCA_003576665.1). NCBI lineage: Eukaryota > Viridiplantae > Streptophyta > Magnoliopsida > Solanales > Convolvulaceae > Ipomoea > Ipomoea trifida. The sequence goes on from CP025659.1 coordinate 40,795,534, forward strand.
TCAGTTCAGTTAATCGTTAAAGGTTTTTTAAAATTTCAATTAACAGTTAATTGGGTTCGAAATTGTTGGTCAACCGAACAATTAACCGAAATTTTTTAAACATATATATAACTAAATAAATAAATATATAATCTAATATGTAAAATCTCTATAAATTTGTAATGTTTTTATGGTATTATTTTTGTATATTTTCTTATGGATTTATTACTATATGTATTATTTTAATTGGATTTATTATTATAGGTATTATTTTTAGGATTTAGAACTTTAGCTTTAAAAAGCTCGGTTAATCTATTAACCGACCGATTAATCCAAAAAAATTCAATTCGGTTAGATTAACGGTTAAAGTTTTAAAAACTTTGGTTAAAATGGTTCGGTTAATAGATTACACACCCCTAGTGTTGATATATAAAACTAAACTAAGAGACATTGTTCCAATATTAAATATTAAATATAACAATAATAATAATAATAATAATAATAATAATAATAATAATAATAATAATAATAATAATAATAAATACTCATTTTGGTCCCTTGAGTATTAAGTACCCATTTTGGTCCCTCGACTATTGAAAATGACGATTTTACCCCCTTTTATAACGGCTGGTGGATGGAAATTATAACGGAGGACCAAATTGAGTATATATTACAAGTTAGAGGACTAAATTGGGTACTTTTAATTCTATGGGACAAAATCAAGTATTACGCTATAGTCAAGGGACCAAAATGGGTATTAACTCATATAAAGAATAGGAGTAGAGCGGATTGGGTCAGACCCATAGTACATAGGTATTAATACCATCATGATTTGTGCTAAGCTGCCTTATTGAGAAGACAATTTCCTTTGTGCTGAATTCTGGGACGTACACCATACATTAGTGGTGTAGTGGTGAGTAAGTCAGTGGGTTGAACAGTGACAGCGTGGATCTCCAAATGAGGGACTCTTTGGACAGCTAGTTGCTTGGATCTCTGCTTCAACAATCCTCTATAGGCTTCATCAGATTGGGTTGCTATCGTGTGATGTATAACACACATTGGGTTGAGATTGTGATCTCTTAACCATCTGTATGATTGACTAGTTGAGATAGTGAATTGGACTTACTGATGGTGGTCTCCCAAACGTAGATATGGTTGTATCGAAGTAGATAAACAATATCGTGTGTCTTTAGTTTATGTTTGCTTTAATTCTGCACTAAGTCTTATCTTTGACTCACTTACTGATCTAATAGTAATATACTAAATCAGTGATAAAGACAAATACTCAAACAGAACTAGACTGAAATATACTCTAGACATATTATATATCAGGAATAAAGAAATTTCATATATTTTTAAAGATCTTAAATAAAAGTATGTATTTCAATTGAAATATATATATATATATATATATATATATATATATATATATATATATATATAAAATTTGGTTGCCACAAAACATAGTATCAATTTTAGGGTATGAATTAAAACATTAATTTCTATTGGTACTTCTAATTTATATTTTAATTTTATTTAAAAATTTTATGATATACCATATGTTTTGATAGATATTATATAAATTTATGTATTATAATTGAATAGAAATTTAAAGTGAGCAGCCAAAAAAAAATAGTGTATTATAAATTTAAATGCAATATCACTTTTGCATGTGTGTTTACTATACCTAGTGCATGCGATTGGTATTGATAGTGGATGCGGATTTTCCTTGTCACCCAAAAAAGACAATAGCACTTTTTACTAAAATGACATAAGAGCATCTATATCAATGGTTACTTGGTGGTTTTTGGAACAGTACAAGCTTACTTGGAGGGGAGAGAAATGAAGAAAGAGAAAAAATAGTTTGGCCTGTAAGATGTGCTTTTTGGAACAATAAATGTCAGCCTTCAAAAGTGAAAGTCAGCCGCGCTAGCCCGCGTCAGGCGCAACAAAGGCGTCCAGCGAGCGCGTGTACTGCACGAGCTAGGCTGTTAAACGAAAGGAATTTCACTTACTTGTATAATAAACAATTTCATGCTCATAGAAAGGGGAAGGGAGAGAGATGTGTAGAATGGACTCCCCATTTAATGGAAGGGTTAGAGCCTTTATATAGGAGCATGCCTTGACTATTTGACCCTGACCTGAACACTAAACAGATGCACATAACGTATAAGGAGGTATACTCAGGGAATAATCCCTATCAAGTACCCCCTCGCCCCCCCTCCCCCCGACCGTGCCTTGACGTTGAGCAAGTGACGAAGGGTTCGAGCTGAAAAATCAAATCACATAGTCCATGATGAGCCCCTTGAGTCCGAGTTGAGCATAGGGAGCGTGACTTATGGTGGTTGCCTCGTTAAAAATCTTAGATTAAGAAAACCCAATGAAAAAAAACTTAGCAAAGAGAAAAAGAATACAACCACAAGTAGCAATCTTTTGAGCTATCGAGAGATCGAATTGATTGTGATATAGAGGTCCAATTTTACCAATCAAGGGATTGGATTCACTCGTGATCTAGGGATCGAATTCTTAGCATGATTGAGAGATAAATTTTACTGATCTAGGGATCGGGTTTTACCAATCAAGAGATTGGATATTTAGTGAGATCTAGTGAAAGTTTTACCAATCAAGAGATTGGATATTATTGATCTTGTCAATCATAAGCGGACACGCTTTTCCTGAGGTCCTTTATTTGGGCTGATCGGTTGGGAGACATTTAACGATAATAGCGATTTTGCAATAAATGAAAACTTAGAGATTTCAATGTCCTACTTGTGATCTTGACTAATTTTTTTATGAAATGCTTTGGATGTTATCACATTATGATAAATTGTCTCCCTTCTTTATTTTCTATTTTTGAAACTTTTATTCAAATTATAATCATGTGTAATTATTCAATTAAATTCTAACCTATTACTAAACATGTAAAATACTTCCACCAAAATTCATTCCAACCAATTACTATTTAATTTCCAATATTCCATTTCCGATTCCCATTTTGAAACCAAACACACTCTTAGGGTGTGTTTGGAAGCCCGAAAAATGACTTCTGGAAGTCATTTTCCGGAGTGTTGGTGTTTGGCTACCATTGGAAAACCCAGTCAACGGAAATCAATTTCCGTTGACTGGGGAAAATCACCCCAACAGGGCGGAAAATGACTTCCGCCCAAATTGGGCGGAAGTCATTTTCCGCCCTTCGCTCCCTTTATGTTTACGCATGGTTTCCGGCGGTGAACCAGAGTTGCTCTGGTTCACCGCCGGAAACCAGAGATGGCTCTAGTCCGGCGGAACGGCCAGAGCAGTGCTCTGGTTTCCTACTGGAAACCAGAGCACTGCTCTGGCTGCTGCGGAAACCAGAGCAGTCCTCTGGTTTCCGCATGGTTTCCGGCGGAAACCAAATATGGTTTCCGCTGGAAACTGATGGGGGTTTTAGTTTAGTTTTTTTTTAAATATATATATATAATAATAATAATAATAATAATAAATATTTATAATTAAAATATTATTTTAATAATATTATAAATATTTTAATATTTTAAATAAAATAATAAAAACATATAATTATAAAATTATATTCATTTTCCAGAAAATGAACCAAACACACAAATACAGTTTTCCATAATACATCCAAACACGGGAAATGAACCTATTTTCTGAAAAATGACTCATTTTCCAGAAAGCATTTTCCAAAAGTCATTTTTCTGCTTTCTAAACACACCCTTAGAAGCGAAGGTTGATTGTAAAACAACTTAGCAGCTAAGCTAGTAGAAGCATCAAAAGCAAAATGTATACATGGTTATGGATAATAGAATGCTCTTATCATCAGATCAGATCACATTCAAAGCTTTCTTCACATCCTCCAAGGCTTTCTCCCATTCTTCTGCCTTTTTCAATGCATTCTCCACTGCTGCAACCTTCGCAGCCGCAAGATCCTTCTTCGCCACCATAACATCTCGATAAAGCTTTGCTTTCTTCTCAGCCATCTTCCAGAAAGCCTTGTATACAGCTGCTTGCCCGAGCGCCGGCGGCTTCAATTCTGTGTAGCCGTTGAGCATTGTGACGACATGCCCTTCTTGGCTAGTGAATAAATAATGAAGAAAGAGTTGTTTTGGTTAGTGAATAATAAATAGGACATGATGAGATCAAGAGAGTATATTATTTGCTGCATTATTTGAGTAATGAAAATGTATTATTTTGTATATTATCAAATAATATACATTCAGTACACAAATAATATACTTTTATTATATTAAAAATGTACCTTGTATAGTTGTATGTATGAAAAATACATTAGTTGAGTACTAAAAATACATTATTTTGTATAATGTATTAATATATATTCATTACACAAATAATGCATTTTTAGTATATTAAAAATATTTTTATTTTGTCAACACAACATTTGTGGACCATGGTCCACATAATAATTTGTCCTCAATCAACTAGTCGAATGGCACCAAGGCGACCAATCGAGGGAAAATTATATCATTGATCTGGGTCTACTTGCATTGTGGACCTAAATCCAAAATAAGTTTCAAATTATGTGTTTTGTCGTTGATATATTCTGTACATACAGTTGATATATAGTTTACGCGTCTGTTAATAAATTAAAGACCGACACGGTTAACTACACACATAAAATGATAATTATTGACACAAATTATTAATTGCAAGTATAGAATATGTTACCTACCGATACATAATATATTGTTAACATATTATGTGTCTATAGTTAACATATTCTATTTAATAGTTTATGTGTCTGTAGCTAATATTTTATTTGCTTTAATTTATTTACAAGCATATAAACGATTAATTGCAAATATAAGATATATAAATTGTAAACACATTTTTTAGATTAAGATCCACAATACAAAATGAACCTAGGTACCCATAACCCATAAAGTTCTACTATATGGACTCCCAAATCATACTCCCAGATGTGACAAACACTGATAAACAATTTTTTTCATGTGGGTTCCAATGCAAGTATCTATATCAAGATTTTGTGTATGGGAGTAAAAGTTGGCAAATTATTGTGTGGACCATGTTCCACATAGCTCTGTGAACTATGAATGCTATATATATTTTTAATATACTAAAAGCACACGATTTGTGTACTGAATGTACATTATTTGATAATATATAAAAAATCATATACTTTCAAATAATGTACTTTACGTATGATGGATTTTAATAACCAGGGTGGTCCGAATTACAAAACCCAATTATATAGGGAGTATGACAAAGGCAAGAATTAATAAGGAATGCTGTAATGATTGGACAATTAAAGGTGTACCGCATAGATAATATTTATATTAATAACAAATAATGCTATTACAAACAACTCACAGTGTGTGTTTGCCGACGTGCGGTCCCGTTGGGGTCGTTGGCACAGGATGGAGTACGAGTACCATGAGAATTGTGAAAATTACGGGAGTTGGATCCTGACTTTATCATAGCTAGGGATATAGAACGTTCGAGCCTGACGTCGAGCTCTCAATGAAAGCACCGTACCAATGATGAATTTTAATAACCCGGGTGGTCCGAATTACAAAACCTAATTATATAGGGAGTATGACAAATGCAAGAATTAACAAGGGATGTTGTAATGATTAGACAATTAAAGGTGTATCACAAAGATAATCTTTATATTAATGACAAATAGTGTTATCACAGGGACTGGACTTGTGTAATAACAAAAAGTGTTTTAACGACCAGATGTGAAGGACTCTCCCTTCAACAAAACACAATGGAGTGATTTTATACTAACTACCCCAGAGAAGATGGTGGGGAGTTACAACCGCCTTGGACTGCAACAAACGCCGCAAGACTCGGGCCAATGCGAACACCCTTCACTCGGACCAAATCTGCCCTAACTTCACCTCGAGCTCCTCCCTTTGAGCTACTGGACGTGCTCTTCGAGTTGAGCTCTCCACGATGGGCTCTATAACTCGGACTCCATAACTTGAGCACCTTGAGAGGGCTCGTCAGCAAACGTGAAGACTTGAACTCCACTCCGGATGAGCTCTAAGACTTGAGGTCCAACCTTAACAAACGCGAAGACTTGGACTCCACTCCGAGATTATTAAAGTGAAACTAATGTCAAACATTATCAACTGAGATTCAAGTGCTCTCCACCTAATACTACAGTGTCCCATAACTGACACTACTTCGACATCAAATTGAAACTAACTATCTTGGTCATGAAACAAATAGAGAATTCGAATAACACACAAATACGATTAAAACATGAAATATGATCGTGATCAGCCACAAAACTTAAAGAAGAAACATCAGATGCAAACTGTGAATTCGATACAACACCAACTGGAATATTATCTTCAACTGCAACACATATACATTACAATCTATAAACACAAAAATAATTATGGAATCAATGCCAAACAAATATAAACCCTATAAATTTTAAATTACACAATGAATTGATTAAAAGAGGATATAAACCAGGGGTTAATAAGCTGTGATCATCAACAACCAACAAATTCAAATCAATCGCATCAATCGGATTGCTTCTACCAAGTGTTTCGCCCATAATTCGCAAAAATGAAAATCGCAATGCGCAAACTGTGATCTCCACTCTATACGCGACTAGAAAAACAACGACGAAAGAAGAAAATTGTCCACGAACTAGAAAAAGAAGGACGAAGGAAGAAAATTGTCCGTCCGTGATGGTTAACGGGGCCGTCAGTCTCGCGCAATTACAGTATGTTAAAACGACGTCGTTTTGTCACTTGGACCGCGATCCACAGTAAAATTTGTGTATGTGTACATGTTATTTACCTTATGATATGAAGAGAGTTGAGATAATAGACATAGTGGAGAACATGCTCACAGGGCGGCAGGAGGGAGGGGTGAAATTGTTTAGCAGTTTTGATAGATTTTAGTAATTAACCAAAAAGAGTTATAATTACTATTTTGCAAAAAGAATAATAAAAATAAAAGAAAAAAGTCTACTCAATATTGATTTTTACTTAATGAGGTCGCATATTTTTGTTCACTGTAGGTCTGATGACTGCGCATCAAATATTTGTTCCATTGGAAAATACAATTAGGATAAACTCTAATATAATCTCATCTTCCATTCCTTTTTCGTAAGGAGTTTTAGTGCATGTACTCTTCCATTTTTACTCCATGATGTGGTAAATAAGGACGAGATATTTTTAGCATGTAGGTCTTACGAAAAATGTCTACATTAAAGATTTGTTTGGAGAAGTAAAAAATGAAAATTCATGTGCTATTTTCCTTTCATAAGTTACCAGTCAATATATGAATTATCCAGATACAAGCATTCTGAATGACTTGATCAATTCACGCACGCAAGCATATCATATAAATATTGATTTACTTGGTTGTTCATTGGAAAACAACTTAGCAGCGCACTACAAACAAACATCACATCACATGCATGACTAATCAAAATTCAAGAACCAAGCTAAGCTAATAAAATTAAACATCCATCACCATTCACCATCTATCTTCCATATGCATAATTCAAGGCTTTCTCTGCCTTCTCAGCCCTCTTGCTCGAGTCTTCAGCCTTCTTCAATAAGTTTTTGAAAGCTTTCTTCCAATGCTCCACATCCTTCTCTGCCATTTCTGCCCTATTGACCGAGTCTTTAGCTATCTTCAGTGCCCTCTCGCATATCCTGATCATTTTCTTCTCCGCCTTCTCTGCCTTTTCTGCCCTATTCTCCCAGTCTTTAGCTTTCTTCAGTAAACTTTCGCCTGCCACCTTAATTGCCGCAACATTTTTGTTCGCGGCCTCAACATCCCGATTAAGCTCTGCATCCTTTCTCATCATTTCCTTCTCCGCCTTTTCTGCCCTATTCTTCCAGTCTTTACCTATCTTCACTGCACTTTCGGCTACCACCTTAGCTGCCGCAAGCTCCTTGTTTGCGGCCACAACTTCCCAATTAAGCTCTGCATTCTTCCTGCCCATTTTGGCAAAGTCGTGCATAATCTCACAGCCGGCAGCCATTGCCTGAAAAAAATACAATAATAAATATTTATGATTGATCGATCAAGAAACTAAATAAATTTTTTTTTGCCTTAAACCGGTATTTGAGCCTGATTTACCTTCTCACTCTGTCCGACCCCGACAGGGCCAGGGGAGGAGATTCAACGACGAAGAAACTAAATGAAAATGAGAAAAGAAAACAAATGGACATAGTTCCGCAAGGTTCCGAGCTTACCCCCTTGAAAGGTTCCATGTCCTCGGGCTTGAGCTTCGCAAACAAGTCCTGTAATTCTTCCGCTCTCATCTTCTTGTTGCAGACCTCCGATTTCTCAAAAGACGGTGGGAGTGGCCGCTTCACGACAGACTTGTCTCTAGGACTAGGTGTTTGCTCCAGCGGCTTCTCTGTAGGCTGAACCTTGGAGGTACAAGTCTCCGGGACCCCCTTACGCGACTGTACTTCATTATTAGACATTCGATCCCCCCCTTCGGCCGGAATTTCTCTCTGCTTGTGACTTGTTTGTGAAGATGCGGATGAAGTTAAATAGGAAGGAACGTGACAGCCCAATTAATGCCCATGAGATGAACCTCTGCCGTTAGGAAGATAAAAAAGGACTGTTACCAATTATGAAATGTCTTGGAGATCGAATGTTACTATTTGTATTCCCTAATTTTACTCTCAATTTTTATTTTTATGTAGGGGAATTTTTTTTTTTTCCAATTTCCTGAAGGATTATAGAATAGAAAACAAAAACATGTTTATTAGTACAATTTTTTTCATTTTGTAAATAGGAAACAATTTTCTATTTTTCTATAAATCTGGAAACCTATTACTTTTTTTTTTTTTTTTTT
>CP025659.1:40846674-40859549 GCA_003576665.1 Ipomoea trifida
ACTTTACGAACACTTAATTAGGCTAGCATGCCAACGTTATGGATAACAATTTATGGGGGAAAAAACACACACACACAAATGACTACATACCGTCTCAAATTAATCGATAAATACAATTCCCGCAAAATTAAATGAACATATAATAACCCACTGTACAGTATAACAAATTAAAATTGCCCCAATGACCGAACCAAACCAGGATGCACACACAGAACTTTGTTTCGCAGGATCTATAGTCTTATTATGTTTTCTCAATACATTCAATGCATCATATAACTTTTACAAACCCAACACACTGCCCATCTCCGCTTACATTATATTCCTTCAAGGCATGCAGTAATTAATAATCAAACACCACTGACCTTTCTAATATTATAGTCACCAAACCATTCAAATAAGAGTTACGGGCATCAATCACCAACCTTCTCATTTAATTTTGACAAAAAAAAAACAAAAAAAAAAACAAAAAAAAAAAACAAAATGACCCACCCCAGGACACAACTGTATATTTCAATCAACCTCATATATATAGTTTGTCTCTCATCAAGTAGTGAGATCAACGATATGCATATCAAATGTAATTTGCTAACTAACTTCATACTCTAAAGTCCAGTACAGGGTTGCTACATCCACACATCATGGTCATATCCACGAAATATAATTACGCATATTGAAAAGCTTTGGCATACCTGTTTGTACCATAGGTTGCATCGAACGAAATGGCGTCACCAAAGGTCGAGAAATTGTCACGAGCTAGGGGGTCAGCCTTAAAAAGACGCGCCAACCGATTCTCTTCATCTAGTTGATAATCGAAATAAAAACCATCTGACACCTCCCATTTCTGGCTGAACTGTTTAATAATCATCTCTCCATCACCCCCGCTGACATACTCTTGTAGGTCTCGTTTGAAATTATGGAAGTCAACGCTTGTTGCACCGATATTACTGTACGTACCCACTAGCTCCTTGCATAATCTGAAGCTTTGAGCGGTCCCAATATTAGCCTTAATGCAACTTGCAATGAATGCTTGTTGTGTGGCATCTAGGTTCCTGTTGATGCACAAAAATTGTTTGGATGCCTCAGAGCACAAAGGGTGGGTGTGATTCTCTTCGAAAATAGTCACCACGAACTCTCCAGTGTTGTCCTGTCGTAAACAAATCTTAGCTAGGCATTGAACCCTATTAGAAATTCACTTTCTTCGTTGCTTAACGTGACCTCCCTCACCATTCACAATGGATGGGCCGCTACTACCACCCCCTTTGGTCCCTTGCCGGCTGCAAACTAAATAACGCATAGTCACCTCACCATCCCGGCCTCGCTTCATGGTGCTATGGCGTACATCAAACCCACCGGCGCGTCCGTAGCTCATATAAAACTCTACACCCTCATTCATTGTCTTGAACCGAAGTCCAATGGCTGGTCGTATCATTGCGTCAACATTCGGTGTCCAGAACGAGGGATCAGTCAACGCCCAGTCCGGTTCAATCGCACCACCGTGAGTACGAACCTCTACACTACCACCTGCATTAAAATAATGTCAGTGAAACAAGACCACCCCATTAACCGTTCTACATGCATGTGTTAAGTAACCAACATGGCCTGCACCACCATACCCAAATACATTCGAAAAGAATAAATTCAAAGACAATTCAAGAAGTGCTAATTATATGTTAACTAATATCTAAATTGATTAATATTGATTCCCTATTTATTTTCTCAAATGCCAACCCCCCCTTTGAACATATATAACACTAAATCATATTGTATAATCCCTCCAAACAGTCATAAGCAGAATTACTCCTAGTTATACTCTGATTTTAAGCCTAAAATATAAAAATGAGAAGATACTAATATTAAAAACAACACCACAAAAGGACCTTAACAAAAAACAAAAAAAAAAAACATATACATTTACCTTAACCATGAGTTCTGCATGTATGCAAGAATAATAATAATAAATTACGAAGGAAGGAAAACCATATATTCTTCTTAAGTTAATGTTAATGCTGCAGCAGCAAATGCAAATTAAAAGGTTGGTTTTAGTGTCAGTCTTACTTCTACTTATACGAACATTGAATAACTAGCATGCATCAGTTTCTGTGTCCATTATTATCTTCATTGGTATATACATTTTACATTTACACTGATGAGCCTGGGAAATCATATATATTGCATTCCATCATATTTGAATGGTTTGGTAGTTACCCATACTAGCCTCCCAATGGGGAGCGTTGGGTCTCACACAACTACAATTTTTACACAATTAATGGGGAAAACCTACATGGTGATCAAAGGGAACTAACAAATTAATGTGAGTATGACTGTATCACTGGTGCGGTACTTCTTGACTTCGCTCATAAGTACACCATCACTACACCATGTTATTGGGGAGCCCTTTCAAACCAGTAGCGCACAGCACAAACTACCCTAAACTGCGGCGTGTTCGACGGCCGCTCGACCAACAGCAACACGGCGCCGTGGAGAAAACCGATAATAGGACTCCAGGGTCGTCTACACATATGCGGGTGTATAAAGTGCGTACCTGGTGAAACTGCACAGTCCTCATCGCACACCACCATGCCGGCGCGGGGCTTCACCATGCTACAGCCGTCACACCGGAACTAATCCAACTCGCTGTGACACCCCAACCTCACACAGGCTGAGATAGCTAAAAACTTAACATAAAAGCTGCCAATCTCAACCGACAAACCAAATATAGCGGAAGCGAATTTAAAACTTAAGGGCGTCATGCCACATCTAGGTATATCACAGCCTAGATGCACAGGCTAAACACAAGAATAAGCTAAACTGTCATATCATATAATCCCAAAATGAATCCTCAACATAATCCATAATATCCAAAAGAAATACTCAAAATACTAAACAGAGTATCATAATGTCTCACGGCTCACAGGCCAACAAAACCAAGTCTAAACAGAACCAGCTAAGGCTAAACATCCCCAAAAAGGAAAGCTCTAGCGCGCTCGCGAGTAACTACTCCATACCTGGAAAACACGCAAAGAACCATTAGCAAAAGAATGCTAAGCAACCACCATTCACACCCGCAAGGAGATATAGATATACATAAGCTTGTAAATAGGTTTACACACCCATATAGAATATAAACACCAACAAACTGTTCAATAGTTCAAACCGATACTCAACAACAACAAGCTGAACAAATCGTAAACCAAGACTCAACCAAACGAAGCCAATAACCAATAACGAAAGCATAATGCACAACGAATCATAACCAAGATACCAACTGAACACAATCCAAAAAGGGAACATCCAAACTCAAGAGAATGACAAGGTATCAACCGAACAATCCAAAGAACTCATAAGAACCAACAAAGAAGGACATCCCAACACCAACCTCCCAACCAAACCGAGCCAACCATCAAACCAAGTCACACCACAAGTCAGAAGTCAATAGTCACGAGTCAGACGGGGTGATGAGTCCCACTCACAGGGACCGAAGTCCAATAGTAACACAACCAATAGTAACCACAGGGGTAATCAACCCAATCACAGGGGTAGCGAACCCAATAGTAACACAATAGTAGCACAACCAATAGTAACTCAATAGTCCACAATAGGAGCACAATCAATAGTAACCCAATAGTCCACAGTCAATAGTAACACAATAGTCCACCATCACAACCATACTCCAACATCAACTCAACCAACCAAGACGTGGGTTCATCTCAAATATGAACACCAACCAACTCCCAGATTATGAATCAAAAGATCAATAGATCAAGGACACCAAAAGTGGAAACCAAAGGCATGAATCAATACTCCAAACTAAGGCATCGAATACTCAATGAATGACATGAATAAATACTCCACAAGCATGGTGAAATACTCAACAAAGCAATCCAACAATGATCTGAAACAAAAGACCAACAACAGACAACAATAGTAGGAAGTCGCTCTCTGGAAACCATTTTCCAGTGAACTAGCGGAACATGCTCACGGAACACAGTCCTCCGCCGACCTCCTCCGCAAGGAGGAGACGGTCCCCCTCAACGGGCCTCTCCCCTCCGCCCGGTTCCTCCGTTGCCACCTTGCGGATCGCCCTAGCGGGTTACATTATGCCGTTCGGGTCTTCCGCAAGGCCAACCCCAAATCCCAGATTCCAGAACCGAAGCAGACATGAACAAATACCATTTCCAGAATACAAAATCCAACCAAATACACTCACATTTCATCCAATTTAGAGTCCAAGAATAAGGAAATCCATAACATCATTGATCATACAACACAAGGCAAAGATCAAGATGAAATCCAACAAGAAACATCCAAGAAATAGGCTATACAACAATAATTTTCAGGATTTCCAACACCAAGATCAATATATATAGAATAGGTGAATAAAATAGTTTTGATGGACATGGATGGTTACCTCAAAGAGCTTTTCCTACTCCAATAAGCCTTTTGCTAGCTCAAGAAGCCCCACCTTCACCTTGATCATCTTTTCCCAAAGAACCCCAAAAGAACACTTATAAGATTATGTAAAAAGACTATCTAAAACACAAAATGCAAGATGGATCCTAGGATAGATGCACTTACCCACTCCCAACAAAGCTTAAAAGAGCAATCTTTGCTTGAAATCTTGTAGGGAAAATGAAGATGAATTCTTAGGGAAAGATGAAAGGAAAATGGCGTGTGGGTATATTGAGTAGGAGGAAGAAGGAGTGAAAGTCTTAGGGTAATTTGATCTTCAATTCTTATACCAAGAATACATACAATATTTAGGGTGTAAGACATTAAATGATGTGGGCTTAAGTTATCTTATAAAGTAATGGGTGTAAGAAATAAATATAATCAAAGACTAGTAAGTTGGGCTTAATAAATTCACCCCTTACAAATTAATTACAAGAATTAGCCCATAAGAATGTCTTAGGATCAATATATGCTTATATATAATATATGATCAAGAATGTGGGCTTGTAAGAATATTTAATAACAATTATTGTAAGGGTCCAAATTGAATAAAATCCCTTACAAGAATAAATTCAATTAATTGGGCTCTTGATTAGAATAATCAAATTAAGCTCAAGGAGTGCATATATATATATATATATATATATATATATATATATATATATATATATATATTAATTAGGAAGAATTAGCCCAATTGGAATTAATTAAATCGCCCGAAGAATTGATTAGATCGCCCAAGGAATTAATTAGCGAACGAAAGGCTTGAAAAGGAATTTACGGGGTGTTACACTCGCCTTCTTGTTCGTCCCACGACCGACGGAGCGCAGTAACAGAAGACTCCAGTTCAAACTTCGAATACGTTATCCATCTACGCGAACTACCATGAATACCCCGGGTGCCCTGAAGCAACGCACACGCGACGAATAATAGGGATAATATGGGCCATCAGATCTAAATTAAATCAATGCACTCAAATGATGCACCCGTTCACAAATTAACGTAAGTGTGCACTGGAATAATAACCTATATATATATATATATATATATATATATATATGTTATATTGGGTTTTATATTTTAAAGGTAATTGAATTATAGTATGATTAATTACTCCTACCCAAGTGTTGGAAATTTTATCCTTCTTATGCTTATTGCTCATTATTATTATATTAATTATGGAAGAAAACAAAATACCGTATATATATGTATATACATTATCTACCATATTCATATATACATATTATATACCGTGTGTATTTGTGTATATTTACAACTGCATATATATATATATATATATATATATATATATATATATATATATATATATATATATATATATATATATATATATATATATATATATATATATGTTTTGCGTATGTATTTATAATTTATGTATGTATATATACTATGTACTACATTTATAAATATTCAAATATAAACCGTATGTGTGGGTGTACAATATTTATTGTATGTATACATATATTGTCATATAATGATTTTTTTTTTATTTAATCAGTGTTAAATATACCATATGTGTGTATGTAGAGTATGTGTATGGGTATTTGTAATTATTGTTCTTTTGTGAAAATATCCAAATATTACTACCTAATTGAATTGCATGTAATATTTGGTATAGAATTAAATTTCATGTTTTTGGTGAATTATAGTGTGCACGTACGTATGTATTAGTTACAATGATGATAATGATCTGTTTTCTGGTGTTAATGACATACGGATGTAGTATTATAACAATTGAAATTTATTGTTTTCTGTAATGTTGTAAGCAGGATTGATAATAACATTAAGTTTGATTTGTACGTATGGTTACGGGTTGAGTATCAATTGTTTTGGAATTTCTGTTTGAGGAATTCTTATAAGATGTGTACTTTGGTGAATTGTTTATGAATACAATTTAATAAGTTGTGAGTAAGGGTTAAATAGCTGTTACCCTACAAGTTATTATTTCACGATGATGATTTTTCAAGGAAAAGTTATTTTTGAAAAAACTATGGAAGTATGTTGGAATTATGAAAGCTTTGTATATAAATTGAATTATTTGTATTGTCGAGTATTTTCTTGTATGCTGGATACTAGGGCTATGCCCTGTTGAGGAGTGGTTAGGATAATCCTTCCACTAGGGTTCATACCCTGTTTGAGGAGTATCCGGTAGGAACAATCCCCGGATACTTGGACATTTATAGTCCTGTTGATTTGAGGAGTGGTTAGGCTTTTGGCCTACCACTAGGGTCTATGTACCCTATTTTGTGGACTATTCGGTAGGAAAAATCCCCGAATACTAGGACTAGTAATTTCCCGGTGAGGCTTGGAATCCTCACTCGGGGGTGTGCACACTTAAGGTTGAGTCCTGTTTCCATTGGCATGGGAATTTTTCGGAGTGTTCAGCGTGGAGCTGTTCACTAGGGCCTAAGTTTAAAGGACCCTGTCTCATTATAATTGTGGTATGCTTCCATAAGTTTTATTGTTTATACCTGTAATTGATTCTTTTTTTTTAGGCAAAGGCAATGTGGTCCAGTTTTTGTAAACTATTTTGTGTACTCAAAGTTTATTTTAGGGGCAGGCAGTCCCTTACTTAGCAAAGTTTTGCTAACCCCTTTTTTTATGTGTTGTTGTGTTTATTTGAGTAACAGGAAATGTCTGATGAGGTTGTTATGAGCGCGGTAGATCAAGTCCTATCAAGACTTAATAAAAGCTTATGTAGCTTAGTAGACTCTATATTATCTTTTGGAAAGGACTTATGGATTGAGAACTCAAATGTTATGTTTTGTTTTGCCTTACACCTATTCTTGTAAGGTTAGGTGTGGCGGTAGCACCCTAGAGCTAGATTTTATGTATTTTATTTGACGTTATGATATTTGAAATTTAAAATTTTAATTTTAGTAAGGTTATTTTTAGTAAAGTCCGAAACTTGAAGATTGGGGTGTTACAAGTTGGTATCAAAGCTAAGGTTATTAGGGTAAGACCTCGGTAAGGACTCCGTAAGGAAATTTTTGGGAAGTAATGCTTAGAAGCTAAGCTTTAAACACCGCGGTGAGGTTGTGAGTAGGGATGGCAATTTCAATCCGCCCCGCGGATAATCACCCAAATCCACCCCGCATGGATCGGGTTTTTTTGGGTGATAGTGGGTGGTGGGTCGGGGGTGGATTTTAAAAATGTAAACCCGCGGTGGGTCGGGTTGGATTCGGGTTTTATGTTCAAAACCCGCATAGCACCCCACCCGATCCACCATGTGTGTATACATATATATATAATAGTAAAATAAGTAGTATTAGTATATAGTTAATTATAAAAGTTTCAATAATTTTGGGTAACTTTTTAGTATTTTTATATCTAAACTACTAAATTTATTTTTTTAAATTAACAATTTAGTTATTATATTATAATATTTCTATTATTTTATGATTTAGTATAACTAATGAATTTTATTATTTAATTATGTCTAAGTAATTTTGATACTCCGTATTATTTTTTGAAAAAAATAATAAATTGATAAGTGGTGGGTACCCGTAGTGGGCACCCGCACCCGGTGGGGGTGGGGATGGATTCTAAAAAAGTCCACCCGATGCGGGTTGGGGGTGGGGGTGGGTGGAAAAAATGAAAGGTGGGTTGGGTGATGGATGTAGCCCTCCCCGACCCACACCCGACCCATTGCCATCCCTAGTTGTGAGCTTATTTGAATAATATATGTGTTTATTTGCTATATATGTGGTATGTTACACCCGTGGGTGTGTAAATCTCCAGGTATGTGATCAATTATTTGAATTTCTTGATTTAAAGCATACAAGAATAATTTATGTGTATAGATGCTTATATGCAAATAGAGTGAGAAACACTCTTTTAAAATAAGAACATTGCTTGTAGTAAGTTGCAATGCCTCCAAGGAGGGACCAAGCTGCTCGTGAGGAGGATGTCCCGACTAGCGCTGAATTAGCTCGGACACAGAGACAGCTAGCTTAGTTAATCCAGGTGATGGGGGATCGTATGTTGCAAGAACCTCATGGGAATAGAAATGGAGTCGACATGGCTAAGCTGGTGGCCGAGCGAAATACACCCATTTTCTTAGGGCAGGAGGACCCTTTGATCCTCGAAGAATGGATGTGGGTGTTCGACAAGATGTTCGATGCTATCAATTGCCCGGCTGAGCGACGTGTGGATATAACTGTTTTCTATCTGCAGCAGCGAGCTGATATTTGGTGGGCTGCAGTTGGCCCGAACTTGCGTCAATCACCAGCCTTCGGTTGGGAAGCCTTTAAGGAGGCTTTGAGGGAGAAGTTTTACCCTGAGCACGTCAGGACAGCCAAGTATGATGAGTTCCTTCACCTGCGTCAGGGAAATAGAACGGTTCAGGAGTACTACACCGAGTTCATCAACCTAGTAATGTTTGCACCTACCCTGGCCCCTGATGAGCGTGGCTAGGCAAGCAAGTTCATCAGAGGACTAAACATTGATACTCAGAAGGGGATCAGCATGTTCAGATGTCAGACTCTGGACGAGGCTTATAGCAGGGCTGCCAGCCATTGCTAGGTTCAACAGCGGCAGTGGGAAGTCAATGGAAAGGGCAAGAAAAGAAGCGAGGAAGATCATTCGCAGGGTGAGAAAAGGACCAAATATTATAATCCAAATCAGAACCGGAACTATCAAGGAAAGGGTGGACCAAGGAATTATAATGGCCACCAGAATCAGAGGAATTCCAGGGTAGAAAGGCATTACAACTGTAAAAGGTGCAACAAGGATCATCCGAGTGTTGACTGTCAAGGAAATGTAGTCAAGTGCTTCAATTGCAACAAGATGGGGCACCGAGCATTCGAGTGTTACGCCAAGAAGGACGGGAATGTTTTCGGACAAAATCAGAACAGGAATGAAGTTGGTAATGGAAAGAACCCCGGCGGAGGAAGTCAATACAATAATCAAAATGGCAACAGAAATGGCGGAAACAACAAGGCTCAGAACAATAATGGCGGAAATGGTGGGCAGGGACGCATCTACGTCATGAACAAGGTCCAGGCGGAGGCTAGTGACGTGGTCACAAGTACCTTTTTCGTACACTCTGTGCCTGCCTTAGTTTTATTTGATTCTGGAGCTACAAACTCCTTTGTATCAACTGCTTTCATAAACAAATTAAGATTGGCACCAACCTCAGAAATAAAAATATCAGTCAAGACCCCTACAGGTAGTGTAGTGGCTTGTAAGTACGTTCATAAGGACGTACCCATCGACATCAATGGTGTGAACTTTCTAGGGAACTTGATCGAGTTCGAGTTGAAGGACCTCGATGTAGTACTAGGAATGGATTGGTTGTGTGTTCACAAAGCCAAGATCATTTGTGATAAGCAATAAGTGACCTTGAGGAGTGCTTAGGGTAAGCGTGTGACCTATCGAGGGTTCACCGTCAAGCCAGGAATCAAGTTGGTATCCATGATGAAAGTGAAGAAGTATGTGCTGAACGACCATGAAGCTTATCTGTATATGGTTAGAGACCTCGACTCTATAGAGGAAGTACTTGAGCAAATAGCGGTGGTGAGAGATTTCCCTAACATTTTTCCAGAAGAGATACCAGGCATGCCGCCAAAAAGAGAGGTGGAATTTGCAATTGATTTAGTACCAGGAACTGCACCAATCTCAAAGACACCTTACAGAATGGCACCGAAGGAAATGCAGGAGTTGAAAGAGCAGTTGCAAGAATTGCTAGATAAAGGTTACATTCGGCCAAGTGTTTCACCGTGGGGCGCTCCAGTGCTATTTGTTAACAAGAAAGATGGTGGTTTAAGACTCTGCATTGATTATCGGGAGCTTAATCAGGTGACTGTGAAAAATAGGTACCCGTTACCTAGGATTGATGACCTTTTTGATCAATTAAAGGGGGCTTGGATATTCTCAAAGGTCGATTTAAGGTCTGGCTATCACCAATTGAAAGTGGCTGAGAAAGATATACCCAAGACTGCTTTCAGGACGAGATATGGACACTACGAGTTCACGGTGATGCCGTTTGGACTGACTAATGCACCGGCGGTATTCATGGACCTCATGAACCGTGTCTTCCGCCCATATCTAGATCAGTTCGTGGTTGTCTTTATCGATGACATCCTAATCTATTCAAGGACCCCCGAAGAACATGAGGAACATCTGAGAGTGGTTTTGCAAACTTTAAGGGAAAACAAGTTCTATGCCAAGTTGTCTAAGTGTGAGTTCTGGCAAGATAAGATCGCTTTCCTTGGGCACGTAATCACTAAGGAAGGAGTGGCCGTTGACCCTTCAAAGACCCAAGCAGTGATGGATTGGCCAGCACCAACCTCAGTGACCGAGGTTAGAAGTTTTTTGGGATTAGCCGGCTACTATAGAAGGTTTGTGAAGGATTTTTCTAAGATTGCAAAGCCGATGACAAACCTGATGAAGAAAACGACCAAGTTTGTGTGGGATGCAAGTTGTGAAGAAGATTTCAAGGAATTGAAGAAAAGACTGACAACTGCCCCGGTATTGACTCTGCCGTCTGTCACGGAAGGGTTCGAGTTCTACAGTGATGCCTCGAAAAAAGGATTGGGTTGTGTTCTGATGCAGAATGGGAAGGTAGTTGCCTACGCATCAAGACAGTTGAGGGCACATGAGGTGAATTACCCCACTCACGATTTAGAGTTGGCTGCTGTAGTCTTCGCATTGAAGATTTGGCGTCATTATCTATACGGCGTGCAGTGTAAGATATTCACCGATCATAAAAGCTTTAAATATATTTTTACCCAGAAGGAATTGAACATGAGACAACGGAGGTGGTTAGAGCTAATTAAGGATTACGATCTAGTCATTCAATATCATGAAGGGAAAGCAAATGTGGTTGCAGACGCGCTAAGCAGAAAATCAGAGCACTCTATGAATGTAACATGGGTACTTCCCGAAGAGTTGTGTGAAGGCTTCAGGAGACTCAATCTCAAAGTCAAGACCGAAGGCGAAGTTGAGGCAGAAATTAACCTTTACAACATGAGTATTATGCCATCAATTTTTGAAGAAATTAAGCGGAATCAGTCCAATGACAACGAGCTAGAAAAGGTTAAGGCCGAGATGGTCGACAACAAGAATGGATCTTTTGAGCTATGTCAAGACGGGATTATTCGATTTGATGGGCGATGGTGTATACCTGCAGCCTGTCAAGAAATAAAAAGAAGAATTATGGAAGAAGGACACAATACTCCCTACTCAGTGCACCCTGGGAGTGACAAGCTATACAAGGATTTGAAGAAGCATTTTTGGTGGCCTAGAATGAAAAAGGAGGTAGCTGAATTTGTGGCCAGTTGTTTGAACTGTCAGAAAGTTAAAGCTGAAAGAAGCAAGCCTAAAGGATTAGTACAACCATTGAAAATTCCACAGTGGAAATGGGATTCAATCTCTATGGATTTCGTTGGAGGTTTGCCTATGACAAAAGCAGGGAAGAATAAAATTTGGGTTGTCGTGGATAGACTTACCAAGACTGCCCGATTCATAGCGATGAATGAGACTTGGAGCAGGGAGCAGTTAGCCAAGGCTTATGTCAAGCAAATAGTTAAGTACCATGGGGTACCCAAGGATATCATCTCCGATAGAGATTCAAGATTCCTGTCACAATTTTAGAAAACGCTGCAGAAGGCGATAGGTACGAAGTTGAAGTTAAGCACAGCATTTCATCCAACCACAGACGGACAAACCGAAAGAACTATTCAAACCTTAGAAGACATGTTGAGGGCTTGTACAATGGATTTAAAAGGGTCATGGGACGAACACCTCGATCTTATTGAATTCTCTTACAACAACAGTTATCACGCTAGCATCCAAATGGCTCCTTATGAAGCCTTGTATGGTCAAAAGTGTAGAAGCCCGCTATGTTGGGGAGATATGGTTGATGCAGTGGTGTTAGGACCCTAGTACCTGCAAGAAACAATTGAAAAGGTCAAACTGATCCAAGCAAGAATGAAGGTTGCTCAGGACCGTCAAAAGTCGTATGCAGACTTATGCCGAAAGCCATCAGAATTTCAAGTGGGCGAAAAAGTGCTTTTAAGAGTATCGCCTACAAGAAGAGTCATGCGATTTGGAAAAAGGGTAAGCTAAGTCCAAGATTCATTGGACCATATGAGATATTGGATAAAGTTGGAGAGGTGGCTTACCGGTTAGCCTTGCCTATGGAGTTGGACAAGGTAAGGAATTGTTATTTTAATTAGAAATCTTAAAAGAAATAAGGATTTAGTCTAACTTGTGGACTGACAGGTACATGATGTCTTCCACATCTCTCAGTTAAAGAAGTATGTTCACGATGACTCGCACGTGATCAGCCCAGAGGTAAAAAGAAATCTTTGCTTAAATCTTGAATATATATATATATATATATATATATATATATATATATATATATATATATATATATATATATATATATATATATA
>CP025659.1:40876106-40904530 GCA_003576665.1 Ipomoea trifida
GGCTACTTATGAATCATTGAATTAACAATGTAAATGCTCTTTTCGTCTACTTTTTATGAATCATTTAATTAATGTTGTATACAAGTTATATTATACTTCATTGTATTCGAGTTAATTTAGAAAAACTTAAAAAGTTGATCTAATTAAAAAAATTAAAATTAAAAAATATTTATGAATATAGTGTTATTCAAATTATTTTATCTAATTAATTATGTTTCATATTTTGTCATAAATATTTTCACATTTTACCTCACTCAAGTATATTTTTGGTTCCAACTCTAATTATCGTGTAATCTATCAAAAAACATTCCATTGTAATTTATAATGTATTTTGTGTTTTAACCTTATTATGACTGCTTGATATTTTGTAATTGACATTTTTATCGCCATTTAAACTTCGTCCCATTCAAATAATTTTATGGCGTCATCCTTGTAAGCAAGGAGTAGAAATTGAAGTAGAATGTGGAGTAGGTGTAGTATTACTCTATTTGTTTTAAGGATATAAATTCCACATGACCAATACATTGAGGTTGCTCTCATCTTCCACGTATAATCAAGTCAATTCTGTCCAGACAAATTAGTTCTATCATTTGAGCAATTAAAAGTTAAAACACTAGCCTGGGCAAATTGAGCAACCAGTGGCGGATCCAGCATGGGGGCAGTGGGGCAGCTGCCCCACTCACCCCACCCCCACCCCTATATAGCCCTTGTATGTATATGTGTATGTATAGTACATATATAGATATAAATATAGGAAAACAGATATTAATAACTAATTATTAAGTTAGCAGAGTTGGATGGGTGCGTTTTGTAAGTTGGGCATGGCGAGGGTTCGAATCCAGCTGTATGCATTTTCCCTCCTCGTAGCTTCAAATAAAGTTTTTATAAATATATTTTATATTTGAATTATTGATATATTTTCTATTTGAATTATTTTATCAACTTAATTATGTTTCATATATTGTTATTAATATTTGTATAAAGTTATTGTGTTTTAGTTTTCGTATATATCCAATAATATTTATGACTATATTCCTTTTAAGTATTTCATTTTTTTTAATACTACCATTATATTACAATGCAATATATGTTCATTACTACTTTCTCAACCTATTGAAGCACAAAGAGTCAATATCGTTGAGGTTCAAACACACAACCTTCCATATGTTTTCGCCCCCACTGGGACATTTTTCTAGATCCGCCACTGGTTTGAACCTCAACGATATTGACTCTTTGTGCTTCAATAGGTTGAGAAAGTAGTAATGAACATATATTGCATTGTAATATAATGGTAGTATTAAAAAAAAATGAAATACTTAAAAGGAATATAGTCATAAATATTATTGGATATATACGAAAACTAAAACACAATAACTTTATACAAATATTAATAACAATATATGAAACATAATTAAGTTGATAAAATAATTCAAATAGAAAATATATCAATAATTCAAATATAAAATATATTTATAAAAACTTTATTTGAAGCTACGAGGAGGGAAAATGCATACAGCTGGATTCGAACCCTCGCCATGCCCAACTTACAAAACGCACCCATCCAACTCTGCTAACTTAACAATTAGTTATTAATATCTGTTTTCCTATATTTATATCTATATATGTACTATACATACACATATACATACAAGGGCTATATAGGGGTGGGGGGTGGGGTGAGTGGGGGCAGCTGCCCCCATGCTGGATCCGCCACTGGTTCAAACACACAACCTTCCATATGTTTTCGCCCCCACTGGGACATTTTTCTAGATCCGCCACTGGGAGCAACTTAGATGTTTTAAATTCATAGTGAGCTGTATGCCATTAATATTATCAAAGACTATCTCAAATAATTGAGCTAAAGTCAACTTTATATTTTATCAAACATTAACTAACGTTTGATTATTATTTTTTGAAGTAAAATAGAATTTACATCATGTGATGGCCTGGTTTGCATTTTATATGAAAATCTTTTAGACAAAGTAGTACAGTGTCATAATTTTTGCCTATAAATTATGTAGTGGAAATACTATTTATTGTGGATAATAAATATAGCATGCATGTGATTGTTGGACGCGGTTTCATAATTTTCATCGGAATTATTGATTAATATTTAATATATTGTTTAATTTAAATGTAACAACCATGTTTTGGCATCTTCATCAACTTCATTCATTGTTTATTTATTTATGTTTTAAAAATTGCATCCAATAAATTCAATTGTTATACCATAAATCAGGCCGAGTTCATATTACATTGTGAACCCTAATACTAAAATTATGTACCTTCAGTTGACATATTTTGTACATGCAGTTAATCATTTTTTTACATGTAAACAAATAACTTAATAATTACTGACACATAATATGATAGCTACAGGTACAATGTACAGAAACTGTTAACTGCAGGTACAAAATGTATCACTACAGATACATAATCTAAAAGTTATTTTTGGACGAAATTTACAATGCAATGTAGACCTTAATGATGGTATAATTTGTCCAATACAATTAACCCTGAAAGCTGGATTCGAACCCTCGCCATGCCCAACTTACAAAACGCACCCATCCAACTCTGCTAACTTAATAATTAGTTATTAATATCTGTTTTCCTATATTTATATCTATATATGTACTATACATACACATATACATACAAGGGCTATATAGGGGTGGGGGGTGGGGTGAGTGGGGGCAGCTGCCCCCACTGCCCCCATGCTGGATCCGCCACTGGTTGCTCCAATTTGCCCAGGCTAGTGTTTTAACTTTTAATTGCTCAAATGATAGAACTAATTTGTCTGGACAGAATTGACTTGATTATACGTGGAAGATGAGAGCAACCTCAATGTATTGGTCATGTGGAATTTATATCCTTAAAACAAATAGAGTAATACTACACCTACTCCACATTCTACTTCAATTTCTACTCCTTGCTTACAAGGATGACGCCATAAAATTATTTGAATGGGACGAAGTTTAAATGGCGATAAAAATGTCAATTACAAAATATCAAGCAGTCATAATAAGGTTAAAACACAAAATACATTATAAATTACAATGGAATGTTTTTTGATAGATTACACGATAATTAGAGTTGGAACCAAAAATATACTTGAGTGAGGTAAAAATGTGAAAATATTTATGACAAAATATGAAACATAATTAATTAGATAAAATAATTTGAATAACACTATATTCATAAATATTTTTTAATTTTAATTTTTTTAATTAGATCAACTTTTTAAGTTTTTCTAAATTAACTCGAATACAATGAAGTATAATATAAACTTGTATACAACATTAATTAAATGATTCATAAAAAGTAGACGAAAAGAGCATTTACATTGTTAATTCAATGATTCATAAAAGTAGCCAAACAAATATTTAATTTATCTTGGAAGTAATGAAAGAGATAAAATAAACAAGTGAAGATAAGGAAAAATGTTGTTAATGAGATTTGAATCTATAACCATACATTTTTTATTATTAAACTTGAAATTCGACCAACTAAACTACTCAAACTATTAGTATTTTATGCATAAATATAGATTTTATATAACATTTAATGCTATATATATATATATATATATATATATATATATATATATATATATATATATATATATATATATATATATATATATATATATATATATATATATAAAGGGGTGGGGTGGGGGAGTGGGGGTAGCTGCCCTCATAGTAGCTCTGTCCTCGCCTGCTTACATGTCACTCTTTAGTTCACTCAACTCAACAAATTGTGGGTCATAATTTTTATTACTCTGTAATTTTTTTCATCCCCATCCAATAAAATCAAGACGAATGACGAGAGTTTACTCTCTTGGAGTTCATTTTATCATTTTCCAAACAAAAATGAAAAGAAAAAATTCAAAAAATCAGGGTATCGCCGTGCTCAGTTTTGATTTTATTTGAAAAACAATAAATGGACTTAAAGGGATTGAAACTTTCACAACATGTCTCTTATTGAGTAATGATAAATTATATTATTATCCCAAATACTACAGATGCATAGGGCATACACCTAGTCCAAAAAGAAATACAAGATCCAACATTTTAATGGTGAATAGCAAAAAACACTAAAACCCTATATTTGGGAAGAAGAAAAGCCTAGACTAGTAGTTCATAGTCAAGTGGATCAACGTTATTTCATCAAAGGAGAAATAGAGGTCCATCCAGTGGATTACTAGATAACTAAACAAAATACATGAAAAAGAAGACTATGACCACCTTCATATAAGGGTAGAAACGCGATAGGAGTCTCATAGATTCACACGTATCTTGATTTTATTGGAGGTTAAGAAAAAAATAACAACAAAATGAAATAAAAAATGTTACCCTTTTTTTTTTGTATAAATCAAAAGAGTTAATTCCTATTTTGGTTTTAGATTTATAGAATTATAGGTGACTATTCACTTTTAGTCTCTTTTTTTTTTTTTTTTTTCAAAACATCATATCATCTTTTGGTCCTAATATTATTGTGACATGACAATTTTTGGTTCTGCATAGTTTCGTAAAATACAAAGGCATTTAGGTCTTCAATTATTTTTTTTTTTTTTAAAAAAAATAACGGGTCAACCCATTTTGTATTTTAAAAATCAAAATATTTTTGTATTTAATGACATTTCAGCGATTTTAATTTGTTGACAAAAAAAATGATCATGCCACAATAAGATTAGGACCAAAGAGAGACATTTTGAAAAAGAACTAAATAGTATACTACCACCTATAAATTTAAGACCAAAAATAAAATTAACTCTAAATCAAAATGTGTCATACGTAAATAGTGAGTAAAAATGAAATAGAAATTAAAAGTAATGTAGTATTGTTATTTTTCTTTTCCCTTCTCTAACAAAATTGAAGTCCTAAAATTCCCTTGTTTAACCCTCTCCTCCTCCCCCAAGGCCCCAACCCTCTCAAAATTCCTAAAAAAAAAACTCCACTAGTCCACTAAAAAGATGGGTTGAGCGAAGCTAGCTTTTTATATTTTATGGATAAGATTTAAAGACTGAAATAAAGCATGTGATGCTGCCATGCTGTACTATATATATAGTACAGCTGTACATGAAAATAATAATGTAAAAGCAAATGAATTGAGTTTATCGAAGTCTTCTTTTTTTTTTTTCGAAGTTTTTTAAGATTCCAAAACAATGAAACATGCACGATTAGGTCGTTTTCAAACCTGTCCCTAGACCCTACTTAGGTTTAAAAACATCCACTTGCATATTAATTAGATAAATTAACATTATTTTTCCGATTAATTTTATAAATTCAAGTTAGCCTCGTTAAAAGTTAAAATGGATATAATTAAAGTATGTGTCCCATCTTAATTAAAAGTCTAAATTGATAGTTGAACTGCATATGATTCGAACCTTCTCCATCTCAACTAAAAGCCTAAATTGATAGTTGGACTGCACATATTGTATTTATGCTCACAGATATGATTCGACCACGCGGTTTGAGTCAAAACATTTTTTATTTTTTATTTTTTTTTAATCTCTTCTTATAAGTGTCTAACTAAAAGCCAGTTCAAATGCTTATATTGCATGCCAATTCATTAATAACCGTTAAAATTTTTGAAAATTTACATTTTTAACCCATTAATGTTATAATTACACATGTTTTAATTTAATGACTTAATTATACAAATTTTATATATTAAACGATTTATTTAACAAATAATACTACATTCTACATAAATTCTCATTTTCTATTTATTTTTTACTCCCTAATCTGTACTGACGTGTCTTACTTCGATTAAGTCTAAAAAAGAAATGAAACATAATTTTTATTTGTTTACTTCTTTTTAAAATAAAATTTATAAAAGTAAATCCATCGTTTTTCTTATTTAACACTTTTTCCCATTAATAATTAGTCAAGCATTATTCATTTATTCCTGGTTTCCAAAAAAAATAAAAAATCATTTATTCCTAGTGCTGCAGACTGTCGAGTGGCGGGCCCATTTAATATAATATCGACGATTTCCATTTTGTCGTTTACCTCCAGACTCAAGAAATAAAGCAAATGTATTTTACCTCAATTATTGAGTCAACGATGAAATTCACCAAGTCTTCCTTTTTATGGGACACTAGTATCCAGGATGGTTCCATGCGGTTGGCTATTTGAGGTGCGATTGTGGGGTAAGATGAGAGTCATTGACCTTGTCAAGATCAACGTTCAGGATTAATAAAAATTTAATTAAAAAATAAGGTGATAATTTAGGTTTTGTTATTTTTTTTTTTTTTTTTTGCATTTATGTCAAATTTGATGTGCGTGGTTTTCCTTCTTAAGGTGCGTGATTTTTGTGCTTTGTATTTAAGGTGTGTCAGCTGTTAAAACTTAAGTACGTCGGTCTAAAGCTTTAAGTGTGTGATTTTCATTCTTAAGGTACTTTGTTTTCCTTCGCTCCTTTCTTTCTTTAAGGTGCACCATTTTTACAGTTTACATATGTCCCTAAATCCCTAATTAATTATTGATTCAATTTGGACCCAAACAATCAAAGCTTCACAAATTTTTTTAAATGAAGTAAACCTGAAGAAAATGAATGCATTAATAGAAGACGCACATTTTTTTTTTAAAAAATTTTCATTAATTTTAGCCGTTGATATAGATTTTGATCAACGACTCATATATAACCTCATTTTTCACCCGATAACATGTCCACCAGAATACATACATACATACATTCATACATACATATATATAGTAAAGTAGTTTAGGTGTGGCCGCGCCTTAACGTGCGGTCAGTGCGACCATGTATACAAATATACACCACTCAATGTTAGAAAATGCACAACACAAATATGCACCATTAGGTACGCATCACCAAAAAAACAAACCACTAGGTACGCAAATATACACTACATAGTGTTCGGAAATGCACAATTAGGGACATGAGAGTTATGGTGCATTATGTTGGGTTTTTTTTTTTTTTTTTTTTTGGTTCCTTTGTGTGTTTTTGTATATTTTCATTGTTGTGCATTTTCCTAACACTAGTGGTGTATTTTGTTAACACTAGTGGTACATACCGCACTAACCGCATTGGATGACGCGACCACATTTGAGAATATATATATATATATATATATATAGCAAATACCAATTTTGGTCCCACGACTATCATTTTATTACCAATTTTCATCCACGATTATTGTTTTAGTGTCAAAATTCATCGCGTCGGTCACCCATCCATTTAAAACGTGCAGAAATCTAAAATTATTAAGGGTATTTTCGTCACTTGCAACTTAATATCCCAATTTGAGAATGAATAAATGGATTTAAGTGCTAAGATCGATCAAAATTCATAGTTTTCCTCGTCATTTTACCTTAATTTGAGGAGGAGAATTGTGAATTGTGATTGATCATAGGGCTTAAATCTATTTATTCATGTTCAAATTGAGATATTGAGTTGAAAAAGACGAAAATACCTATTTTAGCACGTTTTAAACGGATGGGTGACCGATGTGATGAATTTTGGCACTAAAACATGCAGTAGTTGTGGGATCAAAATTGATACTAAAATAATAGTCGTGGGACCAAAATTAGTATAAATTAAACATGTGAACTGAAATTATCATTTTGCTAATAGCCGCGGGGCAAAAATTGGTATTTGCGCTCTATATATATATATATATATATATATATATATATATATATATATATATATATATATATATATATATATATATATATATGCATTATCAAAGACTTGAACCGGTCAAGTAATTTAACTAAAGTAGATTTACCAGATACAGACACTATTACTTAGCTTGTTATAGTTGCTGTATATACAGATGACATCAAATTAAAGGAGTTGAAAAGCCAAGAAGGCCAGACTGAAAGAAAGCAAGAAAGCTGTGTTTAATTCTCCCATTAATTAATTCCCTGAGAAGAGAAGAGAGTAGCTAGTGAGACATGGACGCAGTCGTGGACTTGCTGATAAGCAAAGTAGCACAAACTGTGGAAGAAAACGCGAGCCTGATTCTTGGGATAAAGGATCAGGTGGAAGATCTACTGAGCGAACTGAGGTCGTTCAAGGCATATCTCACTGAAGCATCCAAGAACGAGAGCTGTAACGCCAACGCGGTGCTGAGAGACGTGGTGCAGAAGATTCAGAAAGTGGTAACCGATGCTGAAGACGCCATTGATAAATACCTTGTTGAGCGAAGGAACCACAGAGCCAGACCGGTCCTCAAGAGATGGGCGGAAAAAGTAATTTATTATAACAGGGTTAATGAAGCTGCAAAGGAGATTGAGAGCATTAAGAAAAGGGCGGAGAGAATCCGTCTAGATCATGCCCATTCCCTCAAGAGACTCCAAGACGGTTCGCCAAATAATCCTCAGCCCGCAGTTCTCCAGGTATCTATCTATGTCCTATATTTAATTTGAAGCATCAACTTTAGAATACATACTTTGTTCTTGTGGTTAGAAAGTTGGAATACACATATGACTTAGTTTGGTTAACGGCGGTTAGTTGATTGGGTCAGAGAGTATGATATTAACTGATGGTAAAGAAATGTTTGGTAAATTAGTTGTTAGCTGACAGTTGTTTGGTATAATTTATTTTCTCAAAAAGTTAATTGAAAAAGTTATTTTGAACAGCTTTTTAAATTTTAGTATTTTAGGTATAAAAAGTTGATTAACCAAACATTTATATTGATTTTTTAAACAAGTCAAACTGTGGTCAAATAAGTCAAAGTTAACTGATAAAGTAACTATTTTATCAAAACATGATCATAATCAGATCAAATTAGAAAATTAAAATCTAATTAATTTGTTTTTTTTTTTTTTTTTGTTTAACGTGCGTGGACTTTTAACTTTGAAAATGTCAGTATATGTATAAAAGCTTCTAGTCCTAGGAGAACACACTAGAAGAAAACTAAGAATCAATCTTAACTTTATATTTGTAAAAAACTAAGAATCAATCTTAACTTTATATTTGTAAAAATTGAACGGATTAGATCAATTTTTTTTTATACACGATGACATTTTCATAATTATTGTAAACTTCACTTTACAAACTTGAACACTTAAATATACAATATGTAACAATAAATATCCAAACTTGAATGAGTTTTTACAAAATCAATAAAAAGCAAAATTTTAAATATAAATTATATATGCTATACCTTAAACAGTAAAAAGAGAACCTATAACCCAAATCTTACAACACTAGTACTATCCGCGTATGGTGTATATATATATATATATATATATATATATATATATATATATATATATATATATATATATATATATATATATATATATTTGAAGCAATGAAGCATGTATATAACATTATTTATTAATATTAATTTAATTTATAACAATTTCTGAAAAGGACAAGCATTTTGGGTATAAAGAAATTATATTTATAAAAAATGCTTTAAGATATTTTATTCCAGTTAATGTTAATAATATTAAATAAAGTAATAAATATACTAAGCTAACAACCTGATATTATAGACAATTACTCAATTGTTATATAAAAATATTTCATGTACTCCTAAAAATTTACTCTCATTTTTAAATTAACATTCTGAACTTTTAATTTTAATAAATTAGTGTATTACACTAATAAATATTTCATCCGTCTTATTTTTTTGTTTCTGGTTCAGTTAACAAGATTTGACTGAAGTTAATTTTTTTTTAAATTCAATTTTTCATAATGTTAAGTTTAGTATTAGTATATAAAGTTTATATATTTAGAAAACTAAATTAAAAGTACTATTAAACAATTTTTTTAAAAAAAATACTAACAAAAATAAGTAATTAAGAAAGAGTCGGTTTGACTACTAAATACTAAATAAACATGACAAATAAAATGTGACTGAGGGGTATAAACTTATACATCATTCAGTCTATAACTCTCAATTTCTAAATTCTAACTAAAAATAATTGATATATTTATACTATAATGTAATAATTATAATAAGTTTTTTTTTTTAATTTTAATACAAAATATTTTTATTTTGTAATAAATTTATCAAAATTTTATTTATAAATTTAATAAAAATTACTAAAAATGGGTTTATATATAAGTTCTTTATATATTTTGTTCCACATCCTTTGTTAAACAAAGAAAAGTGCACGATTGATATCCCTAGTAGCCACACCGTTTAATAATAATAGTAATAATAGGATTGTAAAAATATAGGGTATATACTAAATTGCCTGTGAGTTAATTTGATTGAAGTGCAACACTTACTGCCATATTAGTTCCCTCACCTCATTTTTCCTGAAATTGTTAAAAGGCTCCAGTGGTAGAGGAGGATGAAGTGATAGGATTTGATGAAGAGGCTAAGACTATAAAAAAACGTCTTACTGAAAAGTTAAATGATACAGTGGTCATTTCAATTGTTGGAATGGCTGGATTGGGCAAAACCACGTTGACCAATATGGTATTCAATGATCGCGAACTTCATTACGATAGTTTCACTCGTCTTTGGATTCACGTATCTAGAAACATGAATAGGAGACGAATATTCATGGACATTATAAGCAAATTTACCAAGGAAACCAGTGCTTACAAAGATATGAGCGAGGAGCAGTTAGCCCAAAGAATCAAGGAATTTTTGAATGAGGGGATGTATTTCATTGTTGTGGATGATGTATGGAAGACAACAGATTGGGATTATTTGAAAATCGCTTTTCCCAACAACCAGAAAGGCAGTAGAATATTGGTAACAACCCGTAACCTTGAAGTGGCTAATCATGTTGATTCCAAAAATGCTCCACACGAATTAAAATTTTTAGAGCATGAGGAAAGTTGGGTGTTATTACAAAAGAAAGTTTTCCGCACAGAAACTTGTCCTCAACATCTTGTATCCACTGGGAGAAGCATTGCAAAGAAATGCAATGGGTTACCACTAGCCGTAGTGGTGATTGCTGGTGTCCTTGATAAAAACAGCACGGCTGCAAAGTGGAAAGAGGTGGCTGAAGATCCGTTTCCATTAATCAATCGGGAAAACCAGAGCTACAATGAACTGGTATCGCTGAGTTACAATCAGTTGCCTAACCACACAAAAGAATGCTTCCTATATCTTGCAGCATTTCCAATGGGACATGAAATTCCAGTTTGTAAATTGATTTGTTTGTGGATTGCAGAAGGGTTTATTCCTTCATCCAAGAACATGGAGGGCACTGCTGAAACATATTTGAAGGATTTTGTGACTAGGAATCTGTTGATGGTAGTTAAGAAGAGAGCCGACGGTGAAATAAAATCTTGTCGTCTTCATGATACACTGCACGAGTTTTGCAAATCTGAAGCTATGAAGAATAATCTCTTCCATGAGATTGATGGGGCAAAAATAGAAGGAAATGAGAATTATCGTCGCTTGTGTATCCGTACCAACCTTCAAAGCTTCATAGATTCAGAGAGCAAGCCATCTGGTGAGCATATCCGCTCTCTTTTAACATCTACCAAATATGAAGTTCCAAAACACCACTTGGCAACTATCCCAAAATCCTACCCCCTCCTAAAAGTGTTTGATGTGGAAGACCTCAAATTCGATATATTGCCAAAAGAGTTTTATCAGCTATATCACCTGCGCTACTTGGCTGTCACAACTGACCTCAAAATCTTTCCAAAACCATTCACCAACCTTTGGAACACCCAAACTCTTGTGTTCAATACCTCCCAAAATAGTGTTGAAGTTAAGGCTGAGATATGGAAGTTGACAAAACTAAGGCATCTTTTAGCCAATGCTTCTTTGGAATTCCCTACCCCCGATAATTGCAGAGACAAGTGTGAAGACTTACAAACTCTTTC
The DNA here is from genome assembly GCA_003576665.1 of Ipomoea trifida. Classification (NCBI taxonomy): domain Eukaryota; kingdom Viridiplantae; phylum Streptophyta; class Magnoliopsida; order Solanales; family Convolvulaceae; genus Ipomoea; species Ipomoea trifida. Next base: position 40,887,894 of record CP025659.1, read on the forward strand.
CTCCATATCACCTAAGAGCTGCACAGAAGCTATCTTTGACAAGATGCCCAACCTTTTGAAATTGGGGGTTCGTGGGAATTTAGTAGAGCTTCTGGAGAAGAAGGGAGGAATTTGCTTGTTTGACAATGTTGGGAACCAGCTGAGTAAACTGCAAAATCTGAAGCTTGTTCACGAAACTGCCAATAGTCAGGGTAGCATATTAAGGAACTTTCCTCGGGCAGACAAATTCCCGAGCAACTTAAGGAAGCTAACTTTATCCAACACATCCTTTGAGTGGAACGACATTAGCATATTGGGATCCCTGGACGGGCTGGAGGTCTTAAAGTTGGAGGAATTCGCGGTGAAGGGGGACTCTTGGGAACTAAACAACACTGTTGTTTTCAAGAGTCTCCAATTCTTGCGCATTGGGAGAACGGACTTGGCTTACTGGACTTCTAAGGAGACTAGCTTTCCAGCACTGAAAAAGCTTTACCTCTTACATTGTACAAACCTTAATGCAGTCCCACTTGCCCTCAAGGATGTGAAAGGCCTTAAGTTTATGGAGTTGTTTTGTACCAACAAAAACGCTGCTACTTCTGCAAGAAAGATACAAAACTTAAAACCTAAAGAGCATGGGCTACTTGAGCTCTCTGTCTATCCTCCCAATCACTCAGGTCAACACTGATAGATGATACATTATATTGCGCATTAACAAAAAGGTCAGTCATTTATTTTGTTAGTCTTAATGTTCTCTAAATTAAAGCTATTATTATTATTGTTGTTTGTGATTATTAGTGTCTTATATTGGTGCAGGAGTATCATATCCAATAGCATTTTCAGATGTATGCATGGCTCCTCCGATCTAATGCGCGCTTCTTATCACTGTATATCTTGGTGGCACTTTCTTTAATTTGTTTTTCTTTTCTTCTCTTATTAAAATAAAGGCTGGCCTGGCATGCATGTATTTGTGCGATAATGGTATTCATATGTGGAGCTCCAGCTGCAGGGTGGTGTGCTTGAATCTGAATTCCTGTGTGAATGAATGGTTTTCATCTTTCTTTTAAACATTTGGTCGAGTATGTATCTGAACTATTCCAGTTTTTTTTTTTTTTTTTGAAAACAAACTATTCCAGTTTTAATTTAATACTTTTGATTCCTTCAAAAGTATTACGTTTTCCGACATAAGTAACAAACAGTTTATTCATGATTTACTATTACATTTGTTAGTATAAGTATTACATTTCATTTTGATCAACCCGTCTCACGAACAATGATACGTGAGACAATCTCATACAAGCTTTTGCCTAAAATGTAATACGGAGTATTATATTTCTTGGTTAAGAAAATCAAGCTAATCAGATAAGAGTCTTGACCTGACCTAATAAGAGTATTATGAGTTCGTCATTGAATGTCAGCTCAGTCTTGACCTCGAGGCTTGGACCGGGCATTCCGACCAAGATGGGCATGTCAGGAATTAAGACCCACGTATATTAATTTATAAGGATGTCGATCTTCCCAACGCATGTAGAACATATGGCGGACAATTGGACATGCGGAACGCCCAACATGTGTTCCCCTCCATCCCTTATAAATAGAGCATTTATTGCAAAGGTGAAGAGGGGCGGCTTTTTGGAAGCATTTACCCCCTAGAACACCAAATACCTCGGGACCCTCTGACCCTCCGCCTTAACTACCCGAGCTACTATATTATAATCTCAACTCGTATCGATATACCCAAAAGTATTTACACATCAAAAAGCGGCATTCTGATAATAGGTTAACACTCATTTCATCAGGTTACATGCTTACATGGAGGGTGAGTTGGCGTATTTAAACACTTTTTAAAATAAACTTTAAAAATAAAAATAAATAAATATAGTTAAATTAAATTAAAAAAAAAAAAACTCAACCATTTATAATATCTGTCCAACATGATTATGTTAACATCCTTGATTGGGATGTGACTCAAACTAAACATGTGACATTTCGTTTGAAATGGTAAAGTAATGTCATTAGACCACAAGGTATTTGACACCTTCTATTTAAAATGTTAACAGTGATGTCATCAGACCATAAAGTACTTGGCACGGCCTATATAATTCTGAACAAAAAAAGTCTTTACTATTAGTGAAAGTAAAACTAAAATTGCTTGCCAAGCACCTTGTGCTCAATTGGCATGTAGTGGCCACCTTCAGATGGGAGGTCATGAGTTCGAGTCTTAGTGGTGGAGATCTCGAAATTGACTCTTTGTGCTTCAACAGGTTGAGAAAAGTATAGATGAACAGATACTACAATGTAATAGGGTGTATTCAAAAAAAAAAAAAACTAAAGTTGCTTAGCTTGGTGGACCACTTGATGAATTTTTTTTTCTTCTTATCCATTTGATATGTTTTTGTTTTATTAACTCATACCCATCTCTTTGATATCAGTTTCATAGTTGTTGATACAATTTTGTATAGAGCAAATTTCATTTTTAGTTGTTGACTATTGTGCATTGTCATATTTAGTCACATTTGTTTAAGACTTGACTCTGATACCATTTGTTAGGATCAAAAGTTTACCACTACGCCAAAATTAAGCTATACCTCGTAGAATGATAGCAATTGATCTCGCTAAAATCAATTATCTAGATTAACACAAATTTAAAAAATAACGAGGTGGCATTTTGATCTTTTTGCGTTTTGGTCAAACTTAAAGGTGTGTGATTTTCCTTCTTAAGGTGCGTGGTTTTCATTCTTAAGGTCCGTGGTTTCTGTGCTTAAGGTGTGTCAGTTCTTTAGTTGAGAACTTAAGGTGCGCTTTTGTTGAAACTTAAGCTGCGTCGATCTAAAGCTTTAGGTGCGTTGTTTGCCTTCTTAAAGTGCGTGGTTTGTGTGCTTAGGGTGCGTTAGTTGTTGAAACTTAAGGTGCACTAGTCTAAAGATTTAGGAGCGTGATTTGTGTGTTTAATGTGCGTCAGTAGTTGTTGAAACTTAAGGTGCACCATTTTAAAACTTTAGGTGTGTGGTTTGTGTTTTTAAGGTCAGAGGTGAGCATACCCGACCCACCCGAACTCACCCGGTCGACCCAAACACGTTAAAGCCAAATCCGAACCGTCCCTAAACCGAAATCAGCTACTCGACCCAAACCACCTTTAATACCAGGTATATATTGATTAGGTTGGGGTTGGATTTTCGCGACCGACCCGTACGAGAATTCGAACCTTTGTGGTTATGTAGCTACTATACCGTGTCATGTTGATCTGTTTATATATATAAACGTTTAGGGTTTGCAACCAGTGGAAGCCTCATTTGCGATTTTGCATAGTCCGTAGTCGACCTTCGTCCTTCACTCCTTCTCCATTTCTCTGTTCTCTTACATCTCTACTTTTCTTCTGCACTTCTCTGTTTCTCGTAGTCAAATACTGTCATAATCTCATTCTTTGAGAGTTTGAGAGATGAGATAGTGAGATTCTGGGACTGAGACCTCAGTTCTCTTTCTCAGATTTTACTCTTCTAAGTTCTTTGTGTGAATCTGTTCATCTTCTCTTCTCCATTTATGGTAGTCTCATTCTTTGAGACAGTGAGTTAAGATACTGAGACTGAGACCTGAGTTTTCTTTCTTAGTTTTTTTCTCTTAGACGGCCATCTCCGGTGGTCCATTCTTGGTGGAAGCATTAGCGAGTGATGGCGGTGATTGCCTGATTGGTGAACTAGTGACTGCTTGCATGCTTGAAGACTTGAGTTCTCTGGGTACTTTTGGGAGAAAAGAAGTAATTTGCAAATCCCTTATTTTATATTTCTCATTATATTGTGTATTTGTATAAATGACTAAATATCTTGTATATGTTGTTGGAAGCAGTGTGCTATACAGCGGCAGTGTGCTATACAGCCTATACTGTGCTATTTATGCCTTTTTATGTTGGTGGAAGTAGTTCCCCTGATTTTATATGATTATATAATTTATATATGTAATTTCAGTGTGCTATAGTGCTATACTGTCATTACTGTGCTATTTATGCGTTATGCTTTATGATATAGGCCCGTTTGGTAAATAATTAGCCTATCAACCAATTTTGGCTTATTTGACCACTATTAGTTGTTTGATTAATAAGCTTTTTGTAACTCCAAAATGCTAAAATTCAAAAGGCTACTCAAAGCAGCCTTTTCAGTTAGCTTTTTGAGAAAAGAAATTATACCAAACAGCTATCAGCTAACAGCTAACAGCTAATTTATCAAACAATTTTCTACAATCTGCTAATTTTATCAACAAATCATACCTTCTAACCCAAACAACCAACCCAATCAGCTAACAACCATTTACCAAACAGGGTCATAATCTGTAAAATTTGCAGTGTTTAGGAGTCCCTAAAATGGTCCCTGATGTTATGATGTAATTTGTGTAATTTCTAGTGTTGAAAAGTCCCTAAAGTGGTCCTTGATTATATTGTGTATTAGTGTAAATTTCTTGTCTATGTTGTATACTCGATTTTATGTATTGGTTGAAAGAGTGTGCTACTGTATAATTTCAATAATTTCTAGTGTTGAAAATGAAGTCCCTAATTTTATATATGTAATTTTGGTAATTTCCAGTATGCTATAGTGTTATACTGTGCTATTTATGCTTATGGTTTATGATGTAATATGTGAAATTTGCAGTTTTGAGGAATCCCTAAAATGTTCCATGATGTTATGATGTAATATGTGTAATTTCCAGTGCTGGAAAGTCTCCAAAATGGTCCCTGATTTTATGATGTATTCTGTGTAATTTCCAGTATTGAAAAGTCCCTGAAATTGTCCCTGATTTTATGATGTAATCTGTGAAATTTCAAGTGTTGAAATTTGCATATTGGTGGAAGCCTCTAATTCTGAAATCCATATATATAATGATGAACTGTGAGTTCCCGAATATGAATTTCTTTGTTTCATGATATGTATCATTTTTTTTTATGTAATTTCTAGTGTTGAAAAGGCACTAAAATGGTCCATGATTTTATGATGTAATATGTGAAATTTCAATGTTGAAATTTGCATATTGGAGGAAAATTTGGAAGAATTAGAGAGATTTGAACAAGGTAACACTTCCTAATCTATTAGTTGGAATAGTTGCTACCCTTGCATTGTAACTTTTTGTAGTTCTACACTGCCTAATCCAAAGGTAACTTTGTAACTTTTGTAACTCTGGACTCTGGTAATGCTCCTAACACTGCCCAACTTTTGTGGTTATGATCTACACTACAAAGGTAACTTTGTAACTTTGGTAATGTTCCTATTTGAAAAAATTTATTATGTTTGTCTCATTTTTTTGTGGCAATGATGAAGCTTCCACCTATGATTTGAAATAAGGATTAAGTTCGTACATTGCTCAATGTTCTACACAACATTTTGTAGCAATTTGCCTTAATCCAAACATTGATATAGAAAAAAAAAAAAAAAGCTTATCGAGCCACCTTTATAAATTATAATTATCTACTGACTACTATTTATTTATTTTCTATTGCTTTATTATTTACTTTACTAATTTTTCAATTTTTCACAGGAAGAAGAGTAGGTTTTGGATGTGGATAGCTTGAATGCTTGCTAATTGATATTTTGATTTTGAGGATTGATGAATGATGAATTTGTAAATCTACAAGTTATAGGTTTTTGTTATTTTACAAAAGTATGTAAGTTTTTGTAATTCTACAAGTTGTAGTACTTTTGTTATTTTGTATATCAGATTTACAGTTTGTATAATAATTACTAAGTTGCTATACATGTATATTAGCAATTTAGTACAAATTATTATACAAGTATATTTTGGAAATTGGAAGTTTGAAATTTTGAAAATATGAAAAAAATATTTTTTTTGAAAGAAACATGGAAAAAATATTAAATATTAAGTTTTTGTCAAAACGTATTAATTTCTTTGTGTTATATCCGAAATTCAGTCGGATATCTTACCGAACCGAAATTACATAAAACCGAGTGGATAAATTACATTTAAAAACAAGATAGGATTTAAATAATGTAATCCGAAATCCGAGCGAGTTGGGCATCCGCACACCCGAGCCGTCCACTAATACACACCCCTACTTAAGGTGCTTTGCTTGTGTGCTTAAAGTGCGTGATTTGTATACTTAAGATGCACCATTTTAATGCTTAAGGTTAGGTGCATCAATTCTACACATAAAGTGCACCCTTTTGTGTTATCTGTACTTCCACACGGGAAGTTACCTTCGCACCTGATCTTGCAATCCCTATATATATAACTGCACATACTTCATCATTATGTAATGAATCATATTGCAAATTAGGTTACGAAAACTTTAACTATGTACTTGGATGTAAATTTCTTTAATAAACAATGTGTAATATAATGGTAGAGAGACAAATTTTTTATATTTAATTTATAAAAGACTTATATCCTGACGCAAAAAAGAAAAATTCATAATTGGATAAATTTGGTAGATTCCAAGTCATCTTGGAAAAAGAATCATACCTCCCACACCCATCAAGGATGGTTCTTTGGTTAGCTGGTTATCATATCTTACTTATAAAACTAATTGGTGTACGTTAACCATTTAACCATATCCCTCCATAGTAAGCCACAATGCCATGTCTCGAATCGAGCATGGGCTAAACTCGGTTCTACCTGGTCGACGCCCAACATTTACGTTCCTTGATATCATGGAATATGATTCCCATTAATTTGAACTTCCTAAGTTAAAGATTGTACCAATAAATTTTTCACGTTTTAAATTCCTAAAAAAATTTAAACTTTCGTGACTACCACGCCATATATGCTTAGTGTTTTGTAAACATTGTAACTTTCCAAGCTTATTTTCTTGGCTACTTGCTACTCGTAATGTAAAATATTCTCCATTATATGCAAGAGTCTATATGGCTTATTGCCTTAGTCCTTTAATGCTTGGAAGTTTTATAATTCTTACTACTGTATGCGCTTACTAGCTATTATATTCTTCTTCTCGCGTAGGATTCCTAGCTACTGGATTCTTATGGTAATTTTGCTAAGTAATCCTTAAAATATTTCTAAAATCTATCATGAAAATAAATAATAAAATTTGAAATTCGATCTAGATATTTATAATTTGTTTACACTCTATGAAGCATCAACATCTAATTACATTTTATTCCAAACATATTTCTGATTAAATATATCAGCCGGTCTCTTTTAATTTTAGTTCATAACATGATAATGACAATTACAGAGATGTTAGTAGTGTAGAGTATATATATAAATGTGCAATAATTTAACTATGAGCTTAAACTTTTTGTTATGATAAATACTTTCAGATATGCGAATAAGAGTAGAGATTATAATATAGTAGCTCGGGTAGTTGAGATTGATGGTCGGAGGGTCCCAATGTCTTAGGTGTTCTAGAGAGTAAATGTTTCCAAAGAGCCCCCCTTCAGCCTTGGAATAAATGCTCTATCTAGAGGGGAATGAAGGGAAACACATTTGGGTGTCCGACATGCTCGCCACGTGTTTTATATGCACTAGGAAGGTCAAGCCTTATAAATTAATACACGTGGGTCTTGTTCTTGACATGTCCATCCTGGTCGAAATGTCCGGTCCAAGCCTCGAGGTCGAGACCGAACTGACATTCAATGACGATCTCATAATACTCTCGTTAGGTTAGGTCATCGGGACTCTTATTAGATTACCTTAGTTTTCTTAGCTAGGTAATATTTTTTTTAATTTTTTGAAAGCAAATTAAACAAAACTCAGGATAGAATGATAAATTACTATAATAATGCAGAAATAGAGTCAGGAGGAAAAGAGTCTCAATACAAAGTGATTGCCTGAGAATAGGGCCATAGAAGCTAAAGTATGAGCTATTAAATTAGAGGATCTAGTGACGAAACTAACTAAACAAAGATTAAAAAGGAAGACATATTAGCTCTATAGTTATTAATAATAAAGTCAACATAGGAGAAGAGATCAATATGAGTAGATGATAAGTAGTGATGAAGATTTGAACAATCAGTAAGGAGCTCAACTAATAACACTCCCGACCGTTAAGCCACAACATCACCTCCTTTGCATATATTAACAAATATAATACTAAATCATGCCTAAAGTATTTATTATTCATATGATAAAACGTAATACTTCTGAAGAAAAATGTAATACAATTACATTTCATCAAAAGTATTAAAACTGGAATAGTTCAGATACATACATACTCAGACCAAATGTTTACAAGAAATTAAAGATGAAAACCATTCATTCACACAGGAATTCAGATTCAAGCACACCACCCTGCAGCTGGAGATCCACATATGAAACCGTACGTACCATTATCTCACAAATACGTGCATGCAAGCCAGCCTTTATTTTAATAAGAGAAGAAAAGAAAGAACAAATTAAACAAAAGTGCCACAAAGATATATAGATCGATCCGGAGGAGCCATGCATACATCTGAAAATGTTATTTGATACTCCTGCACTAATATAAGGCAAAAATAATCACAACAAAAACAATAATAATAATAATGATAATAATAGCTCTAATTTAGAGATAAAATTAAAGTAACAAAATAAATGACTGACCATTTTGTTAATGCGGCGCAATATAATGCATCATCTATCACTCCTATCAGTGTTGATCTGAGTGATTAGGAGGATAGACGGAGAGCTCAAGTAGCCCATGCTCTCGAGGTTTTAAGTCTTGTATCTTTTTTGCAGAAGAAGCAGCGTTTTTGTTGGTACAATGCAAGTCCATAACCTTAAGGCCTTTCACATCCTTGAAGGCAAGTGGGACTGCATTAAGGTTTGCACAATGTAAGAGGAAAAGCTTTTTGAGTGCTGGGAAGCTAGTCTCCATAGAAGTCCAGTATGCCAAGTCCGTTCTCCCAATGCGCAAGAACTGGAGACTCTTGAAAACAACAGTGTTGTTTAGTTCCCAAGAGACCCCCTTCACAGCATATTCATCCAACTTTAGGACCTCCAGCCCGTCCAGGGATCCCAATATGCAGATGTCCTTCCACTCAAAGGATGTGTTGGATAAAGTTAGCTTCCTTAAGTTGCTCGGGAATTTGTCTGCCCGAGGAAAGTTCCTTAATGTGTTACCTTCACCATTGGCACTTTCGTGAACAAGCTTCAGATTTTGCACTTTACTCAGCTGGTTCCCAATATTGTCAAACAAGCAAATTCCTCTCTTCCACTCCAGAAGCTCTACTAAATCCCCACGAACCCCCAATTTCAAAAGGTTGGGCATCTTGTCAAAGATAGCTTCTGTGCAGCTCTTAGGTGATATGGAGGAAAGAGTTTGTAAGTCTTCACACTTTTCTCTGCAATTAGCGGGAGCAGGGAATTCCAAAGAAGCATTGGCTAAAAGATGCCTTAGTTTTCGCAACTTCCATATCTCAGCCATAACTTCAACACTACTTTGGGAGGTATTGAACACAAGAGTTTGGGTGTTCCAAAGGTTGGTGAATGGTTTTGGAAAGATTTTGAGGTCAGTTGTGACAGCCAAGTAGCGTAGATGATATAGCTGATAAAACTCTTTTGGCAATATATCGAATTTGAGGTCTTCCACATCAAACACTTTTAGAAGGGGGTAGGATTTTGGGATAGTTGCCAAGTGCTGTTTTGGAACTTCATATTTGGTAGATGTTAAAAGAGAGCGGATATGCTCACCAGCTGGCTTGCTCTCTGAATCTATGAACTTGTCAATATTGGAACGGATACACAAGCGACGATAATTCTCATTTCCTTCTATTCTTGCCCCATCAATCTCATGGAAGAGATTATTCCTCATAGCTTCAGATTTGCAAAACTCGTGCAATGTGTCATGAAGACGGCAAGATTTTATTTCACCGTCCGCTTTCTTTTTCACTATCATCAACAGATTCCTATTCACAAAATCCTTCAAATATGTTTCAGCAGTGCCCTCCATGTTGTGGGATGGCGGAATAAACCCTTCTGCAATCCACAAACAAATCAATTTCCAAACAGGAATTTCATACCCCATTGGAAATGCTGCAAGATATAGGAAACATTCTTTTGTGTGGTTAGGCAACTGATTGTAACTCAGTGATACCAGTTCATTGTAGCTTTGGTTTTCCCGATTGATTAATGGAAACGGATCATCAGCCACGTGTTTCCACTTTGTAGCTGTGTCGTTTTTGTCAAGAACACCAGCAATCACCACTACTGCTAGTGGTAACCCATTGCATTTATTTGCAATGCTTCTCCCAGTGGGTACAAGATGATGAGGACAAGGTTCCTTGCGGAAAACTTTCTTCTGTAATAACTCCCAACTTTCTTCAGGCTCTAAAAATTTTAATTCGTGTGGAGCATTTTTAGAATCAACATGATTAGCCACTTCAAGAATACGGGTTGTTACCAATATTCTACTCCCTTTCTTGTTGTTGGGAAAAGCAATTTTCAAATAATCCCAATCTCTTGTGTGCCATACATCATCCACAACAATGAAATACATCCCGTCCTTCAAAAACTCCTTCACTCTCTCAGCTAATTGCTCCTCGCTCATATCCTTGTAACCACTGGTTTCCTTGGTAAATTTACTTATAATGTCCATGAATATTTGTCTCCTATTCATGTTTTTAGATACGTGAATCCAAAGACGAGTGAAACTATCGTAATGAAGTTCCCGATCATTGAATACCATATTGGTCAATGTAGTTTTGCCCAATCCAGCCATTCCAACAATTGAAATGACCAGGGTATCATTTAACTTTTCAGTAAGGCGATCCTTTATAATTTTAGCCTCTGTGTCAAACCCTATCACTTCATTCTCCTCTACCACCGGAGCCTTTTAACAATTTTAGGAAAAATGAGGTCAGAGAACTAACATGGTAATTAGTGTTGCACTTCAATCAAATTAACTCACAGGCAATTTTGTATATACCCTATATTTTTACAATCCTATTATTATTATTATTATTATTATTATTATTATTATTATTATTATTATTATTATTATTATTATTATTATTAAATAATTCTCAGAAAGCATAAACGGTGTGGCTACTAGTGATATCAACCAGGCAGCCTACTATATGTATCAAGCTAGTCTTGTTGGTTGTCAGGTTTATCAATTCATACTTATCAATTTTTTTTTGGTTGGGTTTTAAATCCTTATTAGCTCTAATCGTTTAGGGGGTCAATATAATCTTAGTCCGAAATTAATGAGACGACCCAATAAGGCTAAAACCGATAAGCTTGATGGTTCGAAATTTAATGAGCTAGCTCGATAGTTCAAACTACTTAAGACTTTTCTTCGTTTAACAAAGTATGTGTAACAAAATATATAGAGAATTTAAATATAAGCTCATTTTTAGAAATTTTTAATAAATTTGTGAATAAAAATTTGATAAATTTATTACAAAATAAAAATATTGTATTAAAATAAATAATAAAAAATCAAAAAAACTTATTATAATTATTACATTATAGCATAAATATATTAATTATTTTTAGTTAGAATTTATAGAAATTGAGCTTTATATTGATTGAAAGATGTATAAGTTTATACTCATCTGTAACATTTTACTTGTCATGTTCAATATTTATTGGTCAACCCAACTCTTTCTTATTTGTTTATTTTTGGTTGGTATTTTTTTTTTTGTTTGTTTAGGCTATGTTTGGCAAACCTAGTTGAAAAGGTAGCTGAAAGCTGAAAAGTAGTTGAAAACTGAAAAGCTATAAGCTCGAAGCTGAAATCTAAAGAGTTGTTAATCTAGCTGTTATACTTAAAAGTGTTTGGTAAAATTAGCTTTTTGATAAGCTGATAAATGTAAAAAGACTAAAAAGGACATCTTCATATAATTTAAATAGTTCTAAATTTAAATAGGTTTGTTTATATATATATATATATATATATATATATATATATATATATATATATATATATTAAAATATAAAATAGTGAAATCAATATATTTTAATAAAATATAAAGTAAGAACATATATTTGAAAACATATAAAGTAAAACAAAATGTTTATAATTCATAAGATTAGTTAATACAAAAATCAATGTTCAAACACAAATGTCAAATTGAAATTACAACCAAACATATTGAAAAGAAAAAGTAAAAAAGGTTTAACAAAAAAGGTTTTAATTGGGAAGGGTGAATTATGTCATTTCTTTAAGGCTGTGTTTGGCAAAGCTTATTTAGGAGCTTATAGCTTATTTTAAGCTACTAATAAGCTATAAGCTTTGTTTGGTAATGTTTTCAAAAAAAGCTAGTAGCTTAAAATAAGAGCTTATTTTGAAACGCTACTTCAGGTAGCTTTTCAAAAATAAGCTAGTAACTTCTTAACCTTTTTCCATCTTTATCCTCATTAATTTATATAAAAGACATCCTTTATCCCTCCAATTAAAACTCTTTTGGCCTTATTTTCTTCCATATGTTTCGTTGTAATTTTAATTTGATATTTGTGTTTGAACAATAATTTTTGTATGAACTAATTTTATGAATTATAAATATCTTGTTTTACTTTATATATATTTTCAATTCTTTTATATTTTATTAAATTATATTAATGTTATTATTTTATATTTTAATATGTAAACAAACCTACTTAAATTTAAAACTATTTAACGTTTATAAAGATGTCATTTTTAGTCTTTTTTATCTTTATCAACTTATCAAAAAGCTAATTTTACCAAACACTTTTAAGCATAACAACTAGCTTAACAGCTCTTCAGATTTCAGCTTCGAGCTTATAGCTTTTCAGCTTTCAGCTTTCAGTTATCGTTTCAGCTAGGTTTGCCAAACATAGCCTAAAATAATAAGGTTAAAGATGGGAAAAAAGTTAGGAAGCTACTAGCTTATTTTGAAACGCTACCTTAGGTAGCGTTCAAAAATAAGCTCTTATTTTACGGTTCTTATATCGTGGACCGCGGTCCACAATGCATTGTGGACCGCGGATCCCCAAAACGACGTCGTTTTGATTAATGAAACATACGGATGAATTCGCGCCACTCAGTTTCTTTTCATATATACTGCAGTTTCTTTTCATATATACTGCAGTTTCTTTTCATATATACTGCAGTTTCTTTTCTATATACACCACTCACTTTCTTTTCAAATATACTGCAGTTTCTTTTCAAATATACTGCAGTTTCTTTTCAAATATACTGCAGTTTCTTTTCATATATACTGCAGTTTCTTTTCATATATACTGCACTTTCTTTTCAACATAACTGCAGTTTCCTTTCAACACAACTGCAGTTACTTTTGGATATAACTATAGTTTCATTCGATAATATACAACTGTAGTTTTATATGAAAAGAAACTGCAGTATATATGAAAAGAAACTGCAGTATATTTGAAAAGAAACTGCAGTATATTTGAAAAGAAACTGCAGTATATTTGAAAAGAAACTGAGTGGCGCAAATTCATCCGTCTATTTCATTAATCAAAACGACGTCGTTTTGGGACCGCGGTCCACAATGCATTGTGGACCACGGTCCACGATATAATTTGCGCTTATTTTAAGCTACTAACTTATTTTAGGAACATTACCAAACAGAACTTATAGTTTATTAGTAGCTTAAAATAAGCTATAAGCTCCTAAATAAGCTTTGCCAAACAGAGCCTTAGTAGTACTTTTAATTTAGTTTCTAAATATATAAACTTTATATATATACTAATCAATACTAAACTTTTTTTTGAGTTCAATCAATACTAAACTTAACATTATAAAAATTTGAATTTAAAATAACTTCAGTCAAGCTTTGTTAACTAAACCAGACACATAAAATAGGACGGAGAGGATATTTATTAGTGTATAAATGCGTCAGTTTATTAAAACTAAAAGTTCAGAATGTTAATATGAAAATGTCAAAAATTTTAGTTGAGTCCTTTTGATAAGTCCGAGACCTGATAGGGTTAGCCCGAAACTGAACGAACTGGCCCTATTGATCCCTACTTAGAAAATCAGGCAATAAAGCTTATCAAGCAAGCTGAATTTAAATTATTTATATATTTAACTTAACATTATAAACATTTTATTTTAATAAACTAGTACATTTACATTTAGAAAATTTCATCCCATTTTTTTTAAAAATTTAATCTAATCCGTTTTCTTAACATTCTTAACATTTTATATTTAACTTAACATTCTAAACATTTTATTTTAATCAATTTTTAAAAATGTAAGATTATGATTGATCCTTAGTTTTCTTCTAGAGGTGTGTTCTCATGGCTTATATATATATATATATATATATATATATATATATATATATATATATATGAGTGACATTTTCAAAGTTAAATGTCCATGCACGTTAAAAAATAAGAAATAAACAAATTAATTAGATTCTATTTTCTAATTTGATCTGACTATATGTGTATCCCAACTCAATCTAAACTTTTGTAGACTTTTAAAGACTCGTAAAATGATATATATTAATAACCTTTTATTGACTTGCATAGAGTTGTTCAAAACTTTTTAAAACTTTATAAGACTTAATAAAAATCTATATAAAAAAATTCATAAACTTTTATCAACTTTTTTATTTTATTTTATTTTAAAAAGTCTACAAAAGTCATTGAAATTCTAAATTAAATTGAATATATCATTACAAACTTTCAATGATTTCGATTCTTATCATTTATAATTTTCTTACAAAACATGTTATAATATATCATAAAATTCTTCTTATTATATAGTTCTTCACCCGCATAAACATTTTCAACATTATTATTTTTATTCATAGTATGGTGAGATTTATATGCTAATTACTTATATAGTACTAATAAGCATTAAAAAAAAACTATTTTACGTGATAGATGAACAATTTGCTTCTATTCATGTATTTAGGGAGAAAAAGTTCTTAGAGAAAGTTTAAGAGTTAGGGAGAAAAGTTCATAGAGAAATTTAGAAGTTAAAAATAAAAAGTTCGTAGAAAAAGTATAAAAAAAAATTCAAAATATACAAGCAATAATCAAGTAAAAATAATATTATTTTGATTTTTTAGGGGAAGATTGTAAAGTTTAGGAAAGAGAAAAAATTGGCGGCAGTAGTGTAGGTATGAAGAAAATATAGGATAACGAAGAAAAAAATTATTTATTGAATTTAGGTATAAGGTTTATAAATTTTAAATAGGTAGAAAAAAAATAATGTTTAAATAGATAGAGAAAACCTTCAGAGTTGGTAGAAAGAAAATTTTGAAATCTTGGGTTGATTGTTAGATTTCAACTACTTATATTTGAGAAGGAAAAGTCTAAAAAAAAACCTTAAATTAAAAAGTCTACACAAATTCATAACTTTTTGAATATCACATGACTTTTAAATACTCTTAAAAAGTTTTAGGCCCTGTTTGGTAAATAATCAGTCTATCAGCCAATTTTGGCTTATTTGACCACTATTAGTTGTTTGATTAATAAGCTTTTTGTAACTCCAAAATACTAAAATTGAAAAAAAAGGCTACTGAAAGCCGTATTTTAAATTGGCTTTTTGAGAAAAAAGAAATTATACCAAACAGTTATCAGTTAACAGTTAATCTATCAAACAACTTTCTACAATCAGCTAATATTATCAACTAATCATACCTTCTAACCCAATCACCTAACAACCATTTACCAAACAGGGTCATAATCCAATACCGCTAGACTTTTGAATACTCTTTAAAAATCTTAATTGAATACTGCCTAGTTTAAGGACTCGCTACAAATTTGAATTGAATACTTCCAAACATTTAAAGTTTATAAAAATTTTAAAAAATCTATGAAAGTCATAATTGAATACAGATCTAGGTTTATTCAAATTAAATATATAGTATAGTTGGAGGACATGGATAGATACCTGGAGAACCGCGGGCTGAGGATTATTTGGCGAACCGTCTTGGAGTCTCTTGAGGGAATGGGCATGATCTAGACGGAGTTTCTCCGCCCTTTTCTTAATGCTCTCGATCTCCTTGGCAGCTTCATTAACCTTCGCATAATATTTTACTTTTTCCGCCCATCTAAAGATGACCGGTTTGGCTTTGTGGTTCCTTCGATCAACAAGGTATTTATCAATCGCATCTTCAGCATCGGTTACCACTTTCTGAATCTTCTGCACCACGTCTTTCAGCACCGCGTTGGCATTACAGCTCTCGTTCTTGGATGCTTCAGTGAGATATGCCCTGAACGACTTGAGTTCACTCAGCAGATCTTCCACCTGATCCTTGATCCCAAGAATCAGGCTCGCGTTTTCTTCCAAAGTTTGTGCTACTTTGTTGATCAGCAAGTCCACAACCGCGTCCATGTCTCACTACTCTCTTCTCGATCTTCTCTTCTCAGGGAATTTAATTTATGGCTTTCTTTCTTTCAGTCTTGCCTTCTTGGCTTTAATTTTCAACTCCTTTAAATTCATGCCATCTATATCTATATATATATACAACAGCTAATGAGCGAGTAATAATTTAATAATGTCTGGATCTGGTAAAGCTACTTTAGTTAAATTACTTGACCGCCCATATAATGCAAGTCTTTCATAATGTATATTTTCTTCCCATGTCACAAACAAATGAAACAATTTAGTATAGCCAAATGATCATCGATCGAGATATAGCTGCCCATGAATTAAATATATCATGCATGTTGCTGCATCCATACATACATACATAAATACATATATATATATATATCGCGTTCAGGTGCGAACTGGCCGCCCAGGAGAGAACTGCGGACGAATCACAGCGCGCCACGTG
>CP025659.1:40905530-40917515 GCA_003576665.1 Ipomoea trifida
TTCTTTAAATTCTACTTTCATGTCAGCTTTAGTATGTAGTAGTATACTAGTAATTAATAATTATGGTAATGTTTATGATAATGTAGAAGAAAAAAAATTAAAGTTGTTCTGCCGTTTAATGATGTTTAGTTATTCCCTTTTCTTGCTTTCAACATTACCTGAAACTCTTTTGAGTAGTATGTGAGTGGATGGTGGGCCGACAGAAATGTCACATCGTGGTATGAATCTTTACCTTGGAGCGCAGCGGCCGCAAGTTGAGCTTAAAGTCATCAAGAAAAGCAAGTGGAAAAGGGAAATGTGGCTTGCATCCCGTATCCCCAACCCCAACCAAGCTAAAATATAGGAACCCTATTTTAACTTTAATTAATTAAGCGAAAATATTACAGTAATATTTTTCATATCTATATTTATATCTAGAGTTGGAAATAGGCTAGCCGAGCCAAGCTTTAAAAATTTAAATCTGAGAATGTTATGAAAATCTCAAGCCTGAACCTGTATGTAAGCTTTATTTTAGGTTCAAGCCTGAGCTTATTGTTGGCCTAGTATGGCCTGAAGGTCCTTTTAAAAACATATTTAACATATAAACTTTTTAAAAGGCTTCAAAATAGATCAAAAATAGGCTTTGAACTTATTTAAGACCTCCATTTTTAAGCTTTTTAAAATATATCCCTAAAAAGTTTACAAAAAATACTTAAATTCAATTGTATTATTATTTGTTATCCTATATAATATCATAAATAATAAACAATCAACTCACATAATTTTTTTTTTTTGAAAGGGAAATCAACTCACATAATTAAGTTATGATATTTTATTAAATATATGACACTAAGAACAGTTATTAAAAAAATAACAATAACGGGGCGTTTGATTGGAGGGAAGGAATTAAGTGGGAAAGGAATTGCAATTCCATGAGAAAAGAATAATGTGTGAATAAAGTAGGAGTTTAAATTCCAATGTTTGGTTGGATGGAATAAAATTATTAGGAATTTCAATTCCAATGTTTTGTATACATGGGAATTGAAAGATAATAAGTAGTATACAAAAACACCACAATGAAAATGCACCACTCAATGATTGAAAATGCACCACTTAATGTTGAAAACGCACCACAATGAAAATATACAAAAACACCAAAATTACACTACACTCAAAATAATGCATCATAACTCCCCTGCTCCTTAACGAGAACAAAAAAATATTGGTGTAATTGTTTCTTGAAATGAATGGTTCATATTATTTTGATTTTAGAATTATTTTATGATTTCCTTCTTTATCCTCTATTATATTATTTTCTTTCATTAAGTAACCCTAACTTAGTTAGTATAAACTTTAATAACGAAATATTCCGTTAACTATTTATTATTCTTAACTTACTCATTAATTTTATAAGAAAGATCTTAGGCTCGAATCACATGCATCCCAATCAAAGTTGACATGATTGTTAAACATATACTACGAATATGTTAAAATGTATTAAAAAATTAGTTTTTTCACGCGCATTTCACGAATAGGATAATGTCCAATGTTTATTTTTAAATAAGTATTTTAAAGTATATCAATACAAGATTATATAGGAGATGTTCATGTATATATAATTGAATGTTCAATTTGTTTATTTAAATTGGTAATTCAAAGTATATGAATGCAAGATAATATATGAGATTTTGATTATAATTGTTACTAAAATAAATGTTTGCAATTTTGTAAAAACGAAGTCTAAATACTTAGTTTAAAAATGATAGTATAAATAAATACCATTTTTGGTAATAAAAATTTATACATTTTAAATCATATTAATAAAGAAATACAATTACCTTTAAAGTGAACAACTGTGATGTAGTCCAAAAAATATTACGAGGTAATTTCCTGTTTCAATTTATTGTGTTATTTGAATTCTTCTTTGTCAACAAATCCTCCTCAAATAATTAATATGATTTCTTTCAAATTATTTTTAAAAAAAAAATTCTATGTTATTAATAGAATACTTGGTAAATAAATATATAACATTATTTTGTATTATAAATTTGATATGGACGAAGTATTTAATTACAAGATAGTGTAAAAAGAAGACAATGAACAATGTAATGAATATAATTAATTAATGAATTTGAAGGTAAAGAATCTTTTCATGGTAGAAAACAAAGACACTATAACTAATGAAATTATATCTCTTTTTATATTTTTTTTAATAATGAATAATTTTTATTGTAGAAAATAAAGACATATAACTAATGAAATTATATCTCTTTTTTAAATTTTTTTGATAATGAATAATTTTTATCGTAGAAAATAACAATATAATAATGAAATTATATCTATTTTTATATTTTTTTCATAGTACATGTTTAACAATTATGTAACTCTAATTGGGATGTGGTTCAAACCTAAGATCTTTCTTATAAAAATTAGGAATAAAGTCAAATTAGCCACTGAACGTAACCTGAAAGTGCAATTAGGCCACTAAACAAAAAAAATGTGCAATTAGGCCACTGAACACTCCAAATGCATGCAATTTCACCTGATAGCATGTTACCTTCCATTTTATCACGTTGTCTGCTTACATGGATTGTGAGTTAACATTTTAAAATATTTTTTTAATAATAAATTTTAAAAATAAAAAATAAAAAATAATTAAAAAATTTAAAAATTAATTAAAAAGTATTAAAAATTAATATTTTTTTAATTTTTAATTTTTATTTTTAATATTCATTAAATAATAAACTTAAAAATAAAAATTAATTAAAATATTAAAATATTAATATTTAAAAATTAAAAAATTAATATTAAAAAATATTTTTTTTTTAAATTTTAAATTTATTATTAAATAATTATTTTAAAATGCCAACTCACCATCCATGTAAGCAATCAACCTGATGAAATGGAAGGTAACCTACTATCAGATGAAATTGCATACATTTAGAGTGTTTAGTGGCCTAGTTGCACATTTTTTCATTCAGTGGCCTAATAATTGCACTTTCAAGTTACGTTCAGTGGTCAATTTGAACCTTATTCCTAAAATTAATGGGTAAGTTAAAAGTTAACGGAATATTCCGTTACCAAAGTTTATACTAACGGAACGTGAGGTTATTTAAAGGAACAAAATAATATAATAGAGCCCTAACATTATCATTCGTTTAATTAAATAATTACTACAAATATATATATTTTTTCTTTATGTTAGAGCCCTAACTTTATTAGCTCTTATTAAAATTGTAGATATACAATATAAAATTTAACTTAAACTTTGATTAAATCATTAGCCCGACTAAATACATAGCATTCAAAGTTAAAACACCAAAAATTATAAATCAGAAAGACAGGAACCTTGAAAATAATTTTCTTACATTTTTTAAAAAACAAAGTTAGGTTAAGTTTTTTTCATTTAATTAATCTCCTTTTGATTATATTTGAAACAAGACTCAATATTTCAATTATGTTTTTGCATTATTGGATTGATTTAGGCCATTATAATATTAATATTTTTGTATGTATTTGTATAATGGTACAATTGTACATTACTTTACAATTATTGTACTATTATTTTTTTATGGGACAATTGTACCTCCCTCTCTCTCTCTCTCTCTCTCTCTCTCTCTCTCTCTCTCTCTCTCTCTCTCTCTCGTGATAACGAGCACCCAGGAGAGAAATAAGAACTATTTTGAGTCGTCCATCTAAGAAGATTAACAAATCATATATAACTTTTTAAAAAAAAATGCGACGGTATTTTTGTTAATAACACAAACTTTGTGTACAAGTAATTAACATGTGTTAATACTTAATAGTGCAAGTAACAATGCAAGTGTGCAAGTAAAATCACTTAAAAGTATGACAATTGCATAGTTTTCCAGACCTAACTCGACCCATCTAACAGATAAGGATCTGTAAAACAATCTCACACAAGTGTAACTATTTATGAGAACTATACTCAATAATATCCTTATATTAGACGAACTTAAAATAACTATTCTCCTTTGTTGCCAAGCACCTTATGCTCAGATGGTAGAATAGTGACTCTCTCAATGGGAGGTCTCGAGCCTCAGTGGAGGCGATACTGACTCTTTGTGCTCCAATAAGTTGAGAAAGTATGTTTGAACATACTACAATGTAATAGAGTTAGTTGTATTAAAAAAAATTATTCTCCTTTGCAAGGAAAATAGGTTATTTTGAAGAATAGCTACTAAACAATAAAATAAACTTATTTTTGAGAATATTATTCTATTTTTAACTTATTTCATAAATTAAATGTATTGTAAGTAGTGTAATATACTTTCGGGTAATCGTTCTAAGGCGGTAATAATTTTTAGGGAAAAGGTACAAATAAGCCATCAAACTATTTGGAAATTAGCAATTAAGCCATCGAACTTGAATAAGCTCCAAATAAGCCACAGAACTCAGAAAAACAAAGCAATTAAGCCATTAAACCGGAAAAAATTATCAATTAACATTTTTAACAGGTCATTTGCATTTTCCGGCGACCAGCGAACACTTCCGGCGACCGGCGATGAAGAAATCGTCGCCAGTTGCATTTCCGGCGACCAGATCTAGTCGCCTTCTCCCAGAAACGGTCGCCCTCGCCATAAAATGAAACCGGCGACGATTCCTTCGTCGCAGGTCGCCGGAAGTGTTCGCTGGTGGCCGAAAAACTCATCGTCAGTGGCCGGAAAAGGCAAATGACCTGTTAAAAATGTTAATTGTTAACTTTTTCCAGTTTAATGGCTTAATTGCTTTGTTTTTCCGAGTTCAGTGGCTTATTTGGAGCTTTTTCAAGTTCGATGACTTAATTGCTAATTCTCAAATAGTTCGATGGCTTATTTGTACATTTTCCCAAATTTTTACCTTTTTAGTTCTTCAACATTATTCTTGCCTAAATATTTGCCCTTAACACATTCTAATTTTTCGTAGAATACGTGTCCCACTCATTATTATTTTATTTAAACATTTTAAAATTGAATTAACATTTTACGTCAAATGAAATGCTAATACATACAAGAATAGTCATATTCTAATGTACTCTACTAATTTAAAACCTTAGATCTTTTTTCTTTTTTTTTTTTTGAAAACACCTTAGATCTTTTCTTAAATATTAAATATTACTTAATATTACAAAATACAATTAGTGTCTATACTTCTCTAACTATATTTCAAATAAAATATTAACTTTTCAGATGAAGTATTAAGAATGTGGGATTTTATGCCGCATATTCTTGTGTGTAGATCGAGGTCTAGCTTGGATTTATAATCATACAGGAATCAATGAAAGTCGGTCCAATTATATGCTACCACATTAACAATGTTTCATTGATTAAGAATTGTTAAATCAAGTCCGGTAAACAACAAAGCCAATACCATATGTCGGAGCTATAGCAGTGGGGGTCACGTGAACGTCGGTTACTGATAATAATTTTTTGAATAATAGTACATATATTTATCAAAGATAGGAACGATTACAACAAAGTACAAAGAAATGGTTAAACCATTTCTTACAGACAGATATAGAAACAATAATTTTCCTAGTTAGGCTACAGAAAACTTGATTCATAGACTGCATTACAAATTGGAAGGTTACTAATAATATTAACACTCTACAATTGAAACATGATGCAAGAATATCATAGAACACAATAATTATATTGTATACACAAGTGAGAGATGCTTTTCAATTGATAAAGGTGTCTTCAAATCCGGGATATAATCTTCACTATCACTTGTAAGTTTTGCATGAGCGAGTGTGCCGTTACGTTGTGAGTCCAAAGCACGCTCGAAGTGCATATAAAATTCAAAAAGGCTAGATTGAAGGGTAGTAAAATGACCAAACACACTATTTTCACATCTGAGCGTGATGTAGTCTTAAGTAAACTAATTCCTAAAACAAGATGATATCCAAAATCTTCTTAACTCAAGCATTTGTATAAACCAATTATTATTAACCAAGTCAAATTCTCCCATGAGCAATTTCCATTTACTCTCAAAATCAGCAGATTCTAAATAAGAGCTCAACACAATAGATTTTAGTTTGTTCCTAAAAACCTCATTCTTACTCAATGTAGAACCAACCTTTTCACCAACTTTACACATAATGTGCCACATGCAAAACCGATGTCTAGCTGTTGGAATATATTCTCAAAAATCACAAAGAAAATGGAAAAAATACAAAAAAAAACCCACGCAGGGTAAATAAACTAGGAAAATAAACCTACAAAAGGTTAAATAAACCTGGAAATGCCAAGGGGACGAAAGTGGACGAACTTGGGTTGGTTGGAAGCACGAGTCGAGTTGCCTTTGTCCTTAAAACCTTATTTATCGCCTCCAGGGGTGCTGGAGTGTTGCGGTCTAGCTTTCCAAGGATAAAACGTACTACGATTTTGGCGTTTGAGTGTATTATCCATCATCCAGTCCCCCACTTTCTTAAGATCTTGTGGATATGAAGTCTCGGGAAAGTATATTTATCCTCTTTCAACATTTTTTTTGCCTATAAATACCCACTCACCCATCATTTTTTACTTTTACTTTCTCTCTCTAACCTCTCTCTTCCCTCCTTCTTCTCCTCTTCCTTTGCCTTTTGCCGACCTCATACTGCTACCGGTAGGTCTTCTGGTGATCTTCTTCTCCCTTCATCTCCTTTCTTCACCTTCTCCCTTTTTTTCGCCGATTGCCTTGCGGGACAGTCAGAAATGTCTGACTGCCTCGTGCGCTAGTCGGATAGGCCGACTGCCTCGTGAGGCAGTCAGCATTGGGGCTGACTGCCTTTTTTGGTTGATTTGATTTTTTTAGCCAGCCTAGTTGACTGCCTCACGAGGCGGTTAACCTGGCCTCTTCGACTCTTCTTCTCTCTTTTTTTTTTCATGACTGACTTACGTGGCTAGCCCCCTTGGCTGACTCTCGTGCTTGTCTCCATTGGCTGACTCTCGTGGCTGTCTCCCATGGCTGACTTCCGTGGTTGTCTCTCGTGGCTGTCTCCCATGGTCAACTCCCGTGGCTGTCTCCCTTGGTTGTCTCCTGTGGCTGTCTCCCGTGGCTGTCTCCCTTGGCTAACTCACGTAGCTGTCTCCCGTGGTTGTCTCCCTTGAATGACTCTCGTGGATGTCTCCCTTGGTTTACTCTCGTGGCTGTCTCCTATGGTTATCTCCCATGGTCGACTCCCGTGGCTGTCTCCCCTCGCTGTCTCCTTTGGCTGACTCCCGTGGTTGTCTCCCTTAGCTAACTTCCACAGCTGTCTGCCATGGCTAACTCCTGTGGCTGTCTCCCATTGCTGGTGTATAAGTCTTCCACTTCCTAGTGAGTATGCGTCTCTTCCACACGGAGGTGGGTATACGTCTTCCATTGCTTAGTGAGTATGCATTTCTTTCACACGGTGGTGGGAATACGAGTCTGCCACTGGCTAATGGGTATATGTCTGCCACTGGCTAATGGGTATATATCTTCCACTCGGTGGTGGGTATAAGTCTTCCATTGCCTAGTGAGTATGCGTTTCTTCCACACGGTGGTGGAATACGAGTCGTTTTCCACTCGGTGGTGGATATAAGTCTTCCATTGCCTAGTGAGTATGCGTTTCTTCCACACGGTTGTGAGAATACGAGTCTGCCACTGGCTAATGGGAAATGGGTATATGTCTTCTGCTCAGTGGTGCTGCCACTGGCTAATGGGTATATGTCTTCCACTTGATGGTGGGTATAAGTCTTCCATTGCCGATGGGTATAAGTCTTCCATTACCGAGTGAGTCTTTCACATGGTGGTGGGAATACGAGTCTGCCACTGGCTATATGTCGGTGATGGGTATAAGTCTTCCCGGCGGAACATGTCGAGTGGGTGGTGGGTGGGTATAAGTCTTCCCGGCGAACTAGAACTGCATGTAGTATAAGTCTTCCTGGCAAACTAGAACTGCATGTATGTCGAGTGGGTGGTGTAAGTCTTCCCGGCGAACTAGAACGTGGGATAATAACATTTTATTATAACTTAGTCCGTAAGGCCAGCAAATTTCTGGTACACGAGTCCCCCATGTGCGCAAGAGAGAGCCTCTATACTATACACGTTAATTAGTCATAAAAGGACCCTTGTATAAATAGTAGGGCAAATCTTCTTTCCCAACTAATGTGGACAAAAGCTACATAAGCTTTTTCCTCACCCAAATTCCATCTCAAATGGGTCTACTTTGAGAACCAATTTCTCATTCACCATTATCCATTTTGAGCGTACAATATATCGATCTCTTTGTCTAACTACGAAGAACCTGAATCTGCATTGACCTGACCCAAATCGAACGTGGATCCCACTTTAAATTGTACCACAAAATGGCCACTTAAAATGCCATTTTAGTGCTATTTTTCCAACACTAGCTTCCTAAAAATTCTTGGAATTGTCACTTTCATTGTTGGATCTTGATTAGTAACAATTATCCTGGACTCTGAACCCATTACCTTCTTAAAGTTTTCAAATAATCAAACATATGAATCAATGTCCTCTTTCATCAACAATCCAACAACAAATGTAATACTTTTTTATTTTTTATTTTTGGAATAAGGGTCAAATAGGCCACTGAACTACACATGAAACTGCAATTAGGTCATTGAACTAAAAAACAATGCAATTGGGTCCCTGAACTACACAAATCCATGCAAATTAACCCAAAGTGACTTGTTTGACTTGATCTTCCGGTTACCAACTTTAAAAATAATATTTTAAAATAATTTTAAATAAAATACTTAATTAAAATTAAAATTAAAATTTAAAATTAAAAAAAGGACCCAATTGACTTGTCCTGTTTGTTGTTTTTTTTAAAAAAAATTTTAATTAATTAATTAATTTAAAATTATTTTAAAATATTATTTTTAAAGTTGATAACCTGAAGATCAAGTCAACAAGTCACTTTGGATTAATTTGCATGAATTTGTGTAGTTCAAGGATCCAATTGCAGTTTCGTGTGTAGTTCGGTTGCCTATCTGACCCTTATTTCTTTATTTTTTATGGTTATCAATCCCTGTGAAGAATGCAAAACCATGTCGTACCTACAAAATATAATATTTAAGGCATCACACTTAAGTATTCCGATTGGCATTTTTATCTACTTTAGAGTTCAAATTTATGCACTTAAAGCTTCAAAATTATGCAACTTAAGGTTTAAAGTTATACACATTATAAGGTTAAAAAGTTATGCACCTTAATTCTTTAAGTAGTGCATATTAAGGTTTAAAGTTATACCTTCCGGTGCACATTTTTGTGCCTAACAATGCAAATTGCTATCCACTTTAAAGGAAACAATTTATGCACCTTAAGGTCTAAATTAATGCTCATTAAGGTTTAAAGGATTGCCTTTCAAATGCACAATTTTATATCTTCTAGTGCAAATTGTTATCCATCTAAAGCTTCTCAGTTATCCACTATAAAGTTACGAATTAATTTTAAGTGAATTTAGATTATCTTAATTGGTCAAAATGATTGGTTGGGTTAAAGTGAATTTAAATTATCTTAAGTGAGAATATAAATTTCACATGTTTATATGGTCAAAATAATTAATGAATAAATTGGAAATTAATTCTCAAAATGTACTCTTAATTGAAGGAAAAAAAGTTTGAAATGACTTAGAAGCTTGTCTTGTCTCACATGAATTATTTACAATATGAAATACTTTTAGGGTCAGTTTGAAAATTTAAACAATGATTTCTAAAAAAATACTCATTTTATGGTGTTTTGCTAAAATTAAAAATAATAATAATAAAAGAAGAAATAATTTGGCTAAATGTTAACAAAATTGTTTTTTAAAAAAATCATTTCCTAAAAATGAAGAAAATCTGATACAAGATTATTATTTTTTCTGAAAAGAATCTGTTACGAGATTATTTCTTATAGAATATTAATTATACATATATACAAATAGAAGACAATTTTAAAAACAAAACAAAACAAAACTAGCACAAAAAAGTAAATCAAATCAATATTATCCAATTTTGGTTTTGTGAAGGTATAGTAGTATGCAGAAAGTTACAGGGCGTTTGGTTGGGAGGAGGGAATTAGGGGGAAAAGAATTGTAATTAAGTGGAATTGCAATTCAATGAATAAAATAAGAATTGAAATTACAGTGTTTGGTATGCAAAAATAAAAGTACAGGGAATTGAAAAGTAAGAAGCGACAAAATGACTAAAATGTCATTATGCTGTGGTAGATGTTGTAGTAATAGTAATAATAATAATAATAATAATAATAATAATAATAATAATAATAATAATAATAATAATAATAATAATAATAATAATAATAATTCTTTAAAAATAATAATAATAATAATAATAATTCATTCAAACAATAATAATAATAATTCTTTTAAAATAATAATAATAATAATAATAATTCTTTCAAATAAAAAAATAAAAAAATAAAAAATAAAAAGACAAAGGGTATTGGAGGAGGGGCAAAATTGCCTTTACACCAACAAATTGCCCCTCCTCTCCACCTAATTGCAATTCATGGCGAGTACCCCATGAATTGCAATTCATCATTTGGAGGGAATTGCAATTCTGCGGAATTGTAATTCCCTCTAACCAAACACTGTAGTTTGGGAATTCACTGTCCAAACTATATCCAACCAAACAGGCCATTAGTTTCAAAATAGATTGTGTTGGACAAGGTGGCACTGACTGGGTCACTGTACAGTATTTCTAATTGCATTCTTCATGTCCATTGCTGAATTTCTATCAAAGATGGACTTGAATAGTTTTTGATAAATTTTGGTAGAAACTAAAGAGTATATGAGTTGTGCTACTACATCTTATTTTAGCTTTCTAGCTACAATGCCTCTTCCTCTATCCTTTAACTTTTTGAAGATCAACACATAAAAAAGAGTCATTTCCATTTTTGATCCTACTGTTATTGGTGCATTGCCAATTTTAGTCCACTTTATTAATTTTTGCCACATTGTGGCTAGTCTTATTTAGTCATTGCCACTTTTAGTCCACCGTTAAAATTTTCGTCAAATAACCGTCCAAAACAGGGGTATTTTGATCTTTTCATGCTTTGATCATCTCCTTTACCCTTTGTAGTGGTTTTCCTTATAGATTTTCATCCAATGAAGAGGTCCGGTAAAAGTCATGACTTTGTAATGTGGCTCACATAGCTTTCGTCGGACTGTTAATAATATTATGTATATAGTTTGTAATATTGTTTTTATTGTATAGTTTAGAGTTCTGTGGCTGTTGTTTAGTCAGCACTTAATTCCCTATAGACTAGGAGTGTTTTGAGTTACTGCTAGTATAGGACTCTGTAACGTTTGCAATTCAATCAATCAATCAGTTACGTTCATTTGGTATCAGACGTTAGGTTCGAACCCCAGCCACCAACCCCGGTCCTTTCGTTTTCTTTCCTACCGTAAACGTAACCATGCAACACCAATCAGACGCCGGCGCGATCACGCCTCTCGTCGCTGCCTCCCCGTCGCCGGCGATCAATCTGTCATCGAGTCACCATTGTGTCTCCATCAAATTAACCTCCACCAATTATCTATATTGGCGCACGCAGATCCTTCCATTCCTCCGCAGTCAGGGCCTCGTCGGCTACTTGGATGGTTCGTTGCCGTGTCCTCCGCCGACCATCACCGCGAGCTCCTCTGCCGCAGCGGCGCCATCGCCGCCGGTTCCGAACCCAGCCTATCTCCCCTGGGTTCAACAAGACCAAGCGATTCTATCGCTTATTGTGTCGTCTCTCACAACAGAGGTGATGTACCTTGCTGTTGGGAAAGAGACGTCGCGGGAGGTGTGGGAGTCGATCTCCGATGCGTTCGCGTCGACATCCCGGTCGCGGTGCTTGAGCCTCCTCGGCCAATTCCAGACCCTTCGCCAGAACAACCTTACGCCGGCGGCGTATCTTGGACAGGCGCAGGTCATCATCGAAGCTCTCTCGCTCGCCGGGCGCCCCCTCTCCTCGGACGAGCAGTTGCTTTACGTTCTTCGCGGGCTCCGGCCGGAGTACCGTGCCATGGCGAGTTCCCTAACAACT